>JAVRXN010000013.1:43247467-44447467 GCA_033556935.1 Timema podura | reverse complement strand
ATTATATTCTTAGATAATAACCATTGTTCACGTGATTTAAGAAGTCAGTCTCGCTAAAAATAAATATACACTTATTTTATTTGGCCTAAGTTCAAAGGACATCGCTGCCAAATTTAGCTAAATTTGGTCCACGAATTTGGCATTAACTGCGGAATAAAACGAGAGAGAGATGAAATTCCAAAAAGTTGAATTAAAACAGGACTTCAGTATCGGTAAAAAATGTACACATGCATATCATATTACTTGTCGTATGAATACATAAAAGTAGATCTTATAACCTTTCTAGCCCTCAGATAAGGATATACATTAAAATTGGACTGTACTTTCCATATTTTTCAAATTTATTTATACTTTTACGGGTTTGCAAAAAATTTAGAGCTTGATCTCTGTTTTTATAAATAACATTATGATTATTTTACATAATTAGCTTATACTGCAGTAATTATCTTCCTGTACAAACCAGCCCTTAAACTTGTTAAACTAAAATCTATTATACTTTTTTTTATATATTCTCCTTTCTACTTTTTACTCATTAAGGTTTTGTTGATTTTAATTTAAACTCCTATTTCAATTTAATTTGCTACCCCTTTTTAATCAATTAACTTAAAATCATTGAAAAAGTTAAAATAACAAATTTCTCAACGCTTACAAATTATTTTCTAAAGGGTTTTTATATTTTAATTCCCATTAAATGCAAGATATTTTTTGTGTTTTGGTCAGGTCATTATTTTCCAGGTTTTTTGCCATTAAGTTAATTAAAGTCTCTTTTTTAGTTACAAGACTATCCCCGTGCCCTAAATCAATTTTTTAAAACTCTTGCAAGACATACTTTGGGACAAGGCAACACTGGGAATTAATTTAAAATTGACCCGCCTCCGTGGCGTAGTTGGCTAACGCGCCAGTCGTGTTGAGCCAGACCACTGAGGACGGGGAGATCGAGGTTCGAATCTCGGTCGGGTGAACTGGGGGTGGTTTTTCCTAAATGGTTTTCCACTCTCCCTCCACGCAAATGCGGGTTCACTTCCTCTAAATTCAACCTTCCCAATTCCTAATCCATTAGTGTAATTAGTACTTAAGCGTATAACCCGAACGGGTAGTAAGACGCTGTGCTAAAAAAAAAAAATTAAAATTGAAGTGACCCGCATCGCTGGCCGAATTGTCTAAGACGTCACTCTCCTGTTATACTGTCCTGATGGTGACGGGGAGATCGAGGTTCGAATCTCGGTCGGGTGAACTGGTGGTGGTTTTACCTAAATGGTTTCCCGCTTTCCTTCCTCATCCCTACTCCATTACAATAATTTACATGCATGCGTATAACCTAAACACGCAGTAGGACGCGGTGATAAAAAAAAGTGCGTATAATCTGAACGGGACGGGAAAAAAAAAGTAAATAGAAATGATAGTTTTGAATTCCGACCCTTCTATTGCTATATTAAGCGTACAACCCGAATGGGTAATAAAACATGGTGCTAAAAAAAACTGCTATATTTTTTATTATTATTTAAGATATTTAACGTGCAGATTCTGAATCTACTGATTATATCAGCACACGAGAATTTATACAAGCGAGAGCGAAAGAACCTATCAATTTTCCCGGGAAAGGTATTTTTACCTGCCTTCAAGGGTTATTTTACATGCCACAATCGACATGGGACCGACGGCTTTACTTTCCCTCCGAAGAAAGTTGTGCTACGGATCTTTTATCGCTCAATAAAAATCGGTCAACCTCTGTCGGGTTTGAACCCACGGACATCCGGTCTTGAGGCGAACACTTTACTCTATCAAGCCATTTATAATCTCGGTGTTAAGTAGGTTAATTAAACAAATCTATTTTCTTAGCGTATGTGTTTAAGCTTGCAGATAAAAATAACAGTTTGTGGTTTTCTTCGGCCTTAAAACAGTTGGTAATGTAATATATTTTCCGTTCTGTTGTTATGACGACAAAATAGACAGTCATACATAAGTCACCAATATCCTGCGGATTTTTATTGATAAATTTTACTATTGTTTAACTTTTCTCAAGTTTATCTTAGTTATAACAAAAAATAAATACTTGCTTAAAATAAACAATATTGACGTTATTTTGTGTATAGTAAATTACAAGCTTTCACCTTAAGCTCAATTTAGACTCTTTTTAATTCTGTTAAAAATGATACATTCAAATAAAATTGCTCAGATACTAACATGAATATACATTTATTGCACGTATAATTTGTATTTATTTTAATCATTTTTAGAAAGGAAAATAAAAATATTTCTTTATTATGTAAACGTTTTATTATATTTGTAAATAAACCATCTTTAATTTTGCTCTATTTTACTTGCCATTTTAATTAAATACAAACAAAATGCTTCAAGCTGAACAATGAAATGTGAAAAGAATTATTTTGATGCGGAAAACCTTCAAAATGGATATTTTTGCACATCACTTTGAGTTGAGCAATGTTTATTTATTCATAACTTTTCCTTTTATGCGAAAAAAATCTGTATTTATTTGCTAGTGACTATTTATATATATAATTCGTGTAAATATTGTATTTGTGTAAGAGTGATTTCTGCTATCTCTCTTTATTGTAACTATCGTTGCCTGACGTGTTGTTAGAATGTTTGAACAACTATTTATATGAAGATGTTAATTTGAGATAGTTTTAATTTTCATTTGAGTTCTTTTTAATTTAGTACGTTTAACACCAAGTTTTTTGGTGGCCCTCATCTTACTACCCGTCCGGAATATCCGCATATTTACGCTAGTGGGTTAAGGATGAGGAAGGTCGAATTTAGAGGAGTTGCATATTAATTTAAATGGTGATAGAGAGTGGGAAACTACTTTTTAAAAAAACCTCATTACACCTGACCTAGATTTGAACCCATAAACCAGACAAGACGAGACTATCTACGTTCCCACCAGTGTGGGTAGCATCCAAGGGGTTACTAACGACTTAATTCAAGGAATAGGAAAGATAGTTTAGGGGACCAGAATTAGCATGAAAAGAGAATGAGAAAGCCAAAAGGAAATATCATACTTGTAAAATCACACCAAGGGCACCCACTCGAGATTCGAACTTCGACCACCTTTGTCATCACCCTTCCAGTTTATCGCGAGACTGACCCTCAGACTACCAGGGGTGTAGTGTCAGAGAAGACTATGAGACCAAGTCTTCTCAAATCTTCTACTGGCCACTATTAGAATACGGTTAGGTATTTATTTTTCTTAATGTTTTGACAACAAGTAAAACATTTTTAATTGCTGTCAAAACATCAAGACATTCTACTGGATCTTTGAAAGTGTTTTAAAAATAACTCCCAAAACGATAAAACTGACATAAATACTTTTTAAAAGCATGAAGAAAATTGTATTTTTCTCTTTTACTTCCCCTGTTTAAACTAACCATACTTTATACCAAATTACAATTTTTATAGATTGTCCTCATCACCTTTAAATTCCCGCCCTATTCCAGAGGTACCACTATTAACCTCGTTAAGAAGCTAGTTTCAAATACTACTATCAATGAGGTTGTGACAGGAGAAGAGGGATTGGGCAGCTTCGAGGAACGAGGGAGGGGTGTATAAGGTTACTACTCAGTCATGAAACACCTTTTCCTTATACCTGAGCCAAAAAACATTTGCCTAGTTTAATTAAATTCACAAATCAAATATAGATCACACTACTTTTATTTAAATAAATAAGAACTTTTCCACGTACAAAAACACAATTTATTACGAGTTGATTAAACAATACATTTATTTATTTTAATGCTAATATTTCTAGAAGGAATTTGAAATTATTGGGAGGTTTTTTCTTTTGAATATTAGAGCATTAATTTCTAAATATCATTTTTAATTGGTACATTTGACTATTAATACATTGTTGTACGGTTCGTGTTTAAATGGTTTCCAAATAATTTTTCCCTTTAATCTCAAAATGAAAGTGTGGTAACGTATTTATTTCTTGTTAAGAGTGCAATCATAATATCAGATAAACCATCGAATAGATCCAATATAACTTAAGGTAAGACAACTCTATCCATAATTCTAATCTCCCCCTCATCGTCAGGCTAGCTACGCCACTGGACTACACTAGTTCAGTAAATACATGAACTACTATAAGTCACTACAACAACTTAAATAATATGTAATATATAAAATTGTAATGATTTGTTAGTTAGGAAAGATCACCGGAATGAATAATTACAATCGATACTGTACCGAATTTTGGACATAGCTCGTTTTTAAATTGTGACTGACATAGTGAGAGGTACACACATCATTGAACCGTCTCTTAACACTTCATCTGATGCGGGCGCACACTTATAGGAGGGGTGTTACCCCACACCCTATGTTTGGGTCGTCAACCACGAAGGGATGGTTAATCATAAAACAATTAGGACAAACAAAAAAAAAATTGCTATAAAAAGTTTGAAGGGGAAAAAAACTTGGGTTTATTCACGTCGAGCGACTGTCGCGCTTTCAACGGTGACCCATTTATTACTACTCTCTCCTCCTGCCAAAAGTCGGAAGGAAGGTGTGCCTGAAAAAAGAAAAGTCGCAGATAAAAGATGGCGGTGTTTTCGAACGGTGATCGCCTCGTTAGTGTTGTGTGTTTGTAAGCGTCGGTTTTGATGCCTCACTGCTCAATTCGTTTGATCGAGAACATTCTAACTGGAACGTTTATATTAAAATAGCTCATTTTAGGTAAATACAAAGAGATAGATAACCCTCTGGTACAACGAACTGAATATGTGTTAAGAGTTGATAGTTTATTGGGAACCCGCTTCGGTGGCCGCACGGTCTAAGTCGTCACTCTCGTGTTTAGACGGGATTGCTGCTGAAGAGGTGATTGGGGTTCGATTCCTGGTTGGGTCTACTGAGGGTGGTTTCCCCTAAATAGTTTCCCACTTTCCATACAAATGTGTATATGTTTTATTAACAACTCTGCCTTCCTCATTCCTTTTTCACTAGCTTAATTTATATATATATATATATATATATATATATATATATATATATATATATATATATATATATACATTTAAGATTAATAAGGATAAGAAATAATTAAGAGTGAGAATAATTAATCACAAGTAAACTTGTAAACTCAAGTTGGCAAATTTGTTTGCAATTTTTTTTAATAATATGATGATAATAAGATTACATAGATTCTTAAGATTATAAAGTTTCAAAATATATAATATATAATTTATTAAAAATTATTATTACTGTATATGATTCAATGAATGGGTGACACAAACTGGATGATAAAATGATATGAATTGTTTATAACAATTTGTTAATACAATTACAATTTTAAATGTACAAGAATAATTGCTCTTATCAATTATCAGTCTTACCAAGATAACACAAGTATTAAAAATAAAGGTTACAGTGCACCGCATATATTTTCTCTCGTCTAGACATTTACTTAAAACTTGCAAGATACTTGGAACGAAATAATTAATATTATTTAAGAAACTTAATGGGGAAAAGAGCATCGCGTTATACCAAAGCGCATAAATGAAATGTACACTCTCTTAATGAGAAAAAAGGAACATCTCAGTCCACCAAAGAACATAACAATTAACTATCCATTTCCAAGACCACCATTTAAAAATATATATTCGCCAATAGCTCAGAAATTATTGGTTTTATTCATAGATATTTCAAATAAAAGTATTTTATTTTTAATAGTAATACAACTTTACAATTATAAGTTATTTCGTATCTCAAATAGTTGCGGAGATATGATAAAAATTGGAGATATACGCTCATATAAAATACCTGATAGACGTTTTTCCTGAAAAATCAGATGCGTAGTTTTGTTTGTAATGTTAAACAATGTGAATTTCAATATCGGCCCCATGGTTGTAGTGGTAATTACACTTGGCTACGAGCATACGGGTCACGTGTTCGATTCCCGGATGCTACCTTTGGTATGTTTTACGAAAGGGGAATTACCACAACATACATCAGAGTTTGATTAACTTGGCTTAAGTTAGGTTTAAATGTTTCTACTAGTTCCGCACCATCATCTCATATCTTCGGGACATGGAAAGAATGTACAATTAGTACATTCAGACGTCCCCTGTGAAACGATACATTAGTACTGGCAAATCTTTCCACTACTGTCCTACGAATTATGTAACCCAGACGGGTAATATTACTAATGCATTTTAATAAAATTGTTAGAGCCGTGTTTGAGAAAATAACTTGTTTATCTTTTCGCTCTAACGTAAACTACCCTTAATTTTAAGGTTAAATATCTAATTCCAAAAACAGCTTTGTCGAACCTTATGAATAACCTAGACACTAAGTTTTAGATCACTCGATAAAATGGTGTCCGCTATAGCTCTGGACACACACACACACACACACACACACACACACACACACACACACACACACACACACACACACACACACACACACACACACAGAAATGGTATCGCAAAAACCACGTTTTCGATTTTGATGGTTCTTGAAACTTCGATATCCACCAACACCTCGAATTTACCCGCTTCGCTGGCCGCGTGGTCTGACGCGCGAGTCGTAGTAGACTAAACTACCGATAGCGGTTAGATCGTGGCTCGAACCTCAGTCGGGTGTTTTTTCAAACAGGTTTTCCACTCTCATTTCACGCAAATGCAGGCACACTTCCTATAAATATAACCTCCCTAATCCTTAAAACCGTTAGCGTAATTAGTACATAAGCGTAGAATCCGAACTGGTAGTAAGACGCGGTGCTAAAAATAAAGTCAAATCGGATTCGATATTTTTGACTATCACGTTAGTTTCCCTACCCGATGTATCACGATAAAGTAAAACATTAAAGTATATTGAAGCAGTTCTGCGCTCACCAGCCCGTTGTCCATGGTGGGTGGCTAGCTGCAGATTGTTTCAGGTGTGTAGGGTCGGGAAATGAAGCGTGGTGACTCACTCTATCGATCCGCTCCACGCTGTTATGTTGGCTGCAGTGTAAACACGCGCTCACCAGCCCGTTGTCCATGGTGGGTGGCTAGCTGCAGATTGTTTCAGGTGTGTAGGGTCGGGAAATGAGGCATGGTGACTCGCTCTATCAATCCGCTCCACGCTGTTATGTTGGCTGCAGTGTAAACACGCGCTCACCGGCGGCGACAGCACAAATACTCGAGGAAATGTGCTCACCGGCAATCAAACTTGGGATTTGGGTGGTGGATTTGGGATTTTTGGGAACACACTCGTAGAAACATGCAAAGGAAAGAAAGACATATTTCTATTTCTTTCGCCACATGCCGTAATCTTTCTCTATACACATGCTGATTTTTTCACTCTCAGCATGTGTAGAGAGAAGTACAGTATGTGGAGAAAGAGAGAGAGAGAAAACTAGCATATGTAGAGAGAGATAGAAAATATGTATTTCTTTCCTCTACAGGTTTCTACGAGTGTGCCCCAAAAACCCATATACCGGTGTATATATATATATAGACCCTATATATATATTAATATATTACATAAAAAATAGATAGCATATATTATATATTATATAATCGAGTAATATTGACACTACCCAGATTTCGAAAACTACCCGTAATATATATATATATATATCTTAGTACTTAATATATAATATATATCTTAATATATTATACATATAACATATATATCTTAATATATTTGTATAATATATGTTACGGGTAGTGTTCGAAATCTGGATAGTGTCGAAATTACTCGGGAGATGTGAACATTATCCGAGTGCAGTGGATACAGTCAGAAATAGAAAGTAACTAATCTTATTTTTGACCTTATCCAGATAATCTTGACACTAGCCAGCAAGACTTAGATGACGTTAACTACTATTTGTAAAACTAAGCACGTTTCAATACGTATTATATTTTGGAACTATTTTGATCTGGGATCTGAAATTGGATCGTGACAATGAACTAACGTTCGAAATACCTCATTTGGATACTTTCTTTTCCACTAACATAACCTAATTTAACCTAACTTAACTTAAACTAAGCAACCTTGTCTAAGCTCACCTAAACACTCTTCTAAGGTAAATGTAAATGTATTTGTCTAATTAATACAGACTGTCACTAGCTTTGTAATATAAACAGTTAGCGGGTGGAGGATTATTATAATAAACTTAAATATTTCAAAAATATACTTTCATTTATTGTCTAACAATATATAAGCATTTTGGTTCATTTCAGTAGAAATTAGAAACGCTTTTCTTAAGTGGACTAAATAGCGACGGAATCATTGATAATGTAGCTGAAATTGTTTTTATATTAAATTTTATTAATAATACATATAAATACTTCTCTTACAGCTTCAGCTTACACTGAAATATAGCTCTAGTGGTATTTATGAAGGTATATTCATATTTGTAGTCCATGGCTGCTTAAAACTTGCCAGCCAGTCCACCCAGGGTCGGATTTAGAGCTTTGGCGTCTCCGGGGCGATAAATAATTCAAGGTCCCAACAATAAACAATTTTTTTTTTCCAACGTTTCGACATCATTTTTTTCTTTACAAAATTAACTATTAAAATCTTAATGTTAAATATATTATTTAAATGAGGAAATATTGTCATTACAATAAATTAGATTTGTTTAAAACAAAACAAGAATATATTATACGAAGTTCGTCTTAGTTCATCCTTGTCAAAATCTTAGGAAAATACACCTAGAAAAATATATCAAAATGTGGTACTTTGTTGCTGTGTCCACACCTTGGTCGTATACATGGATCAGGAAAAACTGGTGGTGGGGATGACTCAATTAATGAAGCTATTTTTTTTAATAGTTCCATATGAACCCACCAGATTTGCTGTGATCTGGGGATGTTGTTTTAAGTTTTGAAAATCACTGTCTGAATTATTTGTCCACCTGTAAGTAAACTATATTTAGTCAGAAATAAACAAAAATGTATATAATATGTTATAATTGATTTTTTTTAGTATTTTCCATGACTGCAATCTGTAGAGATAAAAGAGATTTCTTTTTTTATTACTGTAACAGTCTGTGGGTGCCCCTTATTCCTGGAGGTTCCTCCCTTAAATCCGGTCCTGGGCCCCCCCTTGTCTTATACTACAAATCCTGTGATTTTGACAAGCAAGAAAATTTACTATCGATTGATTTTTCGTCTGGGTACGATTATGTGTAAAGAGGTGTACAGCCGGATGGGTAGTAATATGTGGAGTACTATAAAACATTAACACTGGTATGACTAATATAATTAATTATGTTCTTAGTCATTTTCCGTAGGCTAGTTCTTTTCACTTCCCGAGAGTCATTTTTTTTCCCCCGAACGATTTTACGGCTCTTTTTGTTTGTTCGTCGCCCCTGAATATTCCTTCTAGTTTCTAGCCCAGCGCACGTTCCCGCCATGAATATAGAAATGATGGACACCAGAAACCGCCGACACCACAAACCGGCACTGCGGCTATTCTCTAATTTTATTTTGAAATGTTTGAGGGCACTACAAAAAATGGCTGTTCATCCAATTTGGGGGATAGAATTTGTGTGTGTCTGTGTGTGTGTGCGAGTTTGGTTTAAATTGCATGTCATGCACATACCACGCCCGTTGGAATTGTTTTTCTAGCTGACGTTCGGTGAAGCCATATAGCGGCTCATGTTTGTGAAAGGTTGCTGGATCAGGTCCAGATAAAAATTTAAGGAATTTTTGCTTATTTATGTTTGAATTTGAAAGTTTGCTATACTTTTTTTTTTAGTAAAGCAATGTCTATATGTGTAACATGTTAAATAAATGTCTACGGGGTATGTACATAATATAATTTCCTAATGTGTGCGTGTGTGTCTTTACCTACCCTTCAGAAGTTCCTAGACGACCTAGAAAGCTGAATCTTTCCGCACTTATAGTATAGACCACCGATTCTTAACCGGGTCTAGGGGTAAGGTGTCAGACTTTTGTGCTGGGGTCCGGGGTTCAATCCTCGGTCCCGGCACAGATTCCTTCACCTCTGACAAGACGTGTATTAATCACAACTTGTGAATGTGTGGAATGCCAGGCCTCCACCGTGGTTCGGATCCCACGTTAAGCTGTAGGTCCTCCATTTCATCTCACAACCACCCTACCATTACACATTAGCGTAAGTGCGTATAGCCCGAACGGGTAGTAAGACACGACGCTAATAATAATAATAATTCTTAACCGGGGGGCCGCGAAAGCTTTTACGGGAGTCCTCGAAAAAGTAATTTAAAATGTTATTTACTAATTACTGTAGTAAATTATCTTACTTTTACGTTTTGGAAGAAATAATTTGATGATCGAAAGCATGTAAGTACAGTAGACTCTCGATTTTCCAGGGTAATGGAGGGGGGGAACACGGATAATAAAAATCACAGATAGTACAAATAATCCCCATCTGTTTACCCTCGTCATCCAAAATTTGCTGCCCTTTTTTTCTACTTATTTATATGAAAGGGATTCTCCACAATGGTAAATATTAAAACAAAGCAGCGAAATCGACTTCAAATCGACTCCTGCATGCGAATAGGATTAAGTAATACAATATTGAAACAAGAATATACAATTTAGTGGAAAGTGTTCAACAACATAGGTCCCATTAAATACATTTAAGTTAGTTAATTTCTGTTTTTTTATTTGTTTGTTATATTGTCTGAATATGTTTTATTTTTGTACTTTTATATTACAACGTTATATTTTTAAAATTTAATTTAATTTTAGCACCGCGTCTTACTACCCGTTCGGGTTATACGCTTAAGTACTAATTACACTAATGGATTAGGAATTGGGAAGGTTGAATTTAGAGGAAGTGAACCCGCATTTGCGTGGAGGTAGAGTGGAAAACCATTTAGGAAAAACCACCTCCAGTTCACCCGACCAAGATTCGAGCCTCGATCTCCCCGTCCTCGGTGGTCTGGCTCAACACGACTGGCGCGTTAGCCAACTACGCCACCGAGGCGGGCTACAACGTTATAAATGATCCCTACCCACTTTGGTGGCCACATGGTCTAAGGTGCCACTCTTGAAAGATATAGGACTTCCGATGATGGAGGGGATCGGGGCTTGAATCCCAGTTGGGTCTACTGAGGGTAGTTTGCACTAAATAGTTTCCAACTCTCCTTCCACGCAAATGCGGGTAGATTACCTCTAAAATTCTTCCTTCCTCACCCATTGAGTAAATTATATTATGGTACATCCGTACAACCTAAACTGGTAGTAAGACGCATTGATTAAAAAATCAACAAAAGGAGATTAATTTATAGACAAGTAGTGGTGGAGATAAACAATCACAGTATTAATCTATAGTCTCAAGCGTTTCCATTGTACTCGTGTTTAAATCACATCTCTAGTTTTCAAATAGAGTATCAACAAATGGGGAACCCCCCAATAATTTGAAGGTTTCTGTTGCTGACAACATTTAAACATATTAACTAAATATTCAACTCAAATAGAGAGGTAATCCAAGATAACATTATAAAAGAACGTGACATTAGTCATATACATTACCTTTGTATGTTTCTTGGAGTATTCTCATTTTATAATCTACTCCCAGAGAGCAGCGTTGCAGCGGTAACTCCTCCAAATCACTCACTGCTGGCTCTTCCTTTCCTCGCGCCAATCACAGGACGCTGCTCTGTGTACTTTTTAATTAAAGTTCCGCAAGTGCGTACGTGAGCTGTTAAGTTTATAGAGGTCGGGTCGATGAGGCTCTCCAGCAGCTCAGCGCCGGCTTGATGATTACTGCCCGTCCATTTGACCGTCTCTGGGTGGACGCAAAATGCTCTCGAGAAATGTTTAGGGTTAAAAAAACAAACATGTTTTCTGAGTTGTTGATAATTTACAAAAATAACTATGTACTTTCGTGAAACATAGGTTTATTCAGAGAAAATATTTGATAAATTGTAACACACATGATAATAAAAACTTATTAAACATTCCGAGTTTGGCCAATTATTTTTGTTAAAGTGTATTTATTTTTCAATGGCATGGATATGTTTTTAAATATTCACTAACAACTCTGTAAATATTGAAAACAAATAATGGTTTTATATATGTTTTGTCTCTTAATACTTGTGCGAGTTATTGATAACCTTTCTTGCGGATGGTAAGTTTATATTACACACGTTTAATATAATTTCATATTCAATTATCCGAGACATAATTTATTGTTAGCTCTTTCTATATCTTAAACCAGTTTAGAGTCTCTTAATGTATATCATTGAAAGTCACAATACTATTTCTTGATTGATGCTGCTTATGTTGGCTTTGAGTAATTTATACATGACCAGTTCAATTATTCACTGACTTAATACTATACCACCCGCATCAGTGGCCGCATGGCCTAACACGCTACTCTCGTGTTAGACTAGACCACCGATGGCAGGGAAATCGAGGTTCGAATCTCGGTCGAGTGTACTGAGAGTGGTTTTTCCGAAATTGTGTTCGACTTTTCCTCCTCGCAAATGCGGGTATACTTTCTAAATATAGCCTTCCTAATCCCTAAAACGATTGGTGTAATTAGTACATAAGCTTATAACCCGAATGGGTAGTAAGACGCTGTGCTAAAAAAAAAAGAAAATAGTTCCAAAAGTTTGCCGTCATTCATAGCTTATTTCTTTGACTTTCACAATGGTTCACAAGATATTTGTAAATTCTTGAAAGGTGTTTTTCGCTATAACCGATTCACGGTGGGTCATCTTGTTTTTTTAGAGAAATAAGTTCGTGATTCTTCCTCTATAAACTTGATTAAGAAAAAAGGTTTATAATACGGTGCTACGAAATCTGGGAAAACCCCTTTTAATTGGGACTTTAGCGGGAAACTGCCCTATAATTTTGTGTCGGAAATACATTTCCATTTAAGGTTGAATAACACTTTATACATAGATGTTATTCAAGAGAATTTGGTTCCTAAGGTTAGTATTTTAAGTGTTTCTATATCCACTGTTGTGATCAACAGTATTGTGGATACTTTACTCCTTCCTGTATATTCATCCCTTTTTGTGGACAACCACGCGATTGTTTTAGTTCCATGGTTTGTCAAATCCAAATTGGTGGTAATGGTCTATGTACGTGGGCATCGCGTAATGGTTAGCACTTTTCTGCGTCTAAAACTGTGGTCGTTCGCTTCCATAGACTGCGTGGTGTCGAAGCTTCACTGCATGTTGCTTACTGCCCTGTGTTTCACTATCCCAAATAACATAATGCAAAGATGGTTTGGATACGTATGTTATCGGTATTTGACACGTGTGGGATATTCTTACTACCTTCTCTCAAGCCTGAGGAAAATAGGCTTACCTCGATGCCAATTCGATCTTGCTAAGTTTCCAAAAGCGACAACACTGCACATCATATATGAGAGGGATTTTAGTACGTTACTCACCACATATATCTAATAAATCTTTCTATATACTTATCTATACACTATTATAATATGGTTTTGAGTATATTATAAACTGGTGACAGTTGTTGGATGATTTGGTCTTATCTACACGGGCGGATCAAAGTTGGAGACCTCTGTGAGGTGTACTTTTGCAGTGAACGATTCTAATTTTATATTTGGTTTACCTTGTGAAACGAGAGCTTTAGATTCAAGCAATACTCTACATTTTGTTTATCTTAATTTTCGTCTTTCTGGTCTACTATGCTTGGGTTCTATGGTCCGTGTTATACTCTTAGAATCCCCTCCTGTGGATGATCCAGGAATTTGGTTTTATTTTAATATCGATCGTTTAAACATCCGTCTTGTCTTCTGATGGATTCCTGAACACGCTGGTCTGCAATGAACTGGCAGACTAGAACGTCAAGGAGGCATTCCATCTGTTTCCTGAGGCAAGTCTATGTGTACCGTTTTAAGATCCAAGGCCGGAGGAAAAGGGGGGCAACCATGTTGCCAATCACCAAAAAAGGCGAATTAATCATAAAAGTGTGTAGAATTTGAGCTTTATAGCTCTCACAATAAAATAAACATTTTTACTGGTGGCTTCTGCTGGTTTTAAATTGTAACCAAAGGATTGTAACATTTCGCCTTAAATTGACTTACATTTCCATTTTGAACAATTTTTTTATCATTTGCGTTTTCGGAAGTTATAACTGAATAGTCAAAGTGTAAACGTTTTGAATACATTTTTTCAAACAGTGTTTGTTGTTTTAAATGTTCGATTTAGCAATCTAATAACTCAATTTTTTACATAATGTGAATTTAACTTCTCACTCACCATGGCTGTATACATTGAAGCATATTATGTTGCCCATGTTGCCCACCTCTGATCCAAAGGGTCGAACAAGCTCCAGTCCATCAGGGGCGGTGTGTCGCGATGGCTCTCTTCTATACGAAAGTCTAGAGGTCATCGTGACAAGGCTTTGTGTCGGACACACTTCTTTGACCCATGGGTTTTTATTAAGAGGGGATCCACCTCCAGTGTGTGTGATTTTTGCGATGCTCCTCTTAGTGTGAACCACATTTTGGTGGAGTGTCGCAAGTATGCCCCTATTCGCCTGGCTCTTAATTGTAATGGTACCCGCCTCGGTGGCGTAGTTGGCTAACGCGCCAGTCGTGTTAAGTCAGACCACTGAGGACGGGGAGATCGAGGTTCGAATCTCGGTCGGGTGAACTGGGGGTGGTTTTTCCTAAATGGTTTTCCACTCTCCCTCCACGCGAATGCGGGTTCACTTCCTCTACATTCAACCTTCCCAATTCCTAATCCATTAGTGTAATTAGTACTTAAGCGTATAACCCGAACGGATAGTAAGACGCGGTGCTAAATAATAACATTTTAATGGTGACCTTCGTTTTTTATTACGTGACATTGCTGCTGAAGTAATTTGTTTGCCCCTTTCTACACAATAGGAGACTTTTAAAAAATGATATTTTGTTCTTGCTCTTATAGAATAGGTAATTTAAGTTTTTTCTCTTATTCAGACTTTTTTTAAATCTTATTTCTTTATAATTATTGTATTTTGTGTTTTGCCTAGTGAACTCATCTTCGTTTCACAGCAAATGTATTCTTTGGATTAATTGTTTTTTACTTTTTTTTAATTCAATGCGCTAATGGTATATTTGTTTCATTGCATCCCAAAACTCCAATTTATTTAAAACAATAGTATTTTATTACGAAAAACAATTAATGACACTAAATATTTTAACACTTTAATGTAATGTGTTATTTTAATATGACTGAGCACTTCCCTGAAACTCAGTATGTCATCATTTGCTATCTATTACTATTGTTTGAACAGAGAGGATTAGTTCCCTAGCTCTTGTAGTACGTGCTAGGCAGAATGGTTGTGTTCCTATCATTACAACGACAACTATTGTTTAGAAATGTCGCAGTTCGATTGAGCACGAATAATTGATGCCAACAGTAATCCGGTGTACAGGAGTGACTGTCAATTAGAGAGTGAAGTCGTGGCACAGAAAATAATACCAACATAAGTAGCGCTGCTTGAAACGCTCACTTTTAACTACGATAGAGGAGAGCTATTTTCCGCCTGTATTAATCCTTAACTATTAACTATGGATTTACTCTTAAAAATAAGAAATTATTTTTTCACCTATTAAAAATAAAACAATATTTATAAACTATTTCAACACTTGTATTTATAAGTATGCAGGTGATTTTAGAGCAAGCGAACGAATAATCAATCTTTCCCCACTTCGCCTCAATTCTCTCGATGTAAACCTGTAGCGAGAATTATTGGGGTGCTTGATTATGTTCGCCAAAATGGTCTAATGGTCTAAAATGCTCTAAGAATGCTCGCTTGGTTGGTCTAAATTAAGAAAGAGCGCGCGAACAGCTGCGTGGAGCATTCCTTCGGATTTGGACAACTCGCACGACAGAGCGGTTTTATAAAAGGATCCTTTCGTTCCGTGCAACTACTTACAAGTTTGCCAACCTGCTAAGTAATAATTTCGGACTGAGATTTGTGTGCCTACAACTCATAGAACATGATAAAGATGTTTTTGGGAGTCTACTTGTGGAGTGTACAAATATATTTCAATAAAATTAGATGCTTGGAATGCCATTGGAGACGTTTGAAATGTCGACTTGATGAGGTAAAGAAGAAAATTGAATCACTTCTATTATCCTACAGCGTGACTAGAACGGCAAAAAAAGCATGCTACCGGAAACTGGCAGTGGGCATATAAATCGAAATGGTTTGCCTTCACCCACTATGCAATTTTTATTGGACAAGGTATAGCTCGAGTGAGAAGGATGGAGAACCGAGCATTCGTTCGTTAGGTCTAAACCTGCGTTCACGACAAGCATTCGCTATTCTACGACTATCTCGTTCGGTGTAAACAAATTAGCAGCAGTTTGTTCGATGGTCACTACACTAAGTGAGAGATAAAGAATGCTCTTGCTCTATATTATTGTTCGTTTGGCCTCTAATCCCACCTTAACTGACCTAGCTTTTGGAACTTCTGTCTGCTATCCAAATGTTTGTTCCGCGATTACTGCAAAATACGTTTCACCAATTTTAAAGAAATAATTTGGCATAGGAATTCTTTGAACCTAGGCTTATATAGTTTGGCGATTTGGTTATCTATTCCAAGATGGCGGCTGCTCAAAAAGTGTTTAGTTTATCAGTTTATTCCAAGTGATTCGAATTTCAACTTACAAGCAAACGATCGAGCACCTTGGTCTTTTTTTTTTTCAGATTTTTAAATTATCTATGAAACTCACGTCTTAAACCACGTGAACATCAATATAAAAAATGTGAAGTTAAAGCACCATTGAATAGGGTATGATTTGTTTTTTCTGCCTAACTTTATCAGCAAGGAAAATTATCAACTTCAATTCAAGCAATAATTTAAAGATATATTTTAACTTTAAATAAACAATAGTTTCTCCAATGATAATTCTCAAGGCTGTTATAACGATAGGAACATGATATAATATTATTAGCTTTTTATTAAAAAATATTGGTTGAGTTATCCTAATTTAAACGGTTATTTTAATTCATAATTACTTTACTTCACGTTAGTTACCAGTATATAAATCAAATATATTGTGCGTTTATGTATTTGTGGATGCTTTAAAATATTAAATATGCTTTATTTATTTTACCAGCAAAACCTTTCATACGCATTTAAACCTCAACCAATCTGATCTTGAACGTATCTTTAAAAAGTAGGTCTGCTAAATTAAGTTAAGTTAAAATTCCTTAATTCAAAAACATGGCGGAGCGAAGTCAACGGTAACAGAAATACTAGCTAGAAGTACTTGTATTTTATACAACAAATATCCATACTCTTCTATATAGTTTTATTATTCTGAACATAGCGTGCCATAATTTCCCTTCAAGTTACTATTCTTTCTGATTCATTTAAAGCTATATATATTAATTTTATACGCATGTAGTATATATATATATATTGTATGTATGTATATATACTGTTGTTTGTAT
Source organism: Timema podura (assembly GCA_033556935.1). Classification (NCBI taxonomy): domain Eukaryota; kingdom Metazoa; phylum Arthropoda; class Insecta; order Phasmatodea; family Timematidae; genus Timema; species Timema podura. Next base: position 44,430,095 of record JAVRXN010000013.1, on the reverse strand, counting down.
CTATATACTATGTATGTTTTATAATATATACTGTGTTGTATCTTACATGTATTTTCATAAATTGTGATGTAATATATACTGTGTATGTAATAATATATATGTATATGTATCTATAACTGTGTATGTAATATAATATTTGTGTATCTTTATACTGTGTATGTATATAGATCTATTGTTTATATATAGATAAATACTCTGTATAATATTTTGTGTATTATACTATTCTTTGTATGTATATAAACTACATGTGTGTATGTATATATACTATGTACATACTGTATATATATTAATATGATACATTACTGTGTGATAACATTAATTAATTGTGTAATATATACATAATTTCTGAATATTTTCTGTATATCTAAGAGTATATTTCTATAGGCTAAATCTACTCTTGTTCATTTAGTTAAGTAAACGACCACTTTTTTGTTGTAAAGACCTTTTAAAAATAAATCTTTTTTATTTTATAATATTTATATATAATATATATTATATATACCAATTCAACAAATTTACAGTGTGTGCACATGACAGACACGTCTACTCACTTAAAGTTCTTGTTTTATATATTTTAATTGGATTCATAAATAATAGGATTTTTAAATATGAAACCGTGTGCTAAATAAGTTTAACTTTTGATTTTGTATATGTTGTATTTTGTATGTGTTGGATCAACTTTTAATTTAATTTATGACGAGAATATAAAAAGGTGGCGTCTGGGAATACTGGCACAACATTGATTGTGTCTCCTATATTTTAATTTATTATTGATCACACGGTAATTGAGGGGGTCAGGCCAAAACCATGATAACCCTCATTGACGACAAAATATGTTAGCAGTTATTTCTGGTTGCATACCACTTGAACTACAAGACCTTGAGAATAACTAATATCTAAGAATATTTTACTTATTTTTTTATGGCTAGATTTCAGGATTTTATAGACGTTTAAAGAGTGAAAATATCCCATGTAAATCAATAAGGGTTATTATGTTTCTGCCGAGACCCCCTTAGTTGTGGCCTTTACTCTGACACAGTTACTACCGTGATTTAATCTATTTTATTATTGAAACGCCACAGATGTATCATAATTCATACAAAATACAGAAGCATTAGTTCGAAGCTCCATATGACTCGTGGGTAGGGATGTGAGAGTGGCCTTGGTCTGAATATTAATTATTACTTATCGGGAAATGATATGGAACACTTAACATTCCTTGTAAGATAAACGCTATAGCTATGAAGATTCCACCGAAAAGAAAATCCGGAAAGAAGAATTCAAGAAGGAAGTACTAAACACGTAATTACTTTTATTTTCCCTGGCTCTATCGTGTAGTTTTTTTATTTTTTTATTTAGCACTGCGTCTTACTACCCGTTCGGGTTATACGCTATATCGTGTAGTTCAAGTATGCAATAATTCGAAGCGGGGTTCCGTTAAATTCTATCGAGAATCTACTGCGTATCATTAGATCTACTGCGTTCGTGATATATCCGTATCTGCGGCTGTCCATAGTAAATCATTTGTGAATATACATGATGTCAATAAATGTAAAGCTGTCCCGTTTGTTGTTTCTTGATGTGTTTATTATAAACAATTTCTTAAGCCAAACGGAAAAGTATTTGTTTAATGAATACAGACTGTTACTAGATCTGTAATCTAGACAAGTAGCGGGCGAAGGACAATTTTACAAGTTTAAGTATTTCAAAAATAAACTCCAAGTTATTGTCTAACAATTTATAAATATTTTGCTAATGTCATTAAAAAGTAGAAGTTTTATGTTCTAGGTGGACTGAATAGTGACATAATCATCGGTAATGTAACTAAAATGGCCTCGGGACTAGAATTACTGATAATAAAAATAAAAATATTTCATTTCGCCACGTCAACTTACACTGAAACATAGATTCATTGGTATTTCTAAATGTATTCATATGTTAATAGCTGCCGTCATATTTGTAGTTCCGGGCCGCTTGAAATCTGCCACTCCACCCCCGAGGCAAACTATTGATTGCATCAAGAGGTAGCCTATACTCTTTGCCGTAGCTGCATGAATGATTTATAATGTTTAGAACTATCTAACAGGATAGTGACAATACTCTTATTGTGCCAAAAAAACAAAAGAAGAACTAAAATGTGTCACGTGACTTGAAATGGTTTCACTTACTCAGTTTTTACGTAACATCTGCTTGGTAGACCCAATCACACAAACCCTTCAGTGCGCATGTGCTTATAAAGTGATACACTTTGACAGCTGCATCAATTTTGTAAAATAATTTGAAATAACTCGTTAGATGAAAGCAATGTGTGTCGTTATTATTCTGTTTTGATTTGTTTCTCGACGCAACACAATAATTTGAAAACATCCTCTGTGAAAAATAATATAAAAGCGAATAATGTTGCTAATCAGTGGTTTTGCAAAGCATGATGGGTCTACATACGTTTTTGCTATAGTGTGAATGGATGCGCTACTCTGGCAGATTCTGCCCTCACTTTTGGTGAGCATGTGAATCAAGCTTTACAGTGGTCCACTGATTACACTCTTCAGCCAAGCTTGTAAGCTTCTAGAGCTTCTGAAATGATTTATTACACTCCCCGGCTAAACTTAATCAACGATGTATGGCAATGTTCAACTGGGCTGTCCCTAAACATTTATTTTCTGTCACTATTGCCGCAAAATTCAATATTTGTTACATGGGAGACAGCCTGTTAGTAAGTTGCATATAAATAAATATTACTTACTCTATGGCAATAGTAACTCAAGAGTTCACTGACGCACATACTAAAGTACGCTACCTAACTTTATCTTGAACTAGTCCTATCCAGTCCACCTCATTACAACCTATCCTTATCTTGAGCTAGTCTTATCCAGTATACCTCATTACACCCTATCCCTATCTTAAGTGAGTTCTATCCAGTCCACCTCATTACACCTATCCCCATCTTAAGTGAGTTCTATCCAGTCCACCTCATTACACCCTATACATATCTTGAGTTAGTTCTATCCATTACACCCTATCCCTATCTTGAGCTAGTTTTATCAAGTCTACCTCATTACACCCTATCCCTATCTTGAGCTAGTTTTATCAAGTCTACCTCATTACACCCTATCCCTATCTTGAGTTAGTTCTATTCATTCCACCTCATTACACCCTATTCTTATCTTAAGTGAGTTCTATCCAGTCCACCTCATTACACCCTATCCCTACCTTAAGTGAGTTCTATCCAGTCCACCTCATTACACCCTATCCCTATCTTGAGTTAGTTCTATCAAGTCTACCTCATTACACCCTATCCCTATCTTGAGTTAGTTCTATCCATTCCACCTCATTACACTCTATCCCTATCTTGAGCTAGTTTTATCAAGTCTACCTCATTACACCCTATCCCTATCTTGAGTTAGTTCTATCCATTCCACCTCATTACACCCTATCCCTATCTTGAGCTAGTTTTATCAAGTCTACCTCATTACACTCTATCCCTATCTTGAGCTAGTTCTATCAAGTCCACCTCATTACACTCTATCCCTATCTTGAGTTAGTTCTATCAAGTCTACCTCATTACATCCTATCCCTATCTTGAGTTAGTTCTATCCAGTCCACCTCATTACACCCTATCCCTATCTTGAGTTAGTTCTATCAAGTCTACCTCATTACACCCTATTCCTATCTTGAGTTAGTTCTATCAAGTCTACCTAATTACACCCCATCCCTATCTTGAGTGAGTTCTATCCAGTCCACCTCATTACACCTTATCTATTTCAGGTTTATTACAATGTTATCCTCCCATATGCGTATAGGTCTTCGCAATAGTGTCTTCCCATTGGGTTTGTCAATCAATACCTTGAACATTATTCTAGATTCCCCCATTCACGCTGCATCTCCTGCCCACCGTAATCTACGAGACTTGATTATCCTAACAATGTCTTGAAATTGGTACAGGGTATGCAACTTATCAACTCCATTCATCAGTATCCTCAACCCTTTTTGAACCAAATATCGTCCTAAGCACCTTGTTTTCAAACACGCTTTTTTTATGTACGGTAAGAGAACGCGATTCATACCATAGAAAACAACTGGTAAAATTATCGTATTGTATATTCTGAGTTTAAAATCCCTTGAAACCAGGCGAAATGTCAACAATTTACTGACCTAGTAGTGGCATGCATTTACCGACAGTATTATATTCCTAATTTCCAATTAATATTTTATTGTTAGTTAAAATTGTTCCTGAACATTTAAAGTAATTAACCCTATCAAAGGAATATTGCTCAAAATAATCTCTAAATAATCGTCCTCAATCTGTGTTCTCTGTGTGATCATACACTTAGTCTTTTCAGTATTCATTTTTAAACCTATTTTCTTACTAGCCTTTAAAAAAATAGATGTAGAGAGTAAAAAACTATTTCAATCATGAAATGTTTTCTTAAAATAAGTTCAGCTTTATTATGCTCTAAAAATTGCATCGAAGACTAGTCATATTATGATTGCAATTCAATTAAAGGTTTCCGACATTTAAAAATACAAAAAAGTCTACTTTCAAATATTCATTCTCTATTATCCTGCTGTCACTTTCGACAGTTATCAATTTACTCCCGATAAATAGTAATCATAATAGAGTTGCATTTTATTGGAAATTATGGTTTTGTGTATGTTGGATGGATGTATTTTTCGTTAAATTTATAAGTATTAATATTAATAACATTCGACCGTTTGGTGGTCGCATGTTCTAACGCGTCACTGGATTTCCGGTGAGATCAGGTTCGATTCTCGTTCGTGTGTACTAAGTGTAGATTTTGCTGGATATTTTTCCACTTTACCTCCACGTGAATGCCGGTACATTTCTATAAGATTCCACTCTCCTCATCTCTGATACGCAAACGCAAATTTTATATGCGCATAGCCCTTAAAAAGTGGCGGAGTATGAAAGTTTTGCTTGAGTGCTATCATTTACTTTAGGCCTACAGCCATTACTGTTTCCAGCCTGTGCCCTGGGTCATTTTTTATTCAAGCAATATATTTTCCACTACCGGATTGCTGGCTTGTCGTAGCTTCATATGTCTTATCTTATTATCTAACTTAAGACTAGGACAGGCTCAACATCCAATCCCCGGCCGTTAATTCATCAGTGTGAAAAGTTAAACCCACATTTCACCAATGATAAATTCTTCGGTCATGCCGGGAATCGAACCCGGTACCCTTAGCTTAGTAGACAAACACACTTTACCGAGTAAGATAATGTGTCGGATTTGAGTTTTATCATACCTTTTTAAATCAAACGTTTAAAAATACATAATTTAAAATTCAAAATGTAAATAAGATAAAATGGGAAAATAAAAATATGTACTCAAACAGAGTAAAATAATTCACCCCGAAACACAAGTTTAAATAAATAACCATATTTGTTGAAACCTAATGACGTATTGTTTACCATTAGGTCAAAATTAAGACCTTTATCATGTAAATATGATCTTGTAATGCTCACATTAAATTTGGCTGAATGTGATAAATTGAGACCAATGTTCATCTAGTAAAATAAGTTTGATATAAAAATTAGAATACTTGGTTTTTGTATAATATACCATTAACCTTATCTCCATTTAAAATCACATGAAATAATGTGATAACCTTGTTTGTGAGTTGTGTGTTTCCTTCACAACTTTAGGATTAATTGTGTATCTCTTCAATGGTTTTCCATTCTCTCACCACGCAAATACGGATACATTTCCTATGAATCCCTACCTTCCACAGCCCTACCTCACTAGCGTAATTAATATGGGCGTATAAGGTGCTTCAGTGGCCAAAGGCCATTGGACTGTTGACGACGGAAAGATCAGATTTTGAATACCGGTCGGGTCTACTGAGGATGTTTTTCCTTAAATTACTTTACTTCCACGCAAACACAGTTAGTAAGACGTGGTGATAAAAAAATATGTGTATAGCAATTAATGACGGTGAAAATAATAACTACTCTATCTCGCCCAAACTTGGAAAACACATGATTAAGCATCGATGTATTTCTGGAAATAAAATGTAACTACGATATTATTTTACTTCAACAAACATTTTTTATGTTTACGGTAAAACGGGAAGCTTCGAAAGTGTTTGGTGATAGTGTTTGGTGATATAACCGTTTTATGTTTATATGCACTAATCAAACTAGAATAAATTAATTCTGACCTCTGAACTATAAAATTAATAAATGCTTTAATTGACCTAAAATATTTTAAATATTATAAAGTTTTTCGTCAAACACCTCAGCTAACTCGATGTCTTTCTACTAAGATAAGACCCGCTGGTTGCGTAGTTGGCTAACGCGCTAGTCGTTTGAGCCGACTGCCGAGGACGGGGATCCAGGTTCGAATCTCGGTCGGGTGAACTGAGGTGGTTTTCCTAAATGTGTTTTTCCACTCTCATTCCAGAAATGCGGGTTTCATCTTCTCTAAATTCAATACTTAATTTTCAATACATTAGCGTAATTAGTCTTAGGCGTTGTAACGAACGGGTATTTAAACCGGTGCTAAATAAAAAATACTAATAAGGTCCGTGGTTTGATTCCTAACAGGGTTAAAAATTTATCACTGGTGATAGTGGTTTACCCTTCCAGTGATGAAGTTAACGACCGGGGACTAGATGTTGTGTCTGTTCCAAAGGTTAAAGTTAGTTTATAAGTGTGTTCTCTATATTCAGATTTTAGAAAGTGCGGTTAAATATCTTTAGTAATTAAATAAATGAAATAGGTTTTTTCAAACAATACATTGAAAAGTTATTTAATGGTAAGTAATATGTTTATAAACCTACTAATAATACATTTACTAATATCTCGTGTGTGTCAAAGAATTGAACTACACTTTTGAAAAAATAGTAAAACTTATCAAATTATAATAATTATAAAAATAAAGGTTGAATTTGAAACAATTTTAGAAAAAGGGGCTCTGAAGTAGATCCAATTAAAAGTACTATTGATAGATTTTATGAATCAAGCCCGACTCCGAAATAAAGCTCATTAAGGACATCAATATCCAATGGCAGCAATGCAAAGTGTGAATTGTGTCTTTTCATTGTAAAAGCCATATTTTGTTTGTTCCTTTTATATGTTTCTATCCATCTTTACTCTACCTTTTTATAAATATAAAACATATGCTGAGGTGTGAAATGGTTTATGGTTGTTTTACACCACGAAAGGGCTCTTTGTCTCCCCCTCTTCAATCTGATCTTGCGAGATACATAAAAACATTTGTTGCGTGTTTACATAATCTGTCAGATGTGCTTGGCTGTGGAATTGGTACGCCAAGCTTTCGACTTAAGACTCCTACTCTTCTATTTTTCTGCTGTCTGAATCCAACTCCTTCATAAAAATCAGTAATACAAAATTTAATGGTGTAAAATGCTCCATTACAGATTACTTTATAGAAAGTTTCTTTGACATTGTGTGTATAACTTTGTCAATCCAAATTTAAAATATTGATCATAAGGAATAACAATCTATAACACAGGCCTGGATTTTATTGTCATTTATATGGGTTCCATTTATGGTCTTCCCACCATGGTTGCAGTGTTTTCACACCATGGTTGCAATGTTTTCACACCATACTTGCAAGGTTTTCCACATGCTGCAGTGTTTCACATGTTGCATTTTTTCACACCAACTTGCAAGGTTTTCAACTATTGCATTTTTCACACCATGCTGCATTTTCACAGGCTTGCAGGGTATTCCCACAATACTTGCAGTGTTTTCACACCATGCTGCAGTGTTTTAACCATGCTTGCAGTGTTTTCACACAATACTTGCAATGTTTTCACACAGAACTTTCAATGTTTCCACACCATGCTTGCAGTGCTTTCACATCAGACTTGCGATGTTTTCACACCAGGCTTTCAATGTTTTCACATCATGGTTGCAGTGTTTTCCCACCATACTTGCAGTGTTTTCACACCATGCTTGCAGTGTTTTCACACAGAACTTTCAATGTTTTCTCACCATGCTTGCAGTGCTTTCACATCAACATTCAATGTTTTACTCACCATGCTTGCAGTGTTTTCCACAGAACTTTCAATGTTTTCTCACCATGCTTGCAGTGCTTTCACATCAACATTCAATGTTTTCTCACCATGCTTGCAGTGCTTTCACATCAGACTTGCAATGTTTACACCATTCGATGTTTCACACCAGGCTTGCAATGTATACAAGTATTTCTCTCAGTTTTTATGGTAATTGGTTGAGTGTCGTTAAGGTGGCCTCCTCAGTCAGGGAGAAAGTATTAACTGGTCTGTGTCGTTTTCTGGAACTACTTATATATTCTGTATAACCTATACTCCCTTTTGCCCTTCACATACATCCACTCTGTGTCATGTTAGTAAGAGAGAGGAGAAAGAAAACTACGTAACTTCTTATCTCAGGCCAAAGAGGCCAAAAACGTTGCTAATCTCAAATATCTTAAAATTATATGTAGCGGTCCTATACAATAATTATTATATTTGATAAAGGAGGTTTAAATTTAGAGCCCTTTTTCATCAAGCCTAGTCCATAGCTAAACAAAAATACTTAGAAATTCATTGAAGATGAGTCACATTTCCGCACATTTTTTTTCTATTAATGAAACTCAAAGGCTGTTAGGAAAAAAGAGCCTTGTTGTAATCTTACGACTTTATTTTGGCGCTAACCGTATTTTGAAATAACGCATCTTAAAATTAAAGATTGTGTTAGAGCTGGACGTATGCGCGGCAATTTCTCCTTACCGAAGCGGTCCCCTTAAGTTTTATCAGATTCGTCTGGATACTGATTTTAATGGTGGATTGATCATTTTTATCTCACTATTTAACTACACTTTTATCTTGCACTTATTTTTAAAAAAAATAATTAAAATCTACTGTTTCGAAAACGATATTTTCTGAGAAAAGTAACAAATTATTGATAAACACTCACTATAAAAATTATCTATGTAGCCATAAGTGACACATTATTTAAAAGAAAAGTTTAAATCTTCGAAAAAAATAAATTATAATGTGTTTTATAAGCTATTTAGTAGTAATAATATTTACAAACATTTTAAAATTAATTTCTTTCCTTGGCAAGACTTAGCTAGATTAAATAAAAATATTTCTAATTCAAAATATCGGTTTATAAGATAAACTTACACATTTATTATTGTCCACTCATTTTTCTTAGCTTTATTTTAAATTGGCTGGAAATGATTTAATTGGAAATTCTACTTGAAAACGCTCTCACAGTCCTAATGAGGAACGATGTTTGTTTCTCGTATTTTAATCGTTGATGACTCTCGCTTTATGCTTCCTTCACTCTGACATCCATATCCCCTCTTCCTTACCCCCCTCTCTCTATCTCTCTCCTGTGTCTTACTGGCATATTAAAACCACTATAACGCTCCGATTCCAATCTTAGAAATAGTGAGCGTCTTTCTGCGGTTCAAGTTTGTCCTTATGCTTTCTAACCGGGACGTCTGAAGAAGCAGCGGCACTGTTAAGTTTGGTTGGAAGGGGTGACACTCAGCATCTTCTAATTAGTTTCCAGCCAGGAGCTAAACTACTCGGCTCTACTCGTATCCATCCATTTACTACCATCTTCTAGGTTTAATGGCCTAGTAGGGCCGTTAACTCACTTATCGCCTATCTACCACGTTCTCGGAATGTTGAGCCTCTTCTCAGTCGGGGGAATTTGCTTAGACAGTTCTCATTTATGTGAGGATCAATGTTTCCTGGAACTCTCGGACACTTGGCGTAGTGATAAATAATAGCTATATATATATATATATATATATATTATATATATATATATATATATATAGTTACAAACTACTGCATTTTTAATAACTAAATAATGAAGTGATATAGAGTAATGTTTGGTTGTATTATATAATTTTAATAAGAAACAAAGGGAAATAGTAAAACTAAATTAATGTTAACTAGCTTTTTAATAAGAATAAAAAAATTATTTTTATTAAAGAAAGTTAGCTTCATAAAACACATTCATATGATGTGTACAAACACCAAACTAGCATGGAAATAACATTACTTACTCTATGGTATTAGGAACTCTAAAGTTCATTGCCGCACTTACAATGGTACGCCATCCATCCCTCTCTAGAGATAGTTATATCCAGTCCCCCTCATTACACCTTTTATTTATCTTGAGCTAGTTCTATTTGGTCCCCCTCACTACACCCTATCCTTATCTTGAGCTAGTTATATCCTGTCCACCTCACTACACTTTATATTTATCTTGAGCTAGTTCTTTTTGGTCCACCTAATTACACCCTATCCCTACCTTGAGCTAGTTCTATCTGGTCTACCTCATTACACCCTATTCCTACCTTGAGTTAGTTCTATCTGGTCCACCTCATTACACCCTATCACTATCTTGATTTGGTTCTATCCAGTCCATCTCATTACACCCTATCCCTATACGTATCTTGAGCTGGTTCTATTCAGTCCACCTCATTACACCCTATCCCTATCTTGAGCTGGTTCTATTCAGTCCACCTCATTACACCCTATCCCTATCTTGAGCTGGTTCTATTCAGTCCACATCATTACACCTATCTCTATCTTGATTTAGTTCTATCCAGTCCACCTCATTACACCTTATATTTTTCAGGTCCATTATAATGTTATCTTCCCATCTTCGTCTAGATCTTCCTAGTAGTTTCTTCCCATTGGGTTGCCAGTCACTACCCTGAACAGGGTTATAGTATTTTCCATCTTAATCCTCAATATTTTATCACCCTAACAATGTTTGGGTTACAAGGTATGTAACCTCCACACTCTATTATCTTTATCCACTTTTGGACCAAATATCTTCCTAAGCATCTTGTTTTCGAACATCCTAAACATATTCTTGACATGTAAGGTAAAAGACATAATTTCACAACCATAACATTTAAAAGATGAATTTGTGCAAGTGCAACAGAAGTTAAATAGTTAAGTTTTAAGGTGTGGGGAAAGGAAGCGTGAGTTAGTGTTAGTTTAATTATCTTCACATTATAATAATTTCAAGTCTTGAATGCAAACCTATTTACAGGAGGGCCAAACAAACAAAAAAAAAATTCTTGGCTGGCCAAAGTCTTTTATTAATTAAGTTCTCTTTGAAATTCATGGTAGACCTCGGTGATCTTGGGGTAAAGTTCTCGCCTCAGGACCTGATGTTTGTGGGTTCAAACCCTGGCGAGGTCTACAAATCTTTATTGGCTGATAAAAATCCGTAGCAAAACTTCCTTCAGAGGAGAAGTAAAGCCGTCTGTCCCATATCGAGTTTGGCATGTAAAATAACCCCAAAAATATGTGTGAAAATACCTTTACTGTCAAAATTGGTAGGTCCTCTCGCGCTCGCTTGTAGAAATTCTCGTGTGCTGATATAATAAGTCGGTTCATGAAGTGCGCGTTAAATACCTCAAATATTTTTTTTTTTAAGCTTAACATGTATTGGCTCACACACGCATGAATATTCACTCGTTTCTAAACAAGTGTTTTCTAGTGATTGTGAACACACCCTGATTCTTAGGACGGTTGCCGAATTTATTAGACATGAGAAGAATCAAGGATCTCTTCCGTGAGCTGTCACAATCCTGCGTTCAGGTACCAGGTTCAGCCAATCCTCTCATTCAGGGACTTGGGGACTCTGGGATCGACCCTAAAGAGAAGTTCAAACCTCCCAAAGTGCTCCAAGAGCAGAGATGGCTCCGCCATTGATCCATCGGGCTGCTCCTACTAAGTCCCATGAGAAATGGGGATTTCTCTCTCATGCCTCAGATAGTTATTTTGATTGGGGGCTTTCCGAATTTAATTGGGTTTAAATATTTGTTTTATCAGTTTACTTTTGTTTTCTCATCTGTTTCGTAACAAAACGGCAAAATTCCGCTCGTACTCCCCTACATCTCTCCTCCTCCATCTCTCCTCCTCCTCCTTATTCTTAATTTTCCCCCTCCCTGCCCCCCTCTCCACTCCCGAATAACTATAAGAACTGAAGTTACGCCTGTCCTGCTTTGTTTTGTTTCAGGAATAACAAAACGTACCAAAAATGTTGACTTGCGTAGATTTGCACATTTGTTAGAATAGGAAGGAATGTCTGTCTGTAAGATCTTTTTTTCCTGCCAAAATTCTACTATATAGTAGAATTCTGACAGAGAAAAAGGCCTTTAAAACTTACCATCCTACATTATAATAGAATTCTGACAGGAGTTGTTCCCTGGTAAACGCTTTTTGCATAAATAATTAAATAACAAATTATTTTGAACCTAACCAAACAACTTCTTGCACTGCTATGCGTAGGTTATTAGTCCCTAGGACTTCCTGGCTATGTTTTATTCTGAACCACTTGTTTCTTATGTAAAATCTCTTTTTAGAGTTAGTGTTCGTACGAATTCTCATGAGTTCAGTGCCTGAAGCAGACTTCATGAAGTTATTGATTGATTAGCAAATACTCCGATCATCAAGTGTTTATTTAACTGTTAATTTGAGAGAGTTCCGGGTATACTGAGGTTGTTTTGCTCTTAGATTGTTTCTTCACTCTAATTTTCTAATAAATGTTAATTTAATCATCCTTACCCTATCAATATAATCGTAAAATGTGGATATCATTGACGGCTAATAAGATGCAGTGCACAAAGTAAAATAAATGGTATGGTGCAGCGCAGACTTTTTCTCTGGGTTTATCTTAAAATAGAGCCATTTACTAAACACTCGTCATATTTGTGAGGCAAAATAGTATACATTGATGCAGAAACGCGCAACCACTAATCCTGAATTAAATAACATACTTTGTTACAGAAACATTGTGATAATAATACTATCTATGTCCGCCAAGGGGCATAACAATCAATTTTACATTTCAATGAGCTTCATAATTAAGCTTATAGATCAGAAACTATTGGTTTTATAAAAATATATTACAAATATTTTTTTAAATAATACTACAACATTACAATTGTAAGTTATTTTACCTTTCATATAGCTGCGGAGATATGATAAAAAAATTGGAAATTTCTGCTCATGTAAATGGGAAAACTAAAACTGCAATTTTTTTTATTTTTTTTTTTTGTAATATTAAACAGCGAAGATACAAAATATGACCAAAATCGTTAGGGCGAATATTGAGAAAATTAATTTTAAAAAATATCTTTTTGCCCTTCAGACCCGCCTCGGTGGCGTAGTTGGCTAACTAGCTAGTCGTGTTGAGCTCAACCGCCGAGGACGGGAAGATCGAGGTTCGAATATCGGTCGGGTGAACTGGGGTAGTTTTTCCTGAATGTTTTTCCACTCTCCTTCCACGCAAATTTGGGTTCACTTCCTCTAAATTCAACCTTCCCCATTCCTAATCCACTAGCGTAATTAATACTTAAGCCTATAACCCGAACGGGTAGTAAGACGCGGTGCTAAATATTATTATTATTTTTGCCCTTCAGGAAATCACCGTTAATTTTTTGGTTGGATATTTAGTTCCAAAAATTCTTTGGAAGAACCTTAAGAAAGCCCCAAATAGCAGGTTTTAGCCCGAATGGTAAAATGGTTTCTTTCTGACCCAAACCGAGTTACAAATAGACAGACAGACGGCATCGTGAAAACCACTTTTTTGAGTTCAGGCGGTCATGTATCGTCGACATTTATCAAAATCTTGAGTTTAATTCTTTTTTTGACGATCACAATATTTCTATCTCCGAGGGGTGGAGAGAAATAAATATGGGACATAATAAAATATATATTTTTGATTGTTTTTATTTGTATTATACTTGTCTCATCTGTAATTGAATACCATTTGCAGCACATGGGCATATGGTTTGTTTTTTCTACCATTTGTGTAGAGGACCTTAGTTCGATTCCATGGGGTTTTGACAAAAAATTATTGGCTTTTTGTTCATTGTTTCGTCCTACATTGCTATTAGTAAACATCTAGGAACTAAAACTTTGTGCGGTGTACTACACGAACTTCGTTATAGAAGGATTTTGATATGAAGGCATTTTGTGTTCAACATTTATAACATTTTAATACTACTATATTATTAAATGGTGGCCACAATCAGAGTAAATATAAAAAACATGAAAAGGAATTTAAAACTACCGAGAAAATCAGGTAATTTGAAAGTCAATCAGGTAAAATTGTATATTTGGCTTTTTAAGTAAGAAAAATGTCTTAGTTGCATTATGTTCAAACATTTATTTTGTCAAATATTTGTAAATTCTATGTTTGAGTGAATTTAAAAACTAATTATTTATAACAAATAGAGTATTTTGAACTTTTTTTTTTTAAATTTCTTCATAAATCTCTAACTGGGCCTATAGTCAGAGAAATTTGGGTTGTCGGATCAGGTAAAAATCAGGGAATTTTATTTATATTGGTAGTTTTGAGGCCAGCCGGTATTAGTGTTATTTTATACATTTTGATACCATCTATTAAACTTGAAAGCTCAAGATCACCTGACTTGACGTATGAATACGTTAAAGTAGATATAACTTTCATAGCTGACAGATAAGGTTTTTCCTATTAAAATTGGGCTGTTTGTCAGGCATGTGGTGATGTAATCAGTGTGTTTGTAAAGAACACGTTAATGCCTCCCCAACAAACCTCTTGTGTCATGATCAACCTTGATATAGGTTCAGTGTTTAATCTTTTCCGCCAGGCGTCCTATCGCTCGATATTTATGGCCCTAGCCTCAACCCAGTCGACCTTCCTATTGATTTCAGCGCCAGTGCTTTTTATTCCGTTAAACCTTACCATCATTTACCATTTACGTAGCAGTGTAAAAAGCTTGGTGGAAGGGGGAGGGGGTGGGAGAACATTCCCTTGAGTTACTACCCCCTCCTTCTTTTGGGAAGTACTGCTTGAAACGCGATCTTTTGCAGTGATGGCAAAGCACTCGCTCACAGATCCGAGACCCGAGGAAAGTTTGGAATAAAGAAAGTTGAGATCACTGTCAATTTGGTAGAAAAAAGAACCAACTCAAAACTTAAAGGTGAACGGTTCATTTTGAAGTTTCTTTTTAAGATGGGATGAGAAAACATTTTTTCTATAACAAAACACATTTTTTGACAGTAAATCAAATATTGCGTCAGTGGATAAATTTTTCTTTAATTTTTTTATCACATATTAATACTAACAGTTTTTGAAAATTTGTAATAATCTTCCTGGAATTTGAACAAAGCTTTTTCTTTTAAGTTTAAAAAGTCTCTTCTTAAATTCCTTTGTTGTTCATGACAACTATTTAAGAACTTTTAATATCATAATGTGTAGAAAATTAAACTTAACTTATCTACTAAAGCATTTTTTTTTAGTCAACAAATTTTTGTCTTGAAAACTGCAAACAAACTGGCTTTAACTTCCTTTTAATCCTTCCTTAAAAATTGGAAAAGTATTATTTTAATATTATTTATACAAAACTGCTACCGATTCACTTATGAAAAAAACTATAAAAGTATTTTAAATATATTCAAGTTTTGGCACATAATACCTTTTATAGCTGAACGGCCGACTCTGATGCCGTTAGAAATGGTACATTTGGCGTCACTAGCTTTGGCACCGGATAAAGCCGTTCGTCTAACCATGTTTAAAACATGACAAACTTTGTGCCGCTACTTGAAGAAAGTGTGGAATATATGTTAAATTATAAGTATGCATCATGTTTGTATATATGTCTAACACGTATTTTGCATTCGTGTTTGAAAATTCAAACTTAAGTGTTTATTCTCACAGTTTACGTCTTAAAATAGGAGTGAAAGGGTATGCAAGATAAAAGTAGGTGTTTTTACAGTTTTTGTATCAAAACTTGTTGAAATGAAATATTTCTCTAGTAGAAACATAGAGTTTAATTTTCTCCACGTGAAAAATGATAACAATTCTTGAATATCTGTCAAGAGTGTCCTCGAATTCAATTACAACTTTCCCTCGTCGTTTAAAAAGTTTTCTCTCTAATGCCGTCATGCTCTTGAATGAAATATTTCAAATAATGTTGACTGCAGGCCCACTGTTTTGAGTTAAAGGTGACATAAAACTTCAAGATCCATCATAGTCTCAAGATAGAAATTTTTTACTCTTACGTCGCTTTCTCTTTTATGAGATTTTTGACCTATTTTATTGCTAAACAAAACAAAAAAGAATAATGGTTTTATTTCTGTGTGCTGTATACATTTTGTATTTATGATTGATAAAGACCGAGAAGTACACATATTACATACGAACCAGTAACATTTCATATATATATATAAATAACCAATAAAACTTTCCTATTATATATATATAAAACCATAACACTTTCATATATATATATATATATACAATAATATATAAATAACTAGAGATTGCCTTCATGCTGGGTCTGTGATTAATTTTTATTTTATTCTGCTTGTAAACAGCGCAAGGTACTCTTTGGAAACCCAAAATAATTTTGTATAAAAAAAAATTAAGGCATAAAAAATCATATATCATTGAAGCGAAAGTCTCTCATGCATGAATTTAAAGTTCGACTGGTCCTACCGAGAAAATGGTGGATTGCAATTACTTCTGTACGGGATGTATGTAAAGCTCAATACTTTCTCGTATCTTTAGTAAGTTGTGTCTGTGAGTGCAAGTCCGAGCTAAAAGATTTGAAGGCTATGAGTTGAGTGGCAGCATCTGTTTTTTCAGTTCATCATATTATAACAGTTGCGTGGTTATTGGTGGTAAAATGTAAAAATAAGTTAGAAAAAGTGATTTATTTAATATCGATTCACATTATTGAGGATTGAAACTATACAATTTTTTTTATATATATCCTTAAAATATAAGTTTTTGTGTGTGTTTCATTCATTATAATGTTTAAATTATTTTTATTACTTCTTAAACACTTATCCATAAAATTATGTTTAATAATATGTATTTTAGTATATTTTAAACTTACGACATTTGGGTGATGTTTTCTAATACATGTTTAATTTAAGCTTCTAATACTTCATTCAACACCTTTATTTTTCCAATACTATACAAATCACACTATTAGAAAGCGTATATATATTTTAAACGGAACTGTTTTAATAGTGTATTTTGAGCTCGTCTTTCATAATAAATAGCTCTCAAGAATTAAAACCCACTCAACTTTATGTTAGATTGATCATGTGATAAGGTCACAATGCCATTCTCTTGGTGTCAGTAATAACAAGATGTTAGCTTGCTCGTGTGATAAGGTCACATTGACTGTGCCAGTAATAACAAGATGTTAGCTTGCTCGTGTGATAAGGTCACATTGACAGTGCCAGTAATAATAAGATGTGAGCTTGCTCGTGTGGTAAGGTCACATTGACTGTGCCAGTAATAACAAGATGTTAGCTTACTCGTGTGATAAAGTCACATTGACAGTGCCGGTAATAACAAGATGTTAGCTTGCTCGTGTGATAAGGTCACATTGACAGTGCCAGTAATAACAAGATGTTAGCTTGCTCGTGTGATAAGGTCACATTGACAGTGCCAGTAATAACAAGATGTTAGCTTGCTCGTGTGGTAAGGTCACATTGCCATTCTCCTAGTGCCAGTAATAACAAGATGTTAGCTTGCTCGTGTGATAAGGTCACATTGCCATTCTCCTAGTGCCAGTAATAACAAGATGTTAGCTTGCTCGTGTGATAAGGTCACATTGACAGTGCCAGTAATAACAAGATGTTAGCTTGCTCGTGTGGTAAAGTCACATTGACAGTTCCAGTAATAACAAGATGTTAGCTTGCTCGTGTGGTAAGGTCACATTGACTGTGCCAGTAATAACAAGATGTTAGCTTACTCGTGTGATAAAGTCACATTGACAGTGCCGGTAATAACAAGATGTTAGCTTGCTCGTGTGATAAGGTCACATTGACAGTGCCAGTAATAACAAGATGTTAGCTTGCTCGTGTGATAAGGTCACATTGACAGTGCCAGTAATAACAAGATGTTAGCTTGCTCGTGTGGTAAGGTCACATTGACAGTGCCGGTAATAACAAGATGTTAGCTTGCTCGTGTGATAAGGTCACATTGACAGTGCCAGTAATAACAAGATGTTAGCTTGCTCGTGTGATAAGGTCACATTGACAGTGACAGTAATAACAAGATGTTAGCTTGCTCGTGTGGTAAGGTCACATTGCCATTCTCCTAGTGCCAGTAATAACAAGATGTTAGCTTGCTCGTGTGATAAGGTCACATTGACAGTGCCAGTAATAACAAGATGTTAGCTTGCTCGTGTGATAAGGTCACATTGACAGTGCCAGTAATAACAAGATGTTAGCTTGCTCGTGTGGTAAGGTCACATTGCCATTCTCCTAGTGCCAGTAATAACAAGATGTTAGCTTGCTCGTGTGATAAGGTCACATTGACAGTGCCAGTAATAACAAGATGTTAGCTTGCTCGTGTGATAAGGTCACATTGCCATTCTCCTAGTGCCAGTAATAACAAGATGTTAGCTTGCTCGTGTGATAAGGTCACATTGACAGTGCCAGTAATAACAAGATGTTAGCTTGCTCGTGTGATAAGGTCACATTGCCATTCTCCTAGTGCCAGTAATAACAAGATGTTAGCTTGCTCGTGTGATAAGGTCACATTGACAGTGCCAGTAATAACAATCGTGTGGAGGTGGTCTTGCAATCTAGTCTGGCGACCTTGCCCACGTTACCATGGCAAGGGGAAGCGGTACAGGTTCCCACCGTCTGCCGTGGTGCGCTGCCACCTCAGGACGCTGCGTCTCCTAGCAACTCTGCCCCCCTCTCCCCTCGACCGGCCTATCTCTCCTCCGTGATGCTTCAGTGCCGAGCTGTGCCGCCACCCAGCAGGTTGACAACATGACGCCGCGGCTCCCCGTTCCGCCGGGTCTCGAACCCCGAGTGATTAAGTGAGCTAGTGTTTTAGTGTTAGTGTGCCTCGGGTCGGGCAGGGGTGCCCAAACGCCTCATGCCACCAACGGTCGATGGACAACCTTTGTTTTGATTCGCGGTAAATTGGACGTTCTAATTACTAGTTCGGTTGTGGCAGTAGTTGTAATTATTGTTTACTTTGTCTCGATTAGCAATAACACATCAGACGGGTTAAATTAGGTTTTTTTTTGCGTGTTAGAGTTGCGTTTCCTGGTAGTTAATTTGTTCACATATGTCATATATCCATCTTGTCATTTGTAGCGATTCCTATATTTAAATCTTTAATGTAATTTTTATCTTGCCTACCTAAATTAAATTTCAATTGTGACCCCTCTAAACACTGCGATATAATTAAAGCTTTTCTATATCAAAAATGCCTTTCTAGTATATGGAAATAGATTGGATTGATGGATTATTGAGTTTTTTTCCCACTAATATTGATACATAATGCCGTAATAAATTAATACAACTAGTTATTTAGTGGTTCTTGCCTTTAAATTCAAATACTCACTATACTTCGTGTGTATACCCAGCTGTAGTGTATGTATAGTGTTGTGTATGCATATCCTTGCGTTATATTAATTCTTATTCGCACGGAGTTCAGCGTAATAATTTAATCTTAAACTGCCAGTTTACAAATTTAAATTTTATTTTTATGGTCTTGTTTCTTTTTCATTCATCAAAGTTATTTAAATGTTTGTAATTTTATTCTCAATTTATGTATCAATAATTTGTTCAGAAATGATTGAGTAATGTTGAGTTACATTTATACAATAGCTCGTACAGCTATAAAACTATACCTTTTCGTTTAAGTAGGTCACTAAAACTAAAAATAGGTCAATCGTTGCTTGGCTCCCTTCAGTGGAATCGATTTTCAGCTGTTTCTCATCGATGCTCGTAAAATAAAGACGCACACACACACACAAACCGAGCTTAAACTAGTATTTTTGGAACAATTTTTTGGAAACTCGTTTCTTCACGGTTAGTGCGAACCGGTTTAAACCTAAGTGCCTGGGTTCTTGGTATTAGCGAGCCGAGACGTAATTGGTTAAATCACGAATAAAGTAATTTCATAAATATTGCATTGGCGTTTCTGTCTCTGTTCACAGTTGTGAAGTGTGAAAATAAAAGATGATTTAGTTCATTTTAAGCAATTCACATTTTTTTTAAACTACAGATAAAACATACAGGACTTTTTAGAAACACTGAGTTAATTGGCCAAAATATTTTCTTTTGGTCTCGACTTTTATTTTGTTTATAATTATAAAATTCAATTGTACTATTTCCATTTGCGGTGGAAAGTATCTTCGATATATTTTATTTTAAGAGTTGACTGTTCCGTTTATGCTATTTTTTGCGCGCGTTATTTATTATGACTTGAAAAAAATGTAAAACGAAATATTCTCTTTTGCTTACAATTATATAAATAAACGTAATTTGGTTGTGAGACTAGAGTTTCTGTCTCAGCTCAAAGATTATTTTTAGTACCGCGTCTTACTACCCGTTCGTACTATACGCTTATATACTAATTATTATAATTATCTTATGAATGGGGAGGGTACATTTTGAGAAATTCTACCCGTATTTGCGTGGTGGGAAAGTGAAAAACCATTTTGGTTAAATCACTCTCACTGCATCCGACCAAGATTCGAACCTCGATATTCCCGTCATCGGCAGTCTTGTTTTCTGCAAGAGTGATGCCTTAGACCATGCAGCCACTGAATTGGGTGGTTAAAAGTTGAAAAGTTTGGTTATAAGGCTTATGTTTGTTCAGTTATGACCTAATTGTCAAATTTGAAATGGTATTTGAGTGCTCTTAGCAGTTCTTACATATTTAAGCTACATTATTTTGTATTTTTAGTAAATAAATATTTTAAAAGCTGCAAAAAAATATGAAACTTGAGTAGGCAAAATTATTTTTTTAAATTTTCCAACCATCGTAGAGTTTTGAAGAAATGTAATTTCGCTTTATCTCAAAGAACAATATATTCGCAGGTTGGACTTTATCTAAGTTTTAGATTAAATCGTATTTGAATGTTTGTGTAAATATTGAGATTTACTATACTACCTCCCATTTGTTTGTTTTTATTTAATGGTTTATATTTTAAACATATTTTGATATTGTAATATTAAATAAACAAATCATTGCTATTTTCTATGAACTGCTTTGTGGTAGTATTTACAGGCTATAAACATTTATTCATATTTACTATTACATAATATTAATTCATATTCGTATAGCGAGATACGATTTTAAAACATTTGAAAATCTCATTGAAACTGTTTTATATCTCGAGTTTCCTAACCTGGCTGAATTATTTCAGGAATAAAACTGTGGGATATTAATCTTTAAATGTGTAAAAATTAAACGGTATTTAATGAACATGCCAGCAATAATTATTGTAACTGTAACTCGTAATTATTGAAACGATTTGAAAGTGATAGTGTGACCGACATTGACACCGAACTCTAAAAGTTAAGCTAAAATTAGTTGGCTATTCTTTAACTCATTTTACTATAGTTATTTTTTAAAATGTATTTTAATACGATATCTTTGATATCTCTGCCTTGGAAAACATTTAGGTAATGTATTTAAGATGTTAGAGTAGCCGACATTGTTAAAAAGCTTTCTCTATTTTGTTTTAAGTTGGCGAAGTTGAAATCATCTCCCAACATAAGAGATGTATAACTTGTTTCATAGGGTATACATGCATAGGATTATATTAATTTATGAAAATGAAAACCCCCCTGATTTAATTTGTTCCCTCGTTTGCTTTTTTTAATGCGCCCATTTGAAGTCTTTGACAGGAATTCGAATATATTATCTCGGAAAGTCCTAAAAATTGTTGTTCTCCAGTTTAGACTGGAGTTTTGGTGCCGTCATTGTATTGTATAGTAAACCCAATAGGTGATATAGTTCGTTTAAGGTGGGAGTATAGGGTACGTGAGAAAAGGGCGGTGCTATTTCAATTTTTATACCAAAACATATTTTTGGTCAAAAAAAATCAAATAATTCTCCATTAGAAATATATAATTTAACTTTCTCCACATGATGATAGCAACAGTTATTGAATATCTATCATGAGCTTAGCGGCATTAGATGACAAACTTTTTAAACGAAGAGAAAAGGCTCTCATTACATACCAGGACACCCTTGACCTATATTAAAGAACTGTCGAGGTCACCACCATATTGTGAAGCAAATTAAACTCTCTGTTTTTACAGGAGCAATATTTTATTTATTTTTGTTAAAAATCGGTTTGGTTGGTAAATACTGACCTTAACTCGAATTTCCTTTCATTGAACCTTAATACCGACGCCTAGTGGTCTCTTCCTCGACAAGGTCCTGAAGTGCTTCGTAACTAATGTGTACCCCATTCCACGTTCGCGCCTACGGTTGTGGAGAGCTCAACTTGCACTACAAAGCTGTAACACTTATAGTATCGTTTCTATCTCACGGCGCTATTGAACAAGTCGAAGAGCTGTGCTATGCGTAAAGTAAATTTGTTATTTAACATTACTCCTTGGTTATTAAAGCGTCCATCAACGTTATTTAAGTGAGTTTCTAGCATATTACTAACTTTTGGATTTATATAAAAGTATAAAAGTGTTTTGTACTATAATTTTGTGGCCAGCTTAAGCTCTTCCAATCATATCAAAAATGTAACTAGACTCATACTAGACGCTTACATTTTCAAATAATTTTATTTGATCTGCTCCTGTATGGAATGTTGTTGAAGTTCAACCCGCCTCGGTGGAGTAGTTGGCTAACGCGCTGGTTATTGTTGAGCTAGACCACTGAGGATGGGGAGATCGAGGTTCGAATCTCGGTCGGGTGAACTGGGGGGGGCTTTTTCCTAAATGGTTTTCCACTCTCCCTCCACGCAAATGCGGGTTCACTTCCTCTAAATTCAACCTTCCCAATTCCTAACCCATTAGTGTAATTAGTACTTAAGCGTATAACCCGAACGGGTAGTAAGACGCGGTGCTAAGTATTATTAACACCTTAAAGTAGTCACTTTTTAGCCACATCAATAATAAATTCACAGTTTTTATTGAGTGTATATGGGTTCTACCTTGGGAACAGACTACTTGTCTGTTGATGACACTAGGTCATCAGCCTTACGGAAGTTTCTTTGCGCTCCTTGAGCCAGGTTGAGGCCATCAACACTGGGTTCGCTAGTGTCAATGCTCAGTGATAAAAGTACTTCAAAATATGCCTTTGTTAAACGACTCGCTTTTAACATGTTCATCATAAAAGAATCATTGTTATCGTAATTTCCAGTCTGCTTAAGCTCTTAATCAGGTAGGATAATGTGAAGAGGGGGTTGGGTCAATACCTGAACCTAGCTTTGTGGAAGCCGGCCGATTGACTTGAAAAGAATATTTATGTATTCTCTATAGTGAGCCCATGTTTAAAATGAACTTTTTTTTAAATACCCCTTTATGGCATCTGGCGATACCCGTGTAGAAGAACTCAAGCTCTCCCATGGAACGCAGACATTTTAAAACGGAGGCTGTTGGTCTGGTGTATATTTGACTGTGGCCTCGGGCAAAAGTAATTAAATTTAGTCTGGTATACATTCTACGCAGTGTCGTATATTTAGTGCAAAAAATAAACTTATTCTACGTAATATTTCAATCTTATTAATTCTCTTGCATTGCTTTATCACGTGATATTATACCAACCAATTTGAAGAAAAATTTTCATAAAACTCGGTAAATACATTCAAAGTTTTCACAATTTCATATTTTAACTTTAATTTCCAAACAAAATAATTTGGTTTTATTTATTAAAGCTTTATAAGAATTCTATAAACTGGGTAGGCTTAATAAATCACTGCACATTCATAAAACGGCTTCATCTCCTTTGCTGAAATTTGTATTTTATTTATATGGGCACGTCGATGTTGATTTAAAAAACAGTGATTGTGGATTACATTCGATAATTTTCAATGGAATACGAACGTAAGGTAATATACCAATTTATTAATTAATTACTGTAAAGTCGAAATCCTACGTACCATGGAAAAATAACTAATGCCGTTACTGATATAAACTTTGTTTGCACATCACTTTATTATAATGTAGTTGAACTGTTGCATAGTATAGAATAATCACTAATTAACTTACGGATAAGTAGTATATAAACTAGTCAACTATGGTGGTCTTGAGCTAAAGTGCTCTCCTCAGGACCCGGTGTTCGTGGATTCAAACCCAGCCGAGATCAAGGGATTTTTCTTGAGCAATTAAAATTCGTAACACAACTTCCTACGGATCCATCGATTCCATGTCGTTTGTGGCATTTAAAATAGCACTGTAAGGAATATGAAAATACCTCTCCTTTCAAAATTGGTAGACCCCTTCACTCTCGCTCATAGAAATTCTCGTCTACTGAGATAATCATTTGGTTCAGAAAGTGCACGTTAATTACCTCAAATAAATAATTAGTATATAAACTATATTTTAAGCGCTGCTCTATCATCTTTAATATTTTCAGGCAAGTTTGAATCCCAACAGTAAACTTCAAAAGGGCGTTTATCAGGCAATTTGTTAGTGACTCTAAGTTATTACAACTAGGAGGTTCACGGCACTTATACAATCACAAGTATCTTCCAAAGCCTATTATATATTTGTTTCTAGTGCCTCCCGGTGGCAGTGCAATGCGATTTTGTTCACTCTGTTCCTTTACAAATGCTTTCAAAACGTTTTCCTGAAGGTGGTTGGAGCTCATTTATTTAAGGTGAATGTAAGAAATTTGAACAACTTTTTAAATGACGTTGAGAGAAGTAACACTATATTAATTCTTTTAAGATAAACAACATTATAACAACCGTTCAGGAAGGACCATATTGTTCATGAGCCTTACAGACGCAGTAGCATAGAAATTCCTATCAGAGAAACACTATTATAAAAAACCATTTAGGAAGGACCTTTTCTCTTATGGATGGTTGCTCAGGGTATTAGATCAGTGGTATTCAATCTGGGATACGCGAAAATAATCTTAAGGGGTACGTAAGATTTATATATACCTACATAAAATGTAATGATAAACACTGAACAGTCAGGGCCAGAGTTAGAAGTTGCCACAAAAGACCCAGACGTAAGGACATGTGACCCGGGAGATCCATTGTTTTTTCTCTCTCTCCCTCTTTTAGATGTAAATGATATATATATATATATATATATATTAAATTATTCTTAAGCACCGACAACTTTGGGGGTATAAAGTTAAAAAGAAATTATTTCTGGGGGTACGCGAACAAAAAAGTTTGAATACCACCGTACAGTTCAATTTTCATAGGAAGACAGAAAAGCTACAAGTCCTACGTTTACGTATTCATACGCCATGTCATGTGATATGCAAATGGCACTAATGATATTAACAATACCCATATAATATCACTGACAAATATAGTAAAACGTTATCAATACTAACTCCTATATTTCTTTTGTATTTTTTTAACTGTCCTTATTATGAAAATTGGACTGTAGCAGAGCATTTGAACGTGGGGCGACCATTGTGTGACTTGGTCACGCTGTATAGCTGATGGGTTGTTGAGTTTCCAGTGGCTGCTCTACAATCGATAGCTTCATAACTCTGTCTCTGTTCCATCTCTCTAGTAATACCAAACCCACCCTCTCCCTCAGGAATCACTGTAGACAGATATCACTGCAACTGCGGTCACTGCTGAGACTTACATCTGACACGAGGGGATACAAACCCTCAGGAATCACTACTGTAGACAGATATCACTACAACTGCGGTCACTGCCGAGACTTACATCTAACACGAGGGGATACAAGCCCTCAGGAATCACTACTGTAGACAGATATCACTACAACTGCGGTCACTGCCGAGACTTACATCTAACATGATGGGATACAAGCCCTCAGGAATCACTACTGTAGACAGATATCACTAAAACTGCGGTCACTGCCGAGACTTACATCTAACACGAGGGGATACAAAACCTCAGGAATCACTACTGTAGACAGATATCACTAAAACTGCGGTCACTGCCGAGACTTACATCTAACACGAGGGATACAAGCCCTCAGGAATCACTACTGTAGACAGATATCACTAAAACTGCGGTCACTGCCGAGACTTACATCTAACACGAGGGGATACAAAACCTCAGGAATCACTACTGTAGACAGATATCACTACAACTGCGGTCACTGCCGAGACTTACATCTAACATGATGGGATACAAGCCCTCAGGAATCACTACTGTAGACAGATATCACTAAAACTGCGGTCACTGCCGAGACTTACATCTAACACGAGGGGATACAAAACCTCAGGAATCACTACTGTAGACAGATATCACTACAACTGCGGTCACTGCCGAGACTTACATCTAACATGATGGGATACAAGCCCTCAGGAATCACTACTGTAGACAGATATCACTACAACTGCGGTCACTGCCGAGACTTACATCTAACACGAGGGGATACAAAACCTCAGGAATCACTACTGTAGACAGATATCACTACAACTGCGGTCACTGCCGAGACTTACATCTAACATGATGGGATACAAGCCCTCAGGAATCACTACTGTAGACAGATATCACTAAAACTGCGGTCACTGCCGAGACTTACATCTAACATGATGGGATACAAGCCCTCAGGAATCACTACTGTAGACAGATATCACTACAACTGCGGTCACTGCCGAGACTTACATCTAACACGAGGGGATACAAAACCTCAGGAATCACTACTGTAGACAGATATCACTGCAAATGCGGTCACTGCCGAGACTTACATCTAACACGAGGGGATACAAGCCCTCAGGAATCACTACTGTAGACAGATATCACTAAAACTGCGGTCACTGCCGAGACTTACATCTAACATGATGGGATACAAACCCTCAGAAATCACTACTTTAGGCAGATACCACTGCAACTTCGGTCACTGCCGAGACTTACATCTAACATGATGGGATACAAACCCTTAGGAATCACTACTGTATACAGATATCACTACAACTGCATTCACTGCCGATATTTACACTTGATACGAGGTGATACAAAACAGTCTCCACGCTACTTTGGTCTTCACGACAGAATTAGACGCATGGATAGCGCTCCTGACACCGAACCGGAAGCCAGGGATATATTTTTTTACTGTGCACCACGGAAGGGCTGTCTGCGTATTTACACTAATGGACTAGGAATAAAACAGATGGATTTTAAAGGAAACGTAGCCTCGTTTTCGTGGAAGGAGAGTGAAAAATAATCCATGAAAAACACCCTCCAGTACACTTGACCGTGATTTAAACCCCGATCTTCCCGTCATCGGCAGTCCAGTTTATTGGGAGGGTGTCAAGGCTAATTCCTGATCGATTATGCTAAGGATATATTAATCACATTTTGTTTTTTATCCTCTCTCCTTCCTTCCTTTTAACTATTTTATCCCTTTATCATCATAAAAAACAAGCTGTAATAAACTGTATTTAAAACCTTTCACTAAATTACTCTTAGGTATAGCATCTATCTAACCGATACAATAGTCCGTCTATGTTACAAAATATTACACATTTTATCAGCCGTTTGTCTACTAAACCTAGGTTCCAGATTTTTATTATCGGCACAGCCAAAATTTTTTTTTTTTTGAAATTGGGAAAATTACAATATAATTTGAACCCTTTTTGGCATAATTTTATTAATTTCGATTTTTAGCCATGCAAACTGTTCTAAGGGGAATAGTCTCTACCTAATGATATTACAACAAACCATAAGAACTGTAGGGATCATTAAAGTGATAGATAAATGCTAAACTCACTATTTAGAATCATAGCAACTCCATTTTTAGTTTATATTCATTTTTCCTCGACATTTTCCTCGTAAACAATTTAACTTTGCACTTTGTCACGTTTTCTTGTGATAACATCTACTATTTTCCATATATTCTCTTCTCACACACCCGCCCCTCCCGTGCGCCACCTCTCTAACCCTCTTCTTCAGCCCTCGCCTAAATTAATTCCGTGCCCTTTACCCTCACCCTCCTTTACACCCAAGGCCGCCCTCACCTTACACCAACCAAACCCCTTTATCTACAGCAACCTCATTTTATAAGATATTCTTAACAATATCAACTGTTTGCTGTCCAGGCCTCTCAACCTCCTCAATTATTGTTCATCCAGGCTTCACAACCTCCTCAATTGTTGTCCATATAGGCCTCACAACCTCCTCAATTATTGTTTATCCAGGCATCACAGCCTCCTCAATTGTTGTCCATCCAGGTTTCACAACCTCCTCAATTGTTGTCCATCTAGGCTTCACAACCTCCTCAATTGTTGTCCATCTAGGCTTCACAACCTCCTCAATTATTGCTCATCCAGGCTTCACAGCCTCCTCAATTGTTGTACATCTAGGCTTCATAACCTCCTCAATTGTTGTATATCCAGGCTTCACAACCTCCTCAATTGTTGTACATCTAGGCTTCATAACCTCCTCAATTGTTGTACATCTAGGCTTCATAACCTTCTCAATTATTGTTCATCCAGGCTTTACAGCCTCGTCAATTATTGTCCATCCAGGCTTCACAACCTCCTTAATTATTGTTCATACAGGCTTTACAGCCTCCTCAATTGTTGTCCATCCAGGCTTCACAGCCTCCTCAATTTTTGTTAATCCAGGCTTCACAACCTCCTCAATTATTGTCCATCTAGGCTTCACAACCTCCTCAATTGTTGTCCATCCAGGCTTTACAGCCTCCTCAATTATTGTTCATCCAGGCTTTACAGCCTCGTCAATTATTGTCCATCCAGGCCTCTCAACCTCCTCAATTGTAGTCCATCCAGGCTTCACAGCCTCCTCAATTGTTGTTCATCCAGGCTTCACAACCTTCTCAATTGTTGTCCATCCAGGCTTCACAACCTCCTCAATTGTTGTCCATCCAGGCTTCACAGCCTCCTCAATTGTTGTCCATCCAGGCTTCACAGCCTCCTCAATTTTTGTTCATCCAGGCTTCACAGCCTCCTCAATTATTGTACATCTAGTCTTTACAACCTCCTCAATTGTTGTCCATCTAGGCTTCACAACCTCCTCAATTGTTGTCCATCCGGGCTTTACAACCTCCTCAATTTTTGTTCCATCCAGGCCTCACAACCTCCTCAATTGTTGTACATCTAGTCTTTACAACCTCCTCAATTGTTTTCCATCTAGGCTTCACAACCTCCTCAATTGTTGTACATCTAGTCTTTACAACCTCCTCAATTGTTGTCCATCCAGGCTTCACAACCTCCTCAATTGTTGTACATTTAGTCTTTACAACCTCCTCAATTTTTGTCCATCTAGGCTTCACAACCTCCTCAATTGTTGTACATCTAGTCCTTACAACCTCCTCAATTGTTGTCCATCTAGGCTTCACAACCTCCTCAATTGTTGTCCATCTAGGCTTCACAACCTCCTCAATTGTTGTCCATCCAGGCTTCACAGCCTCCTCAATTGTTGTCCATCCAGGCTTCACAGCCTCCTCAATTGTTGTCCATCCAGGCTTCACAGCCTCCTCAATTGTTGTCCATCCAGGCTTCACAACCTCCTCAATTATTGTTCATCCAGGCTTCACAACCTTCTCAATTATTGTTCATCCAGGCTTTACAGCCTCGTCAATTATTGTCCATCCAGGCTTCACAACCTCCTTAATTATTGTTCATACAGGCTTTACAGCCTCCTCAATTGTTGTCCATCCAGGCTTCACAGCCTCCTCAATTTTTGTTCATCCAGGCTTCACAACCTCCTCAATTATTGTTCATCCAGGCTTCACAACCTTCTCAATTATTGTTCATCCAGGCTTTACCGCCTCGTCAATTATTGTCCATCCAGGCCTCTCAACCTCCTTAATTATTGTTTATACAGGCTTTACAGCCTCCTCAATTGTTGTCCATCCAGGCTTCACAGCCTCCTCAATTTTTGTTCATCCAGGCTTCACAGCCTCCTCAATTATTGTACATCTAGTCTTTACAACCTCCTCAATTGTTGTCCATCTAGGCTTCACAACCTCCTCAATTGTTGTCCATCCGGGCTTTACAACCTCCTCAATTTTTGTTCCATCCAGGCCTCACAACCTCCTCAATTGTTGTACATCTAGTCTTTACAACCTCCTCAATTGTTGTCCATCCAGGCTTCACAACCACCTTAATTGTTGTCCATCAGGGTTCTTCAATCTTCCCAGCTGTTAGTTGTCCAACCCTTACCGAAAGCATAATATATATTTAATAAATATACTAATGAACCTATAATCAAGCGCATTCGTAAGAACATATTGATTGACGCGTCTTTCTTTCAAACTGTGTGAGAGATATTTTAATATATTCTTGTTTTACTCGCCCCCGAGTCATAATGTGGCCTGCTCTCAAGACGAGAGAGGTGGGGGCCCCGCTATTATTCCACACCGAGACCCTTCACTTCTCCCCTACTTACACTTTAATTTTATTCTCGCCGTACACCGTTAACGGCTCCGGCATTGTCTCAGGCCATCTAGTGCTAGAACGAACTAAACGACGCCTCTTATGAACTTGACGGATGTGATATTGGTGTTCCCTTGTCTAGATGCTCATAAATTTTGTTAAACCTTGAGCAGATATGTGTTTAATTCTTTTATATCATAATTTTAATATAATTTTTGTCCCGCAATATAATTAGTTTTGTATCGCGTACGATTGACCAAGTTTTTTTTAATCACTAGTCTCACTACCCGTTCAGGACCTCAGCATTTAATTACAATAATGAGGTGATGATGAGAAAGGTGGAAATTAGTGGATATATACCCGCGTTTGGGTGAAGGTGAAAGTGGGGCTACCAATTAGTATAAAAAACACCTTTAGTTAACCTGGCCGGTATTTGAAGCCTGACCACCGGATCACCGCTAAACAAAACCAGACCAGCTTGACGTTTAGACTGCGTGTCCATCGATGCAGGTTATTAACCAAATTGGCTGATAATTAGTTTACGGAGAATAATAAACTGGTGGGTGGGGCTAATACTCTAGATCTCGACCATTCGACCTTTTAATATCTCTGCTCTCTGGCTCATTTAGGGACTCCATCCTCCCCAGATGATAGGATGAAAATGATGATGGTGGAAAACAGAGGGGACCTACAGTTTAACGTGGGTTCCGAACCACGGTGGGGGCCTGACATTCCATACATTTACAAAGCGTGAAAGCACACACTTTGCCAGAGGTGAAGGAAGGGTTTGCTAGTCAGATAAATCTTTTCCGAGACCGGCATTTGAACCCCAGACCCATAAGACAGAAGTCTGACACCTTCCCTCTAGACCGCTAGGTCCCCTAGAGTACTAAACTACATGACTATAAAAATATACATTTTCTTGGCCTATTACTGAATTAATGCTGCACATGTATTAAACCAAATTCTCCCAATACAACAAAAATATATATGAATATGTAGCACGCTTGGTTCGATTCGAGAGCCGTTTAAATTTCCTCGTACCCTCAAACATATATATTTATTTAACAAGCCTATCAATGTATTAGTTCAACAAATTATATTACATCCATTAGTATAACACAGCCACATAGCATAGCTACTTCAAAAACTTTACTAATATTTTAACGTCCCTACTCCCTACTGAAACAATAATTTCCCAATAATTATATAGTGTGCATTCGAAACTAATGTCATAATTTATTAACATCGATTAGTTAGTGTCCCGCTTCGGTGACCGATTGGGCTAAGGTGTCGTGTTAGACTGGGCTTAGTAAGACAGGGAGATTTAGGTTCTGATTCCGGTTGGTTGCACTGAGGGTGGGTTTTCATCCCACTATTCCTCCCACCACCTAGCGCAAACGCGGGTCCACTTTCTCTAAATTAAACTTTATAAACTCAAACCCACTAGTGTAATTAGTACATAAACAAATAACCCGAACGGGTAGTAAGATGCGTGCTAAAATAAAAGTAAGATGAGGTGGTTAACAAAAAAATGTTTTTTTTTAGTTATACGCTTATTACTAATTATGCTAATGTATTAGGGATAAGGAACATGAATTTAGAGGAAGTCTACCCTCACTTGTGTGGAAGGAGATTGGAGAACCATTTAGGAAAAACAACTTCAGTACATCCGACCAGGATTAATACCCTGAGCTCTCCATCATGGGCAGTCCAGATTATTGCGAGCGTGACACCTTAGACTATGAAGCCACCGAGGTGGGTAGGCCTAACTTAATTGGTTATCACACGGTAAGGCATCACCCTCGCAGGAAACTTTATTGCCAGTGATGGGGAGGTCGGGTTCTAATCCCTGCCAGGAATACTGAGGATAATTTTCACTCTAACGAATTCCTACTACCTCTCAACGTTAATTCATACTAACCGTATTAATTATATTTATAGCTCAGATGGGTAGTAAGATTTTTACATCCAATATTGTTTCCAGCCTGTGCCTGGTTATTTTTTATTCAAGCCATATATTTTCACTACCGGCTTGCTGGCCTATCATAGCTTCGTATACCTTATAATCTAACTTAGACTAGGACAAGAACAACATCCAGTCCCCGGCCGTTAATTCCTCACTATGAAAGTTAAACCCACACTTCACCAATGAAAATTCTTCGGCCATGCCGTAAATCAAACCCGGGACCCTTAGCTCAGTGACAGACACGAGGTAGTAAGATGGGGTGGGAAATTAAAATGGTCCCTGAGCTATTTAACGATACATGAATATATAATAATAGATAATATAATAATAATAATATAATAATAATAAATAAATAATATAATAAATAATAATAATAACTCCATAAAATTACTTTGAAATGCTAAATCAATATTTTAAGTCTTGTACTTAGTTCGTTTTTGCGACAGACCCGAGATCTAATCATGGTTGAATGGAGGGAAATAAATAGGTTTTATGGCAGTACTTGAGACAGGAGATATTACTTTAGAAATAATGAGGAGTTTAATTAACTCTGGCAATTTTGTTTGGAATGTCAGAGTAGCCCTAGGTTCTCTGTTTCGAAATTGTTTCAATGACGAGCAAATAAGAACATTTTCTGAACATAAAAGTAGGGATTGAGTAAACAATTTATCTTAAACTATTCCAAACAACAATTTTGGACGTTCGTAAATGGTAATTGATTGAATTTCCACTTTATTGTATACATAATACTATCCTCTTATTACTAAAATTACTCTAAATTCTCATGCAAAAAAAAAAAGGTTAATTTGTCACATAGGGAAAGAACATTTTTAGTGTAGTTGGGATTCAAAATGGGAACATCTAAAATGTGGTTTCTTGAATTATTCCCATACATTTCACTGGGTGCATTTCATGGTTATTTATATATGTTTGTTGAAATTGTTTATTTATGTCCCTTACTTTCACTGCAATAGTCCATGGTTTTTGAGAATGTTTGTTGATGATTGTTTATTTTTGTCCCTTACTTTCACTACAACAGTTCCATGGTGTTTGTTAATGTTTGTTGATGATTGTTTATTTTTGTCCCTTACTTTCACTGACAACAGTTCCGTGTTTTGTTAATGTTTGTTGATGATTGTTTATTTTTGTCCCTTACTTTCACTGGACAACAGTTCCGTGGTTCTTGTGTATGTTTGTTGATAATTGTTTATTTTTATCCCTTACTTTAACTGGCAACAGTTCCGTGGTTCTTGTGTATGTTTGTTGATGATTGTTTATTTTTGTCCCTTACTTTCACTGGCAAACAGTTCCGTGGTTCTTGTGTATATTTGTTGATGATTGTTTATTTTTTGTCCCTTACTTTCACTGGCAAACAGTTCCGTGGTTCTGTTGAATGTTTGTTGATAATTGTTTATTTTTGTCCCTTACTTTCACTGGCAACAAATTCCGTGGTTCTTGTAATGTTTGTTGATGATTGTTTATTTTTTGTCCCCTGGCAACAGTTCCGTGGTTTCTTGTGATGTTTGTTGATGATTGTTTATTTTTGTCCCTTACTTCACTGGCAACAGTTCCGTGGTTTTTGTGAATGTTTGTTGATGATTGTTTATTTTTGTCCCTTACTTTCACTGGCAACATTCCGTGGTTCTTGTGTATGTTTGTTGATGATTGTTTATTTTTGTCCCTTACTTTAACTGGCAACAGTTCCGTGGTTCTGTTGTATGTTTGTTGATGATTGTTTATTTTTGTCCCTTACTTTAACTGGCAAATTCCGTGGTTCTTGTGTAATGTTTGTTGATGATTGTTTATTTTTGTCCCTTACTTTCACTGGCAAAAGTTCCGTGGTTTTGTGAATGTTTGTTGATGATTGTTTATTTTTGTCCCTTACTTTCACTGGCAACAGTTCCGTGGTTCTTGTGTATGTTTGTTGATGATTGTTTATTTTTGTCCCTTACTTTCACTGGCAACAGTTCCGTGGTTTCTTGTGTATGTTTGTTGATGATTGTTTATTTTGTCCCTTTTTCATTGGCAACAGTATCCGTTGTTTATTGTGGTATGTTTGTTCCTTTCTTACACTGGGAACAATTATTTAATTATTTTTTGTTTACAATATTTTTATCTTTCATTTCTATCGTCTTGGTAATCTTGCTCTACTTTAGTTTGTAGGATTGCTATAGTTTTTAAAGAAGACCTACCTTTAAGATCTTAATTAGTGAAAAATAGTTTACTATATAATTTCTTTAATGCCACTACTACCTGCTTACTACCCGTTCAGACACTTATGTACTATTTACTCTAATGGTTTTAGGGATTAGGAAGGCTATATTTATATGAAATGTACCCGAATTTGCGTGGAGGAAGATTGGAAAACCATTTTGGAAAACCACCCTTAGTATACCTGACCGAGATTCGAACCTCGATCTCCTAGTTATCGGCAGTCTAGTCTACTGCGAGAGTAGCACTTTAGACCATGCGACCACCGAAGTGGGATACTATATATTGGTGTCCTTCCAATGTACTGAAATTATTCAACTTTGTGGCATGATATTTATTTGGATATAGTCTGTTTTATATTAATTTATCTTTTAATTATGCTATCTACATAATCTTATTCTGCAATTTTCTCTTAAAACATACCAAAATGTCCGCCCCTTAATCGATTCAATTAGGATATAATATTACACCTTTCAGAACCATTCAACAATTTAATACAATTTGAAAGTGTTCCATAGAAGCCGATGTCTTCAAAGCAGTAGATTGCTTCACACGATCCAAAATAACACGTCATTGAAAGGCTTGTTTAATAGAGTGGAACCGCTTTCAATAGTACGAGTAATTGTGAGAGTAATTTCATCCTTTGATTCTGAAAAAGCTTGTATTTTTTAAATAGTACGTCTTTCTTTTAAAAGTTTGTATCGTGCGTTGAATTTATTTCTGGTATAGGCCTAACTTAAATGTCGTCAATAATGTTTTGTATTAACATTTCTGCTTTTTCATATAGTTTTTTTTAATTTACTGTTTTACAAGATATTGAGTACTAGATTATTATTATTATTATTATTATTTTTATTATTATTATTAAACCGCGTCTTACTACCCGTTCGGGTTATACGCACTTACACTAATGTGCAATGGTAGAGTGATTGTGAGATGAAATGGAGGACCTACAATTTAACGTGGGATCCGAACCACGGTGGAGGCCTGGCATTCCACACATTCACAAGTTGTGATTAATACACACCTTGTCAGAGGTGAAGGAAGGGTTTGGCAATCAGATAAATCTGTGCCGGGACCGAGGATTGAGCCCCGGACCCTCAGCACAGAAGTCCGACACCTTTCCACCAGGTCACCATTGATTACTATAGACTCTACAGTGACCGCTTCTGTGGATTAGTGGTCAGAGTTCCTGGTCACAGATCCAGAGATCCCGGGCTCAATCCCCGGCTCTTACAAGTGCTCTGTGAAGTAGCGGGTCTGAAATGGGGTTAAATTCAGCCTCGTGAGGAAAAAATAGTAGCTATTTGAATAAAGAAGGAGTGGCTCCGGTTTAGAAAGATGAGGTTAATGGCTGGAGGGTTCTATATGCTGACCACATGACACCTTCTATCCTCAAAAGTTGGCATTATCTTCACCAACAGACGGGGGCCGCTCTGTCGGTATGGCTCGATTGCGCACTGACTCCATGGAGTGTTTATTTTTATCCTACAGCTGGATTATTTTTATTACCTCCTAGCATTTTAATCCATTCCACCATTTATTCTATAGCATTCAAACCCAGGCAAAACCCGCCTAATTCAACCTTTTTTGCTTGAGCAAGTCACAGGGTTTGTGGTAAAGACCAGCGACATTTCAACTTTTTTTGAGATTTTTGTTTAAATCTACAGCTCAGTACTTTTTTTAAGAAACTTCTAACAATTTTTTTATGGCACTGTCACAATAGCGGCCATACATTCACCGGCCAACGTGATTCATATATATATATATATATATATCTTGTATATAGTTTACTATTGAAAATTCTTTCGTTTAACACATTTACCCCGCCCCGGGTTTAAAATTAACGACCTTTTTATTTGTATTTTAAATCATTAAAAGATCGGATTTCGATTGATTAGAAATCTTAGGGGCACAATATATTTATTTTTAATTAATTAAATGATCTAATTTTTTTTCTTACCATTACGTCTTATTACCCGTTAGGACTATACGTTCATGTACGATAATGATTTAACGGATTAGGAACGCTATATTTATAGAAAGTGTACTCACATTTACTGAAAGGTAAGATGAAAAAGAATTTTGGTTAAATTACCCTCATTTCACCCGACCCCAGATTTGAATCTCGATCTCCCCGTCTTCGGCAGTCTAGTCTACTACGAGAGTGGCGCGTTACACCACGCGGCTACCGAAGTGTGTGTGAGCTGTTTTAATTTTTTTTTAACTTTGTTGAGTTTTCCTCCGTCAAATTTTCTACCTTATATTTTAGTGCCAGCACTATTTTATATTTCACACCCCAAACACTACGTTTCACACCAGTTAAAGAGAAGCGTTCTCTTTTCCTCACCAAATCCATTTTTACCGATGTGCGTCAATAAAATGTGTTCAGCTGCGTACGTTTGTTGCAACCCACATAAAAGTTTAAATTTTATGAAAGAGCCTACTATACTATAACTTCATACACAGGGCATACTGTAACATGTGGGACACACTTCAGCGACGGACAGGGGACACAAAAACAATGAAAAATGTTCATACAGCATGTGTCCCATTTTACCTTGTTTCCGAGTTATAGTTATTTTTGTACTCCAGTAATGTGGAACTATTAACATGATAGAAATTGATTAAAATGGCCACCTTAGGCCTGAATACCGCACTCTTTCAAAAATACCAGGTGTTTTTATTAACCCGGAATAACCCATAGAAACATACCTCGTCGCAGGTCGAGCGATATCGAGTATGGTAAACAAACAGTTCATTGGAACACTCGGCGGTAACTCGGAAACAAGGTCAAATGGGACACATGTGTATATGAACTTTTTTAATAGTTTTTGTGCCTCCTTTCCATCGCTGAAGAAGGTCTCACATGTTACAGTACAACCTGTACACAAAGTTCACATGGTCTGTACTTCATCTTGAACTCTAAAAAACTAAAAAATTTTGATCTGTGCAGTTCTCAGATGGTATGTAGGGCCTATGTACTTAAGACACTATATATACTCCATTCACGGTAGGAATTACTCTCTGAAAGGTATTTTTTCCTACCAATATCTACTATATAATAGCTTTCTGGTAAGGAAAAAGGTTTTCAGAAAACAATTCCTACGGTGAACAGACTTTAGGTTGAACTATGTGTTAAATTAGGATACACTTAAATTAATTTAAAATAACATTGTCATGGTATTGGTAACAAGAACAACTGATTAATTGTAGGGGGTGATCTACAGTAGCCCCATGGCTTCTTTGGTGCTGACTGACAGTTCACAGCTGACTTCTGACAGTCAACATTTAGGTATATACCTAAATTTTGACTGTCAGAAGTGACATCTGCTAAACACATTGTTTTTTTGCAGATCATATGGTTCGGCGTAGGGATACATAATTTGGTCTGGTAGCTTTTCAAAGGCTCAGCTGTTAGCTGTGAGCTGTCACTCAGCACCAAAGAAGCCATGGGCTACTGTATACATTTATTTGCGTGTAGCCAGAATGGGCAGTAAAGACGCGGACACTAATGTGTATGTGTATGTATGTGTGTGTGTGTGTGTGTGTGGTGTGTGCAGGTAATGCAGCATTTGAGAAGTATAATTGGAGGGGGGGGGGGGGGGAAAGCACTCCCGAGTCACTCTCGTCACGTGCAGTACAATCTTTTCTGAGCCCGACACCTTATAACGCGTAACCCCCATGTGTGGGTATCTAATGTAAAAAACTTTTACAAAATACAAACATATTTTTTTGCGATCAATATCGAAAACATTAGCTAAGATTATTGTTATTCTATGTTATAATGTCCCCTATATAATTATAAATGTCCCCTATGTATAGGCTATGCATAGTAAAATGCTGTCGAGACTCGCGGGGAGGCAGAGATGATGCGAACAGAAGTCTAGTAAGTGTTCAGCGCAAATTAAATCTCTCTAAACATCACGCAGTAGGAATGTGTTCATAAAGTGTCCGAGACTCCAAACTAGTGTTATCTCGCTCGTGTGTGAAAGTGCCCCTCCATCACCACTCCTGGATCACTACGGCGGATGGGGTCCGGGCCCGGCCACACCCTCCTCGGGTCCCCGCTGGGCCCCGGTCCCCGTGCACCATCACCCCTTGTCGGGCCCACACACGCCGGTCCACCAGCAGCCGCTGCCGTCCCTGGACAGCCCTTACAGGGTCACCTGCCCCATCCACAGCCCCTACAGGTTCCGCTTCACCAACGGCGGCCCGGACTATTTCCAGCATCAGGTGACGTAGAGTCATGGACCAGAGATTATACTCTCTCCCTCTCTAGTTCTCTCGCATGCTATTATTATTAAGTGTTCTGTCTTACGACATGTTAATTCCTTTTGTCAGTGAACTTAGATTGCAATGCACCCTGTCCTCTGCCTTTTCCTAAGTTCTTAGAATTGTCTTCTTTCCTTCAAGTCATCTAATACTTGAATCCTCCTTCTTCCTAAGCTCCTCTTTCCTTCAACCTTCAGAATAGTATCAATTGCTGTCAGCCAAATACAAAGGTCTCTGCCATTTTCTGGAACCACTTATTTCTCTATTCCCTGTCACCTAGAACTACCCTTTGTCATGTCAATAAGAAAGAGGGTAAAGAAAACTACGAGACTTCTTATTTCAAGGTAAAGAGGAAAGCTAGCTGCTAGTTCTCAAAGATCTTGAAATTTCTGTTGTGAGCCTATAAAAAAAAGTACTGTATTTGTTAAAGGAAGGCTGAATCTAAAGCCCTTTTTCATCAAGCCTAGTCTCATAGGTCCGCAAAAATGTTTAAAAAGTCGTTTAAAATAAGCTAATGTCACATATTCATACATTTTTTCTATTAAAAAAAACCCTCAAAATATAGTTTGTTAAGAAAAAAATAAACCTATTAGAATCTTTCGACTTTATTTTGGTTTGGTTTGAACTATATTTTGAAATAACGCATCGTAGAATTAAATATTGCGTTAGAGCTGAACGTCTGCGTGGAAATGTCTCGCTTACCGAGGTGGTCCCCTTAATGACGACGCTCCAATTGGTTTTCATCGCCCGTTTTCAAACACTAATGGTCGTATAAATGATCGAGTTTCGGACGTCAGCCAACTTCCCACTCGATCTGAACTGCTTGTATTGGATACCTAGAGATCGGTTGACTCCCGAGACCAGACTATCAATACAACTTTGTTCACACTTCAGATTTGTATGCACATATGTGACAATTGCAGTACAGTACATGCATCAAGAAATGAAAAAAAAAGCTAAAACAATTGTCCGGACCCCAACATATCGTAATGGCGAGGAATACCTATACTTTATTATATATTTTCAAGTATTTCATGACGAAAATTCTTTAATTTTATTTCTTCTTTATCACGAAACCCAATAAAAATGTTAAAATATCACTTTAAAAGCGACAATAACGTCAAACCTACATTTTCGTACTTTGTTTTATTTTGAGAAGCAAAAATTAATGTGTAAGTTACTTCTATAGTCCATCCACCATAGGAGTGGTGGTAGATGACACCTAGCAGAAGGTGTAAAAACTGTTCGAAAGAAAAACACAGCTAAAAATAAATTATTTGTGAAAGTTTTGACTGACAAATTGACAACAACTAAACATAATATGGTTTTGTCAGATCACATGTTTGGCGAATGAATACATGAGATAGCTCTGTTATCCTTTGCTAGCTGTCATTACCTACACTCTTACCGTAGATGGGGTATAACTCCTTTACAGTCACATAAACTTTCTACTTGGCGTATCCAATTTGTGTAAACTTGTTCCCTAATAAATTCGGCGTTGGGGAATTTGAACAGTACCGGTAATGTAACTCAGCATTTAGAAATTTGCATTTGAATACCTTCATTTCGAAAGACTCCAAGGAAGATGAGAGGACAAACCTTGATATGAAGGCATGGACGAGTTCATCAAGTGAAACTTTTGATGCCAGCTCGAGTGTTATAGTCGGAAGATCATATAAATTTGTTACACTCTCAACAAGAGATGGCCGATGTACGTGGTACTCCAATTAGTGAAGCTTCCTCTCGCCATCCACTCGTTCTGTATGCATAGAATTGGTTATTCCTTACAACTTTCATTTCGATGTTTACCTTCTAATTTACGAAGTGTAAGTACAATATTTCAAGGTAGATTAAAAGTTATTTTTGAACTTGGACCTTTGTGAATGCCGTGATTCTTAAAAAAAAAGTTTTTTTTTACCTGTTCACAAAGTGGTTTGACATATTTTGTTCAAGTTTATATTCAATAATATTTATATTAATTCTCGGTGCATGAGGAATAATATCGAAGGAACATAATTTAAAGATATTTTACATGAAGCTAAAAAATAATAAAAACATTTTTATAACGATTTAGATGACAACTTATACATTTATAGAGGGTAAGGTACCAAAAATAAAATCTATAGCATTCATGACCCCTTAACTAACAAAATGGCCTTCACATATATATTTTTTTTTTAAAAATCTTGAAACGTGCACTTTTTCGCTGATTTTCTTCAAAGTTGGTATTTTCAAATATTGTTCTCGCATCTCAGTGCATTTTTAATATGAATGAATAAACTCTTAAAATTCAGAGTACTTCGCCTGGCGCAGCACCAACATAAGGCACTTTTTTTAACAACCCTTTGACAAATTTGATTACATTTCACTTATTTATGGATATTATGTTCATAGTAATAATGTTTAGGTTAAACTTATTCTGTTAATTTATTTAATTCCTGTTCCGACTTAAACTAGCTTGATTAAAATCAGGCGAGTCCTCGTCTGGTTTATTTTTTATCTACTAGTTTAGCTGAAAAATACTCACCCAAAAGATATAATTCAAATGTCCTAAGAAGAATGGGTGAGAAGAGAACCATTTTATATGTGATTCCTCAGTACAAAGCAAACTGGATTGGACACATCCTTAGGAGGAACTGTCTTTCTGCAAGACGTCATAGAAGGAAAAGTTGAGGGAAAAGAAGCTTAGTAAGGAAGGATTAAAATATTAGTTTACTTGAAGGAAAGAAGAACATTCTGGAAGCTAAAGGAGGAGGCCGAGAACAGGACGCATTGTCAGTCTAAGTTCACTGTCATAAGATAGAACACCTAATAATAACAAGACTTGGATCATTCATTAATAGCTGATTCACTGAAAAATACTTAAGTTGTATGTGTGCATTTTTGTTTATACTACAAGAATTTGAATTAAACTTCAAGAAGAGTGAAGGGATGGGGGATCTATAAATTCAACTACACTTTTATAATTTTACCATACATTATAGTTACTAATAGTGTATATTGATACATTGATAACATTTAGTTCAGACTATGGACGTTCACTTAGTATAGTATTCATTTAAATATTCTATCGTTCTCAACGCAAACCATGAAGGCCTACAATTAAATCCTGTACACGTAGTTGTATAAATGCAGACCCCGAGTAACCTGCGGCTTTGTTTCTGGTAGCTATTATTTAGTCATCGATCTCACACATCCATCACAGACTCCACCTTAAAATAAGAATGAGGAATGACCTCGAGCACGGAATGAATCCTAGATAGCTCAGTGATGCGCTAGGACCAGTGATTCACAACTTTTATTCAGCTGATAGCTGATTTGGTAGATCATCAAACTCCTACCCCTTCATGTGTTTTTTTTAGTTTAGTTATAAAAGTATTTTAAAAATTGTTTTTATAGTCACTTCTTTATTTTATACAATAATCAATGTAACACTTTCAGCAGATTGGTACCAAAAAGAGATTGACATTTTTTGTTATGCTTGGCACAGTTTTGCTTTTACCAGTTCTTGAATATTGGGCTTTATGTTTGACAGAGCACACCTCGAATTACTTTCAACTTCAAGTCTGCCACTTTGTTTAGTTTTCATGGAAGTCATAGTTGAAAGTTCGGAGGTGGCGCACGTGTCCACAGTGGTAGGTTAGAAAGAGGGTAGAAAGGGAAAGAGAGCGAATCAGAAGCTAATAAACACTAGCAAGCGCACGAGCGTCTAGCTTTTTGATT
The DNA here is from genome assembly GCA_033556935.1 of Timema podura. NCBI lineage: Eukaryota > Metazoa > Arthropoda > Insecta > Phasmatodea > Timematidae > Timema > Timema podura. Next base: position 44,387,631 of record JAVRXN010000013.1, on the reverse strand, counting down.
AGTCACCTCATTTTTTACAACTGGTATGCACTTTTGCCAACACCAAAAGAAAAACATTATCTTCATTACTTTGAAAAGTGATTGAAATAAAAAAAATGTAATCCTTAACTGACTGGGGGGCTCACCCCCCCTCCAGTTTGGGAACCACTGGTTTAGACAAAGCCCCCAAACTCAATCCTTTTGTCCAGATGTTGTTTTATAGGATGTTCACTTCCTTAATTACACTGAAAGAGAGATTACTTTGAAAAGTGATTGAAATTAAAAAATATTTTTAATCCTTAACTGATTGGGGGGGCTCACCCCCCCCCCCCCCAGTTTGGGAACCACTGGTTTAGACAAAGCCCCCAAACTCAATCCCTTTGTCCAGATGTTATTTTAGAGGAAGTTCAATCCCTTAATTTCACTGAAAGAGCAAGGGGATAAGATGGGTAGCTGTTCATGTCTTAGAACTCAAAATATTAGTTGGATACATATTCAAACTAAATGAAGTTTTTATATGCTCGTCGACACAATGAGGTCATTAGGGAAACTAGGTGAAATAGTTATGAATGGTACAGGGGAAATAGGAGGCAAGTCCCATTTTTAACTCAAATTGAGTTAGTGTTTCCATCTGTTAGAGTTGTTATCAAACTATGCTATCTCACGGAACGCGATAAAAGCTACGAAACCTACTTAGGAACCCCTTATATGTTCATGTCGTATCCCCTTTCCCTCTACAACTATCTTTGAGTTGTAAAATTATGTTATAAGTTAAGTCTAAAACAAACATTAATTTATTCCTTACATTTAGGTCACCTAATTTGCATGGGAAAAATAGTTTAACTTAAAAATTACTGTTACTTATACACTTTTTTAACATATTAATTTATTTTTAAATTTTAATAAACATTAAAAAGTCATTTTTTTCTCTTATTAAACTGGATATTTTTCTAGATGAGAAGGGTGTTTATGCATTTTTAGCATAACAATCTAGAAGCATTAATGGTGTTTTTACCGCCATTACGCATAATTGTCTCGCGGAACCCAGTTTGAGAACCACTGTGTTAAACAATTATGATACCTATTTAATGCACTTTATATTATGGTTAAAAAAAGGTCTCTGTCATATTTAAATTAATTATAAATACAGTAGACTCGCGATTAACCGAGTTAATTGGGACCGAGCCTACCTCGGATGAAAAAAAAACACCTGATAATACGGAATGTGTAGGATTTTTAGGCTATAAATAACTATAACATACTGCATTTATGTACATTATAGTATTGTAAACAATACTTTATACTAGGTAAAGTGATACAGTATATTTAAATATCAGTTGAAATAAAATACTATTGAATACATTATCTAGCTCTTTTATAAATATTGTGTTAGAATTTGACACTTTAACATAATAAGTGGCTCGTCTACCACGGAGCCTCAGATAATTGCGAGTCTACTAGATATATATAAGTTGTTGTCTCGGAAAATGTGTCTAACCCTTTATATTTGACAATTATACTATTTTCTAGTTTTAACAATTTATTAATTAAAATTATTCTCTATACACAAATTATGAGGTAAGAGAGCTAAAAAAAAAATCTCTAGTAGGGGTGACCTTATTAGTTGCCAAGCCAGGGAAATTTTTCTACTAGATGAGAAAACCTCCCCCTTCACCCCACCCTTTATTTTATTCGCACCCTAGGTACTAACTACACTTGCAAATATATTTAGTCAAGAATGAAGAAAAAGTAACTTTACATTTCGAGAAATTGATAATCAATATAAAAGTTCGTCTATGATTAATGTGGGACGTTTTATGCGCGCTCAGTTTTTTTTTTTTTTAATATTGACTTGCCATTAATTCAGGGAGTTGATGGTAAAGTACGCCATCAAGTGCTAATACTCTGACAGCGTAGAGAATAAAAAGTTAATGTAGCGAGACAAGCTTGGTGCTGTAAGGGACTATCTCCATTTAAAACGATTCTTAAAAAGTTTGCTTTTGTTTTGTCACCGCGTTTTATAACCCTTTATGGATGTACGCATATGTAATAATTACACTAATATGTTAGGAATGATAATAAGGTGGTATTTTGAGGAAGTGTGTCCGCATTTGAGTGCTAAGCCATCAAAAAAACCAAGATAGACAAGCGCCTCTTTTAAGACCTTTGAACTAACCTACTGTTCTCTAACAAATTTGCATTTGTTTTGTTAACAATAATCGAGTTCAACACTATGGCTATTAACGGCTTAATTTATGGGTTAGGAATGGGAAATATTATTTATAGGAAGTTTACCCGTACTAACTTAAAGATAGGACAGGGAAATCACACTGTTAAATCACGTTTAGAACACACCTACTAACACATCCGGTTGAGATATGGACCTCAATCTCCCAGTGATTGGCAATTCATTATATAGCGAGTATAACGCCTTAGACCTTGGGATCACCGATGTTGACAGCAAACTTTTAAACACATAAGAATAATCACCAGAAAAACTTATATTTATTTTTAAAATTTCTCTTTGACCTAACATTTAAGTTTCAGACGTGTCAAAAATAAAAATTAATCACTAATTTGTTTTTTAATGCGTTCTCAGTCGGTAGCGTCTATGCTACTAAGCTAATAGTCCTAGGCTCGATTCCTGGCATGGCCGAAAAATGTATCGTTGTAAAATGTGGGTTTACCCTTTCACAGTGATGAATTAACACTGGGTGTTACCCGCCTCGGTGCGTAATTGGCTAACGCGCTAGTCGTGTTGAGCTCGACTGCGAGACGGGAATCGAGGTTCGAATCGGTCGGTGAACTTGGGGTGGTTTTTCCAAAATTGTTTTCCCACCCCCCTCCACGCAAATGTGGTTCATTTCCTCTAAATTCAACCTTCCAATTCCTAATCCATCAGCGTAATTAGTACTAAGCGTATAACCCGAACGGTAGTAAGACCGGTGCTAAATAATAATAAAACACTGGTGTTGTGTTTCTTATAGATATAAGTTAATTAATAAGTCGTGTGATGATATAATCAGTCGTCAGAAAGTGGACGTTAAATAGATAATGAATGAATGAATGAAAAATGTAGTGCATTAAAAGTACCATTTAAGCGTTTAGCTACAGTAATCAATGAAATCGTGCCCTGATTCGGATTAACAAACTTAAGTGATTTTTTAACCCAGTGTAAAAATTTTAAAATATAATATGAATATACGTAGTTTATAATTTTTTCTAAAAAAAAATATCAATTTTACATTAGGCCTAATTCATCCAAGTGCTGACTTTCTTCAGGTTTTGTTCTTTTAGACCCTTATTACCAAAGCAAGGCTGCAATATATAATTATTTAACTACTGTCACTCAAAATATAAAACAAACCATGTTGGTGCTTTTTGCCTCCATATTTTAAAGTAACAAATCACTTCAAATGGTCTATGACGTCACTCAGGCAATAGACTGGACTACCAATGACGGAGGGAATGGAGATTTGAATCACGGTCGGATGCACTGGGGGGATTTCTCCTGGACAGTTTCCCACAAAAATGCGGAAATATTCCCTCTAAATTATATCTTTATCATCCTTATTTCATTAGCCTTATGTAATCTAGATCATGCAAGAATGACGTAAGCCTAAGAACCCACACTGTCAAATCTCCTGAATCAGCAGTTGCGTATTCGTACCCGGTCATCTGTTTAGAAACAAAGATTGTTTTGCCAAATAGCATAACACAGAGTATTGGCAAAACTGGTAACTAAGGGGAAACACCCTTTTTTTGTTGTAACTTATGTAACAGCGGGTTTTTAGACCTTTTGAGAGGAGAGGGGGACTGGACGAGAATTCCAGTTGTTGGGGGGGCTAGTTCGAAGTATTCAATACTCAGCTACCAAGTTTAACCAACTTGTGGCGAGAATACTCTATAGCATGAGTCCCTGTTCTGTGAGGAGGACGCCCCAATCCATCTTAGATGTCAAGAGTTAGATAACAACAGTGCAGCAGCGTCGGGTCGGTCGGGTGTTCGACACCAGCCATAGTTATAACACCTAAGATAGGTCAGAGCACGGACTGCTGAGTAGGGGCATTTATATAACTATTACTTTTTTTATAAACTCTTTCAATTAGTTCTGAAATCTAAATCACATTATACACTAGTAGCGTAATTAATCTATTTCAATAAACAAGGTTAAAATGAACCCCACAGTTATTTGCCACTACCTACCTATTCCGCGCTAAGCCACCCTTACAAGTAAGCTCACGGGAGCAGGGGTAGTGACGAAATATATATACATTCCAAATTGGTAGTGAGACGCGATGGATAAGAAATGCCTTCTTAAATAAAACGGAATTACTGGACGCCTGCAACTAGTCTCTGCTCTTAGTACAGTAGCCCCATGACTTATTTGGTGCTGACTGACAGCTCACAGCTGACTTCTGACAGTCAACATTTAGGCATATACCTAAATTTTGACTCTCAGAAGTGACACCTGCTAAACACATGTTTTTGCAGATCATATGGTTTGACGTAGGGATACATAATTTGATCTGGTAACTTTTCAAAGCCGTCAGCATCACTGTGAGCTGTCAGTCAGTACCAAAGAAGTCATGGGGCTACTATAGGTGGCACATCAAGGATATTTTGTATTGTTTTTGTTTACTATAAATAAAACCAACACTGAAAGTTTAAATATTTATCATTCGTATAATTCAAAAGTCACAAAGCCCCTTGTAGTTTGGTTCTAAGATTACGTCTCACTTTAACTACACCTTGATTTTTTTACGAATGGACATTTGGAACATTTTAGAAAATAAAAACGTTAATGTGGTCAATATCGATAGTAATTTAGTTGTTTTTTTCAGCACTGCGTCTTACTACCCGTTCAGGTTATACACTTGTGTACTAATGTTGTTAATGGTTTTAGGGACGAGGAAGGTTATGTATAAAGGAAGTGTACTCGCATTTGCGTGGAGGAAAAGTGGAATACCATTTTAAAAAACTGCCTTTAGCACACCCGACGAGAATTGAACCTCGATTTCTTCATCATCGGCAGTCTAGTCTCCTGCGAGAGTAGCGCGTCAGACCATGTAGCCAACGAAGCGAGTCCTTTTAGTGTTGTTTTATAAGAAGCATTGATAATATCTGTCAAAAGTGACTGATGGAACATGACTTAACCTTCAAAAAGATTATTGTATGCCTACTCATCAAGGTGTTTTGAACACATATTTCCCAATAATAGTACACTACTTAATAACTTACAGACAGATTATTTTACACCTACACTTCTAGCTCTCAGATTTGTTATTTGATAAGAAAATTGGGGTATATCTACGCGGAAAGTGATGTTAATAATGATCACTTGTAAATTACAGTCTCTCTTCACAAGAATAGTTCTCGTTTTAACCACTAGGCTGCTGAAAATTAATGGTAAAACTGAACGTCATGTTCGAGATCGGCTCGTATTGTTGGTTGCAATTCTAAAGGAAGGTAATTACATCGGGAACGGACAGAGCCTTTGTTGATTTCCGTCGGTGAATTCCATTTTAAGGCAGCGCATTGCGGCCAGGCTGGTGGACGCAGGAGCTGTGACGCGACCAGAAACGCATCGCAGTGTGCTGACATTCTAGAGGATGCCGTGTTCCACACAAACCTCTTTCTTGGGAACGAACGGTTTTCAAGTTCTTCTCTAAGTCACCGAATCCTTAGTTACATTCCAGGAAGTGCCTAAACTATCGATGTATGTAAACACTCTATAGTCCGCAAATTACAACCAATCGGGCATAACCTTTTTGTATTCCCTTCGTCTACTATCAAAATAGAACCCTATTGAAAGATGTCCTAATCGGATAACCTAAAGTAGAATTTTTCTTCAAAAATATAATTAAAGAAAAAAAATGCAACAAAAGAAATGTGAAATTTTGTTTTTTGCTGAGTATTTTCAATGTATTTTTTTGTTTAAACATAAATATTTGGTTACCAAGAGAATAATCGCTGACTATGATTCGTTGCGGACGGAGTTCTCTCTTGGGGGTTACGTTAACCCCCGTCCCTCTCCCCCTCTATAAAAAAAACTACGTTAAGGGTAGTGGGTAGTGGTTAATTTTGGATGGAGGGGGAAAGCACTGCCGGATACTAACCCAACTTCTTCCGTGCCGTAATTTGAATAAAACAAGACGTATAAAGAGTTCATCACTAATTTATTTACGTAATTAGCACACCTTAAATCTCCCGGTGCCTGCCGTTCAGCATCCGACGTGGAGATGCAAGTAGTTTAAACCAGAGGAGGAGGTATATATATATATATATATATATATATATATATATATATAAATTATCCAGTCTATACTCCCTCTCTTTATACATACATATACATATATAGATACAATTATAAATATAGCAACTTACATACATAATAGGCTAACGTGCTGTTTTAAAGCAGACCACCCGCCATTTATTTACGTTGCGGTGACGTTTATACAATGGTTTAGGTCAATAGAGTTAATAGCACCACCTTATTCGAGGGAAATATCCTCTCACCTCATACTGTAGTGTTTCTTAAGATAATGTTTGTTTTTAGCTTCAAAACTGCACATAAAAAATATCATTACTATAGAATATTCTGTTCTGACCCTGTTACAAAATTACTTTACAAGTTTGGGAAAGTCTAGATTTATTTTTCAACTACTTACCTTGATCGTAAACCTGTAGCATTTCGCGTGAAACTTTGTTGATTATGAAGTAATTTTTTCGTTTTATGATTTTTATTTTAATCATAAAACTTAAAATAAAAAGTTTTTAACCTTTGAGGAACATGTTGATACAGTCCAAGGACCTTATATGAGAGCTATAAAAGTTACTACATCTATTCTCACGTATTTCATACGTCAAGTCGTGTGATATGCAGCTGTCACTTTGGATACATATTATCAATACTTATAAAATAACACTTATAATAAAGTAAAATATGATCATTGTTGGCCGTAAAGATATGTTTGTATTTTATAAACATTTCTTTATTTGAAAATTAGACCGTAACTTTCAAACTTTATTTCTCTTGTGAACCATAGTTTGAAATAACAAAACACTTATTAAATTAAAACGGGGTTCTCGGACATCTGCACTCGTCTCAGAACTTCGGTACGGGGATTGTAACGGTCGATTTGAAAATATACGAAAAAAATGTAATTATATTAGTTAACTTAACAGTTCAGATCCCGCCTCGGTGGTCGAATGTTCTAAGGCAGTGGTTACCAAGCTGTGGTTCGCAAAATCTACCTAGGGGTTCTACAAAATATTTCTTTAATGGCGGATTTTTTCAGCACTTTGTGAGAAAATGGGAAGCATTTACAACTGTTTATCGCCTCACACTGAATTCAGATGGTTATCTCGAGGTAGAACTCTTACAAGATTGTTTGAACTTAAACATAAAGTTTTCGTTTTTCTTACCAAACATCCATTTCATGAAGCAAAGTGCATGCAAGATCAAATGTGGTTCCAGGCTTTGGCCTATTCGGCAGACATTTTCTCAAAAATGAACAGCTTCAACCTATTTCTTCGGGGGTCTAATATTAACGTATTTACTTTGCAAGACCATATTGAATGGTTCATAAAAAAAAGGGAAACGTGTTTAATTAGCAATCAAACGGAGTGCTTTGATACATTTCACGATTTTGTGGTAGAAAACCAGCTTTCTTTGGATAAACACTTTAAGGTATTTGGAAAAACCTTAAGAGAATATTTCCCAGCAATGTCAAATAATAACAATTGGATTCACAATCTCCTGTAAGGGACAGCAGTTTTGGAATACTCCCATTAAGCGTGAGTGAAAAAGAGCAGCTCCTTGAAATTTCCCCTGATTTTGAATTAAGGAAAAGCTATAAATCTTTGTCATTAATTGGTTTCTGGTTAATTTTAAAGGAGGAGTTCCCAGTGTTAGCGAATAAAGCTATTACAGGTTTGGTGCAATTTTTTTTTACATATTTGAGTGATAAATCTATTTATTTATATGCCTATTTACAAAATAAAGAAACAGGCTCAGTACTGAAAGTGATTTGAGACTTTATTTATCGTCTGTGGTTCTTCATTTTAAAGCTCTGTGCCATCCAAAGCAAGCGCATCCTTCTCACTAAGTCACGTGAAGAGGTGAGTAGCTGTTAAAACTTGTAAACCACTTTGAAACTTAGATTGGCATGGAATTTTGTGATTAAAGGAGGCTATTTCAGTTATGTAAAAGCAGCAATTTCCATTACCACTTTAATAAACATGTTGAATGTGATAATATTGTGACAGTAAAGATAAGAAAATGTTACCACAGTAACTTGCTTGTTTAATTTCGATTTTAGTTTCTTAAGTAAATGTATAATTATTTAAACTTTAACTTAAGTAGTTACAGTATTATCCTATCCTATATATTATTTGTGTTGTCAACATCCCTTTTTCTTAACTAATACAAAGTCTACAGCGATGAATAAGGTATCAGTGAATAGGACTTTCTACCAACTTCTGACATAGCATACTCAGTTTACGTTAAAACACGTTGTTTGTTTAAAATCTAAGTTAAAAGAAAAATCTAACAATATTTTTGTATCAATTAATGAAAATTAAACTTTCTTTGCTATTTTATGTAGCCTATACACTTCGCTAAGTATTTAATTTCATCAACCTAACAAAAGATTCATTTTGGGGGGGGGGGGCGGGGGGGGGGGGTAAATGTGCGAAAGTTTCGCAAGGGTTTACTGGTTCCGTTATATTTGGTGGGGTATTCCAAAGTACCTTCCGGAGCTATAGTAGGTTAATTTAAAGATATTAAACAATTTGATTACAATTAATAACTAAATTTCATAAAATTTTTGTATAAAACCGCTGGTCTAAGTTGTCACTCTCGCAATAGATTAGACTGCCGATGACGGTCGGGAGTACTTAATGTGTTTTTCCCTGAGTGGTTTTTCCACTCTCCTTCCACTTGAATATAGGTAGTCTACACTACCTCTAAATTCAATCCTCCTCATTTTTAATTTACTACCGTAATTAGTACATATGAATATAATTCGAATGTACAATAAGACGCGGTGCCATAAAAGATCTGTTTATATCGACTTTGAACAGTCTAATTTAATGCATTTTAGTTATTTTCCTCTCGACTGATTTGACCAAATAGTCAACGGCGTTCATTAATGGTAGCGTAGCTGCCAACTCAATAAACCAAGAGAAAGAGAACACATCTCAGATAATAAAGAATAAATCATATATATTTCACCTTTCTATCTTTGTTTAGTGACTATTTATGTAGACCTATATTTATGCCTGCATATTCATATTATTTTCAAAAGAATCTAACCTAATAAATTACTAAATCATGATATAAAAATCCTTCACTAATGACATTAAATTAATTTGTACTTTCTCATCTGAAGAGAGAGTATTACAATCTAGAAAAATTTTAATCTCATGATTATAATAAATCCTTACGTTTTATGTTCCCCAGAACCCAACAAAAGTAGAATTCACAATTCTGTCTGTCCCTGGCCACATAATTGAAACGTTTTGGTGGATTTTGTTTGAACTTGATGTTTAATTAACATATGTCTATACCCTGATGCATTTTTTAATTATGACCTTAGCCCTTAAATTAAGGGTAGTTTACTTATGGATTAGTGATTTTTTTTAAATGCAAATTTTTCAAATATGGCTCCATCGATTATGTTTTAAATGAATATATAGAACGTGTTTGACCTCCCAAATAACACTGTGTAGGCCTACTTGGTTTTTGGCTAAACACTAGTTTAACTTTAATTTTTTGATGCTAGATTATTTTAAATTGCCTATTTTAAAAATGGCTCAAACAAATTGGTTCAAAATGGGTATCTGGTAAGTTTTTAACAATAAAAGTAGTTTTTATGCAACTGTTATTCTAAAATTAAAATAAAAAATCACTTAATATTGGTTTATTGACTGACTTCTGAACAATTTGCATCCATTTAAAATAAATCCAATTTTATTTTCAAAATTAGTATCTGAGTACCATTTTAAATGATAACTAATACTCTATAAGAAAATTCAAAAATTTAGACTAAGGCTAGTATAGTTATGACAAATTTTAGAAAATTTGAAATATTTCAAAAATATCCCTTAAGATTAAGTTTTATAATGGGTACCATATAATTGCTTTTCTTGATAAATAAGAATTTGTTTTTGTATTTTTACAAATACCTATAAATAATTTGAATATGTTATACATACAACTGATTTTTTTTAAATTTAAAATTTTAAAAAATGTGTCAGCAATTTTGTTTGGAATTTATATATGAAGTGTTTATTGTGATTAACAATACGATCGGTTTGTTTTACTAAGGAAAAACATTCTTAATGTTAGTTTATTAAAAATCTGTTTTTGAAAATTTTGTTCCAAGCTATAATTTACCCTCGGTCGGGTGAACTGGTGGTGGTTTTTCCTAAATGGTTTTCCACTCTCCCTCCACGCAAATGCGGGTTCACTTCCTCTATTCAACCTTCCCAATTCCTAATCCATTAGCGTAATTAGTACTTAAGCGTATAACCCGAACGGGTAGTAAGACGCGGTGCTAAATAATAATAATAAAATATAATTTACCATAGAAAATCTGTGAGATTGTGTTGTACCATATATTTATATTCCATTTAACTGTTTAATTTCTTAATTTTAACTTTTTACTATTTTTTAATATTTCTTTTTTAATATTGTCAAGCTTTACTTTTGACTTAAAAAAAATAACATTGAACATAGTATGAACACTATAATTAATGGAAACGGAGGGTCAAAAATATATTTGTATTAATTAATGTTTTAAATATTTTGTACATCACCACATATTGTTTATTTGTTTCACCCAATCAATGAATCACATGATAATATTTTTTAATAATCTATACAGGGTGTATGTTAATTGGTGTCAAATATTCTAGGGGCATATTCCCATCGAACAAACATCAAGAAAAGCTCATAAAAACATGGGTCTAGAAATTGTTGGTTTTAGGGTTTAACAAAGGTTTTCATCAAAGATGAATTGGTCGCGAGGGATCCGTTGAATGGGCTGCTCGATCACCTGATTTGAACCCAGTGGATTTTTATCTCTGGGGACATTTAAAGTCCGTTGTTTACTCAACTCCTGTGTCTGTTGTTTTGGCTTATAGAGAGCATATTGTTAATGAATATGAGCAAGTACGTAACACCCCATGTGTACTCAACAGAGTACGACAAAGCATAAAAGTCAGGCTCATAGAATGCATCGAAACAAGACACCGTTTTGAACACTGTTTGTAACTAAAATGTTCTGACTTATGTTTTTGTTTGTTCCTGTTAGAAATTTGTCTTGTTTAGTTGCACTACTTTTTCTATTGGCTTGATTATTAACTAAACAATCGACCTCGATGATCTTGGGGCAAAGTGCTTGCTTCAGGACTAGATATTAGTGGGCTCAAACCCAGCCAGGATTGACGGTTTTTTTCTTTAGGTTCAGTAAAAAGCACGTTAAGTACCTCAAATAAATAAATCAACTTGTAACTCATGGAGTTAACTCAAGCTAGCTAGCTCATTTAACTACCAACGTTGCAACTCTTTAAACTAGGACTTTCTAGAATTAGGTATTATTAATTATTATTCTTGTAGATGATCATTAGGTTAAAGTCTAGTAGCCATAAGGCAGGAATGGTGTTATGTATTGTTGCTTAACCTTAAGTTAATAATTGCTTCCAATTTAAATTGCCGTTGTGTTGAGGCAAATGGATCTTCACAGTAGAATGTGTGTTAGTTCTAATTTAACGTGTTACACCCTTTCATAATATAAGTTAGACACATCCATACTTATGTTGATTGCAGGTCTAACCAAGGTGTTCCACACCTAACGTCCCTATTGGGATAATGATGTTTAAAGTAACTGATTTAATTTCCTATGATAAATAATGGAATGTTTTGCATAAGCTTTCGTCTAACCATTTGTAATTGTTTTGTCTTGTTTGAATTTAAATAAACTGATTTGTTAAACTTGTATACCTCTCTTATGCATGTTCCTTCCCTTCCTTGTTTATATATATCATTTTTAATGTATTCATCACTTCTTCTATCAGATAGGAGAAGTGGCGATTCACTAGTATCGTCCATTTACCAACTGACACTACAAGCGACACCCTCACTTCATTCATAACAGGGACTGGCTGTATATTGAATGTTATTACTAGTATCGTTTATATCTCTGCCACTTTCATATTTGACGAATATATAAATGAGACTGAGACATTTCAATGAAAGTAACAACTTCATTTAGTCCATCCCAGAAGATCTAGTGCAGCCGTGGGCCGCATGCGGTCCGCGACGTCAATTTGTGTGGCCCGCAGTATTTTGGACAGTTGCATACATCCCATTAATGATAACAGTTTGAGTAGTTACCAAACAACATTTAGGTAGGCTGAGAAGCGTCATGAGTCATGACATATTAGATTTTATTTGCTACTTTCCTTGTGTACCAAAATTATATAGCTATACGACTAATAAATGTATTTTTGTGTGAAAATAAAGTTGGTTTAGTAAATTTAGATATATTTTTTCACATGTGACCCGCTAGAGACCTTACAGATGTCCATGTGACACCCGGGGATAAAAGTTTGCCCACCTCTGATCAAGTGTATTGTAAACACCTTGTTACACTCAGTCAATAATTAATCAAAGCCTTTACCAATACACCCTTTTCCCATGGGGTTCATTTGTTTGTAAATTTTCCTCTGCATTTTCATCTCCAACCGCACCGCGCCGAAACCTTCAAATGACACATTGTTGTATCCTACTCCGTTTCGCAACAACACTGCCACGCCCTCTTAACAAGGTATTGTTGACCAGGAATATGGCGTGCAGCTTTCAGTTCTATTTTGTTGTTTTATAATACAACATGATGATTAATGAGGGTATATTGTATAGATAAAAGCTAGTGAACTAACTTCTTGCCTACAAACTCTTTGAAAGTGAAACAGTTATTTGTATGATTTTCAGATAAAAATAAATTTAGATTTTTACTTAGAGAATAGCTTGGTTGGGGAATCCAACCCGTGAATTTTAGATCCAAGCACCAATGCTTTATCAATAAACTACACGGGTCCGATTTGTTTCCAAGGCCATTCTTTACTCATTTAGGGTGTTAACCTACTGGTTTAAGACTCAGCGTTTTTCATACTACCCACGCGGGTTAGGCGCATATTTACAATAATGGGGTAGGGGATAAGGAAGGTAAAATTAGGAAGAAATACACCCGAATTTGCGTGGGGGTGAAAAAAAAGAAAAAATCTCTCAATAAACTCGGCTGGGGTTCGAACTCTGACCTTCCCTTCACCTGCAAATCAGACCTTACGAAACTGCCACCTTTGTCCCTGTGCCCACCGATGTGGATATTTGTTACCTTAGGTCATGTACGCTTACATGATACGCATATGGCTTAGTATTATTATTGTAGAGCATATAATATAGAAGTTTAACTTTCAAATAATAAATATATCAGAAGTACCGGTTAAATCATTAGAGCAGTGTGTATTTCCAGGGAAATAATGCTAATTAGCAAGATGTGTTTTTATTCGTATTATTACATATACAATAGATGTATATAAATTTCTGTCAAATAATTATGTTTGGGGAAATTGTCTTATGGCTTAACGCTTTGTATCTTAAAGTAGGATACATATTTTTAAAAAGTTTTTATAGTCAAACTTTTTTTTTGTACAAAATAAATCGAATATTGCTTCAGTAGACTCGTTTAGTTTAATTTTCTGTTTTATTTTTTACATCCATTACTGTTTCCAGTCTGTGGCCTGTATCAGTTTTTTATTCAAGCCATAATTATATTTTCCATTAATACCTGGCTAGGCCTGTTATAGCTTCATATGCCTTATAATCTATCTTAAGACTAGAACAGACACAACATCCAGTCCCCAGCCGTTTATTCATCAATGTGAAAGAGTAAACCCATATTTTCATCTATGATACATTTTCCGGATATGCTGGTAACCGAACCCGGGACCTTTTGCTCAGTAGACAGACAGGCTACCGACTGAGATAAGGTGTAGGATTAAACAGAGTAATCTCAACATTTATTTTATAATTTTCATGTGCATCGTACATCGTAGCTGTATCAACTGAATCAACATTTTTATTTTAGTTGGCATAAAACCCGCCTCGGTGGCGTAGTTAGCTAACGCTCTAGTCGTGTTGAGCTCGACCGCCGAGGACGGGGAGATCGAGGTTCGAATCTCGGTCGGGTGAACTGGGGGTAGTTTTTCCTAAATGGTTTTCCACTCTCCCTCCACGCAAATGCGGGTTCACTTCCTCTAAATTCAACCTTCCCAATTCCTAATCCATTAGCGTAATTAGTACTTAAGCGTATAACCCGAACGGGTAGTAAGACGCGGTGCTAAATATTATTATTATTATTAGTTGGCATAAAGAACATTGTTTGTAAAAATAGCATTTTTGTGTTTGAAACTATAGGCTAAATGCTTTAATTTATATACTCTAAATCGACTGAATTAATGCGTTAGACTATTTATTAGTTTTAATCTTCACTGGAATCAGTAGGTTCTTGGTGCCAACATGGCTACATCTACATTAGTTTTCTGAGAAAAATCAAAATAAATAAATTCGCCTTATCCTGTATTACCTTCCTTCTATGGATGGATGCTATTTCGGTCTTTTGCTTCATGGGAACATAATTATATTGACGTGTGTGAACCAATAAAATAGGATGCCCCCTCCCCCCCCCGCACCCAACCCACCTCGGCGGTTGATTTACCCTTGAACCCCCGCCGCTACACTTTTATATTCAAACGTTATTGACTTTTAAATTTATTTAGAGACAATCTCATTTTCACTCTCCGGTTCACAACGCCGTTCGTATTCATATTATTGTGAGGTAAAATTTTGTTTATAAAACCTGGGAAATAAGTTTTCTTTTTCTTGTTTTGCATATTCTGATGAGGTGCTGTAACGGCGTTATGATTTATCTCGCTAGAAGCTTTCACCAGCTGATTCTACCTTGGAAGGATAACAAAACTTCATCTTGCAAATGAGGTTTGCCCTAGTTATAAAGTTGTTTTTTACAAACCGTGCCTTACTACCCATTCGAGCTATCTACATGTTTACATTAATGGGGTAAGGAATGAGGACGGTTTAATTTAGAAGAAATACACTCTCATTTGCGTAGAGGGGGAGTGGATATATAATTTAAGAAAAACCGATTGCAGTGCATCGCTATTTGAACCTTATTAGCTCCATCATTGGCAATCCAGTTTAACACGAGAGTTAGGCCTTTTTAAATTTTATCTCATGTCAACAGGGTTTGTCGCCAGACATTCTTGGTCGTCTACTGGAAGTGGCGGATATCTTCTGAAGGTGGGTCACCACGTAGGTGTGATTACTTGACTCTGGTGAGATGATGATGCCAATGTTGTTCCAAAAGATGTCTTAGACCTAACTTAAGCCTAATTAACTAGACCACGGCAACCATTGGGAAAGATACATATGGTACCACCGGGAATCGAATCCAAGACCTCTAGATTAGTAGCCAGGAATCCTGATCACTATACCAAGAGACCATCCAAGGTTAGTCTTTAGACCAGGGGTCTCCAATTATTTTTGATGGAGGTCCTTTTTAAAAACTCGACATACTTCCGCGGTCCGGCAAATATTAAACAGTGAATCAAGTTGAAGCCCTCTAGCATTATACTAATTAAGAAACTTAATTTTCTTTCCTTTTAGTTATTTTACTTATTTATTATTGCTGGCCTTCCATGTATACTACCCGCTCACCACTGAAATAGCATCATTTCTTCTGTTCGTCGCTATCTCGTTAAGGCCCTTAAAAATGTATTTGCGGTCCGGATGCAATCAAACCTGCTCCAATAACCAAATTGTCCAAGGACTAACGCTCGTGTTAGAATGACTGTCTAAAGATGGGAAGATTGAGGTTCGAATTCTTCTTTGGTTAATTGAGAGGTTATTTTTAGAGATAGGTTGAATCCACTATTTCTCGAATCCGAATCCGAATCTACATTTTATTTTCGAATCTCGAATCTAGAATCCGGATCCTAGCAAATTGTTAGAAGTTTTAATTATTTACAAATAGACCTACATTACACAATTTAGGCCTAAACTGTAAATTGAGATTCATTTCAATCGTGCTTTCAATTTTAATCAACCCCAACCACCCTCGCAAAATAGAGGTTAAAATCCAGCCAAATTAAACAATCTAGACTCATATTATTGTTATATTATTCATAGTAGTAAAGTTGACCACATGCTACATTTGGAGCATCGTGCTGTATAAAGCAGAAATTTAGACGCTCAGGAAGATGGAAAAGAAATACTTGGAGAGTTTTGAAATGTGATGCTGGAGAAGACTTGATAAGAACAGGTGGACAGAGAGGCTGACAAATGAAGAAGTCCTAAGAAGAGTGGGTGAGAAGAGATCCATTTTGGATGTGATTCTTCGGCGCAAAGCAAACTGGATCAGAAACATCCTTGGGAGGGAATGTATTTCGCACGATGTCATAGAAGGAAATGTTGAAGGAAAGAGGAGTTTAGGAAGAAGGAGGATTCAAATACTAGGTGACTTGAAGAAAATAAATTTCTGGTAGCTGAAAGCGGAGGCATAGGACAGGGTGCATTGGTGGTCTAAGTTCACTGACAAAAGGAAGAGAGAACACCTAATGATGATGATGATAATAATAATAATAATAATAATAATAATAATAATAATAATAATAATAGTAACAATGTTGAGTATCGATCAGCACCAATGAAAACCTAAATTTAAATTTTCATTCGAACGATTTGTAAACTATCAAATAGGTCAACAGTCTAATACTATCGAATTATTCGATAGCTTTCATTCGATAGTGTCCACTACTTTTAAGAAAATATATGAGCAGTTTGTCTTGTGTATGGAAAATAAGCTACCTAAATTCATTGGTTGAATGGTCTAAAGCATCATTCTCGCAATAGCTTGGACTGTCAGTGATGGAGAGATCTGGATTCGAATCGAGTTTTTTAAAATTAAATGGTTTTCCAACTCTCCATACAAGCAAATTCGGGTACATGTCATCTAAAACTATACCTTTCTCATTCCTAACACATTAGCGTTATTATTATTATTATTTATTATTATTATTAGCACCGCGTCTTAATACCCGTTAGGTTTATACGCACTTATGCTAATGTGTAATGGTAGGGTGATTGTGAGATGAAATGGAGAACCTACAGTTTAACGTGGGATCCGAACCACGGTGGAGGCCTTGCATTCCACACATTCACAAGTTGTGATTAATACACGTCTTGTCAGAGGTGAAGGGAGGGTTTGGCAATCAGATAAATCTGTGCCGGAACCGAGGATTGAACCCCAGACTCCCAGTACAGAAGTCTGACACCTTACCTCTAGACCACCAGGTCACCACTATTAGCGTAATTAATGTAGGTATGCGGGTATAAAATAAATGGTTACGCGGGGTATATATATATATATATATATGAGATGGACAATTGAATCTTCGATATGTCGATATGTCGATATGTCGAATCCAATGATATTCGAGATTCGTAAACGTGTCAAAAAAGAATCTAGAATACAATATGGAGACTTTGACTTGATATAATAATTTTTAGTAACTTGTATAGTTGGGAGAATAACAAAATAACAAAAAAGAAGAAAGTTGTATTAATTACCTATAGGCCTACTTATTAATATGCTAAAAAAAAGTGTTCTCTATGTTGTTCATGACATAATTGACATGACAAACAAAATATAATTTGTCAGTGGCACCAAGCCTCAAACAACTTATTTTAAATTCAATTTGGTATACGCTACTCTCGGAGTAGACTAGACCACCATGTGACGGGGAGATCCAGGTTCGAATCTCGGTCAGGTTTACTGAGGGTGTTTTTAGCTAAATGGTTTTCCACGCAAATGCGGGTACACTTTAACTAAATATAACCTCATAATACAATAACAATTAGTGTAATTAGTATATAAGCGTGCAACCCGAATGGGTATTAAAACGCGTTGCTTGGCATTTTTTAAAAATACTTTTATATTAATTAAACTATACATTTTAAAAGTTGTCCCGACAAATGGTACAAGCGACATTTCGTTACACCCTACTTAAAAGGGTTAGTTTTTTAGTTAGTTAGTTTTAGTTAGTTAGGTTAGATTAGTTTAGGGTTAGTTTGAAGAACAACAATCCGACATCACAAGGCATTGAAAAAAAAAAAAAGCTTGCTTTTCTCTTAACTAAAAAAATAACACAATCAGCAGAATTTACTTATATTAAATTCGGATAAATGAATTCAAAAGTGAAGCCTGGCACACCTTTCCATAAAGTGGTGTCATCTGTCACATCGTTAATATTTTAAAGTCATTAGTAGATCCTTCTCAGATAGCCATCCCCTTAAGGTGGTACGAAATGTCGCTGGTACCATTTGTTGCATATTCTTTTTAAAGATATTAGGATTTGAAATTGGAATTCGAGAATCGAAACGAAAATTTAAGATTTGGATTTAAGGACTCGACCCATTTCAAATATAAATATATATAATCTTGGTATTTATCGTAATTATTTGTATAGTTTACTTAAGTCTTGGAAAATCAAACTGTGTCTTAAACAATACAAAATATGAAAACGATCTGACAGGCCTCGCAAACGCCGAACTGAGTGAAAATGTATGTACTCCTGACAGAGTTCATAGTGGTACACTTTTTTCTGTGTGCTAAATCCTATTGGAGCCTCACCACACATTGTGACATTTACGATGCCAATTATTCACGGGCAATCTACGAAAGGCGGTCACCAGGCGGTTAATATTAACACTGGACCTAATGAAAGGTTTATAACCGAGTCGCTCCTGTTGAGGAAATCACATGACCTTTCTCCATACATGAACTACAGTAGGATTCTAATAGAAAGGAACTTTTAGAAAATACAAACATTTTGGTTTAATTAGTGTACATTGGTAACATTTGAAAATATTATTAGCATAACTTTTCAGGTATTGATTTTGTTTAGCAACTCATCTTACTAATGATTCAGGTTGTACGCATCTGTACTAATGACGCTATTATGTTAAATATTACAACGGTTCAAACTAAATAAAGTGTACCCGCATTTGCGCGGAAGGAGTATTTAAAACCACTCATCATTACACTCAAGTGGTGTCTAAACCCAGATATCTCCATCATTGGCAGCACTATATTGCGAGGGTGATCGTTAAGACCATTCGACCACAGAAGCAATATTTAAAAAATTGTTTTAGTAACGTTTATAGGCCTAAATGTCAAAAAGGTTCCTTCGTATTGAAATAAGACTGTACAAAACTTGTAAGACCAGGGAGGGAAATGTACGATCAACCGAAGGAAACTTCTGTACTCTAGTTAATAGGTAATGGAGGGCAACCGTGCAAACTGCTTGTTTAGTGGTGACATTAACACTGTCTTAATTTAGATTTTAAGTGCGCCTTAATTAAATAGTTATGGTCTGCCATATTATAGCGCTACCTTTGCTCTCAAATTAACAGAGGACTGTTGGCCAGGCATTTTAAGACGTCAAGCTCGCAATATACTGGATTTACGGTTATGAATAGATCGAGGTATGAATTTCGGCCGTGTAAAATGGGGATGACTTTCCATATTTGATTCAACTTCATGGTTTTCCATGCTATGCTGGGAGATTTGTAGTACCTCTTAGAGAGTTAGTTATGTTACAAGCGACCTACCCATCCTTTCTGGATTCCTAATACTAATGACAGCGAGGCTAGAACCAGAGCAGTATTTAGTTAGGAGGCTAGCTCACTATAATTTTCATTTATTTGAGGTATTTAACGAGCACTTTCTGAACCGACTGATTATATCAGCACATAACTTGAAAACCAACTTAAATCTAGAACAGAAGAAACAAACACTCAGTCCCCGATCGTTAATTTATCCTCATGAAAGGGGACACCACATTTCATAAATTACACATTTTTCTGCCACTCCAGGAATTGAATTCGAGGCTCAGTAGACGGACACGCTACCAACTGACTCAAAGTGTCAAGCCCATACTAAATCAACCTGACTATTATAGAGGGTTGCCACACACCCGGGAAACAGGAAAATCTGATAAAACAAAGGAGATTTTGAAAAATCTCGATTAAATACTGAAATGTTTGTTAATCTGGGACATTTAACAGAAATCTTAAAAGTAGTTCTTGGTATAGAGAAAGAGTGAACTGAATAATTAAGCACGCTTTTTCAAACATGTCTTATTAGTTATTACACACTAAACAAGGGTTTTGAAGCGACAAAAGATGTAGGTATATCCCTATCAACTTAAACCATCCTGTTCTGAACAGAAGTTAGACGACACTAGTCAATTTGATGACAAATGAAATTTGATTACTCTTTTCTTAAATCTAAGCTGCCTGGAAAAATGGGAATTCATACTGGAAAACTTGGGAGAGACAAGGAATATGGTAGTAAAATAGTGGCAACACTGTCAAGTTAGCTGGTTCGCTTGGTATCAATATTCTTTAGGACAACTTACTACACTTGATTAAATGCATTCACATCATGAAATAAGAACAATGTCTAGGTTCAATACTCGTACTAAGATGTCTCCAAGTAATCCTATAATTCTAATTGAATAAGTTTCTCTTATTGATATTCCTCCAAATTATTATTATTATTATTATTATTATTATTATTATTATTATTATTATTATTATTATCACCGCGTCTTACTACCCGTTCGGGCTATACGCACTTACACTAATTGTGTAATGTAAGGATGATTGGGAGATGAAATGAAGGACCTACAGTTTAACGTGGGATCCGAACCACGGTGGAGGCCTGGAATTCCATACATTCACAAGCTGTGATTAATACACGTCTTGTCAGAGGTGAAGGAAGGGTTTGGCAATCAATAAATCTGCGCCGGGACGAGGATTGAACCCCGGACCCCCAGCACAGAAGTCTTGACACCTTACCCCTAACTGTCAGGTCACCTATTGTTTTTCTTAAAACCGCACCTGTTCACGATATACGCATATATGATAAATAACTTTAATGGAGTAGGGATGAAAAGGAGGAAACATTTGCGTGGAAGTAGAGTGGTAAACCATTTAGGAAAAACTGCCCTAAATAGATCCGACCGGGATTGGAACCCTGATATCCCCATCATCAGCAGGCCAGTCTAACACTAGACTGGCACTTTAGACCGGTGGTTCTCAAACCTCATTTTAGATTGTACCCCTTGGTCATGACTAAAAGTCTAATGTATATCGACGATTAAATTTACCCAATTGACAAATGTCAGATAATCAAAGGAGAAGATTTCCCTTAATTGCCTCGAAAATTCCCCGACACGTTTGGTAGCGACTTTGATTGAATTGAATATTCATACACTGTTTATTATTGTAAACAAGATGGCAATACTCATTTTCTTGTGAAAATAACTTGGAGGGTACTTTACATAAGGGAAGGTTTCTAATTTTCATCATTTCCCCGCAACTATTAGAGATAAGAAATAACTTATCATTGTAAAATTGTAGTACAGTAGGCCCCCGTATCCGCTGGTTCAGTACCCGCGGTTTACCGCTGCCCAATTTTATTAATTTTTTTATTAAAGAAATAAATGGTTTAGACGTCACAATG
Organism: Timema podura; assembly: GCA_033556935.1. Classification (NCBI taxonomy): domain Eukaryota; kingdom Metazoa; phylum Arthropoda; class Insecta; order Phasmatodea; family Timematidae; genus Timema; species Timema podura. The sequence goes on along the minus strand of JAVRXN010000013.1, from coordinate 44,365,978 downwards.
CCTACACAATCACCCCACTTCATCTCCTCATCGTGGATAGTCCTATCAAATAATCTTCATCATCATCATAGCTACCATCATCATGGTCATTATCATCATTGATTGTCGCAACAAGAAGAATGTAGAATAAAATATTAAGTACACTCTAGTTTACAGTATACGTTATTATTACTTTATTTAATGTTGTAATATGTATAAAAAAGTGCCTTGAGCAAAAAATTTAGTAATAAATAAAATGATAAAATTTTAGGAAAATGGTAGAGTACAAATAAAAGTAAAATCATTGACACATATTTACACACACTTTAATATTTCGATGCTATTATAGCATCTTCCTCAGGAAGTAGTAGCATCGAAATATTAAAGTGTGTGTAAATATGTGTCAGTGTTTTTACTTTTATTTGTGCTCTACCATTTTCCTAATATTCTATCATTTTATTTATTTAATTTTGGTAATGTCTTAATTTGAATAATTTATCAGTTAAACTTTACCCTATTTTTGTATGTTACATTAATATCACGGTATTATCCGCAGTTTCACGTAACTGTGGTAAATCTAGGAACGTATTACCCGCGGATATGGGGGCCCTACTTGCTGTATTATTAAAGATAAAAATATTTTATTTGAAATAGATTTTTATAAAAACTATTATTCTGAACTATAAGCTATAATAAACTTTTTAATTCAAGTCTTTGAAAATGAATTTTATTTTTATGCTCTTTGGTGTACAAAGATGTTTCTCTTTTCTCAAATTTTCTCTAACAATGTGTTTAGTTTCTAATAGCATAAAGTGAGTAAGTAAGTGACAGTTTATATTATTTCATTTATGATCTTTGGTGTAGTGTTTCTACAACCATGTATAGACTTATTATTTATTTTCAAAAATCTTACAAGTTTTTTTACAAATGTCTATTTTAAGATAAAAGCGGGAGAAAGTCTGTGAGGGGCACCGTACCGTTTATTTTTACTAGCACCAACAGGAAAGAGTTCAAAATATTGTGTATAAAGAAGTTCTAACTTAATCTTCAAAGGAAATGTCAGCTTTTAAAAAACGTTCATATTTTATCTTTATTTTGACTACTTTCGAGTTTTGTATCACAATTTAAACCAACAAAGAATTATAAATTAAACATAATTTAGGATTTGGTTACCATTCTCTGTGTTTCACTTTATATACTAAAAATAACAAAGCTAATTTATAAATTCCCTATGTGAAGAATGGGTATACCAGCTAGTATTTTATAAATTTTAGTGGGAAAGTCAAATGATTCAGGTTGCATATATTTTTCTATTCTAATTTTAGTTAAAGATTACAAAATTCCTCTCATTAAATATTTTTAAGACTAAAAGTTTTTTGTTTACATTCTTGTTGGATAAGCTTTTATTTTTTCAAAAGAATTATCATAATTGGTTGGGTAGAACTTCGTGAATAATTTTTTGAACTTTAAAAGAATCGCTTTCATTTTTAAATATAGGTCGACGCCATTTTGGTCCAAAAAAGGGAACTGTTTATATTTTCTCGTTTTCATTTGTTTCACTCATCTATCGTCGATGCTAAAAAAAAAAAAAAGACTGATGAATAAGAGAGAACATTGGCCCGTCATAAGTATTTAACTAACCAATATTTAGTTCACGAATGTACTTTTAACTAATTTATGATTGAGAAAATATTTTTTTTTAAATCTGTTCAAATCAAAATGACTTCAAATATAATCTTAAAAAAATGTATTTTATACTATTTAGTTTTTCTTTCTATAAACAGACGAACTTAAAACAAACTGGTTTTCCACGTTATTTGTAACTAAAGATGTGGAAGAATGGCGATTGTTTGTGTCTTCTTCCTTCAGGAAACAGTCGACTCATCCATTTTAACTAGCATCTGTTTTGAACTCATCCATTTTACATGTGGAGGAGCTTCTCCGAGCTTCGCTTCTGGGACCAATATTTCGCTTGTGATGTACCACCTCACCGCCATCAGCGCTCCCGGCAGTGTTTTCTTACGAAATATAACACCATCACGTGGCTCTCGGCCCCTGCTTCGTGACGTTAGTATGCAACGCACCAGCCTGGAACCACATCTGGTGCGCGAGGCTGCTCAAAATTCGGGTAACTTCGTCTCCATTGCGCAGGCGTGGAATTTAATAAGGAACCAATCGGGAAATGTATTTATTTAGTTTTACTAAGAATAACTTAAATCAGGATAAAAGAATACATGAATAAGGGGAGAATGTAAGGAACACGAGCTAAGAGCAGTGTTTTCGAAGTTTTATAGTATTTTTTTAAAACAAAATAAACCAAATATTGCTTTAGTACAATCATAGAGTTTAATTTTCTCCACACGGTAATATCAACAGTTCTTGAAAATCCTACTTCTGTGGATCCATGGTCTAAGACGTCACTTTCGCAATAGACTAGACTGACAATGACAGGGAGATCGGGGTTTGAATCCCGGTTGGGTGTACTGATTGAGTTTTTTCCTGAATCGTTTTCCATTCTCCCTCCACGCAAATGTGGGCATACCTCCTTTAAATTCAACCTTTCTAATCCCTAACACATTAGAGTAATTATTACACATAAGTATAACCTGAACGGTAATAAGTGCGGTGCTAAAATAAAAGTTGTCGAATAACTATCGGTGACCTGGTGGTATAGGGGTAAGGTGTCGGAATTCTGTTCTGGGGGTCCGGGGTGCAATTCTTGGTCCCAGCACGGATTTATCTGATTGCCAAACCCTTCCTTTACCTCTGACAAGAAGTGTATTAATCACAACTTGTGAATGTGTGGAATGCCAGACCTCCACCGTAGTACGGATCCTATGTTAAATTGTAGGTCCTCCATTTCATCTCACAATCACCCTATCATTAAATTAGCGTAAACGTAAATTAGCGTAAACGCGTACAACCCGAATGGTTAGTAAGACGTGGTGCCAATAATAATAACAATAATAATAATAATATATATCATGAGCATAGCAGCATTAGATGAGAAACTTTTCATATGAACAGAAAAAGTTATTACTAAATTTCAGGACACCCTTGACAAATATTGAAGAAATGTTTATATTACGATGTGTAGAAAATCAAACAAAATATATCTACTGAATAAATACGTTATTTATTTTTGTCAAAAAACGTTATTTGTTATTAAAAAAATACTACAAAATATTGGTCTCAACTCGTTTTTCCTTCAATTAAGAGTCCATCTAACAGCCGATTAACCGGTGTATTAGATACTGTTATGTTATAGATAGAAATCCTATCAACATGTCGTGTTCTGCGTCCTTAAATTGAAAACAGTGAGATTAGGATCAGTTAAATAGCTTTATAACTATAAAATAATTAATATTAAAATCTGATGTATATTTTTAAATACGGTTAAAAGGTTTCACTAGTCTCAATTCCACTGATTTAAAAAAATGTAGGATACAGAAAATCGCAGCACGATGCGACGCCTGTTTCAAGCCTTATTTACTAGTGTTACCTTTCAAAGTTAAGCACTAACAGTGCTGTGAGACGGGATATTAAATCCGGTTGGATTTTATTATTTTAAGCCCTAGATAATTCCTATAGCATTCGAAGGTAGATCATGCCGCGACCTGCAAATTCTCTCTGCTAAGAGGCTAAAGTAGGCCGTGCCTGAGATATGTGTCAGGTATCAGGTTAGATCAAACCGTATCCAATAAAGTGATGTGCATACTTACACGCAATAAACCGCGCATGCGCTCATCGTACTGCTCTTACGATCATTTAACTTTTAATATAGTGAAACATTGATGATCACACAAAAAATTTTATTATTTGCTACAGTAGGATTTTTGATATAAAGGACGTTTTATAAAATACTAACTTATTTTTTGCAGCCAAATTAGACAACGTTTTACTATATTATTTGTATTATTTTAAAATTATAGAAAATATTTATCAGAGGTAATATAATAATAATAATAATAATAATAATAATAATAATATTGCACCATTCTTGGCCCAGTTTATGGAAAGATTAGCCAGTACTAATGTACCGTTTGCATAGAGGACTCTCAAATATACTAATCATGCATCCTTTTCGTAGAGGCTCTTTCCATGTCCCAACGAGATGAGATGATATGAAGGTGTTAGTATGAGGTGGAAACACAATCTAACTTAAGCCTAGCTAACCAAACCCAGGTGACCATTGGGGTAATCCCCCTTAAGGGAAAAGTACACAAGATACCAGCCGGGAATCGAACCAGGGAACAGTTCTAAGCCAGGTGCACTGACCATTACATCACGGGGCCGGTTTCTATCAAAGGTGTCAGCTGTAGATCACATGTTTTGACGTACGTGAAAGTAGTAACTTTTCAAGCTGTCAGATATGGTTCTTCCTAATAAAATTGTACTGTATCTATATTATACACTTGTGCCGTGCTATATTGTTTCATTTTATTTTCACCTAAGTGTTTTATCTATATAAAAAAAATCCCTTCATCGGTATTCCAGTTCATTGCGAGAGCGATGATTTAAAGTTAAGACCATTCGATCACCGAAGTGGGATATATGAAATTATTATTTTATTTATTTATTTGCGGTATTTAACGCGCACTTTCTGAGCCGACTGATTATATCAGCACACAATAACTTCTTTGAGCGAGAGCGAAAGGACCTACTAATTTTCCCGAGAAAGGTATATTCACATACCTCCCAGTGTTCTTTTACATGCCACAATCGACATGAGACCGACGGCTTTACTTCCCCTCCAAAGGAAGTTGTGTTACGGGTTTTTATCGCTCAAGAAAAATTGGTTGGCCCTGGCTGGGTTTGAATCCAGGGACATCAGGTCCTGAGACGAGCACTTTACTTCAAGACCACCGAGGTAAATTCTTTGAAATTAAAACTATGCAAGAAATATTACATTTTAATGGTGACATTAGGTTCCCTTTTCCTCACAGACTAGAAATCAGGAAATGGAACCGAACCGGAACATAAACTCTAAAAATAAATTGCTTAAGAATCAGGACCGTAATTGGAATTGATATATGTTTTGGTCTTCAAGGTTCTAAATTTGTCTAAAATATTTTTTATATTTACATTTAATGTCTTTCATTCTTTAACTTAATTTTATTTTAAAACACTTTTTTTTTTCTTTTTTTTTTCAGGATATTTGTGTCAAAGTAATTTTTATATGAATAACTTTTATTTCATTGGCATTTATTTCCTAATTGCTCATAATTTAATATTCACACCCAATATCGATAGTGTGCGTGAATAAAAAAAATCTACTTTTTACTGTACGATAGTTGAAATATAAGGCATATTTTTGAGAAACTTGTTTTTTTTTATATAAACGATATTCATATTTTTTATTTATATCAACTTATATGTTTGAACGTATGCTCTAATTTTATTATAATTAATTGTCACACTAACTAGAAATATGTACAAAGTTTGGGTGGGGCCGAAACAATTAGACGATTAGTAACTTGAAAATTAACACTTTAAATAAATATTCAATAGCTAAATAAAAGCAAACTTCATCGTACATTTATTTCACTTTTTGAAGATAATGTCACTCAGGTGAGCTCCGCCTGACGTCAGGCAAACCTCAGCACGCTATCCACCACATTCCTCAAAACAAATTGTCTGTTTCTACCCCACTCTGTATAAGGTATAAAATAAAAAGAGCACATATTGAAATGGACTAAACATGTTCTTGGAAAGTGTCGGTTTGATGTTGCGTCAGATTAAATATAAGTTATCTAATAAAAACTGTCACGGTAAGAACCGATCACAATCGCAGTACAGTTTTGGTTGATTACCGGAAGCTGTGCAAGGGAGGAAAAGGGAGAGATTGGTTGCTCGCGCGTCAATATCCGGCAAGCGTTAGATGAGGCGGTCAGTCAAATGGGGCCGCTCTGTTGATTCCGGTAAAGGCAGGAAGCGTGTAGAGCTTTATGAATGACGGCGGCCGGAAATAAACCCCGGGCCCCAGCGCCAGTGCCCTGATGAGCTCCATTACGAGATCATAGGGTCACTGAACGGTCCACAGCTTTGTTGGCCTGATGACTGCATTGTTAGCCTGCCGTTTCAAGAAGTGGATTTTGACAAGACAGGGTAGTAGTGGTTTAAATGAGAGTTCTGGCTCACTTTCTGCCATAAGGTTAACATTTGTCCTCCACATAAATCACTTCCTCCTATAAGAATAGCATTGATCAGTGGCGGATCAAGATACAATATTTTGGTTGGTTGACATTTCTATCAAGTTTTATCTTAGACCCATCTTACTATTGAGGTGGGTGACTTTCTCCCATACGAATAGTATTAAGACATCTCAGAGTGATGCATTGTCCTTCAGTGAACTGTCCTGGTTAGTTCCGTGATAAGAGCCAAAGTTACAAGATTTGACTTACTCAAAAATGACTGCTCATAATAATGTAACTTTCAACTCCGTATTTAAATCGTGTCAAATAAAATTCGAGACTTCTTTTCCTGAAAACTAGAACAAAGTAAGAGGTTGAAGTTTTAACTTGTCTTCAAACAGGTGTTTTTCCCAGGGTTTCGTTCGACCAGGATTCAGTATCTTTTTTGTTCGTTAGCTAGACAAAAGAGAAAGAACCAAAATGGCTGCTCTTGTATTTTCATGTGAGTATCGACGCTTATTTTGGATGGGATATTAAGATAAGTTTACGGTGTTTGTTGAAAGAGTCTGGCCCTAATAATGGAAGCGTTTTCATTTAAAAGGAATACAACGCTTAAATTGAAAATGTTGTTAAGACTACAAAATATTGAAAAAGGGAATAGTTGTTTGTTACCAAAGCTCAATTGAATGAGGATAAAAATAATAATTGCAATTATTTTTGACTGATAGGAACTGCAAATAAAATCTTTTTAAAGGTCCACTGATAATTTTATTAATTTAAATAATATGTTACTTAAGTACCATGATGAGCTATATATTAAGTCGAAGAAGTGAATAAAAAGTAATTCATATAAAATGCCTATAAATAAATATATAATGATTTATAGATGCATACATGTAATAATTTATAGTAATTAAAGCAGGAAAGCTTTAATTTAGAGAAAGTGCACCCGAATTTGCGTGAAGGGTGAGTGTAAACCATTTAAGGAAAATCCTCCTCAATGCACCCGATCGGGATCGAACCCCGATCTCCCCGTCTTCAATAACAGACTAGTCCAATATGAGAATAGCGCGGTAGACCATGCATCCAACGAAGCGAGCTAAGGAACACGATGTATCGTCCACCCAAATATATCGTCCACCGCGATGCATCATTAATTATATACCGTGGTAAACGATATACCGTTGTAACAAGCTCTTATTAGAATTTTAGAAACTATAAAATCAGTGTTTTCTAAAGAATGTTCATTATTGTAATTAATATTTTAGAGATTATATGTAATGCAAACTATGAGTGAAATAAAAAGGCAAATGTTGATGTACGGCACAGTAATTTAATTCAATTTTCCAAATAGTAAATAAAATAAGTAAAATAGTAAAACATGTTGAGTTAAGTGAGAGAATGATAACAACTTTGGTAATAACTCTGTTGGTTGCGTGGGTTATGTAGGGACGAGAATTTTGCGGAAGGTACATCAATAAATCGAAATAAGAATACATAAATATCAATAACACTTAAAATTAATGCACATTGGTCTCGTGATTCTCGAACTCCACAACCCTGCGTGGAACTACAGTCAGGAAAAGCTGCTTCTTTGGTGCTTTATCCGGCACTTTGGGGAAGAAGAGGGCGTACGCTGGCACATAGAGGTCGTGGTTTGGTAGATCCCCTGGCCGGAGGGGAGTCACCTTCTGAGATAGGCCTAGCTGAATCCTCGGCCCTTTAACTAGCAATGGTAGAGAGTCTACCCATGATGTGCAAGCAGCAGACCGGTCATTATGTGCTGAAACAAATATAAATATAAATATTCCGATAGAAATAGTACTGACAGAAAATATTTATGGCACGTTTCAAAATTTTAGTAATAGTGATTTTCATTAAGCTCTACCAACCATGTTACATTATATTTAATATACATTAATCGAAAAAGACACCTGAACACGAGAATTGAGCCAGAGACCTTTGGCTTAGGGCACCGATGTTATATCACTGAGCTATCCAGGATTCGTCCCATGTTTAGGGTCATTCTTCACTCATAGTTGAAGGCTGAGTCTGTGATGGACGTGTGGAATCGTCAGCTACATATGAGCGATCATACTTGATTCATCTGCCACTTGGGAGGACTGTTATGCAGCCAAGTACGCTATACAAGAATCTAATTTTAAAGCTAAATTCTTCTGACTATCCACGCACATCACTAACTCAACTCACAAAATGTCTTAAAATATGAGTGAAAAATGACTCTGAACACGAGATGAATACCGGTTAGCTAAATGGTATAGCATTAGAGTACTAAGCTTATAGTCCCGGTCTCAATTCCTGTGTCTAGGTGTCATTTTTCAGTTAATTTAAATTAATATTGAACTGTGGTCCCTTCAATACGAACAGTGCCGTAATTAAAATGGTGATAACCTTGTGTGTTGGTATTAATATACAGGTTTTCCCAAATTTATTGAACCAAATTGCATATATTATTATTATTATTATTATTATTATTATTAGCACCGCGTATTACTACCCGTTCGGGTTATACGCATTTACGCTAATGTGCAATGGTAGGGTGATTGTGAAATGAAAGGGAGGACCTACAGTTTAACGTGGAATCCGAACCACGATGGAGGCCTGGCATTCCTCACATTCACAAGTTGTCATTAATACACATTTTGTCAGAGGTGAAGGAAGGGTTTGGCAATCAGATAAATCTGTGCCGGGACCGAGGATTGAACCCCGGACCCCCAGCACAAAAGTCTGACACCTTACCCCTAGACCACCAGGTCGCCCCAAATTGCATATAGCTCCATATAAAGTAAGCAACTGTCTCACCTTGTGGGTTCTTTCCTTAAACCACCTGGAACTTATCAATCCCAGAAGGAAGAAAATCGATACTTCAATCAGGCTCATATTGACAATATTACGTTTTTAATTAGAATAAACGTAGTACAAGTGAGCGCCTTAGACTATGTGACCACTGAATCGAGTGACAATTATTACCTTAATTAATCGTAATCGGTAATGTTATAAGAAATTTTAATGGTTTTGTAAGAATATGAAGATTATATTCTATATATTTTTCTATAAAGAAAGATTATTTGAAGAAAGATTGAATTAAAGGAATACACATAAAATGTATGGACATAATTAAATAAAAGCAAAATTATATTGGAGAAACGATGGATGATTTCGAAACTACCTTTGATAGTTTTATAGGTCGGAACACAAAAGGGTTTCCGCCCCTGGTGTAGACGTTCTGCTTTCGTGAACAGTCTACATTTGAATCAGATTTAAAAAATACTTTTGCTCTTCATTTATTTAATGTCTATTTAAATGTTTTAGTATATTAATGTACAATTATGTTTTTCCTAGGTGGATGACCACATTAACCAATAAATTAGTTTGCGCCTCTATCCACCATCTCATTATTTTAAACATGGTCTTATTTATGGTAGAATAATTAAAAGGTCACTATTTATAGATAATTTCTTCACGATTCTTCGTAAAACTTACTTATCGAGATCATGCTGTCCCAAAATGTAAACTATTAGGCATAGATTCACCGAAGTGAATAAATAGTTGCGCCGAAACAACTTTAAATGATGCACCTGAATTTCGTATTCATTAAACAGATCAGGCGCAGTGAGAGAGAAAATTAGCGCCGTTTATTTGCGCTAACTCAAGAGTGGGTGAAATTTTTAAATCATCTAATTTATGTAAATTGAAATGGTGGAATATGATCTTAATACACTGTAAAAAATAATCATAATTTTTCCATACAACAATATTGTATTTCTCCCATACTTTTAAATATACCATACGGACATGGGAATTTTCCCATATATCTATCGAATATTTTCAGTGGACCCGACAGGGCCCAGGCATTCGTATGGAAAAAATACAATTTTTATGGTAAACACTGAAACGTCACTCAGTGCGCATGCGCTTTAATAGAAAGAGAGAGAGAAGACGCAGAAGAGAAGCTCGGCTTTATGTTCAGAAGACGTTCGCCATGTTTGTTTATAGAAGAATCTAATGTACGTAGAAAAGTTCTGAAATTATTTATTCTTTTGTTGAAGGAGTAAATTTGTTGCTGTATTTTCTCACCAGGTTAGTAAAGAACAAGTTAATTATTTATGACTATAATTCATGCTGCGAAAAAGTGAGGAATTGCGCTTGTTTAACTTAACTTTGTAACACGTGGTAGTTTGTTTTTTTTGCAAATAAATTGTTTTCATCTAATAGAGATTGAGCTATAATTTTTTTGCTACATGTGACTAAGGCTTAATAAAATAGGTAGTTTTATTTGTAATATCGAAAAAGTTTAGATAGCCTACCAAACTATTTTATTAACTTGAAATATACTAGTCTGTGTCTGAATAGTTGCACACTTTTGTAATAGTGCTCTTTGCTTGAAAGTTGAAATGGAATTTACTTAAAGGGTGTAAGTCGTTTTTTGATGGTGTCTGAATTCTTTTAAAGTGACCTGATGCGATGTACCCCCTATGTGCACTTATAGGTAAGAAGCTTTTTAAAGTGCCTTAATAAGTATTGTTTACTCAAAATGATTTTCTGTGCTATTTTGTTCATTTAGATGACTAAATTTCTTTCTATAAAATGAAAATGAAAATCTCTTTTTAAAGGTAAAAAAAAGTTTAAAAGCTTTATATTAAAACTATACATAGACTACATAGATAGAATAAGAGGCTAAATGATCAACTTTTTATTTTTTGTGCAAGTAGGCTATTAATAAATTAGGGCCTACATTTAAATAACTTAATGCAGACTATTTTTATAATAAGATAATTTGGTAGAGTTGTTTTTTTGTGTGGACCTGATGGCACAAACTTAAAAATTGAGATCATTTCTGGAAGATTTTGAATAGCAGGCCTATATTTTTGCATGGTAAAATATTAAGAATAGCTTTAAACAAAATATCATGGAAGTAAATTCATGTTAAACCCATATTGGTCAGTTTATTTATCCTTAAAAACAAAATTAAAAGAATGGTGCCGTAGTTAAAAACTTAATAGGCCTTATTATGTGAACTTTGACACACCACAATCAAAATTCAATCTCATTTATATGGAAAGGCATGTTTCAGAATTACCCACCAGGTAGCTTTAGCTGTACGGTGCTGTCGAAAGGTAATTTGCACCCTATGCAATTTAGGGCACCAAAAATAATTTTTATTAAAGTGTGCAGTAACGCCTACAAGTGGACAGACTATTCAAACGCAACCATAACATATATTTTTTTCTATGTTCAATAAATATTTCTAAAAGTAAATGAGCAGATTTAGGCCTACTTATATTATAAATGATATAAATTGTTATGATAAATAAATATAATAAGATATTATATTAATATAATACATAGGTCTATATAAATGGGGCAGATTATATAAATAAATGTCTTTAGACCTATAAATGGCACCTATGCTATATTATATTTATAAATGTAACTTATAGGCTGCATTATTTTAAATACGCCTATATTGGGTACCATATATCTATATGGCCTATATGTTGATGTAAGTTTGTAAAAAAAATTTAAATTTATTTTATGAGGATTAGTTGTTGTTTTTCAAATTTAAAACAAGTAGGCTACACGTAATTGTATGAAAGGACAATTTTGTCGCACTTGTAATTAGTTGATAAGTTCACATTAGTTTGTGGCGGTAATTGCTGTCTAGACATATGAGACTGTCAAAATGTAAAAGTACAAGATTATTGAGATTTTTTAACATGCACTTTCTGAGCATTCTGACTTAGCAGCACATGACTTAAAATATAATGAATGAACACAACACCTAGCTGTAAATGCATCCCTGATGTGAAAGGGAATCCCATTCCAACAACAATTTTTTTTGACATTGTCGGGAATTGAACCCTGGACCCTTGATTCAGTATATCTGAGCACTACCAACTGAGTCATACAGTTAATTTTTTCCAAAATGTTAATAGGGCTAATGAAGCTGTACCTCACATAGTCCCTCACACAAGATATTGTGGGTACTGGAAGAACTAGAGCAATATCTTCCATATCTACTACTGATGTGTCTTTATCGTCTAGCCGGAACACTGGATCTTATATTTATCAAGACACTTCATCCCCATTACTTGGAACGCATTGTTTTGAAGAATGTTTCATTTTAATATAAGCTATAACTTAATGATATAAAGATTTAAATATTATTTACAATACTTAGAAATAGGCACTACATTGTAAACTTCATTAGACCTAAAGTCAGTTCAGCATAAGAATTGTTTTCTGAAAGGCCTTTTTCCCTACCAGAAATATATTATATAGTAGGATATTGGTAGGAAAAAAGACCTTTCAGAGTATAATTCCTACCGTGAATGGAGTATAGTTCTAAATGAACTTTAGGTAGGTAGGCCCTAACAGTACTTGTCCCATAAACAAATTTGCAATTGGTCTAAATTTAAAGGTTAGGTATAAAACATTGTTCTTAAAAATAAAATGTGGTGTGTCACAGCCTACTTGATGTATGGATTGACCTGATACAATATTGTCACCTCCCAATGTATTAATATGTAATTTATTCTAGAGTTCCATAGTAAGTTTTCTTTATTAGTGTAAATATTTATAGGGCCTATAGTCTTCTTTAGGCCCAACATATTTGTCCTTCGGTAACAGTAATTTGTTAGCTCTATAACTTCTTAATAACTGGTATACTATATATTAAAAAAACAAAACAAGAATATGGATTGTGTATAGGCCTAGAAATACAAAGATAGAAGGCGCAAAACAAAATATTTGAATTTATATTCTTTTAGGGACAACAATTAACTATATTAAGTAGAATTAATAGACAGCTTAGAAATTGCCATCCTTTCATAACGCAGTTTTATCAACCTTTTTTCACCTTTCATCCCACATAAAAAATGTAAATGAGCATAATAAAACCAATATGATATTTATAATATGAAAGGGCAATTAATTACCTACAATTTGATACATAGCATGATACATATGAATACAATTTAAATTTAAAATCTTGGTCCCTGATTATCATAGCTTCACCCAACAATATTCTAGCTAAACATTTGGACCCGCGTTTCTCGCCTGTCATACCATTCTATTTCTACTTCCTGCCACTTGCAAAGTCTTAAGATCCGGGTGACAGCATAGCCAGAGTGTATGTACACCGCAGAGATCTTTTTGCGTTTCTTGCACACAATGCCGATTTATTCCTACTGAACTGTTTTAGCAGAATACTTCAATCTACCGTAAATTCATTTCTAAACACATTAATAGGTCTATGTGGCTAGATAGAGGTCAAGGTTCAAGGAATTACTACACAATACAGCAGTCCTGTGCTGATATGGTTAGTCAGCTCAGAAAGTACACATTAAATACAGCAAATAAATAAAAATATAAAAAAAGTTAATTTAGGGCCTATTAAACAAATAAATTGATATTATAGAATAAATGTGTTAATTTAAAGCCTTGTTGTACTTTAGAGTTGGTCAAGGGTACAACACCTGGTGATAGTCAATGCAACATCCTTAACAACCCACACTTTTCACATGTAACAGTTTTTAGGTTAAGAGTATCACTTTCAATTACCGGGTACAGTACATAAACTAATGTGTGTATATATGGTTTAAATTACCGGTGTATCAAGTTAACTACAAAAAATATTTTTAAAAAAACACTACTCGAAAAAAATGGCAGGTCTATAAAGATCTACTGTAGGCTGTAAAGTGTTTCTGGTGGAGGCTTTTTACTCTCTCCATACACATTTTGAGGAAAATCTAGTAGCTATCTCCATAGCCCAAGTGGTCAAAGGTACACTATAGTGAAAAGTAAGCTCTTCCATAAATTGAAAATGAATTCTATTTCATTTTGTACAGTTGGCACTACATCAGCTGTTGTTATTTTCCTTCACAGTGTTTATACAGTCTGATTTTTACAGGAAGCCCACTTTTGACCACCAACATTGATTGAAAGTCACTAAAGTTTGATATTATAAAAATATGTTTTAATTGATCTATTTATTGAAAAGTTATAAAAAGCTTCTAATTATACCTTCTTATTAATTTCTGCATAATTTATCATTACATCATTAATCAAACAGACTAAGAATATAAATACAAAATACAATAAGAGTATTTTTATTTTCTTAATTGTAGTAACATGAGTTTCCAATTTTCAAATAACTGGCTTACTATGGAAATCAAACTGTACTTCCTTATGTTATTTATTTACACTGCTATTGAGTTGAAGTGTAGGCCTAAGTTAATGTGAAGTAAAATGTGCTAATACAGTGACATCCAGGATTTGATTTGGGGGAGGGGTGGGTATAAAGGAAAATTCCTTCATTCCCATACCCATCTCCATATATTGTGTTAGATCACGGCTTTGAGCAGAGATTTCGGAGGGGGTTGTCTGGACACCCCCTTCCCCACGTGGTGGGCTATGATTAGGCCCATAGATAGGGAAAGGAGGGGAACCCCCCTGAAATGAAATCCTGGCTATGTCACGTAAACATTTAATATTTAAGTGAGATTTTATTCTTTATACCACATTTACACAGAGCCACAAATAACAGCAAAAACCTTAAATCCTGTATAAAGAACTTATGTTGATATTTTTAGTAGCTACTTCCATTTAAAAAAAAGTGTAATAAACATAAAAATTGTTATGAATATTGAAAAATGCTGTCATGGGAAAAACTTGGAAAAGTCGCGGAATTTTATAGTATAAGTTTTGTAGCTACCCTGAACTTATATTTTCTATGTTTATTATCTGATACCTTTTAAAATTATGTAGTTAATAAAAACAAAAATGACAGGAAAGTTTCAAAAATGTATGGAAAATTCAGGGAATTTTATAGAAATTTTGTATATATGCTGTAATAGTTTTTGAAACTTTCACAGGGTTTTTCAAGAAAGAAATCCTTTGATGGGACCCAAAAGAGGAAAGAAGCCAAAGAGGACACTACACACAGTAAATTCTGAAGTCAAGAAATTGATAGACCGCATAGGAGACAAAGAAGCAGATGCTTTATAGGGCAAGACTTGTGAATAAAATTCCAACCTAAATTATGTTTTGTTAGTGTAGTGGGACCCTTAATACATCCTAATCAAAAAGTGATTTGTTTTCTTTTTTGTAAAATTTATGGCGGGAAATTATTTCCCAGTTATCATTTAGAATACTGAATTATTGTGTGGGGTTTTCCACTAACAAAAGAACATATATTTTAGGGCTTTTGTGTAAATATTTAGATTTATAGCAAATCAGCTTAAAGTTAAACATAACTAACACAACATATACAAGTTTATGTATTGTTTTACTATTTATTGATAATTTTTAATTTGAAAATTTTTTAGGCATATTTGAAACTACAGTACAAATTTAAAACAAATGTATTTTGTATATTCTTATATATTAGGATGGTATTAGTTTTATCAAAATATATTATATTATAAACCTCTATTTTTATGACTTATTAATTTAAACATTATAGGCCTAGGGGAAAATCTTTTTTGGACAGTGTTTAGTAATCCACCATAACCCTGCAAAAATGAATAATACCTCAAAAAGTGAATAAAAATTTTCCTTATTAGGACTATAATAGATATTTGACCAATCATGTTGCCATCCCACATAAATTGAATATATATAGGGACATGCAACATTCGCATTTGGGATAAAACAAATATTTACACTAATTTTACTGTTTTTACACAAATAACACGAATTTCACTTGAACAGCACAAATTAAGTGTTTTCCAAATTTTTTTTTTTGTTCAAATGTGGAAATTGCACCTCATCATGCATTACAATACAACCGAAAGGTTTCAGAGTGTCAGTTGGTATGAGCCAAGCTAGTGGTCAGGTACTCTTGGCGACTCTGGGCTAGAAATACCCCTGTCCTCTTGTACTATTTAATGGGATGGGGAATACCAATCTCAGCAGCAAGTGAGCCAGCGGTAGTGGTCACACTAACTGCCTGACAAGGATGATAGGGCAGATAGCACCTTGATGATATTTAAGGGTGTAAACTAGAACATAATTGAATTAATCTCCCATGAATATAAATCATCATTATATTATAGTTATTTAATAGTTGCTACTATAGTTAACACTGTAAGAATAGTTTATTTTACTTTACTTGCCATAGAAAAATAAAGAATAAACACTCATTTTGTAACAAGACCAGAAAACCGTAGCACCAACTCTAGTCCTAGTGGAACTATTGATATATTGTATGAAAATACTTTTAAACATTGTCATTGCGTGCTATTAACCTAATGTTGCTGTATGAATGGTGCTATATTATTCTGAACTTAAGCCCTAATTTTTTTTGATGACTACTAATTGGACTTGTATATACATAAATATCACTTTCAGCTTAAAATTTTATCGGTTTTCTGAGAAAAATAACACTTTTACCCAAAAAATAACATCCCCTTTTGCAGTCCTCTAATTATATATCATAATATATAAACATAATCTTTTATATGCACTATACGTTATCATTTTGATACAACTTATGTTTAGAAACATTTCTGCATAGTCATAATTTTATTTATGTGTTATATTTATGGCATAATAGAATGTATTTATAAACAAATAATTGAATAAACTACAAACAAAATGTAATTAGTCTTAGAGCCATTTGCAAGACAAATGCCAAGGGATTCCAAAAGTAAAGCTATACGAAAGAAAAATAAATCCCCTTGAAAGTATAACTGGTGGCCTGCAAGACGTTCTTGCTGGCAGTCATGTGATGAAACTTAACACAGAGATACCTTACCCCATAGCGAAATAAATTTATCTAAATACACTGCCTTCTATAGCAGCGATTTTCAACCTCTGTGCCGTGAAGAGTCGGGGGGAAGGCCAAAATATTGAGTAAAAAATCACCAATGTTAATTTTAGACGCAGGCCTACAGTATATTTTTTAAAACAGCTGCTATTGTAAAATTCCAAGTACTTCTATTCTTCTTGTTCCAGACCCTCAAGTAACCGTAATAATCACATTATTAACATTTTCAGGCTATTAATGTGAGTCCTTAGTCAGTTGTTTGAATTAGCTTTGTCATTCTGTGTTATATTGTCTTATTCATTTGTTTTATATATATTTCTTTTTAACTATTAATTTTTTTTAGATAACTTTAGACATGTCTAATTAAAAAATGTTATTCAGGTGACAAAGTGTGGCTGGCAAACTACATATTACAGTTAGTGTTAGTTCTAAAACTGTTGTGTGCCAGTATAGTGACAATTATTGAGCATTATTTTTGATTCATTTAATTTGGAGAGAAGCAGAAAATGTATCGAGTATTTTGAGAAACTGGATAACCAAGCTATAGTTCCTGGTAAGTTGAAAATACACCTCCACACAAAGAAAATATGTATATGGGAAAAATCAATTGAATATTTTAAACCACCAGTACATTTTTTCAATAAAACTATTATAATATACGATATCGAATTTCTAAACACAATCGTAAGACATATTTCTTTAATTATAAAATCTCCTTAAAAGCTGATGGTGTGTCTTGAAAATGTTAGTACCTTGTTCAGTGTCCCGCAAGTTACAAAATGTTGTAAGTCACTTTTATAATGATTTTGCTCTTTAAATTTAATAAAACTAAACAAAATTTATAATAAATTGTTGATTATATCACCACTTGATTATCTTCCATTATAAATTATCATCGATTATGTCCAAATATAAAAATTATAGTTCATTTAGGCCCGGGCCTAGCACCCTCCATTACTAAACAAACTAAAACAAAATCTGCTCTAAAAATCAGAGTACCATATCATGAAGTGTGTTGCCTAGAAAATAAATGCACAGTGCATGTGCACAAATTTTCTGAAAGTAAGATGAAAGGCTGATCAGGACCGGATTTATGTGAGACTTAACTTTGATGTTCTTGCAGCAAATCAAGGCGTCTTCCTCCTTTGCTTACACTTTTGGAACGTTTATCATCCTCGCATACGGCCCTTTAAGGACTTTGTGATTTTATAAATACAACTATATATTTTTTTATAATCCATAACATCTGTAGATCACTGTGAAAAATGCTTTCCACTTTAGCGCAACATTCTGCAAGAGCATGTTTTAATAGTTTGCTCTAAGACAGTTAACATGTAAGTAAAATAATATCCCAAAGTATGTCTTCTGTAAAAGTGTGGGAAAACTATTTTCCAAAAGCATTATAAAGAGCTGCTTTAGTACAAATAATTATAACTCTATAATTTTATGTAAAGTTGTATTTTCAGCTTTTGAAAATAAAATATTTGATGGTTAAAAAATGTATAATTATTTTAGATTATTTGTCAAATTTAAATGTTATTTTGATTAGTGTGTTGTAATCTTGAAAAAGCAATTTCTCTAGTGTTCTTCCCTGGTAGTAGAAGAATAGTAAAAAAAAATCATTACAGCAGCAATATTTTCAATAAATGTAAATAAATTATATTAAAAACTTTGAGACTGTTTATGATTTTTATATCATTAGTAGTTTATGTACCATTGTGATTAACAGGCTATTTATAACTAACAGCAGTAAAGGACTCAAGTTATTTATTTTTATATATTTACATTCTTTGTACAGAGCTTCTGAGATACTAATAGGCCTGGGTACTTTGCCCATGTAAATTAATGATGTCACTGAGTTGAGGCTTATGCCTCAGGAATAGTGGGTCGGTACTGCATGGGGTGGAAGTGTCGCCACGACCAAAACCACCTAGTCCGAGATAAGGTGCGTTTCGCTAGTGTCGATAAAACAGTCCTTGCGTTGAATAAATAACAGTTGTGATATGTATTAATTTAACAGGTTATTGTGATCCAATACATTTACTATGCACACTATTATTTGATCAAAACTTGTAAGCTGAAGAGTGACAAGTTTTTAATTTGGAAAATCTTTGTCGTCCCATGGATATGATAATTTAGAATATCTTCCAACTCTTGATCCATTTTATATTTTAAAATTCAAAAATGCCTTGCAAGTGTAAAACACAACAATTTTTTTTTTTTGCCACTTAATCACCTTGAGCTAGATAGAGTAAGGCAAATTGCAGAGATAGTGATGTTTTAAAAAAAACACTATTTTTGTGAAATACGCAGTACAACTTTGGAATTCCTGGACAAAATCTCAACATGGCTTGACATGTGGGAGAATCTTAAAATTCATGACACATCCTCTATAAAACAAACACACAGGCTAACAAAGTAAACCTGCCACTTCAACAAACAACAAAAACAATCACTCTCCTGAATTACTTAGTTAAAACTGGAATTGAATGGAGTTTATTTGTGAATTTGAGCCATACACTGCTTGCAAACTTAAAATAGTAGAAACAATATAAACTAAAAATTGTAACTAAATGACTGAGCAGTCTGACTGGAACATGTTTCAATTATGACAACTCCCGGGTGCAACCGAGATGACTTGATCAGTAAATGGTGCACATGCTGTACCTTTTCGGCGCTTCCTTACCCCTCCCCCCCACTGTACCCTACCTATCTGGCCATTTTGACTTTTTAATATTTTAGAAATTGTCAGTGTCATTATTGTCCATTTAAATATCAAATGGTTTTAACATTTTATATTACAGTCAACAGTATTGATACTGGTATTGCATCAAAAGTATCGGAGCATCCCTAGTGTTAGTTGAGCATCTTTTAAAAGTGTAAAATATTAAAACCATTTCCGACTCCAAAACTTTTTTTATTCAAATTTTTATTTTTACTTATTTAGAAATACCTATTTGGGGGGTGGGGGGGTGGGTGAAGAGACTGAGGGAATTCTAACCCAAATAAAGTGTTTTACCACTCTTTCTGTCTCGTCTGAAACGGTTTGATGGATTTTGTTAAAACTTATTCTCCAGGCCGTGTCTGATAAGTCTGTCAAAGGACCCTTGGAAGCCAAGTGCACTTTAAAGTAGCAATGGCGTCAACTTAAAGGCACCCGCCTCAGTGGTGTAGTTAGCTAATGCGCCAGTCGTGTTGAGCTAGACCACAGAGGGCGCGGAGATCAAGGTTCGAATCTCAGTCAGGTGAACTGGGGGGGGGGGGGGGGTTTCCTAAATGATTTTACACTCTCCCTCCACATAAATGCGGGCTCACTTCCACAAAATTCAACCTTCCCAATTCCTAATCCATTAGTGTAATTAGTACTTAAGTGTATAATCCGAACGGGTAGTAGGATGCGGTGCTAAATTAAAAAAACCTGAAAGGTTGGAAGCTATTTTTGATGGTGTCAGTATTATCTTTCATGTGTACAATTGAACCCCTTACACCACACTTTATTAAGGGGCACATGCGACTTGCCCTGTATCATACACTTTAGTTTAATCAACATTTTATATTGAATAAAAGTATTTTAGATTGTGTGTATATTGAATAAAACATCCACAAATTATTAAATAAAACTAATATGTTGTGTTCTTTGCTAAACAGTTAAATTTCTCTCTAGCGCGAAAATCTCTGTTCAAAGGAAATTTATTTTAGCTCTTCAGTAAAAATTGTTTAAGAATAATACTTTTCTGATATAAGTAAATTAATTAGGGTAATATACCAATTTATAAATACATATATATTTAACAATTGCTCTAAATGTGCAGAAATATTATTTGATATCAGGGAGTCCAACTGAAATGTTTAACGATTCGGGTTCCTGTTTTGGTTCTCCAAACAACCATTCCAAGGTTCTGGTTATAGAAACAAAGCTCCCGTTCTTTTCGGCTCTTAATTAGGATCCGGTTCTGATTCTTGTTCTGATTCTGGTTCTCTTAAATTTTTATTTAAGTAATTACCCATATAAATTATTAAATACAAATTATATTACAATTTATTTAATGACAAAATAAATGTTAAATAATTAGTCATTTTTTAAACAAAAATCCCTGCTGTACTGCGCACAATGATTATACTATCTGGACTTTTGATATTTCAAGATAGTATGTTATCAACATGTGGAAATCATCAGCTACATTAAGCGAGCTATCTGATTCCACAACCATCTTGACTCAATAATGGCTGTTATACTGCTAGGTGTAAAATTGGGAGAATTCACAACTATTCATATATTAATTACATATTGCACACAAGGTTTATTACAGGCTCTGCTTAAACTGAGTGAAGAATGACCCTGGGCTCAGGACGATTCCTGGATAGCTCAGTAATAGACCGTTAACACACTAAGCCAAAGGTCCCGGGTTTGATTCCCGTGTCCACTTGTCATTTTTCTACTAAATTAATGTTGATTGAATTTGGCCACCTTTCCATGGACACGACTGTGCTAACATCAGTTTATATCACCTTGTGTGTGATTTGTAATCAAATAATGTAGGTCGTTAATTGAAATATGAAACATGTAAAGGTGTTTTATTTTGTACAAAAATCTTTGGAAATATCTTTAAGCTCAACAATGATTGTACACACAGCCAGAATGTAGTATTTTTTTTCCCAGAAATAAGTGTTTTTATTTTTCCATAAACAGGGGGAAAATCTCATCCCGGTATATAAAAATTACAACCTATGTATAGGTAAAATATAATTTTTTTCCATAAACAAACATGGGAAAAAACCAACCCAGTATATGAAAAATACAACCTTCATGGCAGTCAAATATTAATTTTTCCATACGCAGGTATGAGAAAAATACCAATTGAGTATATGAAAATTACAACTTTCATGGCAGTCAAATATTAATTTTTCCATACACAGGTATGGGAAAAATACCAATTGAGTATATGAAAATTACAACTTTCATGGCGGTCAAATATTAATTTTTCCATACACAGGTATGGGAAAAATACCAATTGAGTATATGAAAATTACAACTTTCATGGCGGTCAAATATTAATTTTTCCATACACAGGTATGGGAAAAATACCAATTGAGTATATGAAAATTACAACTTTCATGGCGGTCAAATATTAATTTTTCCATACACAGGTATGGGAAAAATACCAATTGAGTATATGAAAATTACAACCTTCATGGCAGTCAAATATTAATTTTTCCATACACAGGTATGGGAAAAATACCGACCCAGTATATGAAAATTACTACCAACGTATGGCACTTTTCCCATGACCGTGTATGGGAAAACTTCAATACTTGTATGGGTTAATTACTTCCAATACATGTATGGGAATTTTACCACAGATTTTTCTTACAGTGTACCAAAGCGATTCTATTGTGTAGGTGGTCAATGCACCTTGATACGAGCCCAGGGGTTCCGGGTTCGATTTCTGGCTGATACCTTGGGTATTTATCCCGAAAGGGGAAATGCCCCAACGGCCACTAGGGTTTGGTTAGTTAGGCTTTAGTTAGGTTTAAGTGTTTCCACTGGTTCCACACCATCATACTCACTATCACCATCACCTCATCTCATCGGGACATGGAAAGAGCCTCCACGGAAAGGATATAGGATTAGTACATTCGAACGTTTTCTGTTCAACGGTACATTAGTACCGGATAATTTTCACACAAACTGAGCTATAAATTATGTTTCCAAGACACGCAAAAAAATATAATCTTAATGCATGGGTACAGACCTAGCTAATTGTACTCCAATGGTGATAAGGGAATTAAAAGATTATATCGGTGGGTTTTGCAAATACACTATTTAATTTAATATAGATTAAATTATATTTGTTACAAAGCTATTACTTATCTGGTATTATTGCATTATACATTCGTATAAATCCATGGCATTCCTTACTATAAAACAAACAAAAAAAGTTTGAGCCCGCAAGCAAGCTATTGTAGAGTTTGACTATTTTTACATAAATTATTTTTATTTTTATTCAGTAGCTAAAACTACGTGTTTGTTTTTGTTGGTTTGGATGAAACTGCCGTTGACGCTTGAGGGATTTTTCAGAGTGGTTATTTTAAAATAAAAACATAATCCATAGTAACCATATGTAAATAATCAAGGCTTGAAAGCATTAGCTAACAACATTACGTTTGATAATTTAAAACATTTACCTGTTTCTTTTCACGATAGCCTTCATTTGAATTCCATGGAACTTTTGTTTACCATTTATGTCCACAGTCCACAGCATAGAACATTTTCCACAATTCTCATCTCTCCACATTTTTAACCATCCACATTCATTTTCTCACCTGAGATATTTTACACAAATTGAACAATGAGCAGCAAGACTATAGTTTTTATTTTATAATATTATTGACAATTAATGTTGTTCAATATTTTTCCTTTAGATGTTTCAAGGGTATGATTTTTTATCTAATGATTTTAAATTAAATTAAATTAATTAGTAATAAGCCTTATAATAATTTTTTTTAATGAAACAAAATTTATATATATTTTTTAACATTTTGGTCTAAGTTTTATGAAAACTAAAATTTAATGTTGTTTCAAGATTTTTAAGTTATTTTAAAAATAAACATTTTATTGTTATGGATTTTTAAATCATGTATGTTAGTTACCTTAACGCTCCACAGATGGGTTTTGATGAGGTTGAATTTCAAATTACATAAATGATCCGACAATTAACATAAAATATTTTTATTGATTTAATGATAACGCCTATTTTTGTTCTTTTGCAATATATCTCAAATTTAGTTGTAAGTACATTTCTTATGTGTTTTACCCTAAGCGTTATTATTATTATTATTATTATTACGTCTTACTGCCCGTTCGGGTTGTATGCACTTACGTTAATGTGTAATGGTGGGGTGATTGTGATATAAATTGGAGGACCTACAGTTTAACGTAGGATCCGAACCACGGTAGAGGCCTGGCATTCCACACATTAACAAGTTGTGATTAATACAAGTCTTGTCCGAGCCTAAGTATTGTTGCCGACCAGTTCTCTTAAGTAAGTCATTATTGTATAATGTAAAATTGCTATGACAACCAAACAAGTGAAGCGAAGTTGTTTCCTAATTTATAAATACTCAGTAGTCTGGAGATTATTAGAGTTCTCATGTAACTGAACTATAAGTTTGTTTTAAACCCTAACCTTATTTTAGTTAATTAAGCTAGTAATGTTTACATTATATTAGTAAATAGATGAGTTGAGTTTATAAAAAGTTTATTACACTATACCGACCGAGCGGCCGACACAGTTATCGATGATAGTGCCAACATTTGCGGATAGAGGGTGTCATATAGTCAGCACAACGAGCCCGCCCGCCGCTTATCTCAGTTTTCTAGACCGGAGCTGCTATTTATTCATTCAAGTAGCTCCTCATTTTTACTCATAAGGCTGAGTTTGACACCGTTATGGACTCACTGCTTCAAAGAAAGTTCTGGAAGTGCCAGGGATAGAACCCGGGACCTCTCAAGAAAAACTCTGACCACAATACCACAGAGGCGGTCTTTATAAAACAAAATAGCATTAAATAAAACAACAAACTGTGGAATATTTCTCTGGATCCAGAAGGTTTTTTATTCCACTAAATCCAAATACATCTCATCACTAGATATAGAGTGTGAGTATATTTTTAAAGTATGTTTTAAAGTTTATAGAAATATTTTATTGCAATGAAATCAATAAAAGGATAACATTGAGAATTACTTTATTTATTAATAATATTTTTGTTTGAAAAGCACCTGGAAATTTGTCAATTCTAGTTAAATTACTCGCGTATAAGAAAAATGTTTAGTAATGATTGTATTTTATGCCATTTTCTTTATAGAGCTTAAATAAATTAGCATTGAATTTGAAAGCAAATACAGGCTGTTCCAAATAAAACCGGCCCCTAAAGGCACTGGATTTGAATTCGAACACCATTTATATGTTCTATAAACTCGCACCCACTTCGGTGGCCTCATGGTCTAAGACGTCGCTCTGGTAGTGGACTGGATTGCTGGTGGCATGAGATAGGGGTTCGAATCCCGGTTGGGTATTACTGAGAGTATTTTTCTTAAATGATTTTCCAATTTAACTCCACACGAATTTGAGTACACTTCCTCTAAATTATTCCTTCTTCATCCCAAGATCAATAATGTAAATAACCCGCCTCGGTGGCGTAGTTGACTAACGCGCTAGTCGTGTTGAGATCCACCGCCGAGGACGGGAATATCGAGGTTCGAATCTCGGTCGGGTGAACTGGGGGTGGTTTTTCCTAAATGGTTCTCCCCTCTCCTCCACGCAAATGCGGGTTCAACCCTCCCAATTCCTAATCCATTAGCGTAATTAGTACTTAAGCGTATAACCAGAACGGGTAGTAAGACGCGGTGCTAAATATTATTATTATTATTATTATTATTATTATAATGTAAATACATGTACAGTCCAAACGGGTAGTAAGACACGGCGGACAAAATAAAAGCTGTGGTACTCTGATAGCGTCAGGGTAAGCTTGTCATTTTTAATATTTGATTTCAAATAAGTTTATTGAATATTCTTGACTATAAGTGAAGTTCTCTAAACAGTAAACGAAACGATCCAATTTAAAGCAAATACGTAAATCGAGTTTCATGAAGAAATATATCATTTCTGTATAGCTATATTAGTTTAAAATGTGATATAAAATCTGTTTCAACTCTTATTTAATAAACATTGTTATAGCATCTATTGTGTTATTACCATATTTTAAAATACATCCCAGATTGTTTTTTAACCTAATTAAATTGGTAAATGAACCCCATCCGTGAAACGTGGCCTCAAGCTACTCGTGGCTATAAATTAAATATCCGCACTGTATCCACAGTAAAAATTACACTTAACTCGATTCGCATTATCTGTAATTACATTACATGCTGATCCGTATAAGCATTTTTTTTTTTGCAGTATGCCTCTACGTCACTGTAAAAACATACCAGATTAAGTATATGCCCTAGCCGGCGTGCCCAACGATGTAAGTTATAATTTGCATATTTAAAATTTAATTTATATATCAAATTATGTCAAATTCTATAATCCTTGTTCACACATAACAATTAACATGTGATCCTTTTTATACCTAAAGTAGGTAAACACTTTTGTTTTACATGCATTTAAAACAGTATAAGAAAAGCAAGTAAGCATACACATAATATAAAATTTGAGTTGCATGCATATTTATAGGACGTATCAAGCTTTAATTATTTTAATATATCAATTACCCGTTTCAGTGGCCGCTTGGTCTAACGCGCTACTCTTGCAGTAGATTAGACTGCCGATGATGGGGAGATCGAGGTTTGAATCTAGTTCGGGTGTACTGAGGGTGGTTTTTTTCCCCCAAAATGGTTTTCCAATCTCCTTCCACGCAAATGTTGGTACACTTCCTCCAAATATAAACTTCCTAAACTTTAAAACCGTCAGAAGTACATAAGCGTATAACCCGAAGGGTTAGTAAGGCGCGTCTTACGACTCGTTCGGACTCATATATATATATATGGATAAATTAGTACATATATGGATAAATGTATATATATGTATAAATAAATTGATAAATATATAGATATGTATATATAGATAAATTAGTATATATTTACTAATTAGTGTGTATATACAAATTATTATATATATACTTAATTAATATATATACTAATTTATCAGTATTTATTCTTGTAGTCGTTAAAAAACTAGATAATTATCACCTCTGTTTTTGTACGTAGCAATTCGCATCCACATACATCCATGCGAATAGCCTATCGGTGGAAAACCTTGATATATGATAAATTTGAAGTTCATACATATTTAATGGCTGTACATACATGCTTATAATTTATCTTTTTGTAAAATATTATGCCTCCCTCAAATTTGGGTCTAAAATATCATTATTGTTACTATTATTATATATTTTCCACCTAGTATTTTTCTGCTTCTACCTAGTGAAGTGACTAGAAACTTCGAGCATTTTTTTTTTCTACTTCGCACCAATTTTTATCCAATTAAAAGTTATCTAATTAAAAATTCCCCATACAATCTTACAACCAACAATTTATGTTTTGTGGTCCAGTAGTAAAATAACATCTTAAGCACCCCCTTTGGCGCAAAGGCGTGTGTTCTCAAATATGTGTCTCTAAGGAAAATGGAAATATATTTTACTCGAGTCTCGTATTTTTGACATTATTTACTACCGTTACTGAAACTAAAACCAGCCGGGTCACAATTCAATTTTCATAGGAAAAGCCTTACCCATCAGCTAGAAAGCTACTAGCTCTATTTTCACGCCGTAATCTGAAACTGTCACTTTGCATATGAATGGTACAGGGGAAATAGGGGCAGAGTCACACTAAATACATTTTTCAGGACAACTCTAAATCTCAACCCTCATAAAGATCACAGCAAATGCCTTTTTTTTTAATTAATTTAAATAAGAAAGAGATTTCTTTAAACCATGATTTAAAGTACATTAGAAAGGTCTCGAGATTGTCTCACAGATGACAGCACTAACTCAATTTGAGCTGAAATTAGTTATGATTGTTGACCACAAAATAAGTTTGTATTTTCTAAAATTTTATTCCTAGTAAAACCTCTCTATAGCAGTCTCATTAGACGAGAACGGAATTGCTCAAACAACCGCATGGGTAACCCCTTTAAAATTTCCGATAGTTTTAAGAACTGAAAAATAACGCTAAGACTCTAATAAAACATATTTGTGATAAAATATTTATGTAGATAAAAATTAGTTTTTCTTAATGGCGGAGTTTTTAAATACCAAAAGGGGAGACTTTTTTTTTCAGCCTTAACTATTCAATTTATTGAATATTATAGTTAACATTACGTAAATATATTTAATTATATTATTAAAAAAAGTCACTTGGGCATAGTAATCGAACCTGGGAACCTTTGATTAACATACGAATGCTGTACCACTGAGCTATCCAGGTCATATATTGCTCATAGATTAAGGTAAAGTGTAATGGACGCGCGAGATTGTCGGATACTTAGCGCTATTACGGAAACCCAGCCCCCGGCGACTTTGAGTTGGTATTCATGCGTTCGTTTGTATATGGTTTAATTGTACACGGTTTGCGTTTAAACACAACGCCTGTGAATGACAGCACTTTCGTACAAAGGAAAATTACAATGTTTAGCATTAATTAATAGCTACTGCGCAAAATAATAATAAACCTGCATATACATTCACTGTTGATTATTAATGTATATAACGTATAGTAATTAACTCAGTTAAAAATGTATTTTAATGATAATATGTAATTTGTTTTTGACATTAGATCAATATAATTGGACCGTTCAGAAGCCAAGTAGTGTTAGGCCGGGCGCACACAGGATGAAACAAAACGTTTCGAAATATAATGAAACAAAACATCTCGAAACCATGAAATAAATGGTACGGTGCAACGCACAGACTTTATCTCGCCTTTATATTAAAATAGAAATTAACTAAAAGCGCGTAAGATTTGTGAAACGAAATAGTAGGTCTATACATTGTTTAGTGTGTGGTACGATATGTTTTTTTGTGCATATTGTTTGTTAAAAATAAACTTTCACCTGATTATGAATTTACTTACCTTAAGGTAACATAAAAATTAGATTGGCATTTTTACATTAATCTAATATGGCGTCCAGCTCACAATACAAAATGGATGATGAATGATGAATATAATTAAGGTCAAATGTTTATTAAAAAATTATTATTAATTAAGTTTATAATACCGTCAAAACAACATTTCAGAACAAATTTATTTATTTTAAAGCTTATTCAAGAACATAAATACATATAAAGCAGAATATTAGTGAAAATAATGAAACAATTTGTTAGAAACCTAATAACTAATTTTTAAAATGTTATGGCAACCCTTTAGTCCTCATCCCTATCATAACTTATATGATTGTTGAAGGGATTGATGCATTCACTCCCTACACAAGAACACAGTTCTGTAGAAGGTATGCTACTTTCCCGATGACAACATTTGGCTGAGTGATAACCCATTTTACAAGAACACTTGAGAAGACTGGTGATTGCTTCCGGCGCTGGAGGGTTCGAGCTTCTCACTGGAAGAAGTGTATTGTCGTTAGTTTGGTACTATCCTAAGTTTACAGGGTCTGGGAGACTCTGGTGACTGTTACAAGCTGTAATCTAGATCTTAGTAATATAGTGTGCCCTGTCAATGTGTGGTGGTAAAGAACTCATGTTTGGGAGCAGTTTTTCGCTCTCACATTGACGATTTGAGTACAAGTACCAGCGAAGAGTATTTACATTTATTTGAGTCTTTGATTTGTAAGGCTGACACACAAACTTCTCTAGTCCTCTCACTGTTTCTTCATTTGGCATATCGAGTTTACCAAGGCATGTAAAAGCTTGTAACATTTCATCATCACATTCCATAAAAACTTTAAAACAGAACTCTTTGCTTCTTCCAGCATAATTTTCAGACATATCAGACCCTGTAAATGAATGGAATCCTAGTAGAGATTATGATTTTTATGACCAAGTTTATGATACACATCTTTGATAGCAATAGATCTTTGTTCGATCCCTTGTTTTTTTGTAGGGAAAGAGCATGTAATATGAGCAGCGTATCGGCTTCTTCGTGGTTATGTGTGATCAAATCGTCGGGTATTCTTGCATTTCCTTTTGCATGCGTTCCAAATGTCACATTGAACCTTTTAAGGAGATTCCCAGTACTAGTACTGTGATGCAGCAGCTTTAAAGCGAGCTATTAAATAAGTTCCTATTTTGTTCTTATGTCATCTAGAAAATCTTTCAAAGAAATATTGTGAATTACAGTGCCATCTCTGATGTGATAGTATGTAGAATTTCCTTTTGTTCTTCTAATTCTCATTTGTTCTTTCAGACTGTCCTACAAATATCTGTCAAATAGCAGCCTAATTTCATCATAATATTTGGCATTATTGTAATTTCTCTCCAAGAAAACTTCTGCAAAGTCTTTACATGTTTTAATTTTATGAGTTTTTATTGTTTAATCAACAAGAGCCATTCAATCTAATACTACAACTTTTCCACTGCTACAATTAGACAACACAGAAAGGTGTGCCTCTTCCATTTAATATGTTTTGCACAGAGCTTCTATCTGGCTTATAACCTTTTCTTTATCATGTGCCAATAAAAGTTTTCCATCTGCAGCAAATAAAGACCGTGGAATTATCCTAAATTCATATTTACCAATACATTCTCGTAAATTAAGCTCTGGTTGACTTCTCGTTATGATAACAAACCGTTGCAAAAGTGTTCTTTCTTCTTGAACGTTGACTAGCTTGTCGTTAATCAAAACTTTTGCTTTCAAGTTTGTGTGCTTGAATTTAGCAATAGCTCCTTTTTTCAGAGGATCCCAGATACTCTTCTTACCTTCGATCAGCCTCTCTTGGACAAAATTTTCGAACATAGCTTGACCAGTTTTGTTTAGAATAGAAACTAACTAAAAACGCGTAAGATTTATGAAACGAAATAGTAGGTCTATACATTGCTGTAGAAACACTCCACCAAAGATAATAAATGAAATAATATACACTGTTTCTTTCTCTATGGCATTAGGAACTAGGAACATTGTTATAGAAAAATTGAGGATAGAGAAACATCTTTGTTCTCCAAAGATCATAAGAATCAAAATAATTTTCAAAGATCTGAATTAAAAAATATATTATTTGCTTGTAGCTTAGAAATTATTGGTTTTATTAAAATATATTTCAAACGAAAGATTTTTATCTTTAATAATACTATAACTTTAAAATGATAAGCAATTTGGTATTTCAAATAGTTACGGAGAAATGATCAAATGGAAAATGTGCCCTCATGTAAAATACCCTCAAAGTAATTTTCATGAGAAAATGAGAATCTCCATCTTGTTTATAGTAATAAACAGTGTCTAGATATAAAATGTAATCAAAATAGTTAAAGCTAATTTTGAGAAAATCGATTTTTTCTCTTTTTGGCCCTCAGTAAACTACCTTTAAATGTAAGGTTAGACATCGAATTCCAAAAACCCCTCTGGGGGACCTTATGAAAACCCCATACACCACGTTTAAGCCCAATTGGTAAAATAGTTTCTGCTATAGCCGAGGGACAGACAGACGCATTGTGAAAACTACTTTTTTTGTTTTGTTTCAGAGGGTCATGAAACGTCGACATTTATCAAAATCTCAAGTTCAATTTTTTTGGTGATCACAATACTTTTCTCTCCGAGATGTCGAAAGAAAGTAACAAACCATTTTCTGTTTCTGCTAAGATGGCGGCGTGTAATGAATGTTGTTGATATTGATACTGATGAACTAGTGGCTATAGTTTCCTGAGATTGGTTGGTTATGCATGAGGAATAACCAAGTAAGTGATAATTCATTTACCCTATCAGTGGAAAATGACAGTACATACAGGCACTGAGGAAGTTCCCTGACACATTTTCTAACTCACTCGAAGTTTAGAAAGCTTTGATTATATCTTTGGAAGAGTTGGTGATTCTATCTGGAGGCAGAATACCAACTGGAGAAAAGCACACATTTGGTAACACATTTTAGTTGCCACGTCTCCCCAATTTTTGCTAACAATCCCCTTGTTATGGTATCCCCTCAACTTATGAATGTAAGATATAGGTTTTTGCTGAATGAACTCCATGACGTCATTCCGCACTCGAGCCATACCGACCGAGCGGCCACCGTCTGTGACAGTGACAACATTTGTGGATAGAGGGTGTCATGTGATCATCAAAACGAACCCTCCAGCCGTCGATCTCACGTTTTTAGATCGGAGCTGCTACTCTTTAGTTCAATTAGCTCCTCATTATTTGTCCTTATCGGGCTGAGTTTAACCTCGTTCCAGATCCACTGATTCACAGAAAATCTGCAAGTGCCGGGGATTGATCCCAGGACGTCTAGATCTGCATCCAGGAATTCTGACCAATAGATCACAATGGTTCTTTGCTGAATGACGGTAAAGTAATTTCATCATCCATCACTGCCAGTTGACTTTTCGACTTTATTTTTACCAAACCAAAGCACAAACAAAACAAGAATGATCACCACAGATCCTAATATTAAAGGTTACTAGCGTCACGTGGAAAGTTCCCGGCTTTGCGCCTGCGCATTGACGTATTTTTCACCACGAAACAAGTGAACCAAACTGGATGAAACATGGGAGTAGGGAAGAGAACCTGCTTTGTTTCAACGTGCCCCATATTGTATCATATTGTATCAGCCAGTGTGCAGCGACCCATTTGAAACCATGTACCTAGTCAAGGTGGAATGATAAACAATGGAACACAATTACACAAAAATGTTTCGTTTCATTATGTTTAGAAACATTTTGTGTCATCCCGTGTGTACTCGGCCCAAGCCAGTAAATGTTAACTTTAATTTTTACTTTCTCGTACTCTACAGGTAGAGAAAGTAGACTCTTGTGATCGTCAAGAGAATTGAACTGAGATTTTGATGAATTTCGACGTTTCATGACCCTCCGAATCCGAACAGTGTTTTTTTTGGATTTACGTATGTCTTTCTATATCTCGGATTAGAGCCTAAACTATTTTACTGATCGGGCTAAAACTTGGTATCTAGGGTTTTCATAGGTTGCCTTGAGGGGTTTTTGGAATTCGATATCTAACACTAAATTAATGGTATTTTACTGAAAGGTGAAAAGAGATAGAATCGATTTTCTCAAAATTGGCTCTAACGATTTTGATTAAATTTCATTTCCAAGCATTAAACAATATTAAAAACAAAATGGCTACTTTAAATTTTTCGTCAATATGACTTTAAGGGTTCTGGTCTGATGCGTAAAGGCTAATTGTTTTATAGATCCGTAACTCTTTAAGATATGAAAGTACTTATCATTGCAAATATATAGGTATATTTATAGTAAAAATCTTTTATTTGAAACATATTTTTATAAAATCAATAATTTTCAAGCTATACGCATACATATATATATATATATATATAACTTTTCCAACACTAAAGGTAAGATATTGCGCCGTAAAAAAAAATCTAGCCCGAGATGTTGATGGATGTCAACGTTTCGTGACCCCCCGAACCCTAAAAAGTGGTTTTTGTAATGTTGTTTGTCTATGTGTCTGTTTAGCCCTAAAATTAAGAGTAGTTTAATAAAGGGTGAAAAGAGAAAAAAATCGATTTTCTCAAAATCGGCTCTAACGATTTGATTAAATTAGTCTTAAGCGTTGATTAGATTATAAATAAGATAACTACTTTATTTTACCATAAAAATGACTTTTAGGTTACTTTACAGGATAGGAAATGTCCGTATCGCCGCAACTATTTGAGATACTAATAATTTATCATCGCAAAATTGTAGTAAGCCTATTATTAAGAATTAAAAAAATCTTTTATTTGAAATACATATTTATAAAACTAATGGTTTCTGAGTTATGGTAAATATATTAATACAATTTTGTGAGCTTTAATAGTACAGATATACTTCCTAAGTTTTAGCTCAATAATTCTCTGATGCCATAAAAGTAAGTAATTAAGTAAGTCTCTCAAAAAGTTGATGTTCTTTTTCCTTTAACCGCTTAGGAGAAATGTTTGCCCAATTATCTAGATATCGATATCATTTCAGACTCGATAGTCAATATTAGCCTTTTATTGGTCTAAATTTATAATTATTTGGGAATTTATAACAATGTGATAACCATACAATGTGTAACCCCTAATAAAATATCACAAATTTCAACCGGAAGTCAAAATTTTAGTACGAAGTTTTGACCCTTATAGACCCAATATCAATCTCTTTTATTGGTCCAAATATACAAATGAGGAATTTAATTCTTAAAAAATAAAATTATAAACTTAAAACCGAGAGTAAAATAATGTTTTACTTAAGTATAGCTCAATTTTTTACTCGGGTTGCTAGTGTATATTATTTAATGCGGACAAATATTACGAGTTTTGAGTAAATATCACCATTTTTAAACAATGAAGTGAGAAAGTCCGTGCGGAGTTCCGTACCATTTATTTCCTTGGTGTATGCCACCAGGGTTTATTGGTTAGAAATTCCTGGTTTTCTACTGGAAATGGCGGATATGTTATGAGGTTTGTGCACCATCTGAGTGTGGTTACTTCGTCCCGGTGAGATAAGAGGACGATGTTGAGGCTGATTATGTGGTGCCAGTAGAAGTTTTAATCCTAAATTTAACATAATTAACCAGGTCATGGCGACCATGGGAACAAGTTTCCTTCGGGAAAAATACCTATTTTATCGTCGGGAATCGTAGCCGGGACTTATAGATTAGTAGCCGGGAATTCTGACCAATAGATCAAGAGGCCGGCCAGGGTGGTTTTTGGTTATAAAATAAAAATAAATAACATTAATTATTGTATAAAACCTGCTTCAGTGGCTGCACTGTCTAACGCACTACTCTCGCAGTAGATCAGACTGCCGATGATGGGGAGGTCGAGGTTCGAATCTTGGAGGGGTGTACTGAAGGTGGTTTTTCCAAAAGTTTTTCAACTCTCCATCCACGTAACTACATATCATGGGATATAAGTTCCTTTGTTATTTTAACACTGCGTCTTAATACCCGCTTGAAAATACGCATATGTACTTATTGCGATAATGTGCTAAGAATGAGAAAGTGTACCCGCATTTGCGTGGAGTAACAGGGTAAAGCCACTTAGGGAAAACCTCCTTCAGTACACCCAACCGGGATTTGAACCCCCCTTCCTTTTTACATGTAACTAACAATTCAATCTGACATAAGAATCCCGACCACAAATGTGGTTCGTGTTTTTGTCAATTAACTAATATTTTAATACATTTTGTGTTGTTTGGTAACGAGCCAATTTAAAACTTCCATCTAGTTTTATTTGTTATTGTTGAATTTAAATTCGGATATGTGTACTTTGAAACGAAGGCTCAAAAGAGTCCACAAATTACCTACATAATTTGATTTTAATATACATTCAGTTTTGCATACACAACTTTTAATGCTGTATTCATTAGTTTTGTTGAATTTACAATTAGCTATTCATATTTTTTATTAATGTTGTTGGCTGCTGTATTTTGTTTTGAGTCCTCGGTCTTTATTATTCTTTTAGCGTATTTACCCGTGAAATTGAATTTAATTCATTTAGAAATGGGATTGAATTTTACTTTGCAATATTTTTGTAAGGTTTGTATTATTGTTTTTATTTTGGTTTGTGAAGCAATTTATAAAGCGAGGATGACGATTATTAATTATTATATATATGTAATATATTATAATAACTATTGAAACATTAACTACACTTTAAAAAAAATTAGTCATTGATAAGTTATATTTAGAGTTCATAAACAATATTTATTATGCTCTATCAAAGAAAAATAATATTTGTTAGAAAATATTTTTTGAAGGATAAACAAAATAACAGGTTTATTTGGATTTGATTTTTATAACTAAACACCTCAAAAACAACGAAGTCCTGGAATGCTGATGATAACTGTACAAATGTATATTAAATAAAACCTAATACTTAATAAAAACTTGTTCAGTAGTTTTATTAACTTGTTTCACGTCATTCATTTCCATTTATACTGAAATATTATTGAAGTTGAGATTGTAGGGAACATGAGTTAAGGTCAATATTTTCGCAGTTTTTATAACGAAACATTTTTTTAGCAAAAATAAATTGAATAATTCTCCAGTAGTAACACAGAGTTTAATTCTCTTCAGGTGGAGAAATCAACAGTTCTTGAATCACTATTACATGCTTAGCGGCATTAGATGACAAACTTTTTAATTGAAAAGAAAAACTGTCATAAATTCCCGGAAACCCTTGATACAGTAGCCCCATGGCTTCTTTGGTGCTGACTGACAGTTCACAGCTGACAGCTGACGGCTTTGAAAAGCTACCGGACCAAATTATGTATCCCTACGCCGAACCATATGATCTGCAAAATACATGTGTTTAGCAGCTGTCACTTCTGACAGTCAAAATTTAGGTATTTACCTAAATGTTGACTGTCAGAAGTCAGCTGTGAATTGTCACTTAGCACCAAAGAAGCCATGGGGCTACTGTAGATATTCAAGAACTTTTAATATTTTGAAGATGATTAAACTTTATGTTATTACTAGATAACTATTTCATATATGTTGGCCAAACAAAAGTTTTTACGTATAAAATCTGAATAAACACTGTTCTTAACTCTCTTTCCCTACAATCCCACCTTAATCTTTGCATAGATTGAGGGCATTATATAACATTTTGAACAAATTCTACAAATCATCTCAATAAATTTTTTTTGTTATCTAAAATACATTTGAAAAGGTTCCATTGAAGTTTACACGTGGCCGGCCCGTACCACTTCTAAAAGTAACTGACCGTATCGGTGATATCATTTATCAAACAATGTCCTTTTTTTTTACTTACATTCATGGGCACGTGGACTGAACGTTAAGTTCGTCTAGTTGTGCTTGCTGGTGACGGATAGGTTGGGAAGCGAACACCGGCTGTGTTAATTAATGGTTTAGAAAAAAAAGTTAACTACTCTTCTTTCACGTAGCTGCGTATACAATTCCTCTAAGCCTTACTTTATATACTCGTCCAAACATAATTAATGTAATTAAAAGTTCGGATACCCGGAACGCTATGCAAAATAAAAAACTATATTATAAATATACATATATATTTATAAATATATATACATAGATCTATATTTTTATGCAAATATTTATAAAGATATTTATATATGAATGTATGACTAAATGTGTATTTATTATTATAAACTTGACTCATATAGCATTAATAGTCACTGTTTTTATATTTATTTTAACTCGTATCGGTGGTCTAATGGTCCAAGGCGCTACTCTAGCACTAAAATGGATCGCCTGTGACGGCTATATCAGGGTTTGAATCCCGGCCGGGTGTAGCTGAGGCTGGTTTATCCTAAATTGTTTCCCCATTCTCCCTTCACGGATATGCTGGTACATTCCTCTGTCATATCTTCCTGATATCCACACTATTAGTTCATATCCTCAGGTAGGCCGAACGGGTAGTAAGATGCGGTGCACAAAAAGTGTAGGGAGGTCAGGCTAATATGAGCAGGTGTGATATATGAGCATACCCTTCTGAAACTATCCCCTTGGCAAGTATGTGCTGCTACTTTACTGAAGAGCGTTCAATTGCAACATAGCAACTATCAACATAGCAACATAGACGGAACCCGCCTTGGTGGCGTAGTTAGCTAACGCGCCAGTTCGTGTTGAGCTAGACCGCCGAGGACGGAGAGATCAAGGTTCGAATCTCGATCGGGTGAACTGGGGGTGGTTTTTCCTAAATGGTTTTCCACTCTCCATCCACGCAAATGCGGGTTCACTTCCTCTAAATTCAACCTTCCCCAATTCCTATTCCATTAGTGTAATTAGTACTTAAGCGCATAACCCGAACGGGTAGTAAGACGCGGTGCTAAAAAAAAACATAGACGGAAGCGCATGGCGATAATTAAAAATCACACAGTCCTGTATTTATCAGTTTATGAAAAGGTACGTTTAAAATTAAGTTTCTAAAATGTTTCCCATAGTTTGTATAAGAAACAGCGACTATATTTATATTTTGTTTGGTCGTTATTTAAGCTCAAATGTAACATGAAACCTACTCATTGCATCCCTTGAAAAAAAATTGAAGTTAACATCTCACCTCAACGAACAAAATGGCTGAAACCCCTCGGGTGTGCTCATATTTTCCTCTCATGCTTTTAATATGAGCACTTGCAGATTCTTAATTTTTATTTTTTCTAGACCAAAGTTGTTAAAATATCATTCATATTCATTGTATTTTGTAGACCTAATTGAATGAGCAATTGAATAAAATAATATTACTTTTGGATAGCCTTACCGTTTTTTGATGGAATAACAGATTTTCTTAAGGTGCTCATAATTGCCTGACTTCCCCTGAATATTGATTGTGACTAGATACTAGCACCCTAATCATTAGTTGTTGGGGTTTTTTTTCGTGTATTATGTATTTAAATGTAATATTTTGACATCACCTGCCAAAATGAGAAGTTGATCTCACTGCGATGGTACCCCAGTCAGGACATTATCTCGATTGGCTGTCCTGTGCACGTTGCGATTTACTCATCAATCAAACAATAGACAGGGCAAGCGCGACAGGTGGGACAACAGGACGACCGTCACCGTTTTTATACCAACGTGACACCACCACATTTCCCTGCCAGATGGGAGCTAACTAGTTATACAATAAAACAATACTTCATTTTTCACATTTTGTCATTAATTTTTCTTTATTAAAAATACTATCCTATTTATTACAAAGCAAACTTTACTTGTATGTATTTGTAAAGTGAACACAAACGTTAAGATTGTAAATATATTATATCTACGTACTTTAAGTTTGGCTGGAGTAAAGTAAATAGAGAATTTTTAAAAAAAATATCAAAACCAGTATGTGTTTTTATTATTTAAAGTTAATGAAAAAATATCATACATATAATAAAGTAAAAAGATATTATTTCTATGTATGTCTATATATTAAAACTTAAACGAACATTTTAAATCAATAACATTAAAAGAAAATTAAATTATTCAAAATATTAAATAAAATATACTTTCCTCGACTTTTTATTTAAAAGAAAGTTTGGTTTTTCCTTTTATATAGAATATAAGATATAAATAATAATAATTTTAGCACCGCGTCTTACTACCGTTCGGGTTATACGCTTAAGTACTAATTACACTAATGGATTAGGAATTGGGAAGGTTGAATTTAGAGGAGGTGAACCCACATTTACGTGGAGGGAGAGTGGAAAACCATTTAGGAAAAACCACCCCCGTTCACCGACCGAGATTCGAACCTCGATCTCCCGTCCTCGGTGGTCTGACTCAACACGACTGGCGCGTTAGCCAACTACGCCACCGAGGCGGGTTATAAGATATAAGACTTTGATATTTCTTGTTTTAAATATATTTGTCCAAGTTACAATATTTATACATTTGATAAATGATAGCATTTTAAATTAAAATTAAATATGATAAGTTGAAAACCTAGAGTATTAGAACAAATTAAGAAGTCTTTAATAAATTGAAGTAAATGTTTTCAAAAACAGAAATTAAATGTAAATATACATTCATACAAAGTAAGATATATAATAGAGTTTTTATAAATAGATTGTGATGATTCAAAACTCAAATTAAAAATGTTATAATTTAGTTGATGAGTAATTTTAATGTGATTACATTGATTGATTTCAATTAGGTACTTAAACAAGATGGAATAGACAATGACAGTAAATTATTATTACTATTATTATTATTATGATTATTATTAGCACCGCGTCTTACTACCAATTCAGGCTATACGCACTTACGCTAATGTGTAATGTAGGATGATTGTGAGATGAAATGGAAAACCTACAGTTTAACGTGGGATCCGAACCACGGTGGAGGCCTGGCATTCCTCACATTCACAAGTTGTGATTAATAGACATCTTGTCAGAGGTGAAGGAAAGGTTTGGTAATCAGATAAATCTGTGCCGGGACCGAGGATTGAACCCCAGACCATCAGCACAGAAGTCTGACACCTTACCCCTAGATCGCCAGGTCACTATTGACAGTAAAAATTAATTAAAAAAAATAGATTTATTTTAATAACTAACACAAGTGAGGCTTGTAAAAATTAATAAAATGTGTCATAAAAATTGTTATCTACTTATTTAAAAAAAACTTTAAGTTATAAGTGAAAGGAAGGTTATGTTTTAATTATATTAATAATTTTGGATACGATTCTTTAATATTTATAATATATTGTAGCAAATAAGAAATAAAAGGTTAAACATAATTAAATATATTGTTGAACTCCCAAGTGAAGCTTGTAAAAATTCAAAATGCCAGAAAAATTATTAAAATACTAAAAAGATTTACTATTTTTAGATATGACTCAGGCTATGTTACAAATTTCACAAATTGAATGCAGTGATTTATAATGTGATTTTATGATATTTAAAATTAGTTAAAAGTGTTTAAAATAATGTAAGAAATTTCAAAGTATTAACTTAAAGAAACAGTCCCTTGCCCCCTTGTCTAGTCGACTTTGACTCGGCAGTCTTGATACTGCTTGCTAATGTTACAATATAAATATTCGTACCTCTCCGCATATCCTTGTACTCAAACATTGGTTGAAAAATATGACTTGTTTTATCTTCAAATTACGCTCAAGTTAGCTACTAGCTATGGAAGTATAACGGCCATCATTATGGGTCGTTCACGACCTGTGCCGAATTCATCACTTTTCCGATAGGTTCTAGAAATCTTTACGCTTGAGGTCCGAGTTCTATCCTCGAACCAATACAATAGATGCAATGCTTTCACGGTTGTATTTTATCAGCATATTTTATTTTTATTTGTTTTCATTTGGTTTGCCCGCTTAATCCTCCACTCCCCTCGAGTCGACAACGATTTTTTGTTTTATTTTTTCTTTTAACTTTTCTTGATTTATATTATATTATTAATTTATTTTTTGTCACTTGTTTATGTAGACCCTACCCTCGCCCCGGTTTTTTTTATTGATTTTTAAGGCCACAGTAGGCCTTTATGTGCAAGGTGGGTTTTTTCGTCCTTATCTTAAAAAAAGTTTTTATCAGCTGGTCAGGGCGTTGTATTTATATCATTTTATTTATAAGTCTGTAGCGTATTGCGTTTGAGAACCCTTCGGGATTGATTTTTTAAATAATTTCGTTGAGTGTATTTATGTAAATTAAATATTGATGGTTTTATGTAATCAATAAAAGTATTTTAAATAAAACAATCCTTGTGCTGTGCATATAGATAAAATATTATTATTATTATTATTATTATTATTATTATTATTATTATTATTATTATTATTATTATTATTATTATTTAAGATGTTTGGCTTCCACTTTATGAACCAACTGATTATATCAACACACGAATTTCTATGAGCGAGTGAGAAAAGGCCCACCAATTTTGCCGGGAAAGATATTTTGGACATACCTTCCAGGGTTCTTTTACAGGCCACAATCGACAGGGGACAGACGGCTTTACTTCCCCTCCGAAGGAAGTTGTGTTATGGATTTTTATCACTCAAGAAAAATCCGTCCACCCCAGCTGAGTTTGAACCCATGAACATCGGGTCCTGAGGCAAACACTTTACCCCCCCCCCCCCACAAAACCGTGGTTGACGAGATAAAATAAATGGTGTGACACAATCGTATGCACTTTTTCATATAGTGTATTTAATAGCGTGTGACAACATTTTCAAGAATCTCTCAACAGTAGTAAACTAGCGGCAATTTTTATTGTTACATACTCGTATAGGCTTATAACACGCCCCGGATACTCATTTTGAACTAATCGTTATAGCAATTTTCTAATAATCTTATACTTTAAAAAAATCAGTCATCAATTAAGTATCTTTAATTTTAGGGTTGGAATAAAAATTCATGGTTTGGCTTCGAGGTATGGCCATATATTATCTGAATATCAAGTTTGAACAGAATCCATCAAACGTTTTTCGGCTCTAGCCCCAGACAGACAGAACTTTGAAAACCCCGTTGTTATTACTTTGTGGACACATAAAATATCAAGATACAACATAGTTTCAAGGTCGAAAGTTTTCACTCTTTCAATACTTTCTTAAAAAAAAACTCTATGGCGTCAGCTCACAATCGAGCCTTACAGAGAGGCCACGTCTGTTTGTGAAGATAGTGTAACTTATGTTGATTGAGGGTGTAATGAGGTCCAATAGTGACTAGAACCACAGATCTGATCACTTCTCTATATGTGATGCTGGAGAAGAATCGAGAAGATCAGGTGGATCTCTGACAAGACTTGTATTAATCACAGCTTGTGAATGTGGGAATGCCAGGTCTCCACCGTGGTTCGGATTCCACGTTAAGCTGTAGGTCCTCCATTTCATCTTACAATCACCTACCATTGCACATTAGCGTAAGTGCGTATAACCCGAACGGTTAGTAAGACGCGCTGCTAATAACGAGCGTTGCGTTTTGAAATTCTCTCCAAATTTGGTTTCCCCCAACTCTCAAGTGCAGTCTACCCTGGATATAGGGGATCACAGAGGACTAGGCGACTGTTCAACTTGAAGTTGTTACGCTCCGTGGAGTGAAGAAGCTCTTGAACATTTTGAGAGTGTTACGGGATTACGAGGGCTTTTAATAATGCTAAGATAAACTACACTTGGACTGGGAAAGGAACTTTGAGGGGGTGGGGCGGGTGCCCCGCTTGCTAATTTGGGAGAGTCACCTCTCATAAAAGTTGACAACCTAGATCAGTGATCCCCAACCTAGGGGTTGCGAATCACTTCTAGGGAAAGGCGTGGATCAATTCGTAAATAACATTAAAAATCAGTTAAGAGATTGAAGACTTTTTTATTTCAATCACTTTTCCAAAGTAATGAAGTTAATTTTTCTTTATTATTGGGAACACTCCCTACAAGTTTAAAAAAAATATTAGGTGACCGACCAAAATGTAAGACGCTCGTGCGCATGCACGTGTTTATTTTCAAGCTCGCAAGCCTCGAATTCGCCGCTCAATTTCTCTTCACTACCTTCCCCTCAGCTACCATTGCGGCCATGTGCAATACTACCGAATCTTCAACTCTGACTCTCATAAAAACTAAACAGTGTTGTCAACTTGAAGTGAATAGCGATTTGCGATGTGCTCTGTCAAACATAAAACCCAATATTCAACAAATTACGAAAATAATCATCACACTAATTTTCATTAATTTTCTCTTTGTACAATTTGCTGCATTTTTACATTATTTTTTGTATAAAATAAAGAAGTGACTTGAAAGCAATTTTTTTTAAAGATTTATTATAGCTATACAATAAATAGTTTGTGGGGCAGGAGGGTAGCGTGGGAATTTGATGATCTACCCATGGGGCGTCAGCTATAAAAGGTTGGAAACCATTGCCCTAGATCAGTGTCGGCAACCTTTTTGATATCGTAGGCCGAATGGATAGAGAAACAAATTTGGTGGGCTGGTTTGGAGCTGATATGGCTTGTGCTTTTTATGTAGTTATTAGCCGTTCAAGAAGACAGAAAAGAAAAAAACGGGGGTGGGTTTGTAAAATTCTTCAAAATGGTCCGTACTATCAAATAAGATTCTGACATAACTGAAGCTCGAAGACGGCAGTGGTTTTAGGAACTTCACTCGCATGTCTCTTACAGATTTTGAAGTTATTTACAAATGGTTGGTCCATGATAATGAAAAGAGACACACGATTTAGACAGCAATCTCACCTAACAGCCCACATTGCTTGTTGTCGGAAATGTTGGCCAACATCTTGTAGCCCATTTGAATTGCATCACGGGAAACATGTTTCCCCCAATGGGAAACACAAAGGCAAATATTAAAAAATGTTGCCCAACAGTGGGCTAACTATTTCCCGACTGTTTCTAAGATAAGGGCAACATGTTGGCAAACAATGTTTCCTAGTGCTTACTAGGCTTTATGCTCTCAATCGATTTGAACATTTTCTCGCTGACTTTCTTTTATTTAATAAGGTAAGGACGTTTTGTTGATATATTACATATTTTCCCCAAGGAACTCAATAAAAAAAGTAGTAAAAAATGTTGTGAAACTTTAAAATATGGCCCATGAACATTTTATATATATTTTTTT
The DNA here is from genome assembly GCA_033556935.1 of Timema podura. Taxonomy (NCBI): domain Eukaryota; kingdom Metazoa; phylum Arthropoda; class Insecta; order Phasmatodea; family Timematidae; genus Timema; species Timema podura. The sequence goes on along the minus strand of JAVRXN010000013.1, from coordinate 44,322,380 downwards.
CTGAATTGGCCCTCGTACAAAAAAAATAATAAAAAAGTTGCTTACCACTGTTTTAGAGAGTAAATCACACGTAAGCTGACATTTCAATTAACGTCTAAAACGGAAACAACGATAAAAGAGGGAGTTTCGATACAAAAAGTGCAATTTGTAGTCGAGAATTTATCTCAATCTTCATGAACATGTCTCATGACTAAACCATACCTTTTGTTTTTACAATACTTTCAAAAACAAGGTTTTTAACAATTTAATCTTTGGCGTAGGGATTGGGATGATTGGTTTTTTACATAGCACCTTGTCTTACAACCCGTTCGGGTTATTCGCTTATGTTATAATCACACTAATGTGTTAGGGATTATGAAGATTGAATTTAGATGAAGTGTACCCACATTTGCATGGAGGGAGAGTGTAAAACAATTTAATAAAACTCAGTACACCCTACCGGGATCGAATCCCGATCTCCCCGTCATCGGCAATTTAATTTATTGTGAGTAGCGCCTTATACCACTGAGCTACCAAAGCCGGTCTTTTAGGGAATGCACCTTAGTTTAGCGTGGAAAGAGGATGAGGAAATCACAGTAATGTGTCTTATATGAAAACCCACCACCATTGCACTCAGCTGGGATTCAAACCTCAACCTCCCTATAATTTGCAGGTTAACTTATTGCGAACTTGACACCTTAAATCGTGTGACCACCGGCTTGGGTTGTATACCATATCAAACTCGGGAAGGGGGGTGTTCTTGGAACAAACCGCATTGTACATACAATCTAAAAATAATTATTGCATTTCTAGTTTAGTAATAAAATTTGTAATATGTGGCTTTTCAAATCTCTGCATAAATTTGTATCGCATATTTTGATAGTATAAATCCAATTAAAGAACCGGCCAGAGAAAAAACTGTTTATTAAATGATTAAAATGACATATTTACTTTAACAATGTGTCTCTTTTACTGAAGTATTCGTTCTAAAGTTGCCCCGTGCCTGATGTTTTAGGTTAAGCATTTCCAACCCGCAGCTTGCCAGATCGAATTGAAATACTACAAATTGCAGAAATAAACAACAAAATTGGGTTTTCGAAGCTGACGTAAATGAGCGCTAATATCCATTTATATTTTATTATATTTGTTTATTTAATTTCTTTAACACCGCGTCTTAGGCTTGTACGCACATGTACTAATTACACTTATGTATTAATGATGAGGAAGGTTGAATTTATAAGAAGTGTGCCCATATTTGCATGGAGGAAACGGGACAAATAGTTTAGGAAACCCAACATCAATACAATCGACCGGAATTCGAACCCCGATCTCCCCGTTATCAGAAGTCTCGTCTATGGTGATAGTGACGCATTTCAGGGGTGTTAAACCTTGGGTACGCGTAACCCCGGGAGTACGCGAACACATCTTAAGGGGTACGTAAAATTTATATATATCATTTAATGATAAACACTTAATGGTCGCGGTCATATTTAGGACTAGCCACGATAAAGTCGGACGTAAGGTCATGTGATCCGTGAGCGTGATTTTTATCCTCTCTCTCCATCCCTCTCCTAGATTTAGATTATATAATAAGTATAACTTGAATTATGCACCAACAACCTCGGGGGTACAAAGTTGAAGATACCCGCCTCTTACGCCGCGTGGTTTAACGCGCTACTCTCGTGTTATACTAGACTGCCAAAGACGGGGAGATCCCGGTTGGGTGCAATGAGGGTGAGTTTTTCCTAAATGGTTTTCCACTCCCCCCTTCACGCAAATGCGGATATAATTCATCTAAATTAAACCTTCCTAATCCCTAATAAAGTGTAATTAGTATATAGGCGTACAACCCGAATGGGTAGTAGGACACGGTGCTACAAAAAAAAGTTTAAGATAAATTATATTTGAGGGTACGTGAATAAAAAAAGGTTGAATATCACTGCTTAGACCATTCGATAACCGAAGCGGATTTTTTTTTTTAATATTCTGATAAGACGTGTATTAATCACAACTTGTGAATGTGTGGAATGCCAGGCTTCCACCGTGGTTCGGATTCCACGTTAAACTGTAGGTCCTCCATTTCATCTCACAATCACCCTACCATTACGCATTAGCGTAAGTGCGTATAACCCGAACGGGTAGTAAGACGCGGTGCTAATAATAATTTTAAAATATTAATTTCTTGTATAATGTATGTATTTATTAAAAATAATAATTAGGGCTATTCGTTATTTTTACCATATTCGGGTATCATGTAAGGCCCCCGCCCAACTACCCAAATATTAGTGCAGCCCTCTGTTGGTGATAGGTTGGAAATACCTGTGTGCTTATTTAGGAATCAAACGGGCTCAAAGAACGTGCACTGATGGATACACGGACAAAGGCGTCACTCGCTTCTAGCCTGGTTTCCTTGTGGTGGGGAGATTGGGGTTCGAATCCCGGTCGGTTGTACTGAGGGTGTTTATTACTAAATGGTTTCCCGTACCTCTTGCACGCATATGAGACACATTTCCTTTATTGTCTTCTATCCTCATCCCTGCTTCATTGTTGTAAATATGTGGGTAGTCAGGACGGGTAGTAAGACGTGGAACATACAAAGGAGGGGGTCCAAAACATATAATATTATGTCCTCAAACTGTGGTTTTTTTTTACACTGAGTCTTACCACCCGTCCCTGCTACCTTAATTTAACCTCACTATAAGTAGAGATGAGTAAGGTATAATCTATAAAAAAAATACTCACTTCTCACCTTTGCTTGAAGAAGGAGCAAGAAAATCAGAGTAAACCTTTTTAGGGTTCGATCCTTGACCTTCCAGTAAGCATAAAGTTCAAGTAGGTATGATTGACGTTTAGTCCGCCGATGCTATTAAATTCCTGTGATGATGAGTATTTAAACAACATACATGCATACCTAATGATTCCGTTCCCTTACGGGGTAGGCATATAGCTAAAAAAAACTGCAACTGCGTAATTGATCCACCTCCACCACTTTCTCCACACTTCCCTATCCTTGCATATTCCTTCGCCTAAACAACATCCATACACCGAGTCATACGTGATCTTTTATTCTTAAACACTTAATGTTTCTCTTTTTCACACATTCGTCTACAACATTCAGCCACGTCTTACATGGCCTACCCCTTCCTTTTGATCCACACACTCTACCTTCATATATTTGCATCGTCACTCGATCCACATTCATCCTCTCAACTTGACCATTGAGTATTTAAACAATAATAATGATGAGGATAGATCCGATGAAACCACAAAGCTGTCCCAACCGAAGCTCCAGTACATCTCGCGGAGCTGTTACAACGTGTACAACAGTATTGGCCTCAACTGTCCCCAGAGTCCACTCTTGTCGTGGATTGTACCACATGGACCGGAGGAGGAGGATCAATTAGTTGGCAGAGCCTGAGCAACTAAGATTACAAGCGGCTGGCTGGCCTCGTCTTCCCCCCGCACGATCCTACTCTACAAACTTTTACTGCGGGCCACGACCCACTTTCCACCCCCCACCCCCCTTCTAACCACTCTCTTCAACCTCTTCAGAGGGGATTAAGCCCTCCGGAGCGGCTAACGCGCCGCACTAGGGTCCCTTCATTCTCGTGGATCACCACAATCTCTTTGCTGGGAACTAGCAGCCAGCTGCTAATGATGACAAATTATTCTAACTAGTAGTTCTCTGAAAAGTATGCCTCGCCTTAAACTATCCTAACTAGTAGTTCTGTGAAGATTAGACCTCGCTTTAAACTATTCTCACTATAAGTTCTGTGAACATTACACATCGCCTTAAACTATTCTAATTAGTAGTTATGTGAACAGTATACCTCGCCTTAAACTATTCTAACTAGTAGTTATGTGAACAGTAGACCTCGCCTTAAACTATCCCAACTAGTAGTTCTGTGAAAATTAGACCTGGTCTTAAACCATTCCAACTAGTAGTTCTTTGAACAGTAGACTATTCTAACTGCTAGGTTTGTGAAAATTAGACCTTATCTTAAACCATTCCAACTAGTAGTTCTTTGAACAGTACACCTCGCCTTAAACTATCCCAACTAGTAGTTCTGTGAACATTAGTCCTCGCCTTAAACTATTATAGCTAGTAGTAGTGTGAACAGTAGACCTCGCTCGTTTTATTAAAAAATTACTTATTACATAATGTTAAGAACTATGCCATGTCCATATTATTACTACGGTCTTAAAATGTATCTTTGGGTTTCAGTTCAAATACAGTAGCCCCATGGCTTCTTTGGTGCTGATTGACAGTTCACAGCTGACTTTTGACAGTCAACATTTAGGTATATACCTAAATTTTGACTGTCAGAAGTGACAGCTGCTAAACACATGTTTTTTGCAGACCATATGGTTCGGCGTAGGGATACATAATTTGGTTTGGTAGCTTTTCAAAGCCGTCCGCTGTCAGCTGTGAGCTGTCAGTCAGCACCAAAGAAGCCATGGGGCTACTGTAGTTCCTATAATTTCTCCTTGGATTTGAAGTTGATATCTTTCCTTGGTGATCAAGCTAAAAATAAAACAAATGAATACTATTTTCAATAGTACTGTACATTCTAATCTTAGATAATAACCGTTGTTCACGTTGTTTAATACGCCACTCTCGCAATATATGTCAACATTAATCAAATACGCATAGGGGGTTCGATAGGTTGTTTGGAATTTTTAATTCAAATCACTTGATACGATAAATTAAACGAAATACTTTTTGAACAACCGCTATCTTGAAATGGATATCTAGGTCGCAAAATCAGATACGTCGTTTGGCTCAAGTTTAAAGGATGTGCCTGCCAAATTTCGTTAAAAATTAGCCCACACATTTGGCAGTAATCGCGGAACAGACAGACCAAACGGTGGAGTAACAACGATTGGTCAATATTGTTTATTTTTTTCACTGCAGCTTAGTAGCCATTCCAATTATACGCATACATTTGTGCTATGTGCATGCTTTGTGAATTGGGATTAGAAAGCTATAGTTTTAGATTAAATGGATCCGAATTTGTTTAGAGTGGGAGTGGGAAAACATTTAGAAAAACTTCCTTGACACATCAGACCGGGGTTTGATCTCCCCTTCACTGGCAATCAATCTAACATGAAATTGGCAGGCTAGTCCCTGCAATCACCGATGCGGGTTAAAATGAATGAATGGAATAATTTGGTAGAGTTTTAAGTTAATGCACCACAATTGACCTCGATAGAGAATAGGGAAAAAAACAAAGTGGAATTAAGGTGGGACAGTAGAGAACGCGAATTAAGGGTAATATGTGTTCAGCTTTTATGTCAACACTTTTTTTTTGTCCAAATAAATCAAATATTGCTCCAGTGGAAACATAATAGTTTAATTTTCTTCACATGGTGACCTCAACAGTTGTTGAATATCTTTCAAGGGTGTCCTAGAATTTAATGACAACTTTTTCTCTTCGTTTAAAAAGTCTATATTCTAATGCCGCTATGCTCATAACAGATATTCAATTGTTAATATCAAACACCATGTGAGAAAAATTAAACTCTATGTTTGTATAGAAGCAGTATTCTATTTATTTTGGTTAAAATAATGGTTTGCTATAAAAACTGCAAAAATACTGCCCTTTTCTCACGTTCCACACATCCCCACCTTAAAGCTCTAAATACTGATTTATAAACGGGCTGCTCGTCTAATAGTGAAGTTTTTCACATTGCTGGATGTAAAACAAGTCGGTGTTTTTTTAAACTTTACTTTATTCTCGTAAGTGTAGATATAATATTAACTAACGCCCGCACGCTGAGCACGCAGACTAAAGGTCAGGGTCGTCTGTCTTGGTTTATCGATGACGGGGTAGATCGAAGCCCGATATCGTCCGAGTGTACTGAACTTTTTTTAAAATAAACTGTTTTTCCTCTTCCATGCAAATGCGGATGTACTTACTTTAAATTACACCTAACCTATTAGTGTAGTTAAAATGCGATTAGCTCAGACGTGTATTATTATTATATATTTATTTTATTTTATTTTTTAGCACCGCGTCTTACTACCTGTTCAGGCTATACGCCTATGTATAATTACGCTAATCTTAAATTTAGGACAAACACAACTCCAGCTCCCAGACGTGTGTTAAGAGCTTTCGTTCATTCTAGCAGGCCCAACTCAGCTTCCACCTCGCATTTGCGTTTTGTGTGTGTGTGTGTGGTGGTGGTGTGGGCAGTAAAAGGGAAAAGAAAAAAGGCCTACGAAATGCCATAAATTTGTGCAGTGCATTTGTATTTGAATGATTACTCGACATCTTCTGCGGTGACGATGGGGGACAAAGCGACACAGTTTCTTGTTAATAAGTACAGTATGTCCCTATTATGACAGAATGAAGATTTGTGACCATGCTTAGCTGTGAAGCCATTCTAAAATGGTCAAAAACTGCCTTTTAAATACAGTTTTTATCCAAATATAATTCAATATTTCAACAATGTTTGGTATTAAGAACTTTTATTTACTCTTTATTTCCATTAATGTTTAATCAGAAAAATATCCACGTGCTATGGTGTTGGCGTAAATGTACGATTTCTATCTGACTGTATCATAAGAGTTTATTGGCATGTAAATGCACGCTCTTAAGACGCAGTGGAAAAATATATACATTTACCTTTGAAGCCATCAAGTAAGCCGTTGGCGGTCAATTAATAACTCAGAAGATCCCGGCTGTTTATAACAAACAGTTGGGCCTGGAAACATAATTTTAAAACTTGTATGATCTAGAACAATGTTCTTAAAACATTTTTATATTGTACCCTTTGCTCATAACTAAAAGTCTAATGAACCCCTTGACCCCCTCGGTGACGTAGTTAGCTAACGCGCTAGTTTTTGTTGAGTTATGCTGCCGAGGATGGGGAGATCGAGGTTGAATCTCGCTCGAGTGAACTGGGGGTGGCTTTTCCTAAATGGATTTTCCACTCTCCCTCCACGGAAATGTGGGTTCACTTCCTCTATATTCAAGCTTCCCAATTCCTAACCCATTAGTGTAATTAGTACTTAAGCGTATAGCCCGAACGGGAAGTAAGACGCGTTATTAATTATTAATATTATTTTGTTATTAATAATAATAAACCACCACTGTAAAAAAAATCCTAAATGACAGGTCAAATGACAAATGTGAGTAACAAAGAAAATTTCCCGACACATGTTGTTTCCCCGACACGTTTGGTTATCTTATCATTTTGCCAATTGTCCCTTTAGATCTGATCGCGTACCCCCTGAAAATCGCGCGCATACCCCTGGGAGTACGCGTATCACAGTTTGAGAACCACTGATCTAAAATGTTGATTTTTTTCAATACACACTATTATAGCTAAATTATAATTACTACCATTTTTGATATTTATGTTTCTCTCGACAACAAACACGATAACATGAGTTGGTAATTAATACGAACTCGTGTTCAACTTTTAAACTTGCAAAATATAAGCTCTAATTCTATTACCAACCATGGCTTCACAAGTGCCTGCCACATGTTCTAGTGGAAAGCACTCCTGGCTATTAATATAGAGGTCCCGGGTTTGATTCCCGGTGGTACCATTTTATGTATTATTCCCGGAGGTGAGATATTCCTATAGTTGCCATGGTCTTGTTAGTTAGGATTAAGTTACATCATTACATCATCTCGTGGGAGCAAAGTAACCGCACCTACATGCCGTCCCAAACTCAGAAGACGGTTACATACCCGACCCCCTGTCGGTAAGAAGCTAATGAATTTCCAACCGAAAAACCCTGGTGGCATAGGGCCTACGCTAAAAAAAACTACAAAATTAAATCTATTCACTATATGTTTTTTTTCTGGATGTTGTACAAGTTTATAAAAATCTCTGACGAATCAAATTAATCACTTTTAAACTTGGTAAATATCCAAATACTATAGATAATTAATCATAAATAGCCAACTTTCCTGCTTGTACAGTTTCAAAGGGTTTGTAGTTAAACCCAGCGTTAAGGAGGCCGCCTAGATAAGCGAGAAATTGAAGCGCAGACGTTCATATGTAACATAATATTTAATTTAACGATGTTTTATTTCAAAATATGGTTTACGCCAAAATAAAGTCTAAAGATTCCAACAAGGCTCTTTTTCCTTAACAACCTTATAGTTTTTTACTTTTATTAATATAAAAAATTGTTTGAAAATGTGACATTAGCTCATTTTCAACGAATTTTTTAGTTATAGGAAATGGAAATACAATTTTGTTTTGTTTTTTCTTCAGAATGATGTTTAAACTTTCCAGGTAACATGGGTTATTTTAATGTATGTTATTTTCTGTTTGTTACAGGTAAGTTTACGATAATGCCCACAAGAACAAAATGTCATCATGGGTGAGTGGTATCTTTTTTGTTAACATTTATATAATCCGTGCAGTATCGAATAAAAACACTATCCTCGTAGATAAAACTCTTACTATTGTATCAGAAATAGCGTTTTAGGATTAATTTACTCTACTTTTTAAATAATCTTCAAAATATGCTTATAAATCTTAATATTAAAGAGTAAACTAAAACTAGTAGTTTTGTAAGCAGTTGTGATGCTCCTTCCATTCAAAAAATTCTAGGTGCATCAAGTAAAAAATCATGACTTGTCTTAAAATTTGTCTTTGAAGTTGATGTTGAAATATCTCCTATAATTTCTTCTTGGATTTTAAGTTAATATATACCCTGTCCATGGTAGGAAGGAATATCTCAAAGGTCTTTTTTCCTAACAAAGTCCTACTATATTGTAGAATTCTCATAGGAAAAAAAGCCTTTCCGGCATTCTTTCATACCCTAAAAAGAGTTATTTTCCCTTTGCGATCAAGTTAGATAGAAAACAAAAGAATACTATACCCAAGAGTACATTATATTCATAGAGAATAACCATTAATCAAATAGTTTAGAACGTCAGCCTCACCATATATATATATATATAAATATATATGTATACATCGTTGGCCAGGGTTCAAAGAATGTTCCTGCTAAATGTAAATAAAATTGGTCCATGAATTTGGCCGTTATCACGGTGCAAACAAACTAACAGACAAACAAAATGCCAAACAGTAAAGTTAAAACAAGACATCCCTTCGCTCGTTCAGTTATTGTTTTGACTGTAATTTAAAGTCTTGGTATTTTAAACGCAAAATATTTAAAAACATTTTAATCTTAAAAGTCTTGTTTTTTATGTCATAAAATATACTTATGGAAGACTTTATATATCATTACATAAATTATTAAGTTTCAGATGGTAAATTTAATAATGCTTTGAGGAAGAAAACGTAACTCTTATATAATATACAAAAATTAATATTTACACATTTATCTCCCTCCCCTCCCCCCTCTCACTTTTTCCTATCGTGTCCTGGACAAAAATAAATCTAAAATAAATGGTACGGATATCTGCACGGACTTTCTCGCTCCTTTGTTTAAAAATGGAGATATTTACTCAAAGCTCGTATTCTCTTAATATATGTGAAGCTAACTAATATACAGTAGCAAACCCAAGCATAAATTGCGCTATACTTACCAATACTTGATAATCTAAAATGAAGGGGATATATAATTGTTGTACAAACATTTCCCCTAAGAGGTTAAAGGAAAAAGAACGATAACTTTTTTAGATACCTACTAATATTAAATTACTCTATGACAATGGAGATAATTACTGCGGTAGAACATAAGTAGTATATCTGTACAACTAAATCTCACAAAATTGTATTACTATATTTGCCAATATCTCAGAAACTATTGGTTTTATAAAAATATATTTCAAATAAAAGATTTTTATTTCTAATAGCACTACAATTTTTCAATGATAAGTAATTTAGTAGCTCATATAGTTGTTGAGATATGGAAATATCCGCTTCTGCAAAGTACCCTGAAAGTCATTTTCATGGGAAAATGAAAGTAGCCATTCTGTTTATAATCTTAATCAACGTTTAGATACGAATTTTAATCAAAATTGTTAGAGCCGATTTTGAGAAACACGATCTTTTCTCTTTTCGTCCTTTAGTAAACTACTCTTAATTTTAGGGTTAAGCAGACACACAGACAGACGGCATTGCAAAGACCACTTTTTATGGTTCGGAGGATCATGAGACATCCATCAAGATTTAAGGTTAGATTTTTTTATGGTTGCAATACTCTACCTTTATTGTTCGAAAGGTTAAAAAAAATTTTTTGCGTATGCCTTGAAAGTTATTGGTCTTGTAAATATTTTTCAAACTAAATATTTGTATTATAAAATATATCTACATATTTGCAATGATAAGTAATTTCATATCTCAAATAGTTTCGGAGATATGATAAAAAAAAAAATTACGCATCAAACCGGAGCCCTTCAAGTCATTTTGACAAAAAGTTGAAAGTAGCCATTTTGTGAGTAATATTGGTCAATGCTTAGAAATGGAATTTAATCAAAATCGTTAGATCCGATTTCTAAAAAAATCGATTATTTCTCTTTTTGCCCTTTAATAAATTACCCTTAATTTTAGGGTTAGATATCCATTTCCTCAAACTCCTCGGGGCAACCCTATGAAAGCTCTAGTTACCAAGTTTTAGCCCGATCGGTAAAATAGTTTAGGCTCTACTCATAGGTACAGACAGACGGACAGACAGACGGAAATTCAAAAACCCCTTTTTCGGATTTGGGGGGGTCATGAAACGTCGAAATTCATCAAAATCTCGAGTTCAATTTTTTTTAACGATCACAATACTTTCTCTACCTGTAATAAAGTAAAAGTTGTACAACAGATCAATATCACTTTCATCTCATGATAAAAAAAAATGTACTTCAACCACATTTTGTGTATCTCTGGAATAGAAAATAAATATCCGCTATTAGATACTGGTTTTGAAGGAGTAATCCTCAGTAATATTGTAGCTCAAGACACTTCCAAGATTTGAGATAAATCAGCATTACATTTAAAACTGTTCAATTAAGAGATTACATTAACACGCTGAATAACTGTTCAAACAACGTTTATCAATAATAAAAATACACCATAATTTGTGAAATGTTGTCCTGGAAAATGAGTGCAATGTGAGTTTCCCCCTTTACCCCCGTATCCTTCCTTTGTAAAGTAAAAAAATACACACGAGAATTTCTATGAGCGAGAGCGCAAGGGCCTACAATTTTTTCCAGTAAAGGTATTTTCACATACCTTCCAGGGTTCCTTCACATGCCACAACTGACATGGACTGACGTCTTTATTTCCCTTCCGAAGGAAGTTGTGCTACGGATTTTAATCACTCGAGAAATAGTCCATCGATCCAGGCTGGGTTTGAACCCACGAATATTGGGTCCTGGGCGAGCACTTTACTCTAAGACCTCCAAGTTCAACAACACTTTAATAACGACAAGTATGGTTAATCATATAAAATCAAACTAAACGCATCTACTTAAGCAAATATTAATTTGTTATGTCAAAAACATATTGCTATAGAAATTGCAAACATATTGGCCTCGAATCGCGTTCACGTTCATTGCACCTTAAGCCCAATTTTTATTTAGTAGCTGGTTTGCTTATAGTTTATATTATCAATCTAATATTTGATTGAATACAATAGTCCATTAGAAAGACGCTGCATAAAATACTCAAATACAAATAAATCAAACTAACAGAAGCTACCTTCTAATAAACATTCGAATTCCTTGTAGCAATATTCCCATAAAATAAAAATGTTAATTTCCTTTTATTATTATTATTATTATTATTATTATTATTATTATTATTATTATTATTATTATTATTATTATAAGGTGGTTTGTCTTACGACGGGTCCATTCCTTTTGTCAGTGGACTTAGACCCTGCCTCTAACCAGAATGTTCTTCTTGCCTTCAAGTAATCTAATATTCGTATTATCCTTATTCCTAAGCTCATCTTTCCCTCAACCTTGCCTTCTATGTTGTCGTGCAAAAGAGAGTTCCTCCTAAGAATGTGTTTGATCCAGTTTGCTTTACACCGAAGAATCACATCCAAAATTGTTCTCTTCTCACCAACTCTTCTTAGGACTTCTTCATTCGTCACCCTGTCTGTCCACCTGATCTTATCAAGTCTTTTCAAAGCTCTTCATTTACAAGAACGTTTTAAGTAATTTTTACACTTCACACAAGAGGTAAATGAGCTATTATAATCATTAAATAAATATATCGTTGATTAATTTCCTAGGCACAAGTCTTAGCGCATAAACTGAATTTTTACTTTTTCATGCCCCTAACTTCCAAAATGGTATACCATCGCTATTAGCACGCACGTACTATAATTGGTCGACCAAATTTTGTTATTTAAAATGAACATTTTTAAAAATATTTTAAAGAGCATTTAATATGTTGATTTTAGTAGGCGTACATTTAGCAGCAACTTCCATTTGCTCCATTTAAATTTATCGGGAAACAGTTGAATGTAGATCTTCCGATCAACAGTCACAAATGCTAACTCCGAAGCCAACCCTTCTACCAATGCACGTGTGGACGCTAAAGCTAAGCTGCTCTGAACAAAGTCCCGTTTTTTATGGGTTAACATCGGAGAGCGCTTTTCTCAACCCTGGAAGTTTCTGGTTCAGATATATTCACACAAGTAAACTTATTTCTAAACATACCACTTAAAGTATTCATGGTTTAAAGTTGTGAAGTAAACACAGCTAGATCTGCGTTTTTGAAATAATTGAACGTGGAATTAGAAAGGTGAGTAGGTCCGGGCCCCTTTAGGGAATTGATGGAGGAGCTCCAATTACATTCAATACAAAAACTGTATATTATAATGGAAAGTAATCAAAATAAAGAAAAAGGAAAAAATAAACAAATAAATGCAAATTTAAGGTGGCGATCAAGGGAACGCGAGAAAAAGACTGTTTTTCTACAGTTTTTTTAGCAATACATTTTTTGGCCAAAAGAAATAAAATATTTCTTCAGTACAAACATAGAGTTTAATTTTCTTCATATGGTGATATCAACAGTTGTTGAATATCTGTCAAGAGTGTTCTGAAATTTATTGACAATTTTTTATCTTCATTTAAAAAGTTTGTCCTCTAATACCGCTATGTTCATGACAGATATTAAAAACTGTTGATACCATCATGTGAAGAAAATTAAACTCTTTTGTTTCACTGGAGAAATATTTGATTTATTTTGGCAAAAAAAAAGTTTTTCTAGAAAAACTTTAAAAAAAAACCTTTTCTCACGTTACCTACATCACCACCTTAATAAAGAAAGGCCCTACCTAGGGAAAGAGCAAAAATGGGAAGAATCCGTTGCTTAAAGGTGGCGTATGCTTTCTTGTTTTCTATAGTAAGAGTTGTCACACGCATATTTAAACACAATTTGAAAGACAAATTTTGTAGTATTTCGACATTGTTGCCCTTACTAAAACTTGTGAAAAGTACAAAGGCCAATTCTGAAGACGCCCCGCTCTTCTTGACACACGCTTCTCTCTTCCAGGACAGTCTTACCTGGTCCTGAGGAATAAACCACGCTTGGTGTATCACCCCTAGAGAGCTATAAACACGGGACAGCCACTGCACCGCTTATCTATTATGCAACCGTGCAGAGTTGTGGAGTCGACGGTTCGATTCTCTGGAGAGTACTCGGGACACGTTTCTGAAACAGTCGTACGAGAAATCAAACTGCCGTGAACACAATTCATGCTCCAAACATAATTGATGCCGTAAACTCACTTCGCGCTACCAACCTAACTCAGATCGTAAAAACACTTCATGCTGCCAAGTATATATATATATAGTTTTTATTGTGTCTTGCTACTTGTCCAGGCTATACGTAACCAATATAAATAATGCCGTAAGCAAACTTTATATTGCCTACATAGCTCTTGTTGTAAACTCACTTGATGCTGCCATCACATTTCATTCTCCAAACATGATACAGGCGGTAAACATAAATTTATGTCATAAACAAACTTGTGGTGTCATTATAATTGATGCCATGAACATTTTTCATGCTTACTACATAACGGATGTTGTAAACAGAAATTTTGCCTTAAAATGTGAGTGAAAATGATCCTGAACACAGGACTTATCCTTAAAGATTCAATGGTAGCGCAATGACGCGCTAAGGCAAGGATTCCAGGTTATATCTCCGTGTCCAGGTGTCATTTTTCAAATTTACGAATGCTAAACACAGTTTATGCTGCAAACCTAATTCATGGTGTAAGCGCGCCTTATGCTGTAAACATAATTAATGTTGCAAATCTAATTTATTCTGTAAATACAGTTAATGCTGCAAACAGAATTTGTGCCTAAACATGGTGCATGTGTGTCATTAGTGTGAACTCTAAGATACCAAACTGATAGTAATATGAATTTAAGCCAAATATCCTCCAACACTTGACAAAGTTTTGAAATAATACTTCTTAAGCCTAGCACACACTTGGAAACATTGTTTGACAACTTTTATCTGAAACTGTTTTCTTGTGTTTGCAAATAAGGGAAACAGAATGTTTTGAAACAGTTAAAAAACATTGTTTCGCGTCCAGACTACATTGATGAAACATTGTTTCCTGTCCAGAGTTAATTTGAATGAAAGATGTCTTCCGAGGAGGATGCTGGTATGGCCTGTGCTTACAAAATAGTGTGCTCTCCTCAAAATTGCACACGAAGGGCCTTTAACTTTTTCCACTTCATTCGGACACAACAATGTGTTTGTGTGAAATATCTCCATAAGTTCCAGTTTCTTTTCGGTTGACCACGACATGACAAATGATAAACCAGGAACTGATGTAGTCTCTGTGAACAGCAGATACAAACTGGTCAAAGTTGTTTGTTGCCGGGAATGTTGACAAACACATTTATAACTAATTTCAAATGGGTGACAAGAAACATGTTTCCTTCTTTGAAAACACGGATATTTGTTTTCAAACATTTTGCAAACTGTTTCCCAATTGTTTGCAAACTGTTTGCAAACAATGTTTTCTAGTGCGTAATAGACTTTAGGTTTACACTATTTCAAATAAGTAGTTTTTATATATATAATATAAACAGAATGCTCAACTTTTGGGATCTATTTTACAAAATACTGTACTGCATGTGACTGTGTGACTTTGTGATCAATATACTGAATTTCCTATGACTGGGAGATTGGGGTTTGAATCTCGCCTGGGGATATACCGTGAGGGGGTCCTTTCCTCTTCCACTTGCTAATGCGAGCTCTTCGTTTTTAACCCTCTTCCTAATTCACATTGAATTGATTAAACCGTTAAATAAACATTTTATTGATACGTGTGGACTAAAAAATTAGTTGTTATTAACACCAAACTATTGCAAAACAAATCCTTTAAGGCATTTCATTCCTGTGGATCGTTACGTAAAATTGTTTTATATGAACTTCGAAAATTGGGAATTAATTATGGTTTAAATTCACATGTACTCTACGTAGTTCAGCTTCACAGAGCTATAAACATATTGCATTTTTTTTTACCCCTTCTGAGAGTGTAGATGGAATAGAAAGCTATAATAAACTCTGCAGGTCACTGATAACTGATGTGGCTTGCGATTATATGTCGACTGTTCTAACAATATATCAATTTCTCTTGGCTTGATCATAATTTATCTGACACGGCGTAATATGTTTATCAAACATTCGAATGAATGTACTCGAGGCAGATGGACTCTTATCAACTCATTTATGTGAATATACTCTTAACATAAAGTACTTGTTATGACTGTCATGTGGTCACATCATTAAATCAAACTTCATAATAGAGCCCCTGTTCACTTTTCTAACTTTCCACTCCTAGTTCCTACTTTTAAAAAAAGGTATTTTCACCCATGATTTAACTTTTTTTTTCCCCATGGTAATTATTTGAAGTGGAGTAAGACTTTGACAGGAATAGACTTTTATAAAATACAAACTTTTTTTGGATCAACTCAATAACATTTTACTTTATTATTAGTATTATTTAATAAAATACATAGTGTAAGCCCACAAGCGAGCTATGCTGACAGAGCGGCTGCCGCCGTTAACGATGAAGTTGTCCGTATTTGTGGATAGAGGGTGTCACGTAGTCAGCACAAAGAGCCCTCCCACCGTTTATCTTAGTTTTCTAAATCGGATCTGTTACTTCTCTATTTAAACAGCTCCTCATTCGTTTTCACGATGCTGAGATTGACCTTGTTCCAAACCCACTGCTTCACAGATAAGTTTTGTAAGCGCCGGGGATTGAACCCGTAATCTCTGTATCTGTAGTAAGGCACTCTAACCACTAGACCACATAGGTGGTCAGTTTTATTTGATAGGTGTTTATTTTATCTATCAAAAGTGACAGTACTACTTCATATATAAATATAGGATAATTTCTTAGTAACGTTTATAGCTGTAAAAAAAAGTCCTTCCTATTTAAACCAGACTGTATTGAGTTGGATATAAGCCATTCTTAGATCGCACTTTCTCTCTAGAAGGATTGATATTAAACTTAGATTATTCTTAGGTTTTCTTAAGTTTAGTTTTATTTGTTTTCAAATATTCCAACACAAACATCTGTCAGAAGTGACTTTCTTTCTTAATGAACAGAATTTCTGAATTATCTCTTAAGGTTGGAGTGTAAGGTGCGTTAAAAAAAAAGGGCCATTGTTTTTGCAGTGTTTATATAAAATAATGTTGGCCAAAATAAATAAAATATTGCTCCAGTAAAAACAGTAAAAAATATCTTTATATTATACAGGATGACTTTATCTTCGACTTTTTTATTTGGTATGACGATAACTTTATTTTGTGTAAATATTGTTTCTTAAAATATTTTATATTCATCTTTTGAAGAAAGTAAATACTCACTGGCTGAATCAAACGTCTTAGCACTTTAAATTTCTTCAGCCATTTTTTAAAAATCAAAATCAAAACAATACTTAGAAAAATAGTAGCATTGCTGTACACTAATTTTCGGACATTTTTTTACAACAGAGCACCAAGAGGAACTGTGTGGCTTTAGACCACGGCCTTTAAGTGTAAAAATAAAAATAAAATTTACTGGTATTTATTTGAATTATTCCAGGTGTTTCTGAAATATATATTTTGACCTGAAATTTAAAATTACTATTTAAAATCTAATTTAATTTTGACTACAAAGTATTTCTTTGATTTCTTAAATTAGTTTTATTCATGTAGACCTATAGCTCAGCTCTCATAATACTCCATACACATTAATGAACAAATTCGCATTGACATAATAAATTGATTAAAAAATAGTATTTAAAAACATTCATAGTTTTAAACGGCTTAAGACAATTGTCAGTCTCACCGGCAAAGGAACAATTTCTTAGAACACAAAATATTATCTTCCCATTTAGGGAGTGACATTATATTTACTTATCAGAACATTGATCTTACTACCCCCCCATTCCACCTTTCTTCGCCTTCTTGTGTATGATTAATCACAAAATGTCGGCGACTATACCTTTGTATCTTTAATAGCTTCAACCAGTTCCGCGGTTAATTAACTGGGGATATTCGAGCAATGCAAACGCCCAGTGTGGTTTGTTACGTTAGCCAAGTCGGAAACTAGTTAGAGCTAACTCTGCTCAAAGGTCGAGTATTAGTATGTGAAATCCTACCAAATGATCCTTATTACAATATGTACATAGTTAATTTTTGAACTTGGTAGATTTCTGCTTTGAATGGGTTGTGAACCACGGGACGGCCTGTAAACGTCGGACGTAGATACTTACACTCGTACCATTTCAAGGCGGTTGAAATCTGTGGTCTCAACATGATTCAATTAAAACTTGTAACTAATCTTACTGGTTCCACCCACCACTCTCTCCATGTTGGACTATATATTGTTTGATTGTTTTGGAACGTACAGGAATTAATTATTTGTCAACTAACCCACCGATAAATTTAGTTTTTGCTTTCTCATGAAGATAGAAAGTGTTGTGATCAATAAAAAAAATTCAAATTCATGATTTTGGTGAATGTCGTCAAACCCGAAACTTTTTGTTTTTCAATGCCGTCTATCTGTCTGTTACTGGGACTAGAGCCGAAACCATTTTATCGATCGGGCTAAAACTTGGTATCTAGGGTTTTCATAAGGTTCCTCCAGCGGTTTATAAGATTATCTATCTAACCCTAAAAGGAAGGGTAGTTTACTTTAGACCCGTTTCACTGGCCGCATGGCTTAACGTGCCACTCTCGCAGTAGGCTAGACTATCGATCACAGGGAGATCGGTGTTCAATCCCGGTCGGTTGCACCGAGGGAAGATTTTCCAAGTGGTTTTCCAATCTCACTCAACGCAAATGAGGGTGCATTTCCACTAAATTCAACCTTCCTCATCCCTTACAGTTTAACAAAATTAGTACATACGCGTACAACCCGAACGGATAGTAAGACGCGGTGATAAAAAAACACTAGTAAAGAAACAAATGAATGCGAGTCTTTTTAGACCCGTTATGTTCATTATATTTTTTATCATCAATAAGTTAACTAAAATAATTTTAAGGTTGGCTACAAATTTGTCTCCCCGCCCCCCATCCTCCATGTTTCCTATCTCTCCCGCCTCGATGCCCCTTTCCCCCTTCTTATAACCCACACGTCTCTGTACACACTATATTTTGAAGTATTATAGGCTCAAGGTGCCACCTCTACAATTTAATCCCTTCACCGCAAGCCGCCACTGCAGAAAATTTTCCTATTCAAAATTTCCCCGAAAATGTTCATCTCTAGTTGACACTAAACGGAACAAAGTAGCTATTAGGATATGCAGATGATTTAGTTATGTTGGGCAATAGTAAGGAATCTGTTGCAAGAAATTATATACATTTTACCAAAGGCTAGTAAGGAAATAGGTTTAGAAGTGAACGATGAAGTATCACACAAAGAACACAGAACGATAATTTAGAGATTACTGCCAACAACATAATGATCATTTAACAGGGTTAATGAGTTTAAATATTTAGGAACCATTTGAACTAGCAATAACAATATTAGAGTGGAGATTAGGAAACGAATACAATCGGGAAATGTATTACTCGGTCAGTAAGTTGTTAAATCTCGCCTTCCGTCACTGAACTGTATTAATCATAATACAATGTTAGGGTAATAAAATCTCTTAGATTACGGTGGGCAGGACATGCAGCGGGAATGGGAGAATCTATAACCGTGTTCAGGGTATTTATGGCAACACCAATGGGAAGAGACCATTGGGAAGACCTAGACACGGATGGGAGGAAAATATTATAAAGAATCTGAAGGAGTTAGAGCTTAATGAGGTGGACTGGATAGGACTAACTCAGGATAGGGATAGAGTGTAATGAGCTGGACTGGATAGGACTAACTCAGGATAGTGATAGAGTGTAATGAGCTGGACTGGATAGGACTAACTCAAGATAAGGATAGGGTGTAATGAGCTGGACTGGAGAGAACTAGCTCAAGATAGAGATAGAGTGTAATGAGCTGGACTGGATAGGACTAACTCAGGATAGGGATAGGGTGTAATGAGCTTGACTGGAGAGAACTAGCTCAAGATAGGGATAGGTGTAATGAGCTGGATGGAAGAACTAGCTCAGATAGAGATAGAGTGTATGAGTTGGACTGGATAGACTAACTAGGATAGGAATAGAGTGTATGATCTGGACTGGATAGGACTAACTCAGATAGGGATAGGTGTAATGAGCTGGATGGATATGACTAACTCAAGATAGGATAGGGTGTAATGAGCTGGACTGGAGAGAACTAGCTCAAGATAGGGATAGGTGGCGTACTTTGTTAAGTGCAGCATTGAACTTTCAAGTTACTAATGCCGTAGAGTACGTAACAATAATAATTTTAATACTGTATGTTGTTAAAACAAAACACAAGAAATAAACTTAGGTTTTTCAAGAATTTCAACTAAGCAAGAAACTAGTACTATTATTTTAATTTTTAAATAAATCCTGTTTGTGATAATATTGTTGAAACAATCCAGTGTGTTCGTTAGTGAGACGCTTCTTTAAAAGCCTACGCTTGGGTTGTTTCACCTTTGCCTCCCCCCCCCCCCCCCACAGTTTCAGTACACATCCCCTCTTTCCCTATACCACATTACCCCTCTAGCACATTTTCTGATCTCTTCAAAAACTTCTCTCTCCCTTTCTGGAATTAAAAATAAAATGACTTCAGAGCCTTCCTCATTTAAAAATTTTCAAAAATTATCTGAGTCTACATTTAGCCAACACAGAAATATTCAAAATATTAACTAGTTTTTCCTTTATATATCATTTATAAAACATTCTATTAATGTTGCATAAGGCGCCTATAATACTTAAGAAAGGGGAAATTTAGAGAATAATTTTACAATAGGCCTATGTTATGGTCTTAGTAAAAAAAATATAATAAATTTATAATAATAGAAAAAACACAGATTAGGTTTGTAAAACCAGCCAAATTGGTAGTAAAGTATACAAAAAGTATTAATAAAATAATGTTATATAAATTAGAAAAAAAGAAGATAATTTACTTGGTTGTATTTATTAAGTAGAATTATTTTGAGGATATTTAATATAATAATTATATAATACCATTAGCAGAATATAAAAATACAATTGTAACTATAAATATACAAATACACTATTAAGTTAGTTAATGAACTCACATCAGCAAAATTTATATTACAATATTTCTTTGGCTTTGAAATAATCCTTTGTTCCTTAGGTTTATTATGGAATTCTAAATTGTATTATGTTAATTAGAAAATGTATCTATCCAGGCCTACTTGGTTTTATTTATCAAATTAAATATTTAGTGAATATTTAAAATGTTGAAAAAATTAGATATAATGTATAAAACCAATGGGTTAGTACCTAACTACAATATTATTAAAACTAAACAATTTTATTTGGTTACTCTTGTACGACCTTAAAAGATTAAAATAAAAAATTAAATATTAATTTAATAATCTTGAAATACATCAAAATTGACCATTGTAAAATTATAACAATCTTTCCTTAGTTTAGAAATAGTCCCTTTCTTCTTGGTTTGATCGTGGAATTGAATAAAAGTGACCTATTTCTTGAGTACCAAGATTGATTAACCAACATTGATGGACACGCTGATTAAATGTCAAGCTTATCCAATTTTCTTTGCTAGTGACTGGGAAATCACTTCCCGGCCTAGATGTTTTTTCCTAAGTATTTTTCTTTTCTCCCTCCGACAAAATGTGGGCACATTTACTCTAAATTATACATTCCGAATCCTTTGTAAAAGGGTAATCAAAATGCGTGTATCTAACAGGTAGAAAATACGTGGCGGAGTTTTTTTTTTAGCAACGTAAAGGCTTTAGTGAACTAAGAATAATTTTATGGGTGAAAAAATATAATTTTACAAACTTAAAGATATCACATTCCTTATTACCTTAAGGCGGCCGCCTAGGTCAGCGAGAAGGTATCAATCAGGCCACACGGCTTAAAATACAGTGGTTTTTGTTGTTTTATGGTTCTAATTCTCTATTCTGGCTAAGCTTATACTCCATTTTGCCCTTCACCTACAACCCCCATGTCATGTCAATCAGGAAAAGGGGGAGGAAGGATAAAACTATCAAACTTCTTATCTCAAGGTAAATAGGAAAGCTCGCTGCTAAATCTCAAATCTATTAAAATTTCCAGTTGTGAGGTTTAATTGTTAGAGGAAGGCTAAAGCTAAGGGCCTTTTTTTTTTATCAATCCCAGTTTCACACTTCTGCAAATATGTTTAAAAAGTTGTTGAAAATAAGCTAATGTCACATTTTCACACTTTTTACTTTCTCCCTATCTTACAGGTAGAGAAAGTAGACTATTGTGATCGTTAAAAAAAAATCAAACTCGAGTTTTTGATTAATTTCGACGTTTCATGACCCCCGAATCTGAAAAAGTGTTTTTTGCAATTCCTTCTGTCTGTCTGTCTGTCTGTACCTCGGAGCAGAGCCTAAAATATTTTACCAATCGGGCTAAAACTTGGTATTAAGGGCTTTCATAGGTTTGCCCCAAGGATTTTTTGCAATTGGATTTCTAACCCTAAAATTAAGAGTAGTTTTCTTAAGGGCGAAAAGAGAAAAATCAATTTTATCACAATTGGCTCTAACGATTTTGATTAAATTTTACATCCAAACAATGATCAATATTACAAACACAATGGATACTCTCAATTTTTCGTCAAAATGTCTTTAAGGGTTTGGTCTGATGCGTAAATTCTCATTTTTTAAATCATATCTGAGTAAATCTTTGAGATATGAAATTACTTTTCATTTGCAAATATGTAGGTCTATTTATAATAAAAATATTTTATTTGAAACATATTTTTATAAAACTAATAACTTTCAAGCTATACACAAATATATACTTTTTTTTTAAACTTTTTGAACACTTAAGGTAAAGTATTGCGACCGTAAAAATAAATAAATAGAGATATTGATGGGTGTCAACTTTTCATGATCCCCCGAACCCTAAAAAGTTGTTTTTACAATGCCGTATAGTGTGTCTGTTTAACCCTAAAATTAAGAGTAGTTTTTAACGGGATTGACTTTCTCAAAATCGGCTTTAACGATTTTGATTAAAATTTGTATCTAGGGGTTGATTAATATCATAAACAAAATGGCTATTTTGATTTTTCCATGAAAATGAATTTTAGAGTACTTTACTGAAGCGGAACTTTCCAAATCCACGCAACTATCTGAGATAGGAAATAAATCATCATTGCAAAAATTAAAAATTAAAAACTTTTACTTGAAATATATCTTTATAAAACCATTATTTTCTTAGATATTTGCAAATATATTAACACAATTCTGTGAGCTTTAGTTGTACAGAGATACTAAAGTTTTAACTCAATAATTCTCTAATGCCACAGAGTAGGTAAATAAGTTAGTAATTTAGTTTCTCAAAAAGTTGAGGTCTGTTTCTTTTAACCTTTTAGGGGAAATGTTTGTACAGCAATAATCTATCTCTTTCATTTTAGACTCAATAGTCCATATCTACCTTTTTTATTGGTCAAAATGTATAAATGAGGAATTCAATAGTAATTAGATGACCTTAAGATGTGTAGCTCCTAATAAAATGTCGAAAATTGAACCGAAAGTTGAAATTGTAGTATGAAGTGTTGACTTTTGTGGACACAATATTAATCTTTTTTATTGGTCCAAACATTCCAATGAGGACTTAAATTCTTTAAAAATAAAATTGTAAAATTTAAAATCGGGAGTCAAAAAGTTTTACGTAAGTATAGCGCAATTTTTTCTCGAATATGCTGGTGTATATTATTTCGTTTCACATATCTTACGATTTTTGAGTAAATTTCTCCATTTTTACACAATGAAGCGAGAAAGTCCGTGCGAGGTTCCGTACCATTTATTTCTATTAATAAAACTCAAACTCTAAGGTTGTTAAGGGAAAATCCCATCGTTGTAGTCTTACGACTTAATTTTGGCGTAAACCGTATTTTGAAATAACGCATCGTAGAATTAAATATCACGTTAGAACTGAACGACTGCATGGCAAATTTTTCGCTTTTCTTTTCATACTACCTCCCACGTGTATCTTTGAAAGATAATTATACTGAAAAATATCACAAGACGATGGAAAAAATCACAAAACAGTGGAAATAGCCGTGCGGTTAACGTCTACGACTATTACTAGAAGTTAAGAGCTACCTCCTTTAAAAATACTTTTACTAAGAAAGATAAAAGCGTAGAAAAACATTTTTTTTTCTCCACGCCGTACTGGCTAGCCGAGTTAAAATTAATATGATTTATAATGATTATTGACGTCAAATTTAGATTATATGTACCCAAATTTACGTGGAGGGAGCATGGGAAAACTCACCCTCAGTACACTCAATTTGGATTAGAACCCTGACCTCTTCGTAACTGACAAAATAGACTTAGAGGAGCTTGGCATTAAGGTGGGATGGAAGGGGACGCGAGAAAAGGTCAGTGTTTTTACAGTTTTTTTGGCAAAACTTTTTTTTTTGTTAAATAAATAAAATATTGCTCCAGTACAAACATAGAGTTTTTCTTCACGTCTTGATATCAACAGTTGTTGAATATCTGTCACGAGCATAGTGGCATTAGATGAAAAAATTTTAAATAGAGAAAAAAAAATTGTTATTACATTCCAGAACACTCTTGACAGATATTCAAAAAAATTTGAGGTTACGATGAGAAGAAAATTAAATTCTATGTTTGTGTTGGAGCAATGTTTTATTTACTTTGGCAAAAAAAAAAATATTTTTGCCATAAAAACTGTAAAAAAAAACACTATTTTTTTTCTCACATCCCCTTATATCCCACCTTAAGTCTACGCTACCGCCGTTATGAGTGAACATTTCTTGAGGATCATAGAAACTATCGGTATGAAATGTTTAGTACATTACTGTATTACACGAGAAGATTTGAATTCGAAAGCCCTTTTTAAATAAGCTTCTTATGCGAGATTTGAGGATGCCTCTGAATTCACACTTTATATGAGCGTAGATCCAACTTCTCCAGCCGTGACGACGCGCGCCAACTTGATGCCTCGTCCGTCACTCGTCTTATAACCTGTCACACCCGTTTGTGAGATGTGTCGTGTATGATTTTATAATACAAAATAGACTGTCTATAATAAAATGCCGTAACACGTCATTTCAACCAACAGGAATTAAAAATATAAAAGAAATAAATTAAAATATACCAGACTGTTTTAATCTATAGTTTTACTTTCACCCGGTTCGGTGGTCTCATGATCTAAGGCGCTACTCTGTCAGTAGACTAGACTGCTGATGACGGGGAAATAAAAGTTCAAATATCGGTCGGGTGTACTAAGGGTGGATTTTACTAAACGGTTTTCCACGCAAATGCCTGTACACTCCCTATATATATATAACCTTTCTTATCCCTAAAAAATGAGCGTAATTAGTACAAAAGCGTATATCCCGTAGGTTAGTAAAACGTGATGCTAAAAAGAATCTGTTTCAATCTTTAATCTTAATTTTAATCTTTGGGTCATTCAAGTAAATAAGAATATGATATAACAAATTCAACACAGAATTTTCATGTATTTCATGCTATCTGATCCATGACTATAACTACACAATCATAGTCATATTCATACTCATGTTATAAAATAATTTAAAATATTCTATGTATTTTATATATATATATTATTTCCAAAACATGAATATGTGTGTGTATATACTTAAATAACTATTTTTTTACCAAAGATTTTAAAAATGCAAGACATATTTCTAAACATTTTCATGAATTTATTCTCCTTAATTAAATAAATATTAATTTTAAGTGACTTTAGTACTCCAACCATTCTATGTTTTTGATTGGCCGAACGCAACGTGTCACAACTACATAAACGCAAGAGATTGACATTATTCATCTCCTCCCCACAAGCCAAACCACAGCGCATGCAGTGAGCTTTGGGCACTGACCTTCTTTATAAGACTTTTGGGTACGTTGACCTCTAGGCCCTAATTATCTCTTTGAGAATTTTGTATACGTTCAGCTTGAGGCACTGATTATTTCTTTGAGACTTTGGGATACGTAGATCTATATTATTATTATTATTAGCACCACGTCTTACTACCCGTTCGGGCTATACGCACGTAGATCTCTAGGTAATGGTGATGTCTATGAGACTTTGGAGGCATAGATTTCTAGGTAATGATGATATTTATGAGACTTTGGGGGCATATATCTCTAGGTAATGGTTATATCTATGATACTTTGGGGCATAGCTCTCTAGGTAATGGTGATATCTATGATACTTTGAGGGCATAGCTCTCTAGGATAATGTAGATATCTATGATACTTTGGAGCATAGCTCTCTAGGTAATGATGATATATATGAGGCTTTGGGCATAGATCTTAGGTAATGGTGATATCTATGATACTTTGAGGGCATAGATCTCTAGGTAATGATGATATCTATGATACTTTGGAACATAGATCTCTAGATAATGATGATATCTATGATACTTTGGGCATAGCTCTCTAGGTAATGGTGATATCTATGATACTTTGGAACATATATCTTTAGGTAATGATGATATCTATGATGCTTTGGGACATAGATCTCTAGGTAATGATGATATCTATGATACTTTGGGGGCATAGCTCTCTAGGTAATGGATATCTATGATACTTTGGAACATATATCTTTAGGTAATGATGATATCTATGATGCTTTGGCACATAGATCTCTAGGTAATGATGATATATATACATACTTTGGAGCATAGATCTCTAGGTAATGATGATATATATACATACTTTGGAGCATAGATTCTAGGTAATGATCATACTTATGAGACCTTAGAGGCGTAGATCTCTAACACTGACACTAAAACTTTTTTGTTAATGAATGTATGTCCGCAGACGTCGTCACCCTTTGGTGCTAGAGGGCGCTATCAGTTGTCGGCACGTCAAATGGCTATTTTTCGCCGCCATCATTCATAACGCGGGCTTCATACGTGTAACATTGAGTATTTCACGGATTCTGAGATGGGTGAAATGCATCTTTAGCATATGTGGCTGGGAAATATTTTTAAAATGTTTGGCAGTCAATGTGTCGAAGCTGTCCTGCATGTAATGTTGGTCACACTTTTTGCCTTTCATGCATGTGCCAACAGCGCCCTCTAGCACCTAAGGGGGACGTTTGTGGACATAGGTTCACTAAAGAAAAATGTTTGTTTTGGGTTCCTTTTCTCCATTTTATGTATGTATTTCGAATCATCCTGTATATACCTGCTCTTAAAAGAATTCAAACGTATTTATCAAAACTGTAGGTTCTACAAAATTACATAGAGCTTCTAATAATTACTCTCTAAATTGAAAAATTACAAAATTCTTAATGAATATTCCTTTTCTATACGTATTTTAAATTTCTATTTATTTCACAAGCGGTATAGATTTGTTCATCAAACAGGATTAAAATAAACTAAATAAATCGTAAATATTTACTTTTAGAATAATAACTATTCCTAAACAGAAACTCAAATGAAGCACTAACGCAAGTATATTTTAAGCTTAGACCTATAAACTTTAATTGTTCATTATGTATATATTTATTTATTTATTTTATGACATTTGAGATTTGATCCAACAAGAAACATTCTTCATGCTCTCATCAGTTTTTTTCCATTTTATATTTAAATATATCCAATCATCCGTAAGCTCGGGGAGTTAGCGTTCCGCGCCATAAGTCTTTATTCGACAGTGCAATTTCCAGTTTCACTATAGATGAAAGTATATTTTGTTGTCCAAAGATAATTATTTTAGTGGTGATATAACACAGCCCCGCATAATATTATTTCCTGATTCGAAAGCGCAAGAAGCGCACAGGGGATTTTGAAAATAATAAAGAGGTTTAAATTGCATCGATAGGGACATCAGAATCCAATTTGATTATTATATTTTATTGTTCTGAACTATTGAGCCTCCCATTTACAAACACACAAACATAAGGCTGATGATTTATTTATTTTTTTGACCTGCTAATTCATTAGTAATCTTCTTTTACATCAATTTGCAGCAATCAATTACTCTTTGAACTTTGAATGAAAAAATACTGTTAGTCCTTTATTGGGTAGCTGTATATCATAATACGTTGTTCCTCATTTTTTTGGATAAATTCTCGCTCCACGTCAATTAATTAGCCCCGGGGTTTACCCCATTGCATCGAGTCGTCGTTTCCTGCAACACCGACAGCTCGATATTAATTTCTCAATAATATACTTTATTACTCGTGCATTTCATATTGACTCTTATATCGCTTTTAGTTTTTGAGGGAACTCGACTCCTTCCTAAAGAAACTTTGTGAACTCGAAACACACGTATTCCATTCGAATTTGGCAATTAGTTGCGAGAGTTAAACACATTATACTGCCTCAAACATGCAGTACTCTATTTAATAATAAAGTAAACAAAAGATAAATACATCAATGGGAATATTTATTTGGACTTTGTGAATGGAATGTAACTTCAAAACAGTTTTCGCGTTAGTCTGTGAATGGTTTGATTTATTTACACTGTGTATGGACCAGATATAAGTAATTAAAAAAGTTTTTTAGTATTTGTTTTGTAAAGCCGTATCAAGAATTACTTTGGGGAAAGGGAAGATATTTTCAATCTGTGGTAGCTCGTACTAAACTCCTTAAAAAGAATATATGGCAAGGACATTAAAAAAAATTGAATCCCTCTTCAAACTTTTAAAGGCATTTGAAAGAAATCCAAAATTACTATATTGATAATTATTTCGGCAAGGTTTGATATCCCAAAAAACCTTCTTTGTATAAAGCCCTGTGATTGGCTGGTGCCATGTTTGTCGGTACTGGTTTGTAGAATGTAGACACCTCGTTTAGCCATTTATAGCGCTAGTTATAGCCGCATGAAGCACGATGTGGCTTGAAATATGAAGCTTCAAAATGAAACACAGCTGTTAATAAACATACAGATAATTGTCAGATACAGAATAATAATTATATATGTTTTTCAAAATGTTAATCATGTATGCTTATCATTATTCATAATAGAAGCGATAAGGTTTCCTTAAATTGGGTAACATAATTGAATTCGACCATAGTTTGAGATAGAAAACTGAATTTATGTAACCTCTGAAATGATAAGGTAGCTACTGCGTTTCATTTTGTTCCCACCTGTTTATTTCTGTTTGTTGCAATATTGGCAAGTGTCAAAATTGGCTCCCTCCACCTTAAAACGGCAGTGCCTGTTGCGCTCTATGCGGGCGAGGATACCCTCCAACTGTCGAGAACAATTCGGTTCCGCTTTACTTTTATTAACTTTGCAATTATTAGCTGTTTAAACCACAGCAGTAAACAGTGACTTTTGTTTTAAATTATAACACCCCATCTCATTACTCGTTTGTGTTATACCCTTATATACTAATTACGCTTATGGTTTTAAGAATGATAAAGGTTACATTTAAAGGAGATGTACCTGTATTTGCGAAGAGGGAGAGTGGGAAGCAATTTTGGCCCTATCCCGAAGATGAGCCAAGAATGGGAACATGGAGACAGGAGAAGAAGAGGTCGACCATAAACCACGTGGTCGCACAACGTTGTGTGTTCAAGGGAAAATTATAATTTGGAAACAGATGATGCGGGGGATCGAGTCAAGGGGAAAAAATGCCATTAAAAGTGTGATTTAGTTTCTTAACATGTTATAAAACTCTTCTTTTTATAAAGGTGACCTGGTGGTCTAGGGGTAAGGTGTCAGATTTATGTGCTGAGGGTCCGGGGTTCAATCCTCTGTCCCGGCACAGATTTATCTGATTGCCAAACCCTTCTTTCACCTCTGACAAGACGTGTATTAATCACAACTTGTGAATGTGAGGAATACCAGGCCTCCACCGTGGTTCGGATCCCACGTTAAATTGTAGGTCCTCTATTTCATCTCACAATCACCCTACTATTGCACATTAGCGTTTGTATAACCCGAACGGGTAGTAAGACGCGGTGCTAATAATAATATTTTTATAACAAATGTTTTATTTTGTCATTTTGTAAATCTATAACGTATGCTTTTATATTACTGATCTGTATTGTTCAGTTGGAGAGTAACTTCAACATTGACGAACATTCCCAATATTAATTAATTAATCACTCTTTATAATATAATCATCAACCCCAGGGCTAATCACGTGAACGTCAGTTTGGACACCCCTATCATAAGTGGGGTGGACCGTCCCTTGTTGGGAAATAACAACAAAGAAGGAGTGGTAGTAACTTTTAATTGCCTTCAAGAACAAAACATGGGGGGGGGGGGAAGGGGGGTGATAAATAAAACAAACATAAATATCCGGGCTTTATAAAGGACGGTTGCATGGCAACTAGCAAGTGTTTCCCCTATAAATAACGCTAACATATGGTGTTCAGTAGCAGCCATGGAATTTTGCCGCAGTGGCTACAATAGATTATAGTAGAAACAGTCGTATCTGACATTTATAAAAACTACTGAAACTACTTTAACACCTTCAGACATCAGATCATGTTGTTTGTTTTTAGCTTATGTCACCGGGGTTTATCGGGTAGACTTTCCTGGCCTTGTAACCGTCTTCTCAGGTTGGTACACCATGTAGGTGCGGTTACTTAGTAGTCCCTGTGAGATGATGTCAGGATAACGATAATGATTAAGTGGTGCCAGTAGAAGTATTTAACCTTACTTAAACATAATTAACAAGACCATGACAACCATATGAAGAGTTTTTCCTTCGGGAAAAATACTTTTGTTACCGCCTAGAATCGAACCTGGAACATTTTAGTTAGTAGCCAGGAACGCTACCCACTAGGCCAGGGGTGTCAAACTCAAATAGGTGCAAGGGCCACACTATATAATTAAGGTGGCATTGCGGGCTGAATATACGATTTTTATTTATTATTATATTATACATTTTAAATGTTTATACAGAATTAAAAAGCTTACTTTTCCCCCTTTACCCCTTTTCATTCTTAAAGAACATTGATTTCTACAAACATATTTTCTTTTAATGCAGGCTCAAAAGGTAAATAAAAAAATTATTGTCAATTAACAATATTAAAAACAATTGCTAAAAAAAAGTAGTTATGACAAGGACAATAATAATAAACTTAGTTCAAAATTCAAAGGTTTTTCATTTAAAACAAAATGTCAGGATAGTAATTTATCACATCTACTGTTTGTTGGAAATCTGCCATCGCTTCCCACTTACTAAATTATCAAAATCTGGAGGAATATTTTAACTTAAAACAATCCTCATTGTGTTTTGTAAATGTTCATATGTAAGCTGGACCTAAAATAAGATTCTCTAGAAAATTACTAAAAATGAAAAATATATTCTTCAAATTAGCTGATTATTACTAGGCCATAAACGTTGAAAATTAAGATTTAAGGCCATTCCATAAGGTTCACAAGGATTTATTTAAAAAGACTTTTCTTTTCACACTAACAGTTCTACATTGCGTGTTATAGGGTCATTTCTCAAAATAATATTTTTTTATTAACACCAACAGACAAGACTAAATACTGTCTATAAAGAAGTTAAACTTAAACCTCCAAAAGATAAAATATTTTGTTATCCTTCGTTTAACATTTTGTCAGACAATTTAAACTAATAAAGTATTAACATTCAAAATAATTTAATATTTAATTACTTTTCACTTTGGCTAACTTTATATTCTAAAAAAGGAACCAAGTTACTTTATAGGTTCGCCTCGCGAAGAACAGGCACAACAGCTAGTACCAAATAAAAACAATATGGCCGGGGTTGCATTAACGAGTCTGTTAGTTCATTTATTCGCCGATATGTTTCTGTTTCTGCTAAACTAGAGCTGGGGGACTGTTGAAACGGAAAGCAAAAAAATACACGGCTGAGCTGAATGGGGAGTTTTCCTGTTTGCTTATATTGTGTAAACTCAAAATTAGGAGCAAATTAAATAGTTAGAGCTAAAATTTAACAAACAATTTTGGTCCTTTTTTCGTTGATATATGATGTAATGTATACTAAGATGTGGTACAGGTCTCAATATCCTTGTGTGCTATGCTTATATTTACTCTAATATAACAAGGACAAAGTGTAGAACTTAGAGAAATATGATATAATTTGTTTGGAAAGAGAGTTGGAAATCATTTAGGAAAAACCTTCAATACACTCGGCCAGACTTCAAACCCCCAACCTTCCTGTATTTGACATTTGGTTGACCCATAATATGTAGTTGGCACGCAGTCTGAGCAGCAGGTAGATTATCTATTTGCCGGTAATAGGTAGTTATGTGGTGTCTCGAAGCAAGTATCAGGGATTGTAATCGGTGGTAGTTTGGTTGATTGCAGTAAGTAGTTTTTCTATGATTGAATAAAAGATGTTTTGATGGTTGCTGTAGGTAGTTGTTTTTATGATTGCAGAAAGTAGATGTTTTGATGTTAGATGGTTGTGGTAGGTATTTGTTTTTATGATTGCAGAAA
Organism: Timema podura; assembly: GCA_033556935.1. Taxonomy (NCBI): domain Eukaryota; kingdom Metazoa; phylum Arthropoda; class Insecta; order Phasmatodea; family Timematidae; genus Timema; species Timema podura. The sequence goes on along the minus strand of JAVRXN010000013.1, from coordinate 44,290,512 downwards.
GTAAATGTTTTGATGGTTGCAGTAAGTAGCTGTTATTATGATTGTAGAAAGTAGATGTTTTGATGGTTGCATTAAGTAGCTGTTTTTATGATTGTAGAAAGTAGATGTTTTGATGGTTGCAGTAAGTTGCTGTTTTTATGATTGCAGAAAGTAGATGTTTTGATGGTTGCAATAAGTAGTTGTTTTTATGATTGCAGAAAGTAGATGTTTTGATGGTTGCAGTAAGTAGTTGTTTTTATGATTGCAGAAAGTAGATGTTCTGATGGTTGCAGTAAGTAGTGGTTTTTATGATTGCAGAAAGTAGATGTTTTGATGGTTGCAGTAAGTAGTGGTTTTTATGATTGCAGAAAAGTAGATGTTTCTGATGGTTGCAAAGTAGTGTTTTGATGGTTGCAGTAAGTTGCTGTTTTTATGATTGCAGAAAGTAGATGTTTTGATGGTTGCAGTAAGTTGTCTGTTTTTATGATTGCAGCAAGTAGATATTTTGATGGTTCACAGTAGTTGCTCTGATGTTGTATCGGGTAGCTGGTAGTCTGCATAGAGAGTTGTGTTATTCTTGCAGCAGTTATTTGTCACACTGGCCCGCAGAGGTAGTCAGCTAAGTCCATAAGGACTGTTTGAATATAGAGATGGGTGATATTTCATTGACGGTGATTTTTTCACCGTACTACTCCGTGATCACCGTCACTCCCAGTGAATGTATCTCAAAAGTACAGTGATTGAGATATCGGTGATCGGTGTTAGCGACAATTCTCACCAGACGGCGACAGCAGCATTCCAGTATGAAAGCTACGACTGTGACTAACAAAATATCGGTTGGTGTCTGGAAATATGGTGACACACAGGTGCGGGCAGTCCGTAGTTTTGGCAGGAAATCTTTAGACTAGGAAATTTTTAGGTATTAGTTCTTTGTTAATGCCGCCCTTAGGAATTGTGTGTGTGTGTGTTTGTGTGTGTGTGTGTGTGTGTGTGTGTGTGTGTACAAAAGTCAGACCTCAGAACAAATCAGAAATCATTTGCTAGTGTATCTTTTTGAACGTTTATTAATTTCATGGTATATATATATATAGCATATATATACTGTTAATGCAGTGTAATGTTAACTTAAGACATGGTTAAATGTAAGAGAAGACCTATGCCTTAATTTCGCCATGTAAATAAAGACAACAATAATAATATATTAAGTTAGATTAGGCTAGGTTAGGTTAGGTGTCAATTATTCAGGTATGCCACTGCTCAAACCAGTATTAAATTTAGACCCATCTAAATATTCAAAGGCTTTGTACATAATAATATGCTAATTAATTGTCTTTCTTTTTTCCTTTCTAAGATAGGAATACAAAAATACTGGTGTTGCTGCGGTGAAGGCTTTGGTAAATAACTTAGGTGTGAGAGGTTGAATAAAGTATAGTATGATTTTGGTAGGAAGAACAATAGAAGTTAGTTACTAAAGTTACTGAAACAATGTTAATATATTCATACATAAAGTCATGCCATCTGCAGATGTTACTTTTGATAGATATTATCAATACCTATCAAATAACACAAATAATATAAAGAACATGTTTTCAATGTTGGCCGCAAAGAAATATGTTTTGGTTTTCTCTACTGTTTTTCTAACCAAAATCAGGGTATAGCACGAATACCCTTGAACACGAATGTCCTAGTCAACATTGAGATTATAAAACCGCTGTTCGATGTCAAAGAGATGCCGTTCTTTTGAGTGCGTGCCGATGCTGCACTAGAGTCCTTCTTGCATTCAGACTAATAATATCCTGGACTTATGTTTTCCGCTTACACCGGTCTATGTCCTTAATTCTCATGTTTCAATAAACATTCTTTCAAAAATACCCTATACCTCAGTTTTAGCTTATGTGGTGCTGACTGACAGCTCACAGCTGACTTCTGACGGCTTTAAAAAGCTACCAGACCAAATTATGTATCCCTACGTCGAACCATATGATCTGCAAAAAACATGTCTTTAGCAGTTGTCACTTCTGACAGTCAAAATTTAGGTATATACCTAAATGTTGACTGTCAGAAGTCAGCTGTGAACTGTCAGTCAGCACCACATAAGCTAAAACTGAGGTATACACTTAATTACATTGTGGCGGCGGACTCTATCTCCTTAAACTTTTCAGTACAGTAACATGTTGGATGTTTCTCAAATTTACTTTTCTAACCCAAACATAATAATTATATAACTTACTATACAGCAGGTATAGTTGAAATTAATAAATATAATAATTTACATTTTATAAAGCAATATTGTGAAATAATATTCCTCACAGTTAGTCTTTGTTCTTAGTCCGTTGACTACCAACGTGAATTTTTTTCATTTTAACAAAAATAAATCTGTTATTTATTAATCTCTAAGAGACTGGAAAGTTGGCAACAAACTGCGACCGTGAAAAAATATCATTCGACATAACGTTGTGACTACCGGTCACCTTGAATAATCGCTGGTATTAATCACCGATATTTTACAATCACGGTCACGGTAATCACCGATATCGCAAAATCATGGTTTAGCCCATCCCTAGTTAAATATCTAATGAAAACACTCTCAGGCCTGTTGGTGTTTAGAACCTGAGTGTTGTAAACTACAAATCTCCGGGTGTAGTTAGGGTGTGGAATGGGAGGGGGGGGGGGTAAGAAGGGGAGGGTTCTCACAGTCCCCAAGTGCAAGCCAACTTAAACTTGGTGCCATATTTCATCTGGTGCGCTCTCCTCTCCCTACTGCCCCCTTTCCAAAAAAGAGTGTTTACAAAAACTACACGGTGTACTTTGCTAACTCGCCATTCATTACCTTCACAATGGCTGTCCACCTTTTTCCTTGTACTAGGACTGGAACAGCACAGTAAATAATGTCGCTTCGTTTGAAGAGGTATTCTTTGATCAGAAATAGTCTCCAACCTTTTATAATGTTTGATATTTGTTTATAATATAATCAAAATTAGGTATGTTGATAATATAAAATAATAAAAATAATATTACTTATAATTATTATAACATTTATCAATCTTGTTTCATAAGTAGGAAGCCACAAAAACAAAACATTAAATATTATATGAATACGATATTCTGACATTGTGTCCGAATCATACATTTAATTTAAATCATATTTATTTCAAAGGATTTGTACACTAATTGGCAAACGCATTTTCCTTTGTTTTTTATTTGCTTAAGTTAGGGCAGGCCCAAATTTTAGAAAATAGTTCTCGTATTTGGTGTTCAAAAACTAAAAAAGACATACAGACGGCATCGCAAAAAAAACTTTTTTGGTTTCAGGAGCTCATGAAACGACGAAATTTATCAAAATCTTGAGTTGGATTTTTTTTTTATGATCACAATACTCTCTTCGAGGGGTCGAGAGAAAGTAATAAACCCTGTAATTTTTTAATGTTTACTTTTAGTTTATTTTTCATGCAGTATTAAGTATTATTATTGGTTTGTTCACAAATAATTACCTAGCTACTATTTATAATTGATTACAAAGGGCAAATATATCGAAATATTTAGAAATGTAAGTATTTTCCGCCACCTCCTGAAAAAATTAAACTTAAATTTGAAATGTAAAAGACGTATTAATTATTCCTAGTGGTTTAAAAAAAAAAAGAGCTGTCATCATTGTCTCCTTTAATTACATCATTAAAAGGAATTCAAATCAAGATATAATTTACTAAAGATGAATTATACAGTTGATATAAAGTCTTACACTCAAAAAAGACAAATCTTGATCAAAAAATGACTGGCTTAAATTCCACCATTGAATTTAAATATACATGGTGGCATATAAAACGTAATCAAAGCTGTGCTTATTAGCAAGGTTAAAAGTGGTATTTTTTTCCCCCTGTGTTGAAATTGTAGTTTGTTATTATCAGCTAACTTTTTTAAACTTTTAAATTCTTCTGAATATATGTGTTGAGTCTAAACACGTTCTTTATTGTTCTATTGTCAGATAATAAAACTATTATATACTACGATAAAAACTTTTTCTGGTAAAGAAAACCGGCTTTTTATAATTTTACCCTCCCTTATTCCTAACTGTTAATCCTACTGGAAGTTTTTGACCATATTTCTCATTTCAAGGCAAATAAATAAGAATGCATAATATTTATTTTAAATGTATCCATTACATTTTTTTTAAATCTTCATAGTAGGACCAAGGGGAGATTTTCAAGTACATAATTTGAGTATATTTATCATAAATATTAAGCCAATAGAAAAAATGAAGCTCATAAAAAATATGTTTTTCATATTCACCCAGACATACCTATGTGAATCTTTTGTGTATATTATGTAATGAGAATTTATCATTTTATTTTGGTGAGTTTTATAACTTTGAAAACAGGGTTTTGGAACTTTTTCTCCCACAAAGAAAGCACATTATGTACAGTCCAAGTTTAGTAGGAAACAGCTTATCTGACAACTAAAAAGTTACTCTAATGTCTTTCACGTATACATACGCCAAGCTATGTTATCTGCAGCTGTCACTTTGATTCTTCTATCAATACCTTTGAAATAACACGAATAATATAGTAAAATGTAATCATTGCCGGCCACAGAACATACCTTTGTATTTTCCAAAAGGTAACAAACATTTTAATGGCAATTGGTTAGCCTTAAAGTAGAACGTGTACCAATTAGAGTAATCTGCACACCAACTGTGGTACTGAACAATTAGACTACGGGTCTAAATAATTACTTTTGATTCATATAATCAAGGAACAAGTAACGGAGTACCAAAACTATAAAGGAACTCAAACTCTGAAAATAGAACAAGACATACAATTATTTTCACAAACATTGTACGCCAAACGCGACAATTTAAATAATATATATTATAGTTATAAAGCCTCTTGTAGTGGGGAAATGAACCAAAACAGGCATCTAAACAGGGTCAAGGGTGAATCATGTTTGATTGAAATCTTTAAAACAATCCCCTAACACTCATCAACTAAACATATTGTGGCGCGAGTTAATTAAAGCTATATTTAAATATTTTAACACTATTGTAGTGGGTGTTATGGAGGGTGGGGAGGTGTAAAGGATCGTGCGTTGTTATAACAACATCACGTTCCTCCAAAGAAATACCTGTCAGTTTATCTCCTGTTCTTACCCAGGTATGTCGTCTGTTATCGCGCAGATGACGTGACTACCACCTACACTGTCTCTAATATTAGTCTTCAAAGGTGTGACCTCCCACCCTTCATTGCCTGGCTTTGTACCAACAGCCGCAGGGGGAACATTCTACCCTCGTCCCTGCATCCCTCTGGTGAACAGAGGGGGAAACTTTCCCCCACCCTGACACGGGGTATTTCTATGTACAAGCTCGAGGTACTAAGAATATACCTTAGTATGCCGATATATCCATGTAGATTATTAGTGTTTTAGAATGAATTTTTAACTCTGAAGTGGTGGTAGTTATTTTCACTTTAGCGTCAAAATGATGTCATATAATTCCTAACAGGTTAGGTTTTGACAATCTTAGATTCATAATTATGTCACGTAACTCCAAATAGAGTAGGTTTTGACAATCTTAGAATCATAATAATGTCACGTAACTCCAAACAGAGTAGGTTTTGACAATCTTAGATTCATAATTATGTCACGTAACTCCAAACAGAGTAGGTTTTGACAATCTTAGATTCATAATTATGTCACGTAACTCCAAACAGAATAGATTTTGATAGTCTTAGAATCATAATTATGTCACGTAACTCCAAACAGAATAGGATTTGACATCTTAGATTCATAATTATGTCACGTAACTCCAAACATAGTAGGTTTTGATAGTCTTAGAATCATAATTATGTCAAGTAACTCCAAACAGAGTAGGTTTTGACAATCTTAGATTCATAATTATGTCACGTAACTCTAAACAGAATAGTCTTTGATAGTCTTAGATTCATAATAATGTCACGTAACTCCAGAGTAGGTTTGGACAATCTTAGTTTCATAATTATGTCACTTAACTCCAAACAGAGTAGGTTTTGATAATCTTAGAATCATAATAATGTCACGTAACTCCAAACAGAGTAGGTTTTGACAATCTTAGATTCATAATTATGTCACGTAACTCCAAACAGAATAGATTTTGATAGTCTTAGAATCATAATTATGTCACGTAACTCCAAACAGAATAGGATTTGACAATCTTAGATTCATAATTATGTCACGTAACTCCAAACATAGTAGGTTTTGATAGTCTTAGAATCATAATTATGTCACGTAACTCCAAACAGAATAGGTTTTGATAGTCTTAGAATCATAATTATGTCACGTAACTCCAAACAGAATAGGATTTGACAATCTTAGATTCATAATTATGTCACGTAACTCCAAACATAGTAGGTTTTGATAGTCTTAGAATCATAATTATGTCAAGTAACTCCAAACAGAGTAGGTTTTGATAGTCTTAAAATAATAATTCTGTCACTTAACTCTAAACAAAGTAGGTTTTGACAATCTTAACGCCAGGATTATGTCGTATAGCTCAAACCAGGGTATGTTTTGAGAATCTTAGCCTCATAATTATGTATCATATGGGGAAACCATATCAATCAATCTATGATTGTTTTACGAAGAATAGGCTTAATTGTTTGTCAAGTTTCGTAAAAATCAGTTTCAATCAATTGATTTTTCAAGCTTTCATAAAAGTTTACCGTCTTTGTTTGTATCTTTAAAGTTGTTTTATTTGCATTTAAACCTTTTCGTTTGACATAATAGTGATCAAGATTAAGATTTGTATACAATCACTGGAACAGCTTACTTGCTTTAGTAAGGAGTAGATGTAGAGAACGTGATAAAAGGTAAGTGGTTTTTGCAGTTTTTATATCAAAACTTTTTTTTGTCAAAATAAGTCAAATATTGCTTTAGTACAAACATAAAGTTCACCTGAAAATTTCTTGAATATCTATCAAGGGTGTCTTGGACAACTTTTTCTCTTAATTTAAAATGTTTCTCATCTAATGCCGTTATGCCGGATTCACAATCAACTTAACTTTAACTTAACGTAACGCTCACTTATAGTTCACTTATCGTAAAGGAAACCAGTGGTGGGTTACCATGAGTCACGTAACTTAACGTTACAGCTTGAGCCAAACATTAGCATTCGATAGCATAGATGATTTGTGATGTACTATTTGTCAACAGCGCTATCTGTGACTATTTATGTATCGTTTATTTTTGATATTTTTTAATTACATTGCAATAAAATATTGATCCTTCAAACTAATTGTATTGAAGTTAAGTTTTTTTTGCACTTTCTACTCTTCATATTTAAGTGTTATGTTATACTCGTCATCAATCATGTTTTAAAAGTAAAATATAGCTTGCATACACTCTAAACAAATGAAGGAACGATACTTGCGAAACAGTTGAAGTACTAAATAGCAGTGTTAAGCTCCCCCACAGACTGGCAGGTCCGGCCTGTGAAAGGCCGCATGCCGGACCTGTCACACGACAGAACTGTTGCTTCGTTTGTCCACAGAACTAGAGGCTGAAAGTGCAGGTCTGACCACGGATGAAGCTCCAGTTTCCTACAAGCACTCATGACGAGAGGTTCATAATGAATCGGAAAAGAAAAATGGCAGCTATTATTGTATCATTAAGTGTCATTGAGGAAAAAAATCAGAAGAAGGAAACGTGTTAGGAGGAGGTTTTGATGTATGAAGTGGTATCTAAAAAGGAATAATTTGTCTGACATGGTACTTTTGAAGGAGTTACGGAAAAACAACCATGAAGATTACAGAAGCTATATTTACATTAATGATGATTGTTTTGACTTCTTGAATACTCTAGTGAAACCCCGCATTGAAAAGAAAATACAAATCAAATTATATAATAACAAATTCACCACACCACACTTTAGGAACTAAAGTATCAACAAAACTCGAGTAATGAGGAGAGCAAAGTGCATTGAGTATGCGCGATGAATCTCTCTCGCCTGCCGCAAGATCTCGCCTTTTGCCCCCACAGACTGAGAGGTTTGGTGTTTGACATGAGATGCCACAGGTATGGCATTCCAACCCGACCGATAGGCCGCGCGTCGACTGTCCTTCCAACAAGCCTACCCCACACATTGACAGTTTTCTCACAGTTCTGGCGTGTGATGACAAATAGTCGAGAATGGTCGGTATCACCATGCGAATAAAATTAAACTCTTAAGATTGTATTGAATAATAATAATAATTATTATTAGCACCGCGTCTTATTGCCCGTTCGGGTTATATGCTTAAGTACTAATTATGCTAGTGTGTTAGGAATGGGGAAGGATGACTATAGAGTAATTAAACCCGCATTTGCGTGGAGGGAGAGTGTAAATCCATCTATGAAAAATCACCCCAGCTTACCCGAGCGAGATTCTAACCTCGATCTCCCCGTCGTCGGCAGCCTAGCTCAACACGAAACTAGCGCATTAGCTAACTACTCCACCGAGGCGGGTCCGTCCGGGTTATACGCTTAACATTAAGTTGAGACTGATCCCGGCATTAGGATCCCGGTTGGGTGTACTATGGTTGAGTTTTCCTTAATGCTTTCACTCTCCCTCAAAACAAATGTGGGTACCTTTTTTCAAATTCTACATTTCTCATTCCTACTATATTATGAGTACAACCCTATAGTTTTTAAGATGCGGGGAGAAAAAAAAGTTAAAATACATTAAAATGATGTCAAATTTGGATTGATAGTTTAAAATTAAATTATTTTAAGTAATTGAGACCTAAATCTGTAGACAAACATATCATTTTCATAGTTATTAATGGGTTAACAAAGTCTACAATATTATAAATGGTGACAGTTCAACAATGAACTATACACTTCAAGCAGGCCCGGGGGGGGGGGGGGGTAAAGGGTCAGTTAACCCACCTATAAAAGTTATTATATATAAGTTCAAATTTTAGAAAGAAAACAACACAGATTAATTATACAATTTTTTTTTATCTTTTTACGCGCATACACCTCTTAAGCCGGGTCCACACATGCGTTATTTGCCCACGTTTATTCACTGTTCGATATGACTCATGCAAATGTGAAAAAAATATTCGTTTTTATGTTTTAATATTTATCTTGTATAGTGAGTAACAAACATTTTTCCGCGTAGAGACGGTAGACTACCAAACATCAAAGAAGACTAATAATCGCCTGAGAGCAGTTCATCCACGAATATCGAATATAGCATAGTGTGGATAGCAGGAGCAGTGGAACTGTGGGGGACTCTCGCACCTGGAATAAATTCTCCCCCATATATATTTCAAATCTTCTGATATTATCGAATATGAAGCTGAGAGATGGCTTGCCTTAAATCAAGCTCCAAATGACTTCTTGATGCATTCTCCTGCTAAAAATTTTGCTGGAAAAGATCGCATCAAATAACTAAGACTAGAGGCATATAACTGGCAGAAACAGTCCGAGGAGGAAAGCTTTAAATAGCTTCCAAGGTTATCAAAATTTAAAAATGTCTGGGGGAGGACAACTCCAAATAGCTTTTAGATGCAAGTCATTTTGAAGAATTTTCAGGAGAGGACCACCCCAAATAGTTTAGTTTCTGAAATAATTCAATTTTCAAAATGTTGTCGGTGGAAAACCACTTCAAAGATTATCTTACAGAGGTATATAATCATCGTAAAAAATTAAGGTGAGGATCACTCTAAATAGCTTACAGGGGCATCCAAATTTAAGAAATTTCTTGGTGAGGAACACTTATAAAAAAATCTAATTTAAAAAATTCAAGGCCAAGACTTTTCATAGCTTCTAGAGTGAACGATTTTTCAAAAAATTGTTGAAGGAGGGTCACTCCAAATAGTTTGTAAAAACTATCTGATTTTAAAAAACTGGTGAGGATGACCACGGTTTAAAACATACATAAGATCAAATATGAATGAGAAACTATTAAAAGGCTTCAAACAGAAATCTAACATTGCAAGTTACTATGTTATTTACAACTATGACCCCCCTATGAAAATGATCTGGATCCGCCCCTAACTTCAAGGATACAATTTCAATAACAACGAAAATCTCTCAAATACCACCAATTTAAATTTAAAACATCTATCAGCTTCAGTATAAAAAGAAAATAGACCAAACTTTTTATTTGATACTTGTATTGTAAAGAGTTAACAAACATAAACAAATGAACAACCATGTTTCAGTCAAGTTTATAACTCGGTAATTAACATTAATATTTAATTATACTTTAAAGTAACATACGAGCTTGCTAATATATTTTATTCATTATAATATACTTCAATCAGTCATATAAAGTAAAATAAGATCTTGAGATATTATATAATATGCTGCGAACAATTCACAAAGTATAATTATACCTTGAGATATTATTTCATTGATGTAATATGTTGCAAATAGTTTTATAAGGTAACGAAATCTTGAGATAATATTTTATTAATATGACATTTGCAAACAGTTCTATGAAGTAAAAAAATAATATAACTTATTGATGAGTTGTCTACCTCCCAGGTGCTTGCAGCGCTAAATTTGACGTCTCGTAGCGCCGCCAATTGGCGTCGCTGATCCAAAGTTCACTATGTGGAAATGCTTGTATTGTCAACCCGTACAACCTGTATAATGTTTCATCTGGGAATTTGAATAATTCTATATATGTAAAAGGTTGAAGATCACTTTATTTCACATATGAATGAATATTATGACAATTGTTCTAATAAATCTCTTGAAACTGTTAAGAAACTTTCTTCCTCTCGCTGTAGGTATAGGAAAGTAATTAAATGTGGAATTCGCCACTCAACTTACAATGTATGTATTATAGTGAGTGGGGTTACCTTATGGGAAAATGGGGTGAAGCTTGAAATTACATTCCTGCTCACGTCCCGTTGTCCCCCCCTCCAGCCCCCCACCAACCTAACCCCCCTTTGACTCGTTTATCATGTAACCAAGCCGAGTTTGAGACCCTAGTAGGTCACATTCAGGCAGGAACACTAGCGTCTTTTGATTAAGAGAAAAAAGACAATGGCTCCCAAGAGCTGGCTCGTTTCAATGAATGAAATTAGGTCACCAAGTTGAATTCTCGAACAACGAAATGTAGAAAGCTTTCCCAAGTAGTTATAACATTCACCGTCCACGCCTTCAAAGTTTGTAAGAGAAAACAATTTTACGTATAAAACATGATGTCGTTAAACGCGAATTTAATTTTTAATATAAATAATAATAGCGTCACGTTTGTATTTTGAATACTTTAAAAAAATGTATTTTAGAGATCGTAATGAACTGTTCCGTTATTTCGTTTCATATAGACACGACATTGTGCTTACAATCTTCAATAATCCCATATTTAAATAGTTAAATCAGATTTAAAAAAATAACCCGCTTCGGTGGCCGCATAGTCATGGAGAGTGGAAAAACGTTGAGCGAAAACCACCTCAAATAGACTCGGCCGGAATTCAAACCCCGATCTCCTCGTGATCGGCAATCTAGCCTATTGATATAGTGATGCCTTAGACTATATGGCCACCGAAGTTGGTCATGTTAAACTATTTATTATTATTTGCACCGCGTCTTACTACCCGTTCGGGTTATACGCTTAAGTACTAATTACGCTAATAGATTAGGAATTGGAAAGGTTGAATTTAGAGGAAGTGAACCCGCATTTGCGTGGAGGGAGAGTGGAAAAACATTTAGGAAAAACCACCCCCAGTTCACCCGACCGAGATTCGAACCTCGATCTCCCCGTCCTCGAAGGTCTGGCTCAACACGACTGGCGCGTTAGCTAACCACGCCACCGAGGCGGGTCATGTTAAACTAATTACCATAATATGGTAGGTGTAATAAATATTGAATTTATAGGAAATGTGCTCGAATTTGCTTGAATAGATAGTGGGAAACTGTTTGCAATTTATTTTAGAACAACCACCAACAATACTCACAGTTGGGATTGAAACCCTGACCTCGTTCTCAACAAACCAGAAAATATGGTACTGACACTTTTTTTTCCGCGTGTCCACTGGTGCGGGTGTTATGTACAGTCCAATTTTGATAGTAAGAACCATATCTGACAGTTAGTAAAGTTACTTTAACTTTCACATATTCATACGTCAAGTTGTGTTATCTATAGCTATCACTTTGGTTTTATACATATCTATAATACCAATAAAATAACACCAATAAAATATTAAAAGTATATCAAAGTAACCCAAACAAAAATATCTTTCTATTTAAAAAAAAGTTTATTCCTACACGAATAGGACAATTTAATCTTATATCACAATCTTATTACATTGCACAATCATGTTAAACATAATATTAAATCCATTGGCGATCTGCGATTGTTCTAGTTTTATAACGCAGTAACAAATATCGGTAGTAAATAGAGCCTTTTAGCTGAAAAAAAGTAATAAATATAATATTAAAATTCTGTGGGGACTTGAATCTTCAGTTTTATTTATTTGAAAATGTATAAGGGAAGCTTAATCTTAGTAAGGTTTTTTTTTGTTCATAAAATGCCAATGACGAATGACTATACAATAAAAAATAAAAAATAAATCTCATAGCTTACAAAGGAAACTTTTTTTTTTTATAAAGATGAAAAGAAAGAGTTCTAATATAAATAGTCAGCTTTAGGAAGAGAGACATTGAGCTACATTTTGAATGTACATGCCATATTTTAGAGAAACAACTATATTATTTTGCGGGTATCATTTTTTTTACTAACTAATGATTGGTTTTGTGTTACTACGAGATAAAGATACTAGATTAGTTAAGCAGAAGTTTAAAAACACCAGAAACCAAGTGGGTTAATTAATGTCACTAATGGAGCTGTCCAGCAGTAGGAGAACAAACAGGGAGGAGTAAAATAAAATCACGAAACTATTTGTGTTTTGATCCCCTAATAAGTTACATTATTTGATTCACAAAGAGCCATTCTACGCTCCTATACCAGTTACCTTCCATTTCCCGGACATTTAGTTCTTAATATTTAACCTAACTATTTAGATTTTTGAATTTTTTAGAGTGGAAAATTTCAACTTTAAGCAATGTTCACAGGTCTACGTTTCCATAGGTTCTTAGAAGATAATTTTTTATTTATTCCAGTAAGCACCAAACTCTTGTATTATTATTATTAGATTTATCAATATTTAACCTAAGCACAAAACCTGATTTGCGCTATCAAGGCATTCCCATTAATGTGCATGCCTCAAACTTATAGGTAGCCCACCTAGTTCGTATCCCTGCCTCAAATGATAGATGGGGTTTGTAATTGAATGGCTATCCATAGGTTTATTATTTGTTAATGATATTTTTTCATTTCCTGACCCATCTAAAAGCTAGTAGCGCCGTAAACACCGCTTGTAGTGAACCCCCAATCGATTGTTTTTCACCTCTTTTCTCATCACGTGAAGGCCAGGCATTCTAGCTATCACCACTGCGAATCTATTCAACCAAATATCTTAGAGGTGATTGTGCATAGCTTTAAGGTCTATTATTATCTTAGATATGTTTTCCCACATCTGAGGCCTCTATCGGTAACTTTTAGTTTTAGTATGGATGTGTGAGTATTCGAAAATTCAAGTTCGAGTCGAGTTTTATTATATGCTCGAAATCGACTCGAAGATTAAAAAACCAAAAAATTTGGATACTCCGAATTTTCAATCTTTTTCTCGAAAATTCTTAGTTAAGTTAATTTTATTCAATTTTAAGATATAATTTCATACTAAATATAATCCCTCAATCTTTCCTTTTGTCTAGTTAAAAAAATTGTACAATTATATTAAATTTATTTAAACATTAAAATTTGTGTGATTATAAATTTTTTCACAAAAATAGTGTGTAATAATTGTGCTAGTTGTTTTAGGGACTAGGAAGCTTATGTTTAAAGGAAATGTACCCGCATTTTCGTGGAAAGAGAAGGTTGGAAACCATTTTAAAAAAACCACCCCAATACACCCAACCAAGATTCGAACCTTAATCTATCCGTCATCGGCAGTCTAGTCTACTGGGAGAGTAACGCCTTAGACCATGCGGCCACCGAAGCGGGTAAATAAGTGTTGTTCTGGGGGGAAAAAATATGCTTAAGCTTTTTTATTGTCTATGCATGGATCTATTACAAAAATTCAACTTTAAATATTGATGGTACAAATAATTATCTATACTACTCGAACTAGAAAAAACCTCGATGTTTTCATTCAAATCCGGCTCGAACTCGACCCATTAGTTTTATGTTTATCTTTATTTTTCAAAATAGGATTCATACATTTTTATAAACAATAGAATAATACAAACACCTCCAATAAATTATTATTATTAGCACCGCGTCTTACTACCGTTCGGTTATACGCAGCCTCCAATAAAGTCAGAAAATGTGAAGTTTGGGCGAATAAACTTGATTATACTTGAAGATGGTGACATTAAATTTATTGCTGCCTTGCTGGATGGCAGCCATTAAATTATAATCAAACTTTAAAATGTTAGTTGAATAAATAAAATAATGATAATAAATAAACTATGTTTAATGTTTTTAAAGGTCAGGCCACATGTTGGTAAGTATAGGCCTGTTGTGATATCCGTTAGAGAATTTATTGAGAGAAAGTCGATAGTGAATTAAAATAACGCTTTAAAAATAAGAGTAAAAAAAATAACGCATTAAATGTGAAGAATTACCAGGCAATGAAAAGGTTTGTTCTTGTTCGTTTAAAATAATGTTCTCAATAAGTTGGTAACTTTATATTAGTTCATTTTACAATATTTCTTGGTCGTTAATAACTGTAGGATTTTAATTCGCTTTGATCCGCCATTGGTTTTCATTTTATTGCATGCCAGTGATGTGATGACGTCATCTCTTTACCATTCATCCTTTTAATGAGTGTGGTAATTCTCTTTTAATAATACGGGCGTATTCACCATCCGTAAAAAAAAAATCAAATCATTTCATGGAGATAGTAAATCATGCGCTTAAATTACGAATATGGCAAGCACAAATGAAAATAAACCTCGTGATACTATCGAGATTCCTCATTTCCTCTTTGCGCTCTTTACAAGTTGTTTTCTATGTGATATTCACCAACTTGTAGAGCAAATGAATAGGTTATACGCTATTAATTTATTTATAAAATTCTTTAAAATTAAACGAACTACCGAAAAAAAAAATTGCACCGTGTTTTACTACCCGTCCAAGATATCCGAATTTAAAGTGGGGTTGTAGGTAACTCTAGTTAAGGTGGAATGGAAGGGGATACGAAAAAAAACCCAGTGTTTATGTAGTTTTTATGGCAAAATATTATTTTGTACAAAATAAATAAAATATGTCTTCATTACAAACATAGAGTTTAATTTTCTTCACATGGTGACCTCAACATTTTAAAAATATCTTTCAAGAGTGTCCTGGAATTTAATGACAACTTTTTCTCTTCATTCAAAAAGTTTGTTAGATAATTTCGCCATGCTCATAACAAATATTAAACAACTGTTGATATCACAATGTAAAGAAAATTAAACTCTCTGTTTATACTGAAGAAATATTTTATTTGTTTTGGCCAAAAAAAATATTTCAATCAAAACTGCAAAAACACTGGCCTTTTTTCGCGTATCCCCCCATTCCACCTTAAGAGCAGTGTTTTTGCAGTTTTTATAGTAAAACATTTTTTGGCCAAAATAAATCAAATATTGCTTAAATAGAAATATAGAGTTTAATCTTCTTCACATGGTGATATCATCAGTTGTTGAATATCTGTCATGAACGTAGTGGCATCAGATGAGAAACTTTTTAAATGAAGATAAAAAGTTGTCATTAAATTCCAGGAAACCCTTGACAGATATTCAACAACTGTTGGTATCACCATGGGAAGATAATTAAAATCTCTGTTTTTAATGCAGCAATATTTGCTTTAATTTGACCAAAAAGAAGTTTTGTTATCAAAACGGCAAAAATACTGCCCTTTTCTTGCGTTCCCTACAACCCCACCTTAATCACACCTAGTAAGTATGAGGAGTATGGTAGAATTCAAAGTAAATTCACTCGCATCCGCGTGAAGGGAGATTGGAAAACCATTTTAATGGGTAAAACCCTATCAGGACACCCGGCAGGGATTTGGACCCCTACATCGCCTTTTTTGGTTGGCCAGACAAGGTGAGATTGATGTTCAATCAGCATGACCACCGACGTAGGTCCGTTTATTAAAAATCCCCAAAGTATATCCAGCCGAGTTCAAAACCCCGACCTTCACGTCACTGGCTAACCATATCAAACGATACTGACGTTTAGTCCGCGTGTCCACTGATGTGGACTCATAAAATATAAAATGCTGTAGTAACAAATTGATAATCAGTAGGATCTTAGTCATTGGTATTATCCGGATATCGAATTAGGACCAAACTTTATTGCAGGCATAGTGTAACTAAACTTCACCTTCCGCTTGTCATGTCAAGCGTTTTTTTGGTGATTATTTCGTAAACCAATTTGACCTTTTGATCCCAAAATGTAAATGCATCCATATTCACATAACATGAAAGTCACATTCTGAGGGGTCACACAATGTTTGTCGTGAAAGCGTCTGAATGAGACCCAGTAAAGAGAGATTTTACATTGCTTGACAAAAAGTTTTTTTATTATTATCTCCTTAAATGTAATACGAAATATGTTTGACATAATAATTGAGTCCTATATTAAAATATAGCCTATGTCATTAAAACTCACTCTTAACTATTTTAAGGGGAAAATATGTGTAGCTCTTTTATTTACCAAGTTATAATGTGAAAGTTGTTTACATTACAATCATTGCGGTCAAAATTGATAATATTTCAATAAATATTTGGTGTTATTTTATAGATATTGATGATAGCATCTCTTAAAAATGACAGCTCCAAATAAAATGACTTTTTGGATGAATATATGGAAGTAAATCGAGCAACTTTTTCTATTACGCCCTTCAAAGGAGTTTGAAATGTAGCTAAACATATTTTTGATTTATTATTCTTTTGGGTTGTATGCAAGCATGTTTTTAAGCCAATTTTGGAAGAGCGCTGTTAATCTCAATAACGTTGAGGAAAATTAAGAAAATATTAAACATATTTTACCCACATGTTATTATTTATAGGACCTATTTTTAATTACATTTGTAACATAGTTTATAATTGGGGCAAAGCATCTTAGAAAATTGAGAATCTGGTTAAATATTAGGAACTTAACTATACACCGCACGTTTTAAATTCCATCCATCTTATTTTATCTGTGATGCCATCTTTCAATCGACGAACAAGTCATGTGACCTAGAAGGAAGAAAAGAGGGAATATCGACAAGTCATCGATCAAGAATTTGAAAATAGTCTCTAACCCACTAATATATAGATTATATTCATTTCTTGAGTGTTGCCTACTTTCTTGGAAATTTGATGACATATTTTTAATTTAATTTTAACTTTGGGTCATTAAAAGACTTAGCAGTTTTAATTTTGCTAATTTACTTTAGGTAAAATTTTGATGTGTTCTTATGAACATGTTTATTTAGCTATGAAATAAATTATTTGGTAAATATCGTTTATTAAAATTATAAATATTTAAGAGAATGCTTTAAAATGTTTTAAATTAATTATAATAAAAACAATATGGTTCATAAAGAAAATATTAACTTTTATTTAATTGAAAACAATTATTCATTCGTGTAAATTGACCTTGGCAAAGATTAAAACATATTTATTGGGTGGACTTGCTATTACGCTATGACGAACAGTACTTTATTTCGTCAAGAAAGAATAATTTAGTTGGTTTAATTAATTGTGTTTGATTAATCTGTGTCATATTTAATATTTTGGTGTTGGGAAACGTCCCTTTCATATTAAAACCACATTTTACGAAACTTTTGTTCCAGCTAAAATATTTGTTAATTAAAATATAATTTTTTTAGAATTAGTTCGCTCAACATCAAGGTTGCTAATGTGCGTTGATAAATTACTAGGGATAATCATGGACAAAATTAACAAAGATATTAATTTATTTTCACCAAGCCGTCAGAGGAGTAGAGTTATGCTGAAAACCACAGATTTAATAAATCCGATTAAATTATAAAATCTGCTGCTGAAATAATATGTGCATTACCTTTTGAAATGATTAAAATTTAGAATTAGAATCGTTTGAAAATTGTATTTTGTGACTTTTCAATTTAATTCATTGAAGTTTAAGCTTATTGGTATTAGGTTTAAATAGAAAAATTAAATTGAATGGCAAACTCTAATAGGGTCATTCAAATTTTCAGATTTTTTTTTTGTACTGCATCTTACTTCCCATTCGAGCTATTTGCGTGTTTTCAGATGTTCAAAGTTGATTAGTAAAACAAGTAAAAAGATGAACGACGCTGTTTCTGGTTAAAGACACTACTAACATCTTAACCAAACGAAAGTTTTGAAACATGTTTTGACCTGAATACGTCTTTAAATTTGCTACCATACGGGGGCAATCCAAAAAACCTAATGAAAAAATCGGGGGATACAGTTTTGTGTTGTAGTTTCGAATCTCTCCTCTACATCCAAAATTAAATTATACCACTGGATAGCTAAAGGATCAAAGAATTCATTACGATAAGCGAGAACAGTGACGCATCGCGCGCGGTGGAGGAGGAAGCGCCGCCATTTTGAGGTTATTTTGCTGCGTATCGAGATTTGCAATTAGTATAACTTTTGACTCGGAGAAGATACGATGTTCGTTTAAGTTTTAATCGTCAGCTGTCGTCAAAATCTATCGATTGTGTATAAAACATTTGTTTAAAGTAGTGACAGTAAATATAATAAGGTGTTGGAATAAAAAAATATTATCAAGAGTTAACGTTTACCAGAAATCTCGATGTCTCTTGTATGCCATTTGGGCCGTACTTTTCGTATCACAGACCTATAATTAATAAAGTTATATTGTAAGACAATAATTATTTGTGTCCTTGCTTTTATCCTAAATACATAAATAAAAATATTTTATTTAAAAAATATAACCTGTTACATAAACGTATTCACGTACAACACACGGCCGTGTCCATGACACAGCCACACCCCATTTTTTTTTTTAGCTAATTATGACTTAAATCTTGTAAATTGTCAAGCAACAAAGAAAACTAATAATTATAATTTGTTGATTTGAAAAATAAAAATACATCTTATTTTTCGTATGGTATTTTCTTGTAACCTATCGGATCTCATTATAATAAAATAAAATAATATAATGTCTTAGTGGAAAGTTAAATAGCTTATTGCCTTAAATAAAAGGTGTAAGATATTTGATGCAAGCTTGTTGTTTGTTTAATTATGTGTTCGTTTTCTTAGTAGCAGTGCTATAAAAGGTAGTTTCAATTTAGACTAATTTGACTAAACACATTGAGATGCAAATAAAAGGAAGTTTGTCTCGTTGACCAGTTGAATCTTGTCGAGGGCACATTTTAACACCAAATGTCAAAACACATTTATTTTTTATTTTATAGTTTTGATTTTTGAATTTCTTACCATAGTAGTAATACTACACGCCCAGGGGACATCAATGGTAGCCCAATAGTAGAAATATTAGCCAGTACCAATATACCATTGACCAGGGGACGCCCGAATATACTAATCGTACATCCCTTGCATTGAGGTTCTTTCCATGTCCCGATGAGATGAGGTGATGGTGATAGTGAGTATGAGGGTGTGGAACCAGTGGAAACATTTAAAACCTATTTTAGGCCTAATTAACCAGACCGATGAGACAGTTGGGGTAGTTCCTCTTTCGGGAAAAATACTCGAGGTAGCAGCCGGGAATAGAATTTGGGACTCTTGGGCTCGTAGCCAAGTGCACTGACAACTACATCATGTGGCCGGTTACTTTCTTACTATCCCGGATACTATGATAAACAGTAATGTTACTTCGATACTTTTTTTGATGTATTTTTCTTATGTTTCTTATGTTCTACCAAATATAATAGTAACATTTACTATCCAAGATACCTGTTTTGATGAGTGTAAATTATGTGAATATTTTCATCCAAGCTACCAAACGTGTTTAGTGTAGTTACGGAATCTGGACAGGCAATAGACTTTTACTGAGTGTCCTTGGAAAAGTCTGATACAGTTCAATTTTCATAAAAGTTGCCTTTTAGAATAAATCCAATACATTTTGATTGCAGCGCAAATTGATATCATCTTACTATATAATTCATGTTATTTTATAAGTATTGATTAAATCACATGACTTGACGTATAAACACGTGAAAGTAAATATAGTGACTTTTTAAGCTGTCGGATAGGACCCTTCTTATGAAAATATGACTATACCACAGTATTACTAGGAAGTATTTTAAAGACTAGTATCTGAAAACAACTTTTATCTCTATTTTAATGCAATTTGTAGTAATAACTAGTACCCTCTTCGGTGGTATAATGGTCTAAGGCGTCATTCTCGTGTTGGACTGGCCGACCGATGACGGGGAAATGGGGTTTTGAATTAGGGTGGTTTTTCTTAAACGTTTTCCCACTCTTCCTCCACGCAAATGCGGGTAGATTACCTTCAAAATGCTTCCTTCCTCATCCCAACCCCATTAGAGTAATTATCATATATGCATATAATCTGAACAGGTGGTAAGAAACGGTGATAAAAAAATCACATGTTCGAACTCCAAAATAACATTGAATTCGTTTTAAATATAATTATATGAATAATGTTTATTATTTACAATACACCAATTCAGGACGATACTATCCCAAGGGGCCCTTGTGCGTATCCCATGCCGCTACCCCATATTCCTTCCTTTCTCCACATAAGACTACGTTTTCAAACATATGTTTTATTTACAACTTTTATCTCCCTTTGTAACAATAATAATAATAATAATAATACATCACTGTATCACTAAAACAAACTTAACAAATATGATATTTGGCTTCATACTCCCACTAATATTTATACAAATAAATGGTATGGTGCACTGCGCAAACTTTCTTTTTTATCTTTAAATAGAAACATTAACAAAAAACTAGTAAGATTTGTGAAACCAAGTAATATAAATTGTTACAGAAACATTGAGAAAAGAGGAATATATCTACCAAAGAGCACAACAATCAATTTCACATAACTTCATGAAAAATATATATATTATATTTCTCATAACTTAGAAACTATTGGTTTTATAAATGTGTATTTCAAATTAAACTTTTTTTTTAAATTTTACTACACCTTTACAATGATAAGTTATTTCGTATCTGAAATAGACGAGGAGATATCAAAATTATAACTTACTGCTTAAGTAAAGTCCTATTTAGGGGAAAATAATAATTGCCGTTTGTAATCTTAAATAGCGCCTAGATACAAAATGTAATCAAAATCATAATGCTGTATTTCGAGAAAATCTATTTTCTCTCTTTTTGCTCTTCAGTAAACCACCCTTAATTTTATGGCTGGATGTTTAATTTCGAAAATTCCTAGGGGGAACCTTATGGAAACCCTAGATACTAAATCTTAGCCTGGTTGGTGAAATGGTTTCGCCTTTGGCCCGAGATAAAGACACAAAGACGAACGGCATCGTGAAAACCACTTTTTAGGTTTCAGAGGGTCATGAAACCTTGACATTTATCAATATCTCGAGCTCAATTTTTTGAAGATTACAATATTTCTCTCTCTGAGAAAGTAAAGACTAATAGATAAAATAATAGACGTTTTATAATACCTCACAATTAAGTCAAGCTCTTTAATACTGCACCCCCAAGCGCTTTAACAGATTAAACTGAGCCCCGAAATTTGCCAACTTTTCGGTAGATAGCTTAGTTTCGGGGAACATTAAAGAAAGATGCTCTACCAAATGCGTTAGTTGAAATAAATTTCTACCCGCCTCGATGACATATTTAGCTAACGCGCTAGTTTCGTGTTGAGTTTGACTGCCGAGGATGGGGAGATTGAGGTTCGAATCTCGGCCGGGTGAACTGAGATGGTTTTTCCTAAAGGTTTTTCCACTCTCCCTCCACGAAAATGCGGATTCACTTCCTATAAATTCAACCTTCCCAATTCCTAACCCAACAGCCTAATTAGTACTTAAGTGTGTAACCCGAACGGGTTGTAAGACGCAATGATAAAAAAAAAGTAAATTTATAGTCCATTCTCCATATTTACTCTCACTAATTCAGACTTTGAATGTGTTAAGCCAGTATCCAGAAGGTTAAGTGGTCCCTTAGCGCTGAGCCTGCTGGGAAATGCAACCACATACGAAACCAACAGTAGGAATTTTTATTGGGAAGGCCTAATACGACAGATGAAAAAGATACTACATCTACATAATTTTTATACGTAAAGTCATGTTATCTATAGCTGTAACATTTATAGCACTAATTGGATAGTGAAATATTTTCAAATTTGACCCCCCAGAAAAATGCTTGTTTGCTCCTAAAGGCTCCTCCTATAAAAATTGGACTGTATACTTCATTGGGATAATCTCACTGAAGATATATTCAATAACATAATTTAATGTATTATTCTCAGCTGTTTAAGCCTATTTACTAACAGATTTTGGAACTTGTGAATTGAATTCTAACTCGTTGATGTTGTAATTTAGAAATAAAGAGAAATTCATATCCATTATTCCCTAAGTTTCTGAATAAAAATTGACTAGTTTATATATTTACTAGAGGTATATAAATTGAACTTTTTAAACTAACCTCTTATAACAGAACACGATTTACACATTAGTTTGGCTCTATAGCAGACTCAATATCCGTTCCTCAGGCCGTTGATTCATTAATGGGAAAGGGGAAAACTGAATGTTAACAATATTACATTGTTTAGCCGTACAGTGAATAGACGACATACATGAATTAGCTTTTACTAGTCTAGTTGGCACTTTTATCCCACGAATGTCATTATGTTAGTCTACAATCTACATTCTTTTATTTTCCTAATGCTTGTTTTTTCCTTTGAATAAAACGAGTGATTTAAAGCTTGGTTCATCGCAATCATGATCTGAGTGTTAGTGTGTGGAATGCTTTTTTTCTTTTTTTTTCCACCATGTCTTACTATCTCTCCAGGCTATCTTAATTTTATTTACAACCAGTCTTTGCCCTTGGCTTCGCCCGCAGTAAATTTGGGAAATCTAAGTTATTTTTTTCAGCGAATCATCTTAACTACCAAAACCACAATTTCAGACCTTATATCAAATTGGTTCTCTTACGTGGCCGTATTTTTTGCGTTGACCATCAAAATAAATAGTTTAAATTTACTTTTTAAGGAAAAAAATTAAATTAAAATAACCCCTTAAAATGAGCGCCCTATCATACCAAAACAAAAGTGTGCTATTGGCTTTAGTACCAAGTAGCAAGCAAGAATATTACAGTGCTAACTTATTATACACATCCTACGACTTCGAGTGATAGAAAAGAATGAAACGGATTTGAGAGCAACGCTTTATGCGCTTACGAATATTCCAGAATATATACAAAATACCCCACACCCCCTAACCACTGTTCGACTCAAGTGCCATACTTTTTACCCACGTCAACCGGCAGTGACGTATGTTTACTTATTTACGCCGTGTTTTTTCGACACTGCTTCTTTCTCTGATGTGGAAGCGAGATGGAATACAGGCTACCCTGTTCCCGGAAAAATAATTGGTACACAGAAGAAGTCCCATCTAGATTCGATAAGTACTTTTTGAGTTTACTTGCAACAAACAAACAAACAAACAAACAAACAGAAGACACACAAATTCTAGAAAATTGATTATTTGGTCTTATCGTTTATACTACCCAGAATAAATAGAAACGCCACAAAAACTCGAATGTATAGATATTCTCAGAGTTATATATATATATATATATATAAATTATATATATATATATATATATAATACACATACAAATAAAATGTAGAGAAAATGTACCCGTGTTTGCGTGGAGAAGGAGTGTAAAACCATTTATGAAAAAAAGCCTCACTACAACCGGGTGGGATTCCAACACTATGCCTTCAAATAAACAGGTAAACCAGACCACACGAGTTTGACGTTTAGTTCGCTTGCTCACCATTGTGAGCGTGGCCACATGATGATCCCCCCACGCCCACACACACCACTATTTCAAGGAAAGTGCTATTTCAGTGTAACGTTACAAGGGATAATGTTACATCTAAGCCCCATCCTTACCCGATGCTGCTGAACTGTCATACGTAGTCATACTACCCGCTCCAAGAAAATTCATCCGATGAATACTACCCGCTCCTAGAAACGTCAGTAAATAGTCAATTCACCTACAATAGTAAGCTTCTCTATTGTAGTTCCTAATAAACCAAGCCATATAAAAACAATATCTTTCCATACAATCCCCTTTCAACTTCTACAAGTAATTCTGTTAGCGTACGTACCCTCTGCTATGCTGGCTTGGACAACCAAGAAACCTAGCTGGCTGCAAAACGTCCTAAGTCGGCGAGTGGGGCAACTTTGCTGAGTGCATCCGCACTAGATGTGAATACCGGACCGACACGAAAGTAACTGACGAGCACATTTCTACTATTCATGAGCGAGGTGGAGATAGACGTAGCTGACCTCTTCCGGATAATCCCTACAATCGTCTACCGGCCTCTGACGTCACTGACCAATCAATCAGAGAAGATTCAAAATACAATACAAGAAACCGTCTGCTGGAGCGGCGCGACCAACCAGAGACCATCAAGCTGGATGACCCAAGAAGATGGCGTGATCGCCACCCCTTCACGTCACCGACCGAGTAGTGAACTTTCCCCCCTTTTGTGCCTACGCAGTTAGATCACTATAAAACATGTAACTTTGTAAAATAACGATGACTTTTGAACCCGTCACCATGAGGGACGGACCTCTGTATAATACATAAGCCAACGACTTTTGAATCTGCCAGTATCAAGATGGATCTCCGCTATCATATTGTGAAACTTCAAAACTCGTCACCATGTGGACGGATGGTGCTAATTGTTCTCTATCGTCTGGAGACGATATCCTGGAACAATGGACTCTGTGAAAGGGAAGTTATCACACTCTGTAAAATTCGTCGTTAGATTTTGTAACTTTAACAGCTGAACTAAATAGTATTATTTTGGACAT
Organism: Timema podura; assembly: GCA_033556935.1. Classification (NCBI taxonomy): domain Eukaryota; kingdom Metazoa; phylum Arthropoda; class Insecta; order Phasmatodea; family Timematidae; genus Timema; species Timema podura. The sequence goes on along the minus strand of JAVRXN010000013.1, from coordinate 44,265,484 downwards.
TAACGGGGTTAGGTGATGATAGTATTGCAGTTGTGTAATCATGTTAGATTATTTAAGGAATTGACGAATCAACTATATTGCTTATTTGGTTTTCCATTGTATTCAAATAATAATCTAAAGCAAATTTGACTATTCATTGTTTATTCTCAAACTTTCATCAATCTCAAATCAATAGTTTATCATAGTTCGTGTTAGATTGATGACAGTTCAAACAGTCCCTCGTGAGATATCATTAGGTTTGATATGGGTAACTCACGTGTTATGTAACGTCATTTGTAAAGTATATTGTACATTTGTTTATAATACTGATGTATTTTCTGTTAGCATAATGTTAGATTCATTCATGCCGTTAACAGTAAAACTGTGGGGCTTACTCTTTAAGTCGACTAGAGAAAGTCATTATGTTTATTCAGTCCGTATTGTTTGGACACTTTCGTAACCATTTGGATTGGCTCATAAAGCCTTTTACAACTGATATTATTATTATTTATTTTGTTTATTCTGAAAGAGTTGAAATAGACTCAGAATGATAAAGATAATTATTATGTTTTCCAATGATCAATGTTTTCTATTTTGCTACTAGGATGGACAAGGCACCCTTATTTATTGTCTGCCGTTTTGATTACATTAAATTGCTATTTACTTTTAATTCTCACTACGCTTGCTTTCTTATTTATTATTTCATGTCCTTTAGATTATATCCTCTTTTCCTTGTAGTATTTTTTACAGTGGCCTATTACTACGAGGTAGATAGAGAGGGTGTAACATCAGGAGCAGCAGCAGCGAGATTGATGACGTGTTCAACTCTGACTGGGGGAAGGTTGAGTTGAGGTTCGTATTTCAGTTGGGTACACTGAGAGGGGATGTTTTCTAGATTGGATTTTGAAGGTGATTTTCTCATCTTCTCTTCATGTGAATACTGTTTTATTTTCTTAGAATTTATCTTTCTCGTCTTTTCTCTAATCATTTTAAGTTGTGGACTGCTTGAAGGGGCAGTAAGGCGCTTGAGATTTTAAAAAAATCCCAGAAAGTATACAAGGGTAAAAATACAAACTCGTATATAAACGGCTTGATCGCTTAAGGCGGGATGGAAAAAATTGTGAGTTAATGTCTATAATTTTTGCAGCTTTTATTGCATAAAACATGTTTGGCCAAAATAAATCAAATAATTATTCCAAAGATATGTTTTATTTGGTTTTGACACCTTATTCCCGTCAGTAGAATGTCTCCCTACTGATTTAAGGGTCCCGGTTTCGATTCCCAGCATGGCCGAAAATTTATCATTGATGAAAATATGGGTTTACCCTCTCACATTGATAAATTGACGGTCGGGGACTCTTTGTTGTGCCTGTCCTAGTCTTAAGTTAGATCATAATGCATATGAAACTACGACATGTCTAGCAAGCTGGTAGTGGGAAAATATAAGGTTTGAATAAAAAAACTCACCCATGCAAAAGGCTGGAAACAGTAATGGATGATTGGATTAGATATGTTTGGTTTTATTTTCTTCATATTGTAATGTCAACAGTTATTGAATATTTGTCGTCAACATAGTGTGGCATGTGAACAAGAACATTTTAAATGAAGATAAAAAGTCTTGGTTAAATTCCGCTATGTGCGTCACAAATATAAATAACTACTTTGATTAATATTTGTATAAAATTAAACTAAACATATCTACCGAAAAAATATTCGATTGATTCTGACTAAGAATTATTTTTGTTATAAAAAAATTCCCAAAAACATAATTAGTTTATCATTATTTTCCTTCCATACCCCATTAGTCCCAAATTCCAGTCCCTATCTTCCCTTTAAACCCGAGTATTTTAAAAACTCACGCGAGAAAGTGTTCATTGAAGTGTCAGCCCATTGTGACGGCGAACAACTTCCACGTCAATATTTTATCAGCTCCTCATTCAAGCGAAGAGAGACTGATTCGAAAACCATTTCACTAGTTCCCTCTTTCCCATTTTGAAACTGGTGAATATTTTATAACTATTTACTTTATCTTTAAAACGTTACCGGTAATGGAAGTGATTCTAAAATAAAACCTATTAAGTTTGTGCATTACATTTTTTAACCCAAAAAATGCCGTTTCCAATTATTAAAAAAAAATAATTTTTCTAATACACAATTTTGTTCTATGCATTCTTCAAGGCTATTCAATTTTAATTAAATTACTGGAATAGGGATGAGTGAGGTATAATTCAGAGTAAGTGTACCCGCATTTTTTGGGGACCATTTAAGGAAAATACATCCTCAGTATATCCGGGAGGTGTTTGAATTCTGTCATTGTTTTTGCTAGACTAAACGAGCCTGACATTTAGTCACCTTGTCCACCGATAATGGTTTTACAGTCACTTTTAATATGAATCATATATCAAATAACATTTTTATCTACACTATTTTACAGTCCTAGTCATAACTAACAATCATGACATTATAGTTGTCCATGGGCAAACTTTGGGTCATTCACATGCCGTTCACTTTGTATCCATATGGTCCCGTGGTGTAGTGATCAATGCACCTGGCTACGAACCTAGAGCTACCGGATTCGATTCTTGCCTGGCATCTCGCGTCTTTTTCTTTTATGGGGAATCATCTCAAGGGACACCAAAGGTTGGTTAGTTAAGCTATAATTAGGTTTAAGACTCTCACAGGCTCCAAACCCCCTCATTCCCTATCATCACATCATCTCGTTGTGGGTACGTGTTGATTACTTCCATACCAGGTGACTCAACTGTATGTCATGTAATGTCATACTCTATAAAAAAAAAACGCTCCTAACTGGAATCTGCTTGCTCAATTTGATTTATTCTTTTTTCAACATCTTGAATTTTCTTGTCTTTTTGCTTGTTTTTCTCATTATTCTTGTTAAGTCCCTATTATCGTCTAAAAGTTCTTTCATTTCTTTTCTCATATCATTATAGAAATCAAATATTTTGGGCTTGTTATTTTCTAGTTAGTATTAACAATGATAATTAAATAATTAAACCGATTAAATCTATGTTACGGTAACTATTACGTAGTTGTACTGTCACGTGATATATTATCACAAGCCAGTTGCTTCGCGTGTTAATCACCGTGTCAATATTAGGTTTAATTTTTTTTAAATATAATTTAACTAACCAAAATTACCAGAAAAATATAAATAAAGGATGAACTTGTTAGCAAATTTTTTTCTCAAATTAATTATCATTATTCAGTATTTTCTTTTTCTTAATGATAATTGAGTCATTAACTAAATTATTTTTTGAAAATGTAAATGAACTTGCATGAATCCGTAGGATTAGTAAATTTACACATAAAAAATAACAGAACACTCTCCACTCTCTTTTGCGAAAATCCTGGATCGACCCCTGGTAACACCACTTATAATGGGTTTTTTCCCCCATTAAGTGCATCCAGGTAAAGAGATAGTTGCAGAGAGAAGATTAAAGCAAAACTATACTATTTTATCCTTTCTTAATTTATTTCTACTTACGTTATACCTATAGATGTAATTTAAGTCAAAATACTATTTAACAAATGTTTTAAAAATTACTCACCTACTTATACATGTTGAAATATGTCGTTAGTGAAGTATGTATAAAATCTTTTTATAATATATCTAATTTTTATTTTTCCTTGGAAATGTTTCGAAGATGCGAAGGTTATTGTGGATGTCGAAGTCGAAGAAAAGGAGATTTTACCTTCGACTTCAACCTCGACATATCTAAGCTTCGCACACCCCTATATTAAACTCATTACTAAAGTAAGTACCAAAAGGACCTTTGGGTTCCGGGCATAGTGTTTTTTTCTCTCCAGGATGAACATAGCTTGTTAAAATTTGTACCTGTCATATGTTATCCCTCCAATTGGTTCTCATATGACCAACACATAAGTGCTGCTCTACATAGGCCTACCTCACCGTGGGGCATATATTTTTATGATCCACTTCGGTGGCCGCGTGGTCTAAGTCGCTACTATCGCGGTATACTAGACTGCCGTTGAGATTTGAATCTCGGTCGGGTGTACTGAAGGTGGTTTTTCTAAAATTGTTTTCCACTCTCCCTCACACATGGAGAACATAAGTGGAAGAGCTTTGAGGGTCATGAACAAAATCTTAAGTATAAGACAGTCGAGGTATCGGCTGTCTATGTTGCTGATAAGGTTATACCACCAGGCGTTGCTGGTCTACATAGTGGGTTATGGGGCCAGTGCATGGGCTCAACAGCTTAGTAACGTAAGAGTCAAAAGGAAGATCAGGAGCCTTCAGAGGAGTGTACTTCTGAGGCTCTCTGGTGCTTATAAGACTGTAGCAACAGATGCGCTGTGCGTAACCCTTGGTATCTGGCCACTCGACCTAGAAGTCAGGAAGAGAGCGGCATTGTATTGGTCGAGGAAAGGAGATCTGGGAAAGGTGGCGTAGCTAACCCAGGAGGGTGTGGTGAATGGATTGCAGGTGAAAAATGTCTTGGTAGATAAGTGGCAGACGGATTGGGAAAACAGATTAACTGATAGGAGGAAAGTAACCTGCTTTCTTTCTGAACGTACGCTTATTTACACTGAAAGGGAACAAGCTTTCCTTTCACGTTTTCACTATGGCTTAGCTTATAAGATAGGGCCACAGTGCACTCGCGTATTATTTGTACCCAGGCCGGAATTCGAACCAACGAGCGATGGTTGTACAAGGCAGTGTTTTTATGTTAACTTATTTTAAAGATGAAATGCCCTGGTGGCCTTTACCATTACATATGAACATTTGCTCTAATTATTCCTCTCAAATTTGATTTTATTTCGCCATTAGTAAGCTGACTAATTAATACCATATTAATAAACCGAGCACTTCCATAATTGTAAAAGAGATCAAATTGGGTACGTTTATTACCATGTTGGTTTTTGATGGAGAAATGACCAAAAAAATACTAATTACATTTGTTGAGGGATTGATGAATTGGGGGACAGTTGGAGGACCCAGGATCTAAACATTTAGATCGGGGTGGATTGAAAACGAGGCAAGTACATCGTAAAATGAAATGTATGTATCTGCTAGTAGATTTAAAAAAAAACAAGCAGTCCATAGAGTTAGAGAGCTATGAAGCTCTTCGCCATTCAATTGTATTGTGTTTAATAGAAATATAAGCTCAGTGCGTTTTGATACAATGTTCACTTCTGTGATCAAAATGATCGTCAATTTTTTTGAACGCCAATATTTATTTTAGTACACGAAGGATAGTAATATAACTTATTAAATAATAACGTTTGGACTCGCATCGGTGATCGCGTGATTCTAACGCGTCACTCTCGCTTTATACTATATTGCTGATAACGCGGAGGTTGGGGGTTGGAATTCCGTCGGGAGTAATGAGAGGGTTTCTTTCAAGATAGTTGCCGAACGTATATCAAGGCGTGGGGTAAGAAAAAAATTGAAGAGATAAGTGAAATATATTAAACAAATTGAAGATATTAGACTAAGAAATTAAATTATGTAAAGTAATTAAAGTATTTGTTTTTAAAATTTAATGTGGTCTACTATAATGTAGAATAATACAATATTCGGTTATGTATGTATATTTTAAAAATTATGGCTCATATTTTGTGCATTCTAATCTTCTTAAAGCCATCTATTAGCGATTGAACGAATAATATTTGTACTTTAAATCGGTGATTATTACAGCCATGTGATACCTCGCTATTATGTAATAACATTTTTAATCATCGCCTAACCTGTACACTAAATGTTTTACAAACTCTAATAGTCCTATTATTTCTATCGGTTTATTTTGATATATTTGTTTGACAGACTCCCTCTGGTTGTATCAGACTAGTTTTGTTTCATCTGTGACGCTAAACTTTTGTGACATTGATGTCTAGTGTCTGGACATTTTAACGACAGCTGGCTGCATCTATTCTCTAAAAAAAAACCTGATCTAATATTTTATCTTTTAACAGTGCCAGATCAAATTTTTATTGCTAGTTGTGTGATGTTATTTTTGGTTAAAAGAGTTACTTATAATAGAAATCTAATAATCAGTTGACTAAATTCTTCAAATATATAATATCGTTGTCAATTTTACTGTTTATTTGTTTTAAATTTCATTCAAAACTTCTAAAGTTTTGAATATTCATTATTTATTCATTTACAATTAAAATATATGTTATACATATAATCTACTTACCTTTATTTCACTTTATTAAATCATCTTTCTTTATTTTTATTTTTATTCATAAACTGCCAACCCGCCATGTTTATTAATTTTGTGGGTAGGTGATTTTAACGCTATCTGCTCCAGAGAGTGGTTTATTTCGGAACTATTCGATTCGTTTATTTTTATGTTCTTGGACACTTATAGCATCTGGCTCTTGAAACATTAATTGCCCCTAGCGGAAGAAATTATTATTCTCGTTTTGTTTTTTTGTTTGGTGCCAAGTTTGAATTAATTTTTAAAGATGAATTATGTTTCTTTGTAAAAATGTATCATTATCTTTTTAGTAATACCCCCAATCTCTAAATAATTAAGATTGTTTGCTTTATTCTTGCATACAAATCCCGGCGAATGTTTTCTCCTAGGCCGGTGATTGTTTATTTTAAACAAAAATAACGTGTTTGTGTTTTGTCTTACTTATTGTTGTGACTCTCTAAAATTGGCGTCGGAAGTGTAAGGAAGGATCCGATCTGCGGATCCTTCAATTATATCTTTTTTAAAGGTTCATGGTAATGTTATTCATCTAAAACTTCTAAAAGCTGTATAAACTCGTGAAGAAAGTTGAGTGGAAGCACTCAAAGAAGATCTTGGTGGAAATTTAAGGTCAGAGAGTTAAATATCGACGGAGCTTTGATTCAACATTTTTACCAGAGCAAGGACATTTTCGGGTGAGATCCAATCCATCTGTAAACATCCTGTTACGGATGTAAATAATTAAGCATAATCCTTAAAATTACTAAAGAAGGACAAATAATTTTTCAGTTTCCAAACCAGAATTAATACTTTTTGTCCACCTCAGAACTATTTTTTTTGTTTATTATTGTTACATGTTATAAAGAATAAATTTTGTTGTTAAAATCTTATTTGCTCAAAGAAATATGTATATTCAACTATACTCACAATTCAAGTGAGAATTTCACAATTTCAAGTATTGCTTAACAATACTTTTAATAATATTATAATATACGAGGCATGCTTCATAGGTAGGGTTCATTTAAGAATATCATTCACTTCAATAATTAAAATTACTCTTTAAATTTAATTGTTTTATTGTTATTTACATCAATGTACATTGTATTTTCTTCTGAACTTGCATCCCATGTATAGCGATGCTCAGTAGAGTGGATTGGTCAAATCAAGAATAATAACCTGCCTCAGGAAGTCTTTGGTTGTAAGTGTCCAACTTAAGTCCAAACTTTAGGTAAAGTCCAGGGGTCTTGAGAAAAAGGGTTTTCGTATTACCGCTGAGCAGTTTATGGGGATATATTTATTTAATAATTAAAAATCTACCTATCTCACCAAAATAAATGGGGTTGGTAGTTGGCGCCCAATAAAACACATTATATTATAGATTATAGATTATATATCTAAAATTAAATTAATTCTTTCATTCAAAATATAGAAATAAATACACACATAATATATTTTTTTTTTTTTTTTTCATTACAGTGTCGCCTTAACGTGGGGCTATTGTTATACCTAAAGTTTTTCAAGGATTGTATTTTGAGGCCTGATTACACTAGGGTGTATTTGTGACTTGAGGGAGCAGTTGATGGTTTTTGTGGCCAACTTACACTAGATCATTTTATTGACAAGGCCAGATTACCTCAATTAGGTTTTGGGTCATTTTACTTCGTGAAGAAGGTTATGCCAGAGGGGCAGTATTATACACGTAGCAAGGCACGTAAGCAGCTCGAAAATATAGACATGGATGCCCAGCAACCATCGGTCAGTGTAGAAGCAGAGGAGTTGGAAGAGGATGTTGTCATGCCTCAAGCCGAGCGCCGAACGGAGGAATGGGATGATAGTTATGTCACATCTTTTGAATAAATAGTTATGGCAGGTGCACGACCTGTAGTTCCACCCATGGAAGATGGTACATCATTGGGGGCAGATGCCCTGGATACCAGTAGGAGTATTTCAGCTGTGGAGAAGTTAGAGGAAGCTCCAAAGATAGTGAAGAAGTTTACTATGTTTGACCTATTGCAAGTATTAAGGGGGGACATGAAGTCACTAAAGGAAGATTTAAGGGAAAGTGCTAAAAAGGACATAAAATCTTTGGAGGAAAAAATGGAGAATAACATGGAAAAGATGGAGGAAAAAATGGAGAATAGCATGAAAAAGATGGAGGAAAAAATGGAGAATAACATGATAAAGATGGAGAATAACATGAAATCACTAAGGGATGATGTTATCTCAAGATTTGACCATTATAGTACCGAGTTTAGGTCAGTCCACAACCAATTGGCGGAAAAGAGGAAAGAGGTCGAGGCGCAAGTACAGGACTTGTCAACGACTGGGGAGAAACTAGTGGCAGCAGTGGAGGAAGTACCAGAGCAAGTGGTAATAATGCCAGTTAAGGACCCTTCGACGAATGGTTCTTATATTTACCCTTTCATATATTTAGGTGCCTACTACTACAAGAAATGCGATTCACAATTGTGTGAAACCCCTAATGAGTACTACATAAGTCAGTCACGTGTTCCAATAATGGGTCATTCTCGCAGTCATGTGAACAATTTTGACTGGGAAGTTGACTATGAAGTCATGCATTTTAAGGAGTCGAATGAGTCATTTCATGTAAAAACAAGGGTTTCTGAAGCACAGAAGTTATCGTGCACTTTGTGGGTAAACGATGAAGTGTTATTGTCAAGTTGTTTTGGTGTGTCGTCAAATGGGCCCACAGAGACAAAACTTGTAGGAGATGTCTTGTCAGCTGCGATGATAAGCCAGGATACAAGGAGAATTATAAGAGTGGAATTGCAAACTGAAGCTACTGCCATTGGGAGGAGTGTTCTTCACCAACACCGAAACAATGAAGAATGCCCTAAACATTTTGATGTTCAGGATGTATTATTCAATATCTCCTCGCATCATTGGACCAGGAACCAGGTCACATGGCAGTCATCAAATCAAGATGATACCTGCAACAAGAGTAAACCAAGGATCAAGAAACGAGGCCTCGGTAAAAGGAAGCGACATGGATTTCTTCCAGATCTAGGAAATGTATGGCTAGTTGGAGGAAGTGGAATTAGGCCCTCTCTTCCACAATCTCAGCCTAGGGATTGTAGGAGGACTATTTTTGATCCTGGAATAAGTTTTAGGACATAGTTTCAAAGATTTGTGGGAGTCGAGAAATCCCTGAAGCTCGGGTTACTGTTGGAGGAGGGAATGTTTCAGAACAGAAGAAGGTTGTGGGAGTCGAGAAATCCCTGAAGCTCGGGTTACTGTTTGAGGAGGGAATGTTTCAGAACAGAAGAAGGTTATGGGAGTCGAGAAATCCCTGAAGCTCGGTATGCGATTGGAGAAGGAATAGTGTGAACAAAAGAGGTCCCTGAAAAATTTCATTTGAGGCACATGTCTAGGTGAAATAATACACATTTGTTTACATATAGGCCTAATTCTGTGTTGAAGAAAACAAGATTTTTTTTTATTACAATTACTATTTATTTCTACCTTATTATACGTCGAGGAAAAATATATTTATGTCACCAAGGACCATAATTTGATGAAAATCACCAAAGAAATGCCAGAGTACACCCCAGCGCTCCAATGAAGATGATAATTATGTGTATAGGAGGTTCTACGAGATGAGGAAGCGATGAGGAGAGTAATGTTTTGGAGTTTATGACAGTTGTCAATATGTTTGATTGCCCTATAAGTCCTCACTGATAACAAGACAGTGACAGTACCAATGTAGAGGTGATTTTTGTTTATTTGGAGGAGCTACGTCTGATTGAGGGAACTACGATACTCAATTATTTTTCATAAAGGATCTACGGTTTATGGGAGAAAGCTACGTCTGATTGAGGGAACTAAGATACTCAATTATTTTTCATAAAGGATCTACAGTTTATGGGAGAAAGCTATGTCTGATTGAGGGAACTATGATACTCAATTATTTTTCATAAAGGATCTACAGTTTATGGGAGAAAGTTATGTCTGATTGAGGGAACTAAGATACTCAATTATTTTTCATAAAGGATCTACGGTTTATGGGAGAAAGTTATGACTTATTGAGGGAACTATGATACTCAATTATTTTTCGTGAAGGAGCTATTTACTCTGTTTTTCCAACAGAAGTAATTATTATTAAGTGATTATCAGTTACTAGCAAGGTCAACAATGTTATGGAGAGCGCTGGAATGAGAATCTGTATGCAGCATGGTGTAACAAAAGCCAAAGTTCAGTTTCATCTAATTTTATAGACTATCTATTATTTTGTCTCATTTTTCCTCTAAAAAAATTATGAGGCCACTCAGATATTATACTATCAAAGAAAAGTCTATGGTAGAGCCTTAAATACCTTCATAATGTGTATTTCATCCTAACAAGATCTTGAAGACAGGTCAAGCAGTTGATCTTGTGCAAATATAAAGAAGGCCAAGAGTTGTTTCGCAGCGGGACCGAAATGTAGCGAAGAATGCTAGAACAGAAGAAGGTTATTTATGTTATGTTATATTATATGTATGTTATTTGTAAGAAGAGTGATCAACTTGTTGTTTTGTTTATAATATCAAGGCTAAAATCTGCATTTGACTGCGAAGAATTGAAGAGAGAAAGAGTTAAATCCATTTTAACACTTTAAAAAGCTATGATTTTTGAGTTTAATGATATGTAATTTAAATATTTCTTTTTGAGAACTGACATTAATATTGAGGGGCTTTTGGAAAGTACCCCTATGACAAGTTTGAGTAAGTTTAAATGTGTATACAAACGTTTGATAATACTCAAGTTAGGCGTGGGCCTAAATTTTCAAACATTCTATTTCCTTTTCAACTATTTTAAAGGGTTATTATTAATATCTTTAAATGATACTTCTACATTACCTTGAAAAGAGTTTATAATAACTGGTTTCACTAAAAGAATTGAGAAATACAAGGAAATAAGGGTTAGCCTACTCTACGTTCTGTCAAGATGTGAAGAAAATGACTCAGAGAGCATTTGCTTTTTCAAGTTTTGAGGAAGAAATTATAAATATATTTTAATTATTTTAACAGGATAGCTGAAGAAGAGGATGTATTTGATATATTCATTAATGGAATGAAGAAATTCTGACTTTAAGGTCAAGGCCTATTCATTTTTCTGTGTCCAAGTGCCAAACCACTAAAAGATTTGTTTCCTTTTTACAATTTAAGAGTACAAAATGTATAATTTTGGCAATGAAAATACTTTATATAGTTAAATAATATCCTTAAGTTAATGAACATATCCATCGGAAGTTAAAATAGTTGGTTTTAAGCCATTTTATGTGGCTAAAGAGAATGACTACAGGTGTCACAAAGGTTGCGATAACTTAAGTTTGCACACCTATTTTTTTGTTTTAAAGTTTAGAGAGAGAAATATTTGTAATTTTCATTCAAGACTTCTACCTGATTTGAAGAAGGGTGTCTATTTGCAATATCAATTGAAGAAATTTAAGGATTTTAATGGAAAGGGTTCTAGGCCCTCAAGTTTTTTATGAGATGAAAAGAGTAAACTCAATATAAGCATGTTTCTTCTAAATTATTTTTGTCTTTAAAAATATATTTAAGTATGGAGAATACTTTTGTTAAATAGAGGATGTCTCTAAGCTGTTAAGAAAATAACTGTGAATTCTAAATATTTGATTTTTCATTAAGTTATGAATTAAAAGTAAACAGCAAGTTTTCCAAGAAAATGGGTATTTTAGACTGATCGATTTAAAGTGAGTAGTTTGGTTATTTACCATAACCGTGGCATTAAATTAAATATATTATCACATGAAGAACAATATTATAATCACATATATTTAATAAATTCTAACCTTACAAGCCGAGTGACCTTGAACTTGAATGTTCACTGTTGTGAAATGATCAGCTGATGTTAACAGCTGACAAACATGTGGCATCTCTAATATTTGGGGAAGTTGTTGGAGTAATTCGTTCAGAATCTGGAAGAAAATACCATACCAATAAGACTTGAAGAGTTTTAAGTAAATTAAATAAACACACATTTTAAACCATAACCCGAACTAGAGAGAGTAGGGTGTATTTTGACCACGGAGATCAACTGAGCGTCTAAGTTTGATATCAGAAAATAACATCTTTTAAGTAGATACTACGCTCTTAATATAATAAATTAGATTAAAATCGTAGCATCGAGGGGCATTTCTGTGATGTTATTTTTGGTTAAAAGAGTTACTTATAATAGAAATCTAATAATCAGTTGACTAAATTCTTCAAATATATAATATCGTTGTCAATTTTACTGTTTATTTGTTTTAAATTTCATTCAAAACTTCTAAAGTTTTGAATATTCATTATTTATTCATTTACAATTAAAATATATGTTATACATATAATCTACTTACCTTTATTTCACTTTATTAAATCATCTTTCTTTATTTTTATTTTTATTCATAAACTGCCAACCCGCCATGTTTATTAATTTTGTGGGTAGGTGATTTTAACGCTATCTGCTCCAGAGAGTGGTTTATTTCGGAACTATTCGATTCGTTTATTTTTATGTTCTTGGACACTTATAGCATCTGGCTCTTGAAACATTAATTGCCCCTAGCGGAAGAAATTATTATTCTCGTTTTGTTTTTTTGTTTGGTGCCAAGTTTGAATTAATTTTTAAAGATGAATTATGTTTCTTTGTAAAAATGTATCATTATCTTTTTAGTAATACCCCCAATCTCTAAATAATTAAGATTGTTTGCTTTATTCTTGCATACAAATCCCGGCGAATGTTTTCTCCTAGGCCGGTGATTGTTTATTTTAAACAAAAATAACGTGTTTGTGTTTTGTCTTACTTATTGTTGTGACTCTCTAAAATTGGCGTCGGAAGTGTAAGGAAGGATCCGATCTGCGGATCCTTCAATTATATCTTTTTTAAAGGTTCATGGTAATGTTATTCATCTAAAACTTCTAAAAGCTGTATAAACTCGTGAAGAAAGTTGAGTGGAAGCACTCAAAGAAGATCTTGGTGGAAATTTAAGGTCAGAGAGTTAAATATCGACGGAGCTTTGATTCAACATTTTTACCAGAGCAAGGACATTTTCGGGTGAGATCCAATCCATCTGTAAACATCCTGTTACGGATGTAAATAATTAAGCATAATCCTTAAAATTACTAAAGAAGGACAAATAATTTTTCAGTTTCCAAACCAGAATTAATACTTTTTGTCCACCTCAGAACTATTTTTTTTGTTTATTATTGTTACATGTTATAAAGAATAAATTTTGTTGTTAAAATCTTATTTGCTCAAAGAAATATGTATATTCAACTATACTCACAATTCAAGTGAGAATTTCACAATTTCAAGTATTGCTTAACAATACTTTTAATAATATTATAATATACGAGGCATGCTTCATAGGTAGGGTTCATTTAAGAATATCATTCACTTCAATAATTAAAATTACTCTTTAAATTTAATTGTTTTATTGTTATTTACATCAATGTACATTGTATTTTCTTCTGAACTTGCATCCCATGTATAGCGATGCTCAGTAGAGTGGATTGGTCAAATCAAGAATAATAACCTGCCTCAGGAAGTCTTTGGTTGTAAGTGTCCAACTTAAGTCCAAACTTTAGGTAAAGTCCAGGGGTCTTGAGAAAAAGGGTTTTCGTATTACCGCTGAGCAGTTTATGGGGATATATTTATTTAATAATTAAAAATCTACCTATCTCACCAAAATAAATGGGGTTGGTAGTTGGCGCCCAATAAAACACATTATATTATAGATTATAGATTATATATCTAAAATTAAATTAATTCTTTCATTCAAAATATAGAAATAAATACACACATATTATTATTTTTTTTTTTTTTTTTTTCATTACAGTTGGATGATAGCCAAGGTCAGAAAAACAAAGCGATAAAATGAGAACGATCTTGTTTCTTATGGCTGACTAGGTAAACACTTAAATAAATTCCAAACTTTGGTAACACTACATACAGTCTCCCAGTCACGGAACCCACCAAGAATAATATAATTTTCATCCGCACCAGTGGCTTTATGATCTGAGGCGTAATTCAAGAAATATACTGGATTGTTTGTGACGGGAAGTTCGCGGTTAGACTCTCGACTGGGTGCGCTGTGGAGAATTGGGTGAGTTATTACTTTGGTTTTCTCATCACCTCTTCATACTAATGCTGCTGCATTTTCTCTAAGCTTCTACCCAGTTATTACCCTAGAGAATAGTCGTTAGTAACCTTGGTATTAAATGTAGCGATTAAAATAGAATAAAACTTTATCCATTGGAATCCCAAACCACTAAAACAGTCGAAATAAATAAATTGCCACCTAAGATTATATTAATTTAAATTGGTGTATTTTTTTAAAGAAACTTATATGCATGGATACTTTATGATATATTAATGAACTCAAACATTTGGGCCATACATGACCCTCATTTAGGTTACAAGTAAAAGGCGGAATGGTTTCGTCCAATGACATTTCCTGTGCTAGATACATGTTTATGCAAAGCTGAACATTTCTTCATTTTTTTGAAAAACTTATGTGGCAACCAATATTCTTGTACATTTTTGTACTCCTTAGAACAAAACCGATAGTTTTTAACCTCCTTTGTTTATGTGTTCTAATATAATTCTAGAGGCTGAGGTTAAATCCAAAAAAATTAAAAGCCTTTTTTCCTCATGCCTTCTATTTTACTGATAGTTTGTTAGACAAACCAGTAACGTTATACTAAAAAATACCAATAGTAAAAAATTAAATTTACTCTTCTGAAAAATGTATTAAATTATCAAGTCCTTCTATTGGAAAATGCATAGTGTACAAATGTTCATTCTAACGTAATTTTATCACTACAATAGATTTTAAACATTCAACAGTACCAAACACATTTTCAGCATTAATACAATAATTTAACTAAATGTTTTGAAAATATAATAATAATAATAATAATAATATTGCGCGTCTGGGCTACACCATTCGTATCCCAGTAGTGAAAGATTAGTCAGTACTAATGTACCGTTGCTCAGGGGTCGCCTGACTACTAATTGTACATCCTTTCCGTGGAGGCTCTTTCCATGTCCCAATAAGATGAGGTGATGGTGATAGTGATCATGAGGGTGTGGAACTAGTGAAAACACTTGAAGATAACTTAAGTCTAACTAACCAAGCCCTGATGACCTTTGGGGTAGATTCCCTTTAGGGTATAATACCCAAGCTACCAGCTGGGAATCGAACCCGGGACCCCTAGGCTCGTAGCCAGGTGCACTCACCAGTACACCTCGGAGCTGGTTATTTTAAAAATTACATACGGACACGATAATATAACCCAGGACTTTTAAATTAGCACGTCAACGCTCTAGCATTGAGATATCCAAGTTGGTATCGTTCTTAGGGTCATCCATTACTCGTAGCTTGAAGTGGAGTCTGTGATGTGCGTTTGACATTGTGGACTTATTAGAGATATAAGAAATTAAGTCGTTGACTCCTTGGAGGTATAAGAAATGAAATCGTCTGCTTCTTGGAGATATAAGGAATGACATCGTTGGCTTCTTGGAGGTATAAGAAATTAAATCGTCGGCTTCTTGGAGATATAAGAAAAGAAATTGTTGGTTTCTAAGAGGTATGAGAAATTAAATCATCGGCTTCTAAGAGGTATAAGAAATAAAATCTTCGGCTTCTAAGAAGTATAAGAAATGAACTCGTCGGCTTCTTAGAGCTGTCAGAATTGAAATGATCGGTCTCCTATAGGTATCAGAAATGAATTCTTCGGTTTCTTAGAGGTATCATAAACATCATGAAGTTTGTTTGCCACTTATGCTGCCAAATGTACAAGTTTTATTGGATGGAAGAGGCCGCGAGCTAAGATCCATATTCATACAATTTTAATAACGAAACTCATTTTTGTCTAAAACAAATAGTTTTCTACACATAGTAATCTCAACAATTAAAAAAAAAAAATTTCATGGTCTTCACGGAATTTTACCAGGACTTTTCCTCTTCACTAAAAAAGGTTACTCGTCAAATACCCTACTATTATATTCTTGACAGATATTCAAGTACTGTAGTATTATTAGGTGTAAACATTTTTTTAGGGTTTTCTACTGAAGCTATATTTGATTTATTGTATCCAATTTTTTTTGGCATAAAAACCTTAAAAATACTGAATTTTAATTAGTGTCCCTTGCCATCACAACAAGGTTGTTTTTTATACATCATTTTTCAACATACAGTACTCTTATTTTTAATTACTGTTTGTGAACGGCAATCCACATGTTAATTTCATTGCAACGTGAACAAAGCACAAAACTTTCAATTATCTTGTGACCGTAACTTTCATTAACTATATATAATAATTATGTTCTTACCAGAAACAAATATATAAGTGTCAAGGTGTTCAAGTATGCAATCATCGACACAATTTGGACATTTTAGTGTTTCACGCAGATTTCAAAAAATATATAAAATATTTCGAATTTCCATCTGAGCTCGTGCAATTCTAATAGCATTCAGGTCCCCTCCCAAAATATTTCACAGATGCTCTATAATAGATAAGTTCAGTTAAACAAAAAGCTTTGCTGAAGTCAAAAAAGAATATAAAATACACGTGTGTGTCGTGTCGTGTTGCCAGAGTAAGCCTAGATTGTTTAAACCAAGTGTACCTGTGATATGTTCTCCCCTATTAATTGATCAACTTACATATAGCCTTTCTATAAATAGTAATAAACTTCCTGTGATACTTGGCCAATAATATGTTTTCTACTAAGTGGTGAGAACCATTCACCAGTACAGTTTGGACTAAACTTTGCATTACCCTGTCAACACTCTACATTATGCCACTGAAAAATACAACAAATCATATTAATAAGATTTAAAAAAATGATTACACACACCTATTAATGAAATAGAACAATTAAAGATGAAAATACAATAAAGCTAAGAACAAAATATTAATCTATGTCAATACGATTTTACGTCACAATTTATTCGACTGTTCGATTTTTACAGACACTTTTGATTGTTGTCATATATTTTTCTTGTTTTTGTGTGTGTACACTATCGAGGATTCTATCTATGTGTAGATTTATTACTTTTTTATATAAAAAAATATAAGTTTTCTTGTTCTCTATCATTGTTTTAATGATCAACGAGTGTTTAAGGCGACACATTTTCCAAGTCATCTTTTTTGCTTTACCAAGTCACAGGGTTTGTAATAAGAACCAGTGACAGTTCCGAGGTTTTGTGAATTTTGTGAGAATCCACAGGTCAATACTTTTTTTTGATACCTCAACCTTTTTTTTTATCACATCGGAAACCTTGTCAAAATAGCGGTCATACATTCAGTGACTAACGTAAATTATATGTAGATGTAGCTTCATTATCGAAAATTTGTTAACTTTGTTATGATAAACTTCAAAATAAATTAGTTAATTTTTAATAAATTGGTTTTGAATTTTTTTTTAATTTAAGCTTACTGAGTATGTATAAGCTTATTTATTTATTTTAAAATTTGTTTAGTTATGAAAATCGGTAATACTGTTGAAAGTTCACGTTTTATAAATAAATAAATATTAATATGTTTATCAAATTTTATAAAATTTACTAAAAAAAATTCAACATGTTTGTGCTAAAATTAAACATTATTCGTGTAGCGACGTGTTTAGTACTTTTTTTTTTTCATTTGTGGATATTGCGTGTTTTTTTTTTTTGCTGTTATTTATAGCGATTTGTAATAAAGGAAACATAGTAATACTCATACTAATTATTTTGTGGTTTTATTCATTTAGGCTCAAATAATTAATTGATTGATAAATTCCACAATATTCTCTTCAGTTACACTTTATTTAGTGAGTATATTCAAACCAACAAATAAAAACAGCTTCTCACTAACATTAAAATCGAAACGATTCGTATTGTATGATCCTCCGCAATAACATAATTAGGTTTTCAAAAATTAATGTTTGGCCTATCCTCTTTCTTAAAATTACATTAATTTCTCTTTCTCTCTTTGTCTACGTTTTTCTGCTTCGAATCTTATCTTGTTTGTCATCCTTACGACAGAAGCTTTCTTCATCCCGGTTAAGAGGGAATTAAATTACATCTGGAGTAGAGCCTCAATAATGGCCATCGGATGCTCCAAGCTCCAGTTGGTAATTGGGACTGCTCAACTAGGACTTGCGAACAGCGCAGTGAGCAGTTCTCTCTCTCTCTCTCTCTCTGTTTGGTGGTTTTATTGATCTCCGACCAGTGTCTGAACGTTGCCAGCAGTCAACATAGGGGGCAGAGGGATATGATGGGAAGCTATAAAGAAAGAGTTGTTCAAGAGGAGGAAAAGAACGACGATGCAACCATCTAGAATCAAAATTTTTAGGGTATAAAGGTTTTATTTCATGTCAGATATTAAATTGTGCACATATCCAAACAAATATGGAATATAAAGCTTTTCTTTTAAATACAATTTGAAATAAAGTTAAAATTCGAGACCCGCATCGATGGACGCGCGGGGTGAACGCCAAACTCGTCTGAGGTTTAAATTTCAGTTGGTTGTACTGAGCAGGATCGCCTCCCACCAAATAGTTTCCCACTCTGCATCCAAACAAATGCGCGTACCACTCTTTACAACCATTATATCTTAATATATTTGTAACCATTATTGTTGGAAACAATTTGACAACCTTAGTTTGGTCAGTAGCGTGTCTTTGTACTGAGCTAAGAGTCCCGGCTTCGATTCCCGGTATGACCGAAAAATGGATCATTAGTGAAATGTGGGTTTACCCTTTCAGAGTGATGAATTAACGGCTGGGGACTTGATGTTGTGCCGGTCCTAGTCTTAAATTAGATTATATGGCATATGAAGCTGCGACAGGCCTAACATGCCAGTAGTGGAAGATATATGGCTTGAATAAAAAACCAACCCAGGCCACAGGCTGGAAACAGAAATGGATGTATTGTTGGAAACTGTTGCGTCATTGGAATCCCCTAATTTCAGAAGATTTAAATTGCTTTTCCACGCTTTTGAAAGAAGGAAAGCGTTTGTTTTATTGATATCTTAGAAATATTGCTATTCTTGATTTATAAAGAAGTAACATTATTCTCACTGGTTACTATTAATTATTCTGCCTGGTGCGGTTCTAGGAGTGGCGCCGTTACACATTAAAATATGAGTGAAGAATGACCCCTGGATAGCTCAGTGGGTACAGCATTGGCTAAAGGTCCCGAGTTAGACTCCGGCTATAACCGTAACTAACAAATATAATACCTTAGCTATTTAATCTACCATTATATATTTCGTTAGCTGAGTGAAGAATATATTTACAGTACATGTTTTTATACTAAATTATATATTGATTTTTAATTTATATTTTAAAACACATTAAAATAGTTATATTTTTACTTAATCTACCCAACCCATACACCCTTTTTTTAAATCTATGTATACATCACGTTGTGCCACTGTTTGTTTTAATGTCAAGAGTTTAAATTTTTCTCCTGCCCTATTTCTAATTTGTAATACGTTATCACAAGGTCAGCCAAATAGTAATTTTGTTTTGGAGTAATTAGTAATTGCTTACGATATAATAATTACTTAACGGCCAACATTTACAGTTTGTTAAACATGTATTGCTTATAACATTTTGATCCGGTTACATAAACAATAATATACAGTGGCTTGATCATATATCAAATATAAGTCGACCTTCCAACAGCTTCTAAAACCTCATTTGGAGTTGACCATTAACAATTAGTACGTGATGGCCGTGATAGTTTAGAGGAGAAGTGTTTGTTCCCCAGGCACTGGCTACCGGACCATACTCCTAAAGTGGATTCCCACTCTGAATTGTCTCTGACTTACTTAAGGTGGTTGTCTAGTGAAGTCGAGGCATCCTTACTGACGATCATATCTCTGACCAAGCCAACCAGTCAATTCTTTTCCATTGACCGCTTCGGTGACCGCATGGTCTCGTGTTAGCCTAAACTGCCGAAGATGGGGAGATCGGGGCTCGATCCCGGTCGGGTATATTGAGGTTTTTTCCCCCTAAATGGTTTTCCACTCTCCCTCAACGCAAATGAGGGTGCACTTCTTTTAAATAAAACCTTCCCAATCCCTAACACATTAGTATAATTAATACATAGGCGTATAAACCCAAACAGGTGGTAAGACTCAGTATTAAAAAAATAACATTTTCCACCAATTGTTTGATTCTTCGAACCTCATGTTTTTTAAGCACCTCGTCTTACTACCCATTCGGGTTATACTCTTATGTACTAATTATGTTAATGGTTTTAGTGATTATTGAGGTTATATTTAGAGGAAGTGTACTCGAATTTGCCTGGAGAATTATTTTGGAAATAGCCACTGTACACCCAACCAAGATTCGATTTCTCTGTCATCGGTAGTCTAGTCAACTGCCCCATGCGGTCACCGCAGTGGGTGATTATTATAACTGATGGTAAACACACCCTATAAAATTTATTAACTTAATTAGTTTTTTACATTCTAATTCAAGTGCTTAGTAAAAGTAAAGTATGTTTTACATATATATAGACTATATTTTTATTGTGACTTATTTTTAAGGATAGTAGTGTCAATTGTGGTGTCTTCGGGTGAATATTTCAACCATGCAATGAGTTATAAAAAATGGTTGATATCTTAACCACCTACAGGAAAGAAATGAAAATTTCATTAACTATCGAGAAACAAAATTTTAGATGAAGCTTAGACTGAGTATATTTATTGTGTATATTTATTAATACCACCATAACATTATTTAAAACTTTTTTAAGGAACATGCCCAAAACTGCAATTTATTCCAATGAATATATAAATATCAACCATTTTAGGTGATCAGAGACATACATTTTACATGATAAACACTCTTATGTATAAATTTAGGTCATTTTAAAATCAGATTTTCCAAACACAGTGCTTTTTACAGTGTTGCCATGTTTGTTTTACTTGATTATTTGAACAAATCTATGATAAGGTGGTCGGCCTCGGTGGTCTTGGGATAAAGTGCTCGCCTCAGGAACCGATTATCTTGGGTTCAAACCCAGCAGAGGTTGACGGACTTTTCCTGAGGGATAAAAATCCGTAGCACAACCTCCTTCGGAGGGGAAGTAGAGCCGTTGGTCCATTGTCAATGTGGCATGTGAAAGAAACCTAAAAGGTATGTGAAAATACCTTTCCCAGCAAAATTGGTAGGCTCTTTCGCGCTCTAACATAAAAATTCAGTGTGGAAGGCAACGGGGAACCGCCACACTACACACTTCCTGACCTCCCCTAGTGAATAAATGAGACTTCTACCAGATGGTGCAGGCAGCGCTAACCAGCTGAAGGGATGAGTGCATGCCCAGCTACGGATAAATAGAAATCACATAACACCAACCCTCGTGTTTTTGACTTAAGAAGATGGCAAGGTGAAAGGAGATTTCGGTTCCTAATTAGCTATTTTTGAAACTCAAATTTGTATTGATGCAAGATGAAGCTGATTGTAAATCCGGTGATTGAAGAATCAATATGATGTTTGTGTAAAAGACCCTTTGTTTCTTTCATTATTACTTTTGGAATACATATTTTGTCTAAATGGTTTCAATATTAACATCATATCATGGTTGGACCTAAAGTTTCGGTACATGACTTTTAGTTTAATTGGTTTCCCTTGAGAAAGCATCATAACATGCATTGAAAACTTGTTTATATAACCTCCATATAGATTTGAATTTGGTAGGTTTAGTAGGGTTGAATGACGAGTTTACGTTCTGGTGGACTTGAACTTTCAAGTTCCGACAAAGAAGCGGTTAATTAAGTTTACCTCCTTGCTCGATTCCACTATGATGTAACCTGAAACCTATTCGTGGTAAAATTGATCAAAGAAAACCCTCTACCTCTCAGGGTGAACGCAATGTACATTTAATATTAACTAGGCCTAATATTGAAATAGAATGGCAAAGTGTTGTAGTGTGTGTTTTAAATTAAATGACGAATTAAGCCGCGACAAGACTTAAACAGAACAACGAACACGAACATGTTCGTGTTCGTTGTTCTGTTGTCTTTAGCCGAGTGTCTAGACTTGAACAGAAAATGTTTGTGAACATGTTCTCAACATGTTCCCATAGTTGGTAACTACATAATTATTTCCATCTAGCTTATTTGTGCTTCGATATCGGTGGTGCGATGAATAAGAGTTTGCAAGTAGCAGCGGCCGTGTACATATTTATTCATTACTACCAAAAAAAAAAAGACAAAAATTCCGCCGATGGTGGATGACAATATTATACCAAAGTATTAACTCAACACATCCACACTAATAAATACACTCGCCAACAGATATATGTAGGCTTACTTACAAAAATCAAAATAAGTGTGACTCCGCTGATGTCCAGCCAATGGGGAAATGTTCGCGGAAATGTTTAAGTAGGCGTCCAGACTAGACCAGGACGAACACGAACATTCTTTGATGTGACGGGCAAAAACCGACAACTGGTGGATCGGTGCCGAACAAAACAACGAACAATTTTTTTTACAATGTTCTGTTCGGAAAACCGTCCACACTTGTCGCGAACATGTTTGCGTTCGTTGTTCTGTTCTAGTCTGGACGGGGCTTTAGGACTGTATTTTACATAGTCACTTTGCTGATCTGATTGAAACTTTTTGTTTTCATCAACACTTTTATTAGGTGTTTTTTTGTGCCTCTGTCGATGAGCCAGTAAATTTTATACGATAGAAAAAATATTAGTTTTCTAAAGGTTTTATTCAATAAAATGTCATCCGACCATAACTTTTATATTGTCCATCATGTAATTTATTCAGATCAAATATATACCTTCACCGATGGCGACATGATCAGGAATACAATAGGCCAGATGCTCGGTGACAATGAGTTAAAGGTTCAAATCTCGGTTGGGTGTACTAGTAGGGTTTCTTATGTTATTTATTACTACAGGTTTCCCATTATCTCTATACGCTAATGCAAGTGCACTAATTCTAAACTTTTCTTATTATCTCTACCTCATATGTTAAACGCTGTAATAAACCAATGTGTTAAAACGTCTGATAGAAGTCTTCATTGTTTTAAAATGCTGTAATTTTTTTTAATTTTCTTGACGTGAAACTGAACCACATGAACGAATACTGTGTTAGGTCTTATTACAATTCCGACCAGCTGCAATTAAATGTTTTTCCACATATCTGTTTTAATTCTCTCTCAATGCAAATTCTGGTCAAGTTTATCTATTTTACTATCTTATTCTTTACAATATGGTGCTATAATCGAAATCAAAAACCTTTCGTATAATTGTTTGTTTTATGCGTCTCCATCCCGCCTACGTCATGTCGCTCTGAGACTTCTCTACAGTCCCATAACTCGGTGGATCCTTGAAGAACATGAGGATATATATGTTTTTATCGAGCGTCCCAGCAGTTGCACCGGTCCGCCCTCGGGTTTCTGTCAGGGGTTGAGGCGATTAAGAATGGGGGAGGTTGAGTCCCTCGTCACCAGGTGATGCTGACGAAGATAATATAGCCCATAGCGCGAGAGAGACGAGCGTCGAGACGTCATTACCGGTGCCGGTCACGTGCTCACAAAAGAGTACTTCTAGAGACGCCGGCGACGTTTCTATGTTCCTGAGAGAGAATAAAGGACGGAGGAAGGGGGAGAGTGAATGTATCGGTGAAGGATCCACCTCTTACAAGATTACTCCTCATATCCTCTATATCTCCTTGTGAACTGCCTTGTTTCTCCACAGTTCCCGTGATTGCTTTAGAACTTGAGAGTTCAGAGTTTCCAGGTCTTGTTGGGGGTTTTATTTCCTTTGTTTTATGAGTTTCGATTGCAAGACAGTTGAAAAACTGTGAGCGTAAAACTCTTTATTGCTGATTCGATGCATTGCCGTACGAAATGAGAGCATCAAACTAAAAGTGCTACTGCGTCATTCCGTTTGCAGATAAAACAAACTTTTAGAGTACAACAAACATATACAAGGGTAAGTATTGCTATTAACCGAGTGGAGCGAGGTTATCTTTTTGACTTGACCGTTTGAAATTTCGTCTCCCTGTCTCTTTGTTTCTGAATTAATAATGCCAAATACGTGGGCAGAATTTTTTTTTTTTTACAAAATTTGGTAAAGACATTCTTTCAGCCAAGGCCGAATGAATATGGCTTTACGTTCTGGTCATCCGTTTCAAGATTGCGGCTAGTAAAAAAAAAGAAAGTATTTTGTAGGGCATCTCAAGTGATTTGGATTTTAAATTCTAAGAAACTGATTAATCATTTCAAGCGTTTATTATTATTTTTTATATATTTTCCGAAACCGATCTTAAAACACGCCAACAAAGGTTATTCTCTAAGTATAATGTAGGCCTACTATCGGATCTAGTATTCATTTGTTTTCTGTCTCTAACTTGATCACCAAGGGAAAATACATATTTACAAGCCAAGGAGAAATTATGGGCGATATTTCAACTTGAGATACAAAGAGAAATCTTAAGACTGTCGTAACGATAAGAACATGACATGATGTAGGCATATTTTTGTAATAGAAAGAGCTGTATTTCTATGGAAATACCGAGGTTTAATTTGCTGAATATGTGTTTTTTTTTATTTGATCCAGCCTCTATCACCTAACGCTATCAGTTACCACGTCTCCTTAAAATTCACAATAACATTCTTTTTCAGCACCGTATTTTATTACCCGCTCAGGTTATACGCTTATGTTCTAATTACGCTAATGGTTTTTGGTATTAGGAAGGCTATATTTAGAGGACGTTTACCCGCAGTTTCGTGGAGGGGGAGTGGAAAACCATTTTGGAAAAACCACCTTCAGTACACCCGACTTAGATTCTAACATTGATCTCCCAGTTATCAGCATTCTAGTCTACTGCGAGAGTAGAGCGTTTGGCTACGCGGCTACCGGGTGACAATAACATTGTTCTCTTGAATTATATAATTATGGTCGTTATTTTTCCATCACACTGGCACTATAGTATAGAGTTTTATTTGAATAAGGTACTTTTTTTGTAGTTATAAAACAACTACTAAAACAATATGAATATATTTAAATGCCAAGTCGTGTTATATTCGGCTGCCACTTTCCATATGTATTTATTTTATTTTATTTAGCACCGCGTCTTACTACCTGTTCAGATTATACACTATGTGTATAATTTGAACAGGTAGTAAGGTATAATCAGATTATACCTATGTACTAACTACACTAATGGGTTAGGGATTATGAAGGCTTAATTCAAAAGAAGTGCACCCGAATTTGCGTGGAGGTAGATTGGGAAACCATTTAGGGGGAACCACCCTCAGTGCACCCGACGGGGATCGAACCCCGATCTCCCCACTTTTTCGGCAGTCTAGTCCAACACGAGAGTAGCGCGTTAGACCACGTGGCCACCGAAGCGGGTTTCCACATGTATTATAAATTCCTATAAAATATTTGATATGGTGCAGAAACATTCCACTAAAGACCTTAGATGAAATAATATACACTGTTACAGAAACATTGAGAAAAGAAGAACCTCTCTGTCCACCAAAGAGCATCAAAATCAATTTTATATTTCAAATGTTTGCTTATAGCTCAGAAATTATTGGTTTTATAGAAATATATTTCAAACAAAGAATTTTTTTAATAGTACTACAACTTTACAATGATACGTTATTTCGTATCTGAAATAGTTGAGGAGATATGACCAAAATTGAAAATTTCTGCTAATTTAGAGTACCTTCACAGTCATTTTCATGGGAAAATTAGAATTGTATTTGGTTTGTAACGTTAAACAAAATAGAAATACGAATTCTAATCATAAATTGCTAAAACGAATTTTGAGAAAATTTTTTTTTTTTTTTTAATCTTTTTGCTCTTCAGTAAACTACCCTTAATTTTAAGTTTAGAAAACTCTTCAGAGGAACCTTATCAAAACCATAAATACTAAGTTTTAGCCCGGTAAAATGGTTTCTGCATAGTCCGAGATATATACGAACAGGCTGACGTCATTACGAAAAACAATTTTTCTGTTTCACGGGTCTTGAAACGTCAACATAACTACTAAGATAACAAAATGATAGCAATGTTGACCGCCAAAAAAAAGTTTGAATTTTCTAAAAGTTTCTTCCTAACAAAATCACACAATTTTTTTTCACTACTTCTTACTACCCGACCAAACGTTCTGTACTTAAACACTACACTAATGGGCTAGACATGAGGAAGATAAAATTTTAAAGAAATGTATTCTTATTAGTGTGGCCATTTATGAAAAATAAACCAGGTGTACGCAACCTGGACTTGAAACACCGACCTATCATCTTCGACAAGCCATGTTAGGGGTGCTTGACGTTCAATCGGCGTGCCCACCGATGCAGGTGTGAGAAAGTTTATTATAAAGGTGGAATAATAAAAAAAAATCGTTAATGACAAACGAAAATAGCGCTTTGAATTTTTCCGCGTTAATGAAGCTCGTCTTGGGTGTAATTTAGCTCCAAAAGATAGTTGATGAAAATAACGTTTCATTATTTCTCGTAAAGAGAATTGACTTGTTTTTAATCTTGAATGTAAACGTGCTATAAAATTATCTTTCACCAAATGAAGAGAAATAACAGTCTGAAAAACCTAATGTATTTTTTGCAGTTTTTACTAAAAAAACTCTTTTTGGCCAAAATAAATGATTACTTTAGTAAAGACGTTTAGTTTGTCATGAGGTTTGAGGAATTTAATGATAAACCTTTTAGATAAAAATAAAAAGTCCTAATCAAATTCTACAAGGCCCTTATTTAATATTCAAGAACCATTGAGATAAGTATATGTATATAATCAAAACAAACGTAGGCCTATCTACTGGAACAATATTTGATTTATTTTGGTAAAAACTGTATATATTAAATAAATATATATAATAAATAATACATATCAATTATTGGTGACTATTTTACAATTAAAGATCTTAGTTATGGTTTCCTCGCTCAAAATTTTAGTTTCATAAAAAAATTGTCGACATACTTTATCAACCACATAATCATTATTTTAATTCGATAGGCCTGCAATCAATCTCGACTGGTTGCACTGGGATAGTAGGGGGTAGTATTACTAATACATTTCTGTTTTTCTTCCTCTCTCTAGGAAAATACCAGTGCATTTCATATAACTTACTCTTCTCATTGCTTTCTCCTTGGATTAGACCTTTTGATTCTTTAAATTGGTGTTTGAACAAAAATAGCTAAACGTTCAAAGTAGCCAAAAACATTTTGGTTGTAGCTTACAATTCGTTTTATACTTTTCTTGGAAATTTAAGAGAGTGAATAGTATGAAGAATGGCAAACACAGATTAAAAATTCCATACCTGCCTTATATAGCACACAAGCTTAATCTTGTGGTCCAAAATGCGCTAAAATCAAACTTAGCTCTAGATTCTATTTTGAGGAAATGTAGAGCAATGGTGACCCATTTCAAAACCAGCATTGTTGCCAGTGATAAGCCTTCAAAATCCAAATGGAGCAGCCAGAACTCGAACCAAAACAGGATGTAATCACCAGATGGAACTCCACTCTAGCGGTGCTAGAGAGGGTGTTAGTTTTGAAAGAACACCTCTCGACTGCCCTAGTAGTATCGTTACCAAATATTCCTGCAGCTTTCAGTGTGTTGGAATGGGATATTCTGAAACACCGCATTCATCTTTTAAAACTAATGGAGTTTATGACAGCTGAACTGTCAGGTGAGTCCTACTCAACAGTATCTAAAGTGATACCCATTGTACGAGGGGTACAGCATTTGGTTAGAAGTCAATCGCCAACCAGTGGAGCTGCCATAACATTGCAGCAAAGTTTGAGTGATGGGCTGCACCGAAGGCTTGCGCCGCTAGAAACCAAGAAGATTGTTGCAATCGGAACAATAGGGGACACTGGGTTTAAGAAAATTGCTTTCGGGTTGAAAACAACGTATCTCAGCAGACTAAATTCGTGATTGTGAAGATTTGGCGTCACTTTGTATAAAGAGCCAAATGAATGAGGAAATGGTAGCGAGTGGCGGGATTGTAATGTAGCCATTAAAAGAGTCAAACAATTCTATTTGGAATCTGTTTGTTTGACTTTGACCAAAAATGGTCAAATGTACGGACAAAATCATGTTGAGGCATTATTATGAAAAACCCTACGAATACAGGAAAAATAACCTATTAAAATATTGGGCTGACAACCAAAATTATTTTCCCAAACTGTACATTCTAGCTTTAAAAAAATCTGTGTGCACCTGCCACTTCATTTCCCTCAGAACAATTTTTTTCTAAAGCACGGCAGATTTTGAGTACACAAAGAGGCTTACTTCAACGAAAGTAGATAATATGCTAGTTTTTTTAAAAACATATTTGTGAAATCTCTGTTTTATACTGTTTTGTTTGTGTTATTTTAATACTTTTTGATGTACCAATATAATTTGTGAACATATTAGTTGGTGTGTTGAAATATTTTGTTAGTATTGGGAAGTGATATTACTTAACATGTTTTTAAAAACTATTGTTAGTGCGTAAATTACTTAGCGACATCATTATTTTATTTTTATTTAAATCTTTGAATTTATAAACATGAACTTAGTTTGTTGGTGATTGTTTTAAAAACGTCGTTTATGATAAATCTATTGAACTATTGCAGTTTTAATTTTATTATATATACTACGTAGTGTAGTAAGTGAACTAGACAGTGAATATAAGTGAACAAACTAATTTAGATGTACAGGAATAAAACTCGTGATCCCAAATCTGACGGACCTAACATCAACTGAAGTCATGTTATAAACGTACTATTAAAATTTTAAGAGGATCATCAACGAATACTTAGGTATGTTTTTTATAACATTGAAAAAAATTAAGTTAGTTATTTTGTTCACTATAGTTTTATTTGTTTAGAAAACTGTTTCCATGTTTCCTTATTTGCGCGTGTGGTGATCAGATTGCATAGTAAACAGAATCGAGTAGTTTTGACCGTACTTTTAACAAATAATTGAAAATGAGATTCGCTTAGTAACTAAGTCCTTAAGGCCAATACACACAGAATGCTAAGCTGTCCTGTGCTAAGACTTTGTCAGTTTGGTTTCATACTTATTGCTAAGCTAAGCAAGCAATGGTTCCTCTTTTTACTCCAGAATTCAGTGTTGTTTCTTTCTGGTCTGCTCCGGAGAAGTTAAGTTATGATGGCCTTCTCCAAAATGTCTTGTTTGAGTTCAAATGATAGTACTGAGGAAGAGAAGATGCTGATGTTAGCAGCTCTTTTGGAAATTGAAGAAAATTTAGGAGGTGGAGGTTTGACTTATTCAATTAACGCTTCTATTTTAATGTAAACACATTTATTAAATATAAAAACCTAAATAGAATATTACTTAAATACATGTGAAACAAACTGAAAACAAAACTTCAACACTTCTTTGGTTATTTTCAACAAACCAACACTGCGTCTGACAACACGGAGCCCAGGCTACGTTATGCGCATTTTCAACGTAAGATGGCTCAAGATGGGAGATGGAAAAAAATTGCCCGGTCATTAAACGTAAAAAACATAGCGTGGAATAGCAAGGCATAGCTTAGCTTAGCTTTCTGTGTGAACCAACACATTTAAATATATGGTCCGCTATTCTTCTAAAGAGTTAGCAGAGCAAATCTTAGCTTAGCTTAGCGTTCTGTGTGTACCGGCCTTTTTCCTTAGCTTGATTTTCGACTGTTTTGTATTGCAGTTGTATGTAAAATAACTAAGAAAGGAAGATTTTCGCGTTGAAACGGAAACTGGTATTTGAAAATGACTCTACGGGAACACAACCATGTTTTGGATGGAAATATATTACTTTTAACTTAAAACTAATAAGAGTCGGATAAGCTAGTAAAAATAATATAGTGGTTTGGATCAACTACTTTTATACAGAATCGGAAACGTGATTGGAATACTTTTTAGCTTGATCTTCAATTCTGGGCTGTACATCTTCGAGTATTTCGTATTGAAATAATATTTGTAACGGTCTAAACATTAAGGTTGAGTTTCACGTACCAAAGCGTCTTTGACTGAAAAATTAACTTGTTTTTAGGAAGAAAGTTTTTTCATTAAAATAAAATGGTAAACAAACCAATCAATAAGGTCTATTATACCTAAAGATAAAGAAAAATAGCAAATAAAAGAATAACAGGGACCGACTACTTTTACTCGAGTATTTCCAGAAGAGATCCGACACCTTAGCTCAGTCGGTATCGTGTCTGTCTACTGAGCTAAGGGTCCCGGGTTGGATTCCCATCATGGCCGAAAATGTATCATTGGTTAAATGTTTCACATTGATGAATTAACGGCCGTAGACTGAATGTTGTCCCAGATTATAAGGCATATGAAGCTACGACAGGCCTAACAAACTGGTAGTGGAAAATATATGGCTGGAATGAAAAACCGACCACAGGCTGGAAACAATAATGGATATATGTATATGTATGTATTTCTAGAAGAATCGAATACAACAGTTACGCTGCAGAATTGATGTACTGGGCCATTTTTACTCGATTCTGCCCATCAGCAAGAAGCAGTTATAACTGAACGCCATTTAGTATTATAAGTATTTTTATGGATGCCCCACATCTTGACACATAATGAATATGATGATATCCTGTTTGGTTACGATTTTTGTAATGGAAGGCCTGTTACTGCTTGTATAGAATACTGTTGACGGTACTCACTCTCTTAGATTATGGTTTGTGGTGATAGATGAAAAGATAAATAAAAAGGTGAACACAAGAGACGAATTGCTCGCTCGCATTATGGATAGTGCTACCCTGATAAAAGAACGAAAGACGTTCCTAGAAAAACACGTACTATTACCACGGGAGGGTGACCTGGTGGTCTAGGGGTAAGGTGTCAGACTTCTGTGCTGAGGGTCCGGGGTTTAATCCTAGGTCCCAGCACAGACTTATCTGATCGCCAAACTCTTCCTTTACCTCTGACAAGATGTGTATTAATCACAACTTGTGAATATGTGGAATGCCAGGCCTCTACCGTGGTTCGGATTCCACGTTAAACTGTAGGTCCTCCATTTCATCTCACAATCACCCTACCATTACACATTAGCGTAAGTGCGTATAACCCGAACGGGTAATAAGACATGGTGCTAATAATAATAATAATAATAATAATATATAATAATAATAATAATAATAATAATAATAATAACCACGGGAGTTGCAAAGTGCATTGAGGTTGGCATTGGAACTATTTGTCAATTGTTTGTGTTTTGTAACATTCAAATATTCACTAAACACAAACAACAAATCATTTATCGTTATTTAATACCTCTCATAATGGCGTTTCGGGCACCACTTTCAAACATCTCTACCTCCACAGCTATTTTAGAATTGGACACATGTTTATATTAACTTTTTACTCAGAATAATTGATACTACAACTTCCCAAAATATTTACTATTCCTTCTGAAACACCTTGAATGAAACATTCAGTTAATTTCGATTTATGTTTATGTAAATTAAATTTTCATCTAAGACATGTTTTTTCTTTTTATAAAATGGCTTTCTAAATTACTTAAAATATATTTTTAAATCCTTTATTTTATCCAATCAAGCGTAAAAAGTTTTTAATTTATAAAACAAAAAATATGAGGAGGTATCATAAATTATCAATAATATTTTTCAAAACTGTGATATTAGAATGGCTAAAAATTTGCTTTAAGGTTAGGTTACACTAAAAATTCGAAACTTCCATTCATTATTCTAACTTTAAACTAACTGACTAGTTTTTCCTTGAAGATTTTTCAATTTCTTAATCCACAAAATCGCTTCTAAATTATATCTAAGCTATAATATCTTCTTACTTTTTAATTCAGACTCTCTGAGTTTTAATACACTAATGAAACAGTGGTGATGAAGTTATAATTTAAAGGAGATGTACCCACAATAAATTTGGAAGAAGATTGAGAAATCATTTTGGAGAAACCACCACAGTACACCTTACTGGAATCCGAACCTTAGCCTCCTTGTAACCGGAAAACCGGACTACAATAGTTGGACGCCTGTGTCTGCGTGCCCACCGATGCGGGTGAATATAATATCGCTAGGGTAAATGGTTATATTACATGTACGAATGAACTTTCAAACTCAAAGTTTTACTTTCTTAATTGATTAAATTTTTAAAAAAAGGATGAGGAAGAGGGCATTTTGTGGAAAATCCATAAGCATATCCGGGGAGGCAAAGTGGTAAATTATTTAGGATAAACTTCCATACACACAACCAAGATTCGAACCCTAACCTCCCTATCCTTAGACAAGATGAGGCTGGCTTTTTATGTCACGAGTCCACCGGTGCTGGTAACATAAATAAAATGTATATAATGTTAAACTAAAGCTAAGGATCACGGGTCCAAGTCTCGGAATGACCGAAAATCTTTATTTTTGTGAAATTTGGGTTTCCGCTGTTCACAGTGATAATTTAATGTGTGTGGGACTAGTTGCTGTATGTTCTAGATTTAAGATAGTTTATAAGTCGTGTGCTGATATAATCAGTCAGTTAAGAAAGTGTACGTCACATACCTCAATTTTTTTAATTAAAAATATAATCCAGGTGTTACCTAAAAAAAATTAAATATATTAAATTATTTTGATTTATAATGCAATTGTCTTCCAACCTAACTCTATAGAATTGCTCAGTTTATTTCTCAGAGCTCAACTGATTACTTGATCGAGCAGGGAAACGGTTTTTTTTTTACTGTGCGTATCTTGTACAATAAATTATCTCGACTGTATAAAGTGAGGTTTCCTCGAGGTTCTCTTCTGTCTGATCCTAGATATGAACCCGGGACATTGTATTCCTCCCCTGCCTCTCCCATCCCTCCAAGATACCACTTGTTATTAAATACCCCGTCTGCATGGCTGCCGCCACCGTTGTTCTCTTACAGACGCCAACTTTTCTTTTTGTATTCAGCCGCTTTAATAAAAATACCATCTGCAGTGCAGGTATGCTATCGCGTTATTTTTTCAGAAAAATATTTCCAGAAAAGTTTTTTATATGTATGCTATAAAAACAAGTTTGATTATATAACAAAATGTAAGGGTTTTAATTCAAAAATGCCTTGAACGCTTTTAAATGTGCGCTTTTAACTAATAGACTAATATTTACAACACCCTATCATATTTTAACAGATACCATTAACTAGTTACCCGTTCGGTGGTATAATGTGCTACTCTCGCCTTATACTAGACTGCCGATGACGGGGAGATCGAGGTTCGAATCTCGGTTGGGTGTACTGAGGGAGCTTTTTTTTTTCCAAAATGGTTTTCTAATATCTCTCCACGCCAATGCGGGTACATTTCTATACAAGCAAGATCACAAAGAAGATAGAAATTAAAGATAAAAAATACTGTAAACAAAAAATAATTAAATAATTGTTCCCAGTGGAAGCAAGGGACAAACAGGAACAAACTATCAATAAACCTAAACAAGATCATGTAATTGTTGCCAGTGAAGTAAGGGACAGACAGGAACGAACTATCAATAAACCTAAACAAGAGTCATGTAAATGTTGCCAGTGGAAGCAAGGGACAGACAGGAACAAACTATCAATAAACCTAAACAAGAGTCATGTAACTGTTGCCAGTGGAAGCAAGGGACAGACAGGAACAAACTATCAATAAACTAAACAAGGTCATGTAATGTTGCCAGTGGAAGCAAGGGACAGACAGGAACAAACTATCAATAAACCTAAAAAGAGTCATGTAATTGTTGCCAGTAGAAAGTAAGGGACAGCACGGAACAAACTATCAATAAACCTAAACAAGAGTCATGTAAATGTTGCCAGTGAAAGCAAGGGACAGACAGGAACAAACTATCAACAAACCTAAACAAGAGTCATGTAACTGTTGCCAGTGGAAGCAAGGTACAAACAGGAACAAACTATCAATAAACCTAAACAAGAGTCATGTAACTGTTGCCAGTGGAAGTAAGGGACAGACAGGAACAAACTATCAATAAACCTAAACCAGTGGAAGCAAGGGACAGACAGGAAAAGCCTACACACACAAATAAAAAAGGAATAGTAATTAGTTTGATAAAAAATTAATAATTAATACTTAGCACCGTGTCTTACTACCTGTTCTGGTTATACTTTTATGTACTATTTACACTAATAAGTTAGGAATTCGGAAGGTAGAGAATTGAGGAACTGAACCAGCATTTGCGTTTAGGGAGAGTGGAAAACCATTTAGGGAAAACCACCCCAGTTCACCCGACTGGGATTCGAACCTTGATCTCCCCGTCCTCGGCAGTAAAACTCAACACGAGTCTAGCCTGTTAGCTAACTACGCCACAGAGGTGGGTAGTTTGATTAAAAACATAATGTTGGTATTTGTTCAAATATTATGTAATTGTGAACAATATATTTTTATCTATTCAGGGATGCTGCGCATCTGGAAAACCGGGAGAAAACAGAAAATGCAGTGAATTTAATGAATACAAAAAACTAAAAAATTATTGAATATTTGTGAATTAAGAACATCTGCAAACTTTAATTAAATAATGGGCCTTGGCAATGAAGAAAGAGTGAAGTGAAGAACAAAGTACGCTGATAAAATCAGGTTTATCTCACCCCACCCCCTTTTAATCAAATGAAACATTGGGTTACGTAACGACTCTACTGACTTACATATCACGGTCAAATCATCCTGTTCTTAACACCATTGGCATAACCTCAAGTTTTTAATTTTATGAAAAATTAGATTTCATATCGCTATACTATTCTCTAATCCTCGAAAATGTCTAGAAAAATGGAAGTTCTTTTTCTAGAAAACTTTGTAAACACAGGGAATTTTGTATTAAGAAAAAATTGGAAGCCTTGTAATTGTTTTGATTTTACACTGTTGTCTATTTACTTTCTCATATCAACCAAGCTTCGCCTGGACAAAGGATCTGCCAAATTAACTTATTCATTCAATCAGAAAATAGATATTAACTAGTCAATCATGAATTTAAATGACATTTTGGTTCTGGTCTGGCGCTTTAGGCAAGATTCACTTGATCACCGTGTTCTAGTCAATCAGGTATTACACGAGCACATCTGACTGATTGCAACCAAATATCTATACTAATACAGTAAATTCTCTCTAAAGAAATAATTGCCGTATTTTATCAGAGATACAAGAGATCATTAAGTTAACTAATTATACTCGTAATCATTTTTAAATTACTCATATTACGAGCAAACCTAGCTATTTAATGGCTGGTGGAGTTAGTTCAACGTTAACATTTTAGAATGATGTTGTTTTATTATTAGCACGATGTCTTACTACCCGTTCGGGTTATACACACTTACGCTCATGTGTAATGGTAGGGTGATTGTGAGATGAAATGGAGGACCTACAGTTTAGCGTGGGATCCGAACCACGGTGGAGGCTTGGCATTCCTCATATACACAAGTTGTGATTAATACACATCTTGTCAGAGGTGAAGGACGGGTTTGGTAATCAGATAAATCTGTGCCGGGACCGAGGATTGAACCCCGGACCCTCAGCACAGAAGTCCGACACCTTACCCCTGGACCACCAGGTCACCCATGATGTTGTAATATCACACAAGGGTGACCTGGTGGTCTAGGGGTAAGGTGTCAGACTTCTGTGCTGGGTGTCCGGGGTTCAATCCTCGGTTCCGGCACAGATTTATCTGATTGCCAAACCCTTCCTTCACCTCTGACAAGATGTGTATTAATCACAACTTGTGAATGTGAGGAATGCCAGGCCTCTACCGTGGTTCGGATTCCACGTTAAACTATAGGTCCTCCATTTCATCTCACAATCACCCTACCATTACACATTAGCGTAAGTGCGTATAACCCGAACGGGTAGTAATACGTGGTGCTAATAATAATATAATATCACACCAAAAACACCGTATAATTTTTTTATGACAACGTCTTACCAACTCTTCAGGTTATATGTATACATTATAAGTACTCTAATGAAGTAGAGATGAGGACGGCTGCATTTTAGAGGTAATATACCCGCATTTACATGAAAGGAGAGTGGGAAACCATTTAGGAAAAACCACCCTCAGTAGACTCTACCAGAATTCGAACCTTTATCTCCTCGACATCAAAAAGCCAACTATTAAAATCTAGACTATAGGTAGTACAGAAGTATTTTTTCAACTGTGATTTTCTTTCAAATCCTTGGCATAGCTGAGCCCTGAGGTATTCCGTCAGTTTGTTCCTCGATGAACTCAGTAGCCATGCTACGGACATGCATCCCGTATTGGATGGAATTTACTTCTCTACCGAACAGAAGACTTTTTTCAGAATAGGAATTCGTTTGACAACATAGGCGTTCGTCCTGAATCTACTTCCTGAGCCGTACTATGCCTTTCTATTGTTTTATATAAAGACTGTACAGTCTTTTAAATAAGTTTGTCGTCTTAAGGCTTCCAATGATGGTATGAAAATGAGCGGTCATATGAAATTATTGAAGATATATTTAAACGTCAGGTAGAGCAACCCTATAGATTACATTAAAAATAATGTCAAATGATTCAATCACATTTACCCTGAAACGTATCAGCCTTGCCTTATCGGATTACACAATTATAAGGTATACCATAGTGGAATAATGCAAGTTAAGTTAAGCCCTCTACCTAATGCAAGTTAAGTTAAGCCCTCTACCTAATGCAAGTTAAGTTAAGCCCTCTACCTAATGCAAGTTAAGTTAAGCCCTCTACCTAATGCAAGTTAAGTTAGGCCCTCTACCTAATGCAAGCTAAGCTTGCTACCTTACATAATGCAAGTTCATTTAAGGCCTGTATATTGCTGTTCAATTTGATTTTATAATGCAGTTAGTAAGCCGCTACCTAAGCATTAAGATTACACTACTAAAGTAGTTAAGTTAACCCTTATACTAATGCACAAGTTAAGTTAGCCCTCTATAATGCAAGTTAAGTTAAGCCCTCTACCTAATGCAAGTTAAGTTAAGCCCTCTACCTAATGCAAGTTAAGTTAAGCCCTCTACCTAATGCAAGTTAAGTTAAGCCCTCTACCTATTGCAAGTTAAGTTAAGCCCTCTACCTAATGCAAGCTAAGCTTGCTACCTTACATAATAGACGAAGGGTTCCTGATTTTGATAGGGTCTGTATATTTCTGTACAACTTTTGATTTGTGATAAATTACATTTGATAGCCGGATACACCATAAACGATGAGGATTACACGAATAAAGTGAGCTAGTACGTTATACTATGCACAAGTATGAATTAAATCTATAAAACTATCAATTGTCTACCTCGGTGGTCTTGGGGTAAAGTGCTCGCCTCAGGACCTGGTTGTGTGGGTTCAAACCCAGCCGAGGTCGACGGAATTTTCTTGAGCGATATAAGCGTTGCATAGCATTCTTCGGAGTGAAAGTAAAGCCGTCGGTCCCATGACGATTGTGGCATGTAAAATAACCCTGATACGTGAAAATACCTTTCCCGGCAACATTCGTAGGCTCTTTCGAGCTATCTCATAGAATTTCCGTGTGGGAGGCAACGGGGAACCACCACACTTCCTCCATCCTCTAGTACATGGGATTTCTACCAGATGGTGCAGACAGCACTAACCAGTCGAAGGGCCGAGTGCATCCCGGCTTCCAATGGATAAAATTACATCAAACCAATCTTGAGGATTGTTGATCTAAGAATATTTTTTTATTAGCACCGCGTCTTACTACCCGTTCGGGTTATACGCACCATAAGAATAAGAATATCATTAAACAGGCGGGCCAATGCTACGGTTGGTGTGTCTGACGTAATCTATAATTTATAGATTGCATGACCTTGTACGCCAACACAGGAACGAATTTTCATACAAATCTGTGTTATTGTTTTTTTTCCGTGTCTAGTGGTCAGAGTTACGTTTACAGATCCAAGACTCCAGGTTCGATCCCCACCACTTCCAAATTTTTCTCTATGAAGCAATGGATCTGGAACGGGGTCAAACTCAACCTCCTGAAGCAATTGAAGAGCTTCGTTAATTAAAAAAAAGTAGCAGCTCCAGTTTAGAAAACCGAGCTAAACGATTGGGTGGTCTCGATTGTAATGACCACATGACACCCTCTATCCGCAAATGTTAGCACCATAATCGCTAACGGTGGTGGTCGCTCGGTCGGTATAGCTTCCTTGGTTCACACATGGAGTCTTACTAACCATCCGGGCTGTCATATTTAACCATACTAATGAGGTAGGGAAGAGAAGGGTAGAGCTTGGAAGAAATCTACTCACAATTACGTGTAGGAAAATTGAGGAACCACTCATCAACCTGTCGATTTGAGCCCCAACTTACTATCAATGGAAAACATGACCATACGAGCTCTACGGTTTTTAGTCCGCGCGCCCATTGATGTGGGCCTTCTTTTTCCGTGCGAATGCTTTTGCAAAACCATTACTAGTTCGTCTCTAGATTAAACAGTTAACGCCGTTAATTTAGCTCTGAGCTCAGGAAGATTAAAAGCTAAGTTGAGAAGGGCGCTAATTAGATGAAGCAAAGCCTCCTTAAGACCAGTTATAATCGGATTGCCATTAATTTACATTCAATCGTCAGTTACTAAATTTTTGCTCTCTGTTTTAATGCATTTATACGCCAAGATGTGATTCTATATGTGTCAATTTTGGCAGCAGCTTACAGACATGTTATCAGTGTTATATATTCTATATTGTTTTGTTATCCTGTAAATGTTAACTAGATTGACTTCTAGTGTATATCTGGTGAGTGAAATTTCCTTCCGATGAATCTCTCTGTAGTAGTTAAACGCAAGCCAAAGTAGTAGTATTTGGGCGCATGGTAGTAGCACTTGAGTGCAAACCCAAAATAGTAGCATTTGAGCGAAAACCAAAATTAGTGGCATTCAAACGCATGGTAGTAGAACTAAATCCAACAGTATAGTAGCATGTTAACACATGGACTGGTCCAGAAAGAACGTAATAGAGGAATGTTGTTTTCCCAGGCTTGCCTTGTCCTCTACATTAAAAAGTTATTTGGGTTTCTAGACTGAGAATTATAACTACGCTCTAAAAATTTCACTGTAGTTCTTATTGTATATTCAGTATATTTTGGGCTATTTTTAAATTTTGGAAATTACCGAAAGAAACAGGGGAAGCCTTGTGCCCTTTACGAAGAAAGGAAGGCACAAGGATCACCCTGTTTCTTTCGGTAATGTCCAAACTTTAACAATAATCCTTAGAGCGTAGGTATAATTCTCAATTAGGGAACCTAAATTAAGTTTTGGCTATACTTGGTGTGTTCACTGACTACATACCAAGCCGGGTGAAAACGACATTCCTATATTATATTCCTCGTACTCCAGTCCATGATCTCAAGTGCTACTACCACGCTATCAAGTGCTACTACTTTTTGGCTTGCTCTCAACAGCTTTATAGCTCTTCTGATGACTGAAATACAAATACAAATAAATCCATGGAAAAAGTAAGCTCATGCTTGTATAGCTTTTTTTAATTGTATTTTTAGTTACAAGAATTTTATAATATCCATCCAAATGCTCTGCATACAATGATATAGTGTTAAAATACTGTAAAAATAATAAAAAAGGTTAAAATTCTTTATAAAACTTATTTCCTTATACAGGGTGATTCACTCGGGACTGAATATCTATTTTTTTTAATTAACTCATGAAAGGAAAGTCACATTTGAACAATATGAGACATACCTTGGCCCATCCCAAGTAGAAATGTCTCATAGAAGATTCTGGAAGTGCCCATCGCCCACGCTCGTTTAATATTCCACATGTTATGTATTTTACATTGTAAGTGTTCAGTCCCGGGTGAATCATCCTATACTTTACCCAATACCATTTCCTAGAAAAACAATTATATTTTGGTTGGTGTTTTAGTGTGTCTATTTTCATACATAAAAATAAGCTTCATGAACATTATTCCTTTTTTGACTTACACACTCTTAGTTATGATATTTCTAAATATGAAGGGTTTACTTGATGGCGGAATATCCCAATCACCTCCTCAACATAACATTTTAGGCAAATTGCACTGCAAGTTCACAATGTAGATCTGACGGTCATATGAACGTTGATATGGTGCTTCAAATATGTTCAACAATCAAACGGCGAGAATTTGTCGTTAATAGGCTATGTCGTTACTGGACTGGTTTCAACATCGTTACGACATTGTTACTTGTTTATTAGCGCTGTCGAAAACAATAACTGTTAACTAGCTAAATAATGACATGGTACTAATTATTTATTACTTGAAAACATATTTGCACCCAGAGACGTTTGACAATAGGAGCTAGAAATAATAACCACAACAGTTTGTTGTAGAATAGGTCGATGCTTAAAGCTTCCCAACTTATAATCACATGGTATAAAACCCGGTACACACGATACAAATTACTGTATAAGATATCTTCTTCGTTGGCCGCATGCTTTAAGGCATCACATTTGTGTTAGATTAGACTTCCGAGGGCAGGGAGATTGGGGTTCGAATCCTGGCTAGGTGTACTGAGGGTAGTTTTTCTTAGATAGTTTTCCCACTATTTCTCTACACGCAAATGCTGATATTCTTCCTCTGAATTCAACCTTGCTCATCCTTAAATAATTATTATAATTAATACATATTTGTATAATCTAAACAAGTTGTAAGACGCGGTGCTAGATAATGCACAAGCTGTTTTGATCACAATATTGGACAAAATATTCTTAGCACAGCCCTTTGGAGACAATATATTGTATCTTGAAGGAAATAGTACACGTCCTATATCCACCTTTTTTATATTGTACAACTTTTGAGTTGTAGACATCTTAACTCCGTCTGCTAGGTAGTTACTTTGATTAATGATTGCTTTAGTGAAGTCATCGTCATCTTGCAAAATCTCTATTTTAGCAAACACGCTCAGTTCCCATTAGAACACTCGTGATTGCTGAAACGGAGTTTTTGTCATCTGATAACATTTTAGTATGAGTATACATGCACATCTCTCATAATAATACTCCTGTATATTGAACTAGAGTCCTTGTCATCTTACAACATCTCTAGTGGATTTTACAGGCACATCTACCATAATAATACTCCTGTATATTGAACTAGAGTCCTTGTCATCTTACAACATCTCTAGTGGAGTTTACAGGCACATCTCTCATAATAATACTCCTGTCTACTGCACTAGAGTCCTTGTCATCTTACAACATCTCTAGTGGAGTTTACAGGCACATCTCCCATAATAATACTCCTGTCTACTGCACTAGAGTCCTTGTCATCTTACAACATCTCTAGTGGAGTTTACAGGCACATCTCCCATAATAATACTCCTGTCTACTGCACTAGAGTCCTTGTCATCTTACAACATCTCTAGTGGAGTTTACAGGCATATCTCCCATAATAATACTCCTGTATATTGAACTAGAGTCCTTGTCATCTTACAACATCTCTAGTGGAGTTTACAGGCATATCTCCCATAATAATACTCCTGTATATTGAACTAGAGTCCTTGTCATCTTACAACATCTCTAGTGGAGTTTACAGGCACATCTCCCATAATAATACTCCTGTATATTGAACTAGAGTCCTTGTCATCTTACAACATCTCTAGTGGAGTTTAGAGGCACATCTCCCATAGTAATACTCCTGTCTATTGAACTAGAGTCCTTGTCATCTTACAA
The DNA here is from genome assembly GCA_033556935.1 of Timema podura. Lineage (NCBI taxonomy): Eukaryota > Metazoa > Arthropoda > Insecta > Phasmatodea > Timematidae > Timema > Timema podura. The sequence goes on along the minus strand of JAVRXN010000013.1, from coordinate 44,223,694 downwards.
CATCTCTAGTGGATTTTACAGGCACATTTCCCATAATAATAATGGTGATTACTGAAATAGAGCTCTTGTCATCTTACAACACCTCTAGCGTAACGCACGGGTGGAGGGTGGCAGAGATAATGGCGCGTGATATGGTTGTAGCCGCGGGGAGTAGAAAGATGTCTCCAGAAACTGACAGGTGTGATTGAAACGTCTTGCAATTCCTTGATTACAACACCGCATTCATCTTCACTGGGACTATCTTGTGTACAGTCTCTGAAGTAAGCGAATAAAGACTGAGCATCATACATGTTGTACACTCTTTGCCATGGGTAAAATAGATACTGAACACTGATTACTATAATGTTTGGTACGATTCAATAAAATGTTTCAGTAATAACGCCTAAATTACGAGGGGCTGATGAGTAACCCGTACGTGGTGAATTACACAACAATGACTTTAGCTCGACTTCTGTATTAGAAGATCATATATTAGAATTTAAGCTTTTAAAATAAGTTTTAAAAAATCCCAATACAATTTTTAAGCCCGTAAAAATATATGACATGAGCCTTTATCTAAAAATGTTCCTCAATGGCTCTTTAGAACTACTAAATAGTTAGAGAGACTGGTTTGGGGGAGACCTCGCCTAGATATTATTACATGTAAATATCATGGTCAAAGCCCGAAGTCCAACCAGTTTGAGAAATGACCAGCCACTTTTAGCTTTGGCTACCGAAATTAGCCAAGCCACGAAATATATAATAATTAACCAGCAGTTCGGGCTTTGGCTGGCCAGTTTTAGATACACTGCAAGAATCTGGCGAAAGCACGAAATATATTATTCACTATCAATCCCGCACGTCGTTGACCGTGACCCACTGTGGTATAAGAATTATATAAGCGCCCCCCTCTAAGGCCGGAACAGCTGGCCAATGTTCAAAGTGGCTAGTTTCAGGCTTTATTATCACATATACATGAAGCCATCACATTGTCTGTTAGGAATGAGTGAGTATTAGGGGGCAAAAAGTTGTTAGAAAATATTTAAGCCAACCTTATAACTATTTTTTTTATGATCTACTACAAATAAAGTCCAAACAAATAATATCAAATTACAGCTAACACTTTTGGGTTAAATGTTCTTATCAATGAACCCCAGGAGACAGGGATATATTCGTAAAGGCTTTGATAATAATTCTGAATTACTAAAATATCTGGCATACAGCATGCCAGTACTCAACTGTCAAGCGCTGTTTTTGATATGTGAGTGCGATAAGAAAACTGGAATCGCTGTTGTATTATTGGAACTCATTCGATAATGTTTTTGGTGTCTACTTCCTTGTGATAAGTCAAACTGAAGTGTGAACTTTAAAACTTGGGATATCTCGATTATTGTTTTTCATAATGGAATAAATAGTACAGCGCATTGCACATACTTTCTCCTGCTTTTATTAAAATAGACATTTATTAAACACTCATAAGATTTGCGAAGCGAAATAATAGGTCTATACATTGTTATAGGAATAATAAATTAAAGATACTAGATGAAATAATATACACGGTTACTTATTTTATGGAATTAGGAACAAGAACACTGTTATATACAAATTGAAATAAGAGAAACATCTTTGTCACAAAAGAACAGAAGAAACAAATTAATCATCAACGACCTGAATTAAAAAGTATATATATTTGCTTAAAGTTCAGAAACTATTGGTTTTATAAAAATATATTTTAAATAAAAGATTTGTATCTCTAATATTACTAAAACTTTACAATCATAAGTTATTTTTCGTATCTCAAATAGTTGCGGAGAAATGATGAAAATTGGAAAATTTCCCTAATGTAAATTACCCTCAAAGTCATTTTCATGAAAAAATGAGAATTGCCATCTTGTTTTATAGTGAGAAAGCGTGTCTAAATGTAAAATTTTACTCAAAATCTTTAGAGCAAATATCAAGAAAATCCTATTTTTCTCTTTTTACCCTTCAGTAAACTACCCTTAAAGGGTTAGATATCTAATTCCAAAAACCCCTCGGGGGGACCTTATGAAAACCCCAGATACCAAGTTATATCCCAATCAGTAAAATAGTTTCGGCTCTAGCCCGAGGTATAGACAAACGGCATTATGAAAACTACTTTTTTGTTTTGTTTCAGGGGGTCATGAAACGTCAACATTTATCAAAATTTCGAGTTCGATTTTTTTGACGATCACAATACTTCTATTTACGAGGGGTTGAGGGATATTAAAAAGGAAAATTTTCCATCTCTCATCCCTACATGTATTGCGCCAACTACACTCAGTTTTATAATCGTCACTTCAATAATAATCTTTAGAAACCCCTGACATAGATAACCAAATATAAATGAGACGCGAGAAAATAATTCGTGCAAAGACCTACAGATTGCTTTGAGCCTGTTAACAGTATTATATTTAAAGCACTTTGTTATTGTGTAGTTACAGGGGATTTATGGAGTAATTGACACACTGGTAAACTGAACAGATTTAAACCATGGTATAGTAACAAACAGTGAGCCACTCACAATCTTGCCAGAACTCGCAAAATGTTTGCCGAAGTAAGAATACCATAATTTGAAAATACTGTTTTTATAACATTTTAAAACTCTGATTTGACATTAACTGGTCAATTGTAACTATTAACCCAATAATAGATATACAGTATATTATTTCTTGAAAAACTTAATGATTTAAAATGTATAGAAGCATTTATTGCCTGGAATTGAACCATTACTAAACACTAGTTGGACTGATTTTAACCCAAGTCTTTCCACCAACATTTTCCTTCTGAGGTTGATCGAGCACTGCTACATTGCATTACAATTTCCTTCCTAAGTTAGATCGAATTGTGTTAGCCTAACCTTTCTCCTCCTTTCACTAATAATTAATTTTACCTCGCGCGTATTGAACGGAGTAGCTAACGTTCAGCTGGCTTGATTGTAAGTTATAATGAACTGAAGTCTGCAGGAAATGTATTGTATTCATTTCCATTTAATATTCTACTATGAAATACCCAATGCACCAGTTTACAATTCCTTCTAATTGAGTTGACGGTGCCCAATCCATCACGACCCGCTCCATTGTAGTAATAATAATAATAAACATAATCATCATCATCATCTTTCTAAATACAAGGCCATCCAGAAGTATCTTAAAGTTAGTTTCGTTACATAAACTATTTAGTAAGTGACAGAGGTGTATGCACAGTTTGAATAAAGGTGGTTGTGTTTTTAACCTGAAGGTTATCTATACCGAGTGCTACTCCACTTGTCAAATGTAAATCTGGTCCTCAACTTTCTCTATTATTGATCTCAGAAAGCCCCCCGTCACGGATCTGTTACCCTAAAGGAAAAAGGGAAACGCGGGGCTTTCCTCTGAAATTGCGGTAGAAATGATGCACAGCATTCACTGAGACGTGCAACTCAATTTGAAATCCAAAGATAGACAAATCTTATAAGTATATTAACTATTAGAACATGAATTTATTATTAACATTATATACTTAGCATTTTTTGAATTAAGCCATCGAAGGCTACTATTAACAGAACTACTAGTATTTGTTTTTGAAACTACAATCGGTCCAAAATAGCCTATATAGTAGTAAAAGTTTATGAAATCATGTTTTTATACGTGTAAATTTATGTATCATCCATCTACTCTTAAATATCTTGGAAAGCTGCATTAGCTTCTTTTTAAAATCGTTCTATTAACTTCAATTGGTATAAATTTATGTCGTATAGCTAACTAGCTTGAAAATCAAAACATTTTTTTAAAGTAAAAAACTTGTATTAGCAATAAATATAAACAAAGAGTAATTGCAAATTTTATTTTATTTTGATCTCAGCAATTTTTTATTTTAAAAAACTTTTTTTTTTATACATTTTCTCATTCATAAATCCATTAATAGTACATTTATAAACAAAATATTGGCTCTACGTAAATATTGATAGGTAAACAATGTCCTCTGTTATGCATAAATAATTTTCTGGCATCTCTGGCTTTACGTAAACCAAATAAAGATATAATTTTTATATTCTAAAATCAAAATGTTCCAAAATTTGTTGTTTAAACATGTAATTGTTTAACAATAATCAATCAAATAAGGCGGATATATAAATATGACACACTTGATCTATTAGAAAATAGTTGAATAGATTTGAATGAAACTTCTCTTACATCTAATATTAAAACAAGATTGATCTAATTAATTTCCTTTCGGCGTGCACTTATTTTGCTCTGAAACGTTTTTATTGTGTTGCTCTTTAAACATTAAAATTTTTATTGGGTTTGGGTCATAATATTTTATAAATTTTTTTTTGTTCGTTATAACACGAAGACGCACTGGTTTTTATTTTAACTTTTTATTTCTATCCTTATTTTGAACAAACTTTCCCTATAAATCAAAGTGAAGAAGAATATTTAATTCAACATTTCCTATTTCATGTGCTATTATATAGGCTAAGATGATTAAAACAATGTTTTTTCGTGTTATTTTGACAAAATTTAAAAATTCGTTATTATAATTTACTACTAAGTTTTCCATGGACATTTAGAAAATAGTCAAAAGTTATTGTGTATAGGTATAAAAAATAATCTTCTGATGAAAATACATGAACAAACATTTTTGCAATATCAGTAAACGACACTACGTTATTCAACCATTCATATAATTATTTATTCAATATTTGAATCCGTTATAATAGAAATGACGTTCTATAAAAAAGAAACGTCCAACTTTGGTTTTTAATAGGCCTACGTGAATTTAAACACGGCATTTGCTCTAGAACAGTAGCTAGAATTGCTGTAAAATGTTACGGTCCTGTGAGTGCGCCGAGAAACAGTCTCATAAAAATGTTCGTATTCCCTTCCCTATTTATTGTTTTAAGCGGGGACCTTTTGTTTTTATGTAAAGTAATAATACGTGCCCAGTGGCTCGAGGTAAAAAAAAAACAACAATAAAAAATGAAAATATTTGCTTGCGTGTTTGGACGTGGCTTCAGGAATATTATTCCCTCTTTCCCTTATTTTTTGTATCCTCGTAGTTTTGAGGATTTGGTTGAGGGAAAGGGGGGGGGGAGAGGGGGGTGCGTGCCACCACTTATTCACCCTGAAACTACGCCTGGGGAATGCAGCATCCCTCTTGCTGAGCCATCGGACAAACGAGACAAGGGTAATAATTGAGTGTGATGTTTTCTTGGATTATTATAGGCAACGCTACTGAACGATAATGCTCTCTAATCCATCTCCTTGCGTGTTCTTTGGAAAGTTGTTGAGTGAGAATAAAAGAAAATGGTTGGATTTAACAACACAATGATGAATTTTACAACCAAGAGAGTTTTATTTCAACGACGACGATATTAATTATGTGTGATACATACAATGGTTCTTACTTAGAACGCTGAGCTAGAAATAAATCAGGTTCACTTCGGAAAAAATAAAAAATGGAAAACCTCAAGAGTTCTGCAGCATCTTCCTGGGAGAGCCAAGCAAATCTCAAAACCAATTGACTCAATCGGTGCGCATGTGTCTACAAAGTGAGATACAAGCAGATAGTTGTGTAAACTTTTGTGAGGGAGATTCAAAATAACTTTTTATATGGAAAGCGTGTGACGTTCTGTACTGATTTGTTTCATGAATCAACATAATAGTTTGAAAACATCCATCTCGGCGCTAATAAATAAAACGTTTTATCCGCTATAAAGTAAAATAGGTTGATATTCAGCTGCTTCTAATATATGTCGCAAATCATTGAGGTTCGACGTACATTTTTTGCCAACGTGTGAGTTTTTGCCTTACTCAAGCATATTCTGCTCTCAATATTGGGTGATCGTGTGAATCAAACCTTAGAATTCGTTATGGAGTGGTAAGTGCTTGTCAGTCTCATGTGGAGTGATTCGAGAAAGAAACAGAAGGATCCAGCAAGAAACAGAAGGATTTAGCTAGAAACAGAAGGATTTAGCTAGAAACAGAAGGATTTAGCTAGAAACAGAAGTATTTAGCTAGAAACAGAAGGATTAATCAATGAATGTAGGGATTCAGCAAGAAACAGAGGGATTCAGCAAGAAACAGAGGGATTCAGCATGAAACAGGGGGATCCAGCAATAAACAGAAGGATTCAGCTAGAAACAGAGGGATCCATCCAGAATCAGGGATTCAGCAAGAAACAGGGATTCAGCTAGAAACAGGGATTCAGCAATAAACAGGGATTCAGCTAGAAACAGAAGGATTCCGTAAGAAAAAGAGGGATTCTGTTCTTGTGAGAATAAGTTTCCACCTCAATATGCGAAAGTCCAGATATACACCATCTACATCATTCTAATCTAAGATGTCATCTTCGTCATCAAGGTCACCCAGGTCAGCCCGATGATCTCTCTTTAACTGAGCAATAATCAAGAATGATGATGATAATTATGATCCTGAATAGTTCTAGGAACTTTGTTTTTCAATTCTAGCAAATGGAATCGTGAGATCAAATTATACAAACAAACCCGAGCGCAAATTTCGCAATACTTAGGCAAAAATAGAAAACACATTATTAAAAAAAAACATGGTCTAAGTTGAAGAAAATTTTTTTTTTATATATAAATTAATAAAACACAATGAGATTAGTCCTGGGGTGCGTCTGACGGTAAGGGGGGTAGTTGGGGTAGCCTTTTCGACTTCAGGTAAAATGTGTAGTAATTTTAATTACGGCTGCACATCTTCAGCTCAACACATTTTTATTAGAATCCTCATTTGTCAATTTAGACCCATAAAATAGGTCTATCTTGGGCCTGACAAGAATATACACGTTCGTATTGAAGAGATAGACCGTATTTAATTTATCAAATGTGTATTTCACCCGAAAAAAACCCACATGTATGGTACTAAATATATAAAGTCGATTAATAACAAAAAAATGAACAAATAAAACCAGTAATGGAACATAATAGTTAGCTAAATGAAACCCTATGGGAAAACATTCCCGTGGTTTATACAAAAAATATGTGTGACCTATCCAGATGACAAAAGCGTTGCGCTTGTTTATTGATGCACTAAACACAAAACACATTTCATATAATACAACTTATTATGATAGTATTGACATACTCGCCCTTTGTACCTAATTATTTACCTTGACATCAATACAAATACAAACTTTTTCTTACTCACTAGCTACTCATTTTGTTGTTAAAAATGTCAGAATAGAATATTTGTATAAAATCAACTTTTTTTTACTATCTATCACTATAGAAATGTCGTAATTTCATATTCACATTTCCTTTTGTTTGTGAACAAAAATAATAATCACATTATCAATCTTTTTACGCAAATTTAGATGCAACAAGAAATTTTACTATACATATTATTACATTTTCCGCATTCCCGAGGCACTGTGTATTTGTTTAATTGAAATTATTTTAAATTGTATAATTACGTAGAGGTTAAGCGCTATATTACAGTAATAATTTTTTTTATAAACGAATATGTTAATTATTTTCTATAAAAAATATTATTTATTCATTAAATTAAAGTTACTATATTTAAAAAAACTTGTTTTTGTGTTTTAGAGGCTTACTTTTCACATTGTCCTATTTATTTATTTTGTTATGAATAAATAGTAGCATTGCTTTCAGTTATAAATTACAGTCGGTTAAAAGGGCGTAAAGAAAACTTTTTTCAGTTTCTAAATGCTGTGATGTTATTTTTGGTTAAAAGAGTTACTTATAATAGAAATCTAATAATCATTTGACTAAATTCTTCAAATATATAATATCGTTGTCAATTTTACTGTTTATTTGTTTTAAATTTCATTCAAAACTCCTAAAGTTTTGAATATTCATTATTTATTCATGTACATTTAAAATATATGTTATACATATAATCTACTTACCTTTATTTCACTATATTAAATCATCTTTCTTTATTTTTATTTTTATTCACAAACTGCCAACCCGCCATGTTTATTCATTTTGTTGGTAGGTGATTTTAACGCTATTTGCTCCAGAGAGTGGTTTATTTCGGAACTATTCGATTCGTTTATTTTTATGTTCTTGGACACTTATATCATCTGGCTGTCTCTTGAAACATTAATTGCCCCTAGCGGAAGAAATTATTATTCTCGTTTTGTTTTTTTGTTTGGTGCCAAGTTTAAATTAATTTTAAAGATGAATTATGTTCCTATGTAAAAATTATAATTATATTTATAGTAATACCCCCAATATTTAAATAGTTAAGATTGTTTGCTTTATTCTTGCTTATAAATCCCGGCGAATGTTTTCTCCTAGGCTGGTAATTGTTTATTTTAAAACAAAAAGGACATGTTTGTGTTTTGTCAAAAATTTTGTTGGGACTCTTAATTTGGCTTCGAAAGTGGAAGGAAGGATTCGATCTGGGAATCCTTCAATTATATTTTTTGAAAGGTTCATGGTAATTTTAATCATCTAAAACTTCTAAAAAGAGGTATAAACTTGTGAAGAAAGTTGAGTGGAAGCACTCAAAGAAGATTTTTGTGGAAATCTAAGGCCGGAGAGTTAAATATTGACGGAGCTTTGATTCAACATTTTTACCAGAGCAAGGACATTTTCGGGTGAGATCAAATCCATCTGTAAACATCCTGTTATGGATGTAAATAATTAAGCATAATCCTTAAAATTACTAAAGAAGGACAAATAATTTCAGTTTTCAAACTAGAATTAATACCTTTTGTCCACCTCAGAACAATATTTTTTTGTTTATTATTTGTTACATGTTATAAAGAATAAATTTTGTTGTTGTTAAAATCCTGTTATTTGCTTAAAGAAATATTACTATTATACTCACAATTCAAGTGAGAGTTTAACAATTTCAAGTATTGCTTAACAATACTTATATTATTTTTATAACTTAAGAGGCATGCCTTAGTAGGTAGGGTTTATTTAAGGATATCATTCACTACAATAATTAAAATCACTCTCTAAATTTAATTGTTTTATTGTAATTTACATCAATGTACCTTGTATTTTCTTTTGAACTTGCATCCCATGTATAGTGATGCTCAGTAGATTGGATTGGTCAGAGCAAGAATCAGAATCTGCATCAGGAAGTCTTTGGTTGTAAGTGTCCAACTTAAGTCCAAACTTTAGGTAAAGTCCAGGGGTCTTGAGAGAAAGGGTTTTCGTATTACCGCTGAGCATTTTATGGGGATAAATTTATTCTATAATTAAAAATCTACCTATCTCACAAAATAAAAGGGGTTGGTAGTTGGCGCCCAATAAAAAATACAATATTATATATTATAGATTATATAAAATTAAACTAATTCCTAAATTTCATAAAAAAATTAAAAAATAATTATATAGACATAAAGAAAGAAATAAATATAAATAATTTACTTTTTTCATTACAATGCATAATTTTATTGCATTTGCTAGACTAAATTGCGATCTTAACCTATCTGGAATGCTCCTTTCACATAAACTAACAAAACTTTAAAAATATTTAGTCCGTTCTGGTAAACGAGAACGGTAATGTAACGAACCTTAGTGATCGCCTAGTATCCCAACTCTACGAAGATTTAAACAATTGTAAATGTATCTCAATGAAATTATGAACCAACAATTGATTTATTACAATACTTTAAACGAAAAATACTACACTCATACATCATTCGTTGCCTAGACAATAGTTGTAGCTAAGGGTTTTCACATCCGGGTCTTTAACAATGGAAATGACTCGTAATTTAATTAATCATAAATGAAGAGACAAGAATAATAATGGCCTACACTTTTCACAATGGAGAAATACAGGCAGAATAAAAATACATCCAATCAGATATCACATCATCTCTTTAAAAAACATACAGCGTTTGTGAATATAATGGTAGATGTTTACTTACAGTTGGATACGAGCTAACTTGAAGGAAATGTTACAATTTACACTAATTAGTCTATTACAAACTTCATTTTTCAAGCACAATGCACAAGCACAACAATTTACACAAGGAAGAAACAGGAGAAAAAAAGAACATACAATTCCAAAGATATAAAAGGAAAAGAGATGAACCACTACACATCTTTATTCAGTTGTGCAGAAGGTACCAACCCTTGAAAAACATAATTATGAGTGGACTACAACCTCGACCCTCCTTAAGTTAAAGCAAGTTAAATTAACCAATTCAAATCTCACTTCAATCACATTCAATAATAAACATTCACAGCATAGTGAAATCATGAATGGTCAAATGAACAATGAAAAAGTTACAAACAAATTCAAACCATGATCTAGTATCTTGGGTGATTTCACAATGCCTCCCTTCTGGGAGCGTCTTGGTACACTGTCATTCTATCACTTTTACATATCACAGGCTCCATCTTCTCTTCGTTCTTCTTTGGTTTGTCTTCTATGGACACCTGCCTTAAGGAAATCATTTTGTAATCTTCTCCATGGCCAATGACTTCCAAGGGGTAGACTCGCTGGATGGGCCGGAGAAACATACCCAATGTTGTCTTGAGTCGAACCAACCGGACTTCACCGTCATGTCCTTTTATCAGCTCTATAACCTTGGCTATAGGCCAGTCAAGTCGTTTCATGTTGTCACTGCCAATTAACACAATCTCTCCGACATTAAGTTTCCTGAACTTCCCCGTAGAGCTTCCTTGTATTAGTTGACCCAGGTATTCTTTCCGAAATCTTTGTCTCAGGGCTTCTCCCAGACTTTGTCTGTATCGTATTCTACCACAAAGGTTTGTAGATTCCACAACATCAAAATCAGGCATATCCACGTCCTTCAATTCTTGTATGAACATTGCTGGTGTTAGGGTTGCTAAGTCGTTTGAGTCTTCTGAAATGTAAGTCAAAGGTCGAGCATTCATCAAAGCTTCACAGTCACAGAGGATAGTTGCCATTTCTTCAAATTTTAGTGAAGCTCGAACAAGTATTTTAAGGAGAGCTTCCTTCAATATTCTTTTCAGTCACTCCCACCATCCTCCCCACCATGCAGCACTAGTGGATTGAATTTCCATAGGATCCTTTGTTGTGTAGAATAGTCCTCTCTTTTACTCCAATCACTCTTCATAAACAAACTATCACCATCTGTAAAATTCATGCCATTGTTGCTGTAAACTACTACGGGTTACCCTCTTCTTGCTATAAAGCGACGAAAATCTTGTAGAAACGCATCCGTTGATAAACTTGTCACCAACTTCAAATGGACTGCTCGATAAACTGCGCACTTGAACAAACATACCCATCTATTGCCTGTATCCTTTAGAAAAAGTGGTCCAGCCAAGTATACACCCACCACTTCTAAAAGAACAGCATCTCGCACACGATGAACTGGTAATGAAGCGGGTACAGATTCCATTCTTCGAGCACTATATCATCGGTATACCCCACAGTCTGAGATCATGAACTTGATTGCTCTCCGTCCTCCTAAAATCCAAAACCATTCCCTCAAAATCGCAATCAATCCTTGCACTCCCACATGGTTTGACTTATCAAGTAGGTCTTTGATGAGCACTTTAACTACAGGGTGTTTAGCAGGCAGGATTATAGGACATTTAAAATCCCTTATGCCTTCACGTTCAGATATTTTGGTCCTTAAGCGTAGGACACTATCTTCATCTCGAAATGGGCATAAGGAAGAAAGCTTATCATATCTTTCACCAACAAAGAATTTCTTTGAACTTGTTTCAAAATTAAAACCTCAGCATTGTTGTGTTCTTGAACAATAAGTTCTACCTTAAATCTACCTTGAGCATGTCGACAATTGAACGCAAATCTTAAAACCTATCCTACACAGACGGATTATCTTGGTATACGTGGAGAAGTATCTGTAATACCCGTTCTGGACCTCTGTGGATATGGACATCATTGAAGATCTGACTCACTTCTTCTTTTCTAAGGCAATTTCCTCTTCATTGATGTGCTTGGCAGACTTAGGCCAGGCTTCTGGCTGTTCCTTCAACTGCACTGGTCCCTTCCACCATCTTGATTCCAACTGTTTGACTCCACATCCCCGGGATGGCAGGTCAGCCGGATTATGATCCCCTGGTATATGACTATAACACTTTGAAGATGTTAATGCATTTATCTCTGTCAATCTGTTACCAACAAATGTTTACCAAGGTCCATCACCTGCAATCCAAGTAACTACTGTCTTCGAATTAGTCCAAAGGAATGACTCCACATCTTCTAGTTTAAGAGCTATCAATATTGATTTATGCAGTCTGGCTCCATTAGTGGCTGCTAACAACTACAACCAAGACACTGTAAGTTTTTTGACAGGAGTAATTCGAGTCTTTGCTTTAAGAAGCTGTACAGTTACGCCAGTCGTGAATTTGCATCTTATGAACACAGCTGCAGCTTAGGCTGATTGACTCGCATCACAAAAGGTATGTAAGCCCGATTTGGAGACTCTGGATCCACCAACCCACCTAGGTATTTTTATTTTCGATAGGTATGGAAGATCTCTCAACAATTTCAGGAATTCTTTCTTTATGTCATCACTAACTTCAGCATCCCAACCTTCCTTTGTCTTCCAAGTAGACTGAATTAAAAGTTTACGACACAAAGATACAGGACAATTGAATACTATAGGGTCAAATACAATATTGAAAACTGACAACAGTTTTCTACTTTGGTGTGGCGATAAACTTGTAATTTTTCTTGACTGTCAAACCACAAAAAAGTAGGAAATCTCGATCACCTTCATAAAGACTTTTCTGCAAAAATGCCTTCCTTATATCTGCTGTAACACCTATTTGTCTGAATCGGAATCCTATCAAAATGCTATCAAACTGATCCTCTTGTCTAAACAGTCATTCAACGGGGGACTTCGTGTTGTCTTCTCAGATGCATCGAAAACAGGTCTTATCCTTGTGGTGCTATCTTATTTCACAACATGGTGGTGTGGTAGATAATATCCGTGGCGGGACAGCTCAGCCTGTGGAACTGCTGCTATTATTTTTTCCTGTAGCCATTCATTGAACACTTCTTGGTAGTCTTCATAGCACCCGTCATTTTTCAACTTCTTACAGGGGGAATAGAGTATTTTAAAAACTAAATCATAATTATCAGCTGGGGTGGATGACCTTCCTTCCTTGGTATATGAACTTTGTGTCTACCGTCTTCTTCATTAGACACTGTTTCTTGAAAATGTTGCATAATAGCTTGGTACTTCTCTTCTTTGCTTTTCTGCACTGCAGGATCCCTGATGCCAAAGAGTTCCAAATCTCATAACTTTGATATTGTTGTATCCTTTACAAACATGACATTACAGTCATGGCTACATTATTTGTATTCTGTTTCTCCGGAACTTTACCCATTAATGTCCAACCTAACTTAGTTCCCATGGCAACTAGACTACTTTCAGTTTTATTACACTTTCCTCTAAACAGTTTACCTGCTACGTCTGCTCCTATCAACACTTCAATAGGATCTGATCTTCCTTGTACGTCAGTCAGATTTATGCCAGATTCTTTCAACTCTTGCAACCAAGGTTCATTTCATCTGTGAGCTATACCACCACATATAGTATCCTTGTCCAAAGCTTTTAAACTACACAAATAATTTCCATACCAATTTTCCAAGTGAATTTATAAGATTTGTGTAGGAATGGTTTTGTCTTATCACCTCCAAATAAAAAATGTCTGATCATCTTCTCCTTGATAGGAGTGTATCTCATTTCAATAGCAGCGTTACTTAACACATATGACCGTTGTGATCCAGTTTCAATAAGAGCTCGGACAGACCGTTCACCATCCTTTTATATTAACCTCACAACAAGATTTTGAAGAAAAACATCCGGAGTTACATTGTTCTAGCATAAAGAGTGTCAACAGACTGTATCTCGTTCTTACCTGTTGGCTCTGGATTTCTTCCAACAGGACTATGTTTTTCCTCTTGTTCTCTTTGGTCAGTCTTGTGTGACGGTAGCTCTGGACACATAATAGTCAAATGTATGTTATTGACAGACCATGCACCTTGCAGGAGTCTTACAATTCTTAACACAGTGCCCTGATTTTAGACAGCAAAAACAACCCCTTTTCTCAGTGATCTTTCTCTTCTTTTGCAGTAATGACATATCGTGAGCTTAAAACATTCATGGCTTATATTACTGCCATTAACAAACACACAGTTGAAAATTGCCTTACCGATGTGTTCCCTTGTGACAAATAAGCCAGCAGCCGTGGGTATTTTTTTCTCAGGGTTTCTGGTACCAACTCTTTTTTCCTTCGGTGATTTACTCTTAAGATGAAACCCAGCCATGGCCACCGAAATTATTTCTTCACCCTCCACCTCATTACGGATAAACTTCATCAGCTAATTAAGACGGTCCTTTGGTGACCCCCCACTCGAAGCATGTCGTTGCCAGACTCTAAGCAGTTCCTCTGGAACACAAGACTAAACCAATGGAAACAACATAGCCTCACACTTCTTTGTGACTACACCTAACGACTCCAACGCTCTCAAGTGAGACTCTTAGTTTATCATAATGAGAGGACAAAGAACATGTAGATTCAGCTATTTTATTTTGTAGAACCAACGATAAAAGTTCTTTGACATACACTTCCACCAACAGATCTTCCTTATCTAAACGTGCCTTTAAACTTTCTATAGCTTTAGGGTAATTATCTGCTGTAGGAGGATAGCTTTCGACGAGTTACCTCGCTCGAGAATTAGTTACGGTTGGTTTTATTAAATACTGAAATTGATCTGCCAGATCATTTCTTCTATCTTCCTCAATTTTCTTAAATTGAGCCAAAAACAACCAATCACGTTTATCCTTTCCAAACTTTCTAAACTCAAATTTTTGGAGGCTTTAATTTCGTAGTTTCTATCATATTATTTCCCGAGCGTACAGATACATCACTTGCAATATCCAAGTCTTTGATTCTCTTTTCCACTGTAGCCCTAACCTTAAAAATGTTATTAGAATATTCTTCTGCTAATTTATTTTCGGCATCAAGTTATTCCTCAGTAGTCTGGGGTGGCGTATGAGATCAATTTGACCTACTTTTCTCTGATAGGTCGATATAAATAACTCTGGCCTCTGATTGGCTGCTGACCCCCCACCCCTCCCCACCCCTCCGCTCTGATTACAAAATCTCCACCAGTTGATTACGAAATTTCCTCCCCTACAACCCCCTCCCCTACAACCCCCCTCCCCTACAACCCCACCACACCTTGAACATGTTAGTACTTGTGCGGGCTTTTTTTCTTAATTATTGTTGTGTGGTAATTAATTATTCATGTCTGCTAATTGATTATTGATGTGTGCTAATTAATTATTCATGTATGGGTAGGGGGAAGGACATTGGAGTATATTTTATTTGGATGGTGAGCATACGTCTCTGCACGAACCTCTCGCTACGACTGCGTGGTGTAGAGTGAGGAGCATCTTATTTGGGGGAACATGCAGCCCGAGGCGTCAGGCGCTCCTCCCGTGGCATGAGAAGGAACACGGAGCAGGAACCTTTTCCCGACGGCCGCTTAGCGAAGAGTGTGGCCGCTGAGAAACTGACAGCGTATCACGGCCGTATGACCCCCTTTCACTTTTCCCCCTCACTCCCCCCCCTCCTTCAAGGCAACCCCCTATGTGGTAAAGGGTTTTTTCCAGTGTCGCAAGCCCTTATTTGGTAATGGGTTTGCCCGGTGTCGCAACCCAGCGCAAGTTTGACGGGTTGACAAGACAAGTCGAGACAAGAATAGATCACGATGTCGTAATCCTCTACCCCTATGTGGTAATGGGTTTTCTCCGACAAGCATTGACACAGCTAGGGCCTTGGAATGCTCAGTTAGGGGCCTCCATCCCCCACCGCTAAAGTCTACTAAAATTGGTTGTATGATATCGTCTGTCGACATGCGCGGATGTAGGTATCAGTCATGAGGGAAGAAATATCTACACTTTACATCTCAGTTAGGGGCCTCCATCCCCCACCGCTAAAGTCTACTAAAATTGGTTGTATGATATCGTCTGTCGACATGCGCGGATGTAGGTATCAGTCATGAGGGAAGAAATATCTACACTTTACACTGCAGGGATTCAATTTCCCTCAGCTGGAATTATATGTACCTGACATTTAGACGGCGTGCACACCGGGACTCAAACCGCGATATCTTTAGCACTGCTAGTGTCTGCTATAGCGGCCGTACTTCCTGCACCCCCACCATTTTGCAGGTCGACCAAGTAGAATGTGTACCCGCATATGCTTCAAACGTCAATCACCGGCCGTCTAGTGGCGCCTTAGAACATGCGACCATAGATGGCACTCACATCTGGACTCAAACCTCGATATCTTTAGCACAGCTATTGTCTGTTAGAACGGTCGTACTTCCTGCACACCCGCCATTTTGAAAGGTTGACCTGGTAGAATGTGTACCCGCATTTGCTAGGAGTGAAAAAATCAAACGTTGATCACTCTGTCATCGGCCATCTAGTGACACCTTAAACCATGCGACCGTCGATGCATTGTGACGGTAGATAAAGTGAAAGCAGGCGTTTTATTCCTCGAGATATTTAATGTTCTCATGTGAGGAATGTCGGGCCTCCACCACTGTTCGGTTTCCGCGTTAAACTGTAGGTCCTCACAATCACCCTACATTAGCGTAAGTGCTTATAACCGAACGGGTAGTAAGACGTGGCGCTAATAATGATATCACTCTTACATCAATTCATAAGTAATATCGAATTTAATGTTCGCAACTATATTTTGACGTGATAATATATAACTACATCAGGCTTGAGGGAGATATAAAATATATACTTGTATTTGTGCGACACGGCCGACCTGGATCCAATACCCCCCTACCTCCCCCTGCTAATAGCCAAGAAGTTAGCGCGTCACTGACAATCGAACCCTCTAACACCGCCTGAATGAGAGATAAAATAATAAAATTAGTGATGTACCCTCATTTACGGAGGGTTGAAATGTGAAAACAGTCAAAGCTATTATTTATGCTTACTCCTGCTAGATATCTTTGACAGGAGTCGAACCGGGGACTTTTGGCGTAACAGTATAGGGTTTGTCGACCTTGCAATTTGCCTAGAAATAACCAGGAGGATAAAAAAGTATTCAGGGTGCATAAAAAATATGCGTGTTTTTATGTAGAAAAAAAATAGCTCAAAATCTTTGAAAAAATTGTCTGTCTAAAAAGATTATTCAGCCCACGGGATTAGAACCAGACCCCGTGACTGATAAGCACCGATCTCTAGATAAAAAAAACGAAACTAGTACAGGGTTTCGAACCCCCTACTAGTTGGGATGCATTCAGTTCTATCACCTAGTGTTTTCTTATAAATGTTTGAAATGCTTACTCCGGTTAGATATCATCGACGGGGCTCAAACCAGAGACTTTGCCGATTGTCGAGTCGAAGTCCTTACCCCTACAGTCACAGAGCGTGATGTGTACCAGCAATTGTGCTGCCGGAAAAAAAATAAACACGCCGGCATTTCTATTACTATAGCTAAACTTCAAAATATAACAACATACATATATATCTTATTGAGGCTATTGTCTAGAATTAATCAAGTAGGTGCGCGTCCGTCCAATGCTTCAGGCAAGTTGAAAAATGCACCCCACATTTGCGAGAGTGAAAAAAAAGGGTTTTGCTCAGATATCATCGACGGGAATCGAACCAGGGACTTTTGGCGTTTGTCGTGTCAACGTCCTTACCCCCTCCAGTCACGGGGCGAGATGTGAACCAGCATTTGCACGCCCGACTGTCATAGGATCCACCCCTAGACAGCGCTGAAGAAAGACCTCAGTCCTCTATGAAAGCTTTAACGCAAATGCAATATAACGGTACTTACACGGACCGGGTAGGCTCCGATGCGGAAATGACTCTGGAACCTTTGCAGAGTGTGTGTAATAAAATAAACTTGAACCCTAGGACAGCTTCAAATACAGTCTAGGGCAGTTAATGTATCACTATGAAAGGTTAAACCCCTCATTTTCACCCCATGTCTGGAATCGAACTAGGGTCCTTGGCTAGGCAAACAACAAATTATCATGCGCGAAGAGCACGCTTTGGGAGCCTCCTGGCTATACGACCCATTCGAACTCCCTGAGACAGCTCGTCTGAAATTGATGAGGTAATCTGGTAACCTGGAGACCTGATCTGAATATTTATCTTTTATCTAAACTGTATCTAGACAATCCATCATCAGAAACTATTATTAACTCTCAGAAAGGACCGCTTTTAAATTGATTGTATTTTTTTATTCTACTCAAGACAGTCAATATTTTCTTTAAAGTTACCTACCTAATAAATATGGAGAATTATTTTAAACTACTCAAAACATTTTAAATTTTGATTTTTATGGCATAATAGTAGTAGAATCTAGTTTCTAATATTTCAAGGCAGCACGTTTATTTAAATATATAAATGTACTTATATTCGCCCCATACGAGCTGAACCTACTAGCTACAGACTATACTACCAGGGTTTTAGACCCACAGGTAGGTTTAACAGTCAACTGTTTCCATCATTCTATTGTTTTATTTTCTCATTATCACCTTCCCCCACAGTATTTTTGAAAAGCACCACGTCTCACTTCTTATTCAGGCTATACAAATATTTACTAACTACGCTAGTGAGCGAAAGATGAGGACGGATGAATTTAGAGGAAGTGTACTAGCATTTACGTGGATAGAGAATGTAAATTAATTTTTTTTATAAACTACCCTCAGCACACCTGACCAGGATTCGAACACCAAACTCCCTGTCATTGGCATAGGCACGAGAGTGATGTCTTAGACCATGCGACCACCAAAGTAGGTAAGTATTTATTACAAATTAATCAATGAATCTTCCTAATTAAATGTGTGTATTTGATCCCTTTTCCATGTGTTCGGGGCTATATTTTTTCGCATTAATTCTCAAGTTTATTAAACCTAATATATATATGATTTGTGTTCAGTACTTTCTGAGATTTTGTTTGGTTAAAATAGTCTTTCAATGCTTTTCTATGATAAATGTAAGCGTTTCATGTTGAAATCCAACTAATATGAAACATAGTGTTTCTCAATCCGGCCCCGCAAGAGAGAAAACATATATATGCAAGAATAATCTCAATAGCGAGATTTATTCCCACTGCACCCCCAACGAGATTCAAACCGAATCCTAGAGATGAACATGCCAGCCGAGCACTGTCACCGAACTACAGACCCATTTTCATAGGAACAGCCACTAGATCTAATTTCACGTATTCATACGTCAAGTAGCCTGATGCGAGTGTAGAGCGTTAGACCATGCGGGCACCGAGGCAGTGATTACTACTTTGTTCTCTAGTATAGGCCTGTTTGCTATCTATTACTCTTTTTAGCACTGCGTCTTACCAACCGTTCGGGTACGCTTAAGTACTATTTACACTAAAGGATTAGGAATTGGGATCCTTGGACCCGCATTTGCGCGGAAATAAAGTGGAAAACACGCCTAGTTTATCCGCCCGAGATTCGAGCCTCGAACTTCTTAAGTATTAATAACGCTAACGGATTGATAATTGCTAAGTTCGAATTTAAGGGAAGTGTGCCCGTATTTGCACAACAATATAGGATTTGTCAGCCTTGTAGGGATTGAACCCTCCTACCTCCTTACGTCACAGGGCGTGATGTGTACCCGCATTTGCGCGGATGGAAAAAATAAACACGCCCGCAGAGGCTCCATCGGTTAAAGAACGGCAAATTTACCATTTAGACGATATATCTCGTCTGACAGTGAACCCCCTCCCTAAGAAATAGATGAACCTGACATTTAGACGGCATGCCCATTCTAGCATTTACGTGGATGGAGAGTGTAAAACAATTTTTTATAAACTATCCTCAGCACACCTGACTAGGATTTGAACACCAAACTCCCTGTCGTTGGCATAGGCACGAGAGTGACGTCTTAGACCATGCGACCACTAAAGTAGGTAAGTATTTATTACAAATTAATCATTGAATCTTCCTAATTAAATGTGTGTATTTTATCCCTTTTCCATGTGTGCGTGGCTATAATTTTTCACATTACTTTTCAAGTTTATTAAAGCTAATATATATGATCTGTGTTCAATACTTTCTGAGATTTTGTTTGGTTAAAATAGTCTTCCCCCTTAGTGCGAGCCTGACGTCTTGTACCCCCGCGACCACCGGTGTATAAAATATTAGTGTAACTATGAGAGGGTGAAAAAACTTATTTGCGTGGAAGGAAAGTGGTAACCCATTTAGGGAAAAAACCACCCTCAGTTCACCTGACCAAGATTTGAACCTCGAACTCCCGCATCGAAGCGGGTATATATCACGATGCACTCTTTTTAGAGAGTTAACAATATTTACGAGGCTGACTCTTCAACCAACCCAAATATTACAAAAAATCGAAAGAAGAAGCAGAACCGCGAGTCCCGCTGTATTCGGAATTGGGAAGGTTGAATCCACATTTGTGTTTTGGGGGGAGTAAGGAAATGTTCCAGCGTTTACGTGGAGGGAGAGCGGGAAAACATTTAGTGAGAACTACCAACAGTACACCTCAGCGGGTATTCGAATCCCCAACACAGATTCGAACCCCGATATCTTTTGCCGGTTGCTTCATGTTCTTTAGTTACCAAACACAAGAGAAGAATAAGGTGTTTCGCCTGTTCTGACCCTAAAATACGTTGTGACAGAAAGGCGCCGGCAATATACACGTGTCAGCTTTGCCGGAATAAAATATTAAAGAGCGCAGAAGTGAGCCCACATTTGTATAGAGGGAGAGTGAAAAACTACCCCCGAGGTCAAGACAGCACTCTCACAATATACTAAACTGCCGAGGGATTCGAATCCTGGTCCACTGGCTACCACACGCTAATGGATTGATAATTGGGAGGTTTGAGCCCGCATTTGCATAGAGGGAGAGTTAAAAACACCCCTAGTTTACCCGACCGAGATTTGAACCTCGAACTCCTTAAGTATTAATAACGCTAACAGATTGATATTTGGTAAGTTTGAATTTAGAAGAAGTGTGCCCATATTTGCGCGGAGAGAATGGAAAGTCTATTAGAAAAAAAACCTCCCTAAATACGCTCGACGCTGATGAAGGAATCTCTAATATTGAGTACCTATATCTCACACCACGAAAAGTATACTTGGAATATTTACACAAATCAAAGTTTTTACAAATATATCTCACACCCTGAAAAGTATACTTGGAAAAATATTTATTTACAAATAATCTCATACCATGAAACGTATACTTGGAATATTTGTTCACACAAATCAATGTTTCTACAAATACATCCCATACCGCGGAAAGTATGCTTGGAATATTTATTTACAAAAAATTATATATATATTATGGAAACAATAATCAATTTCTTGAGCTCGTAGCGGGAATAGTGGCCTCGATACTAATTTTATAAAGTCCAGTTTAAAAAGTATTTTAACATATGGTTTCAAATTTGATTAGAATTAAAATATATATACAACCAAATTTGACTAGAATTAAAATATATACAAAAAAAACTAATTTTATTTGACTAGAAATAACCAGGTAGGTGGAGATTTATAATGGCGGATAAAAAAACATAAAAAAAATATCCCGGATACATAATATAAATCAATAAAAAAATATGCTTGTTTTCATGCAGAAAAAAAATATGAAAAAAAAATTTCAAATCTTTGAAAAAATGGTCCTGTAGACTTTATTCTGCGAAACGGTACATACAGTCGCAAGACCTTTTCTTACAATTTTGTGCGGTATCTGTATGTATCTTTCAGCGGCTTGTTCAGTGACCATCGCTTTCAAAACGTCAAAATTAACGTCGTTCCTGTTGCCGTAGTCTAGCTCAGCACAAATCTAGCGCGTTAGCCACAGTACACCTCGACAGGTATTCAAACCCCCCCAACACGGACTCGAACCCCTATATCTTTCGCCTTGTGCTTCATGCCCTCTAATTAACAAACCCATTCTTTTCCCTAAAATACGTTGTGACAGAAAGGCGCTGGCAATATACACGTAACAGCTTTGCCGGAATAAAATATTAAATATCGCAGAAGTGAGCTCGCATTTGCGTAGAGAGAGAGTGACAAACTACCCCAGGTCTAAGACAACACTATCGCAAAATACTAAATTGCACGCAGTTCGAATCCTGGTCCACTGGCTGGCACTTTCATTGGCCAAATGATTATATTTGACATAGGTTTGATAACAGCATAATTACTTTTATTTTGAAAATTACTCTAGTTATTCACAAAACCCTGTCCTTCCTAATTTATCACTATGAAAGTTGCGACCAACAGGTTTTTTTTTTTCTTAAAGCTACAAGCAGCTTTGGGAATAGAAAGGGAAATTTTGATGTTGCAAGCATCTTCTATCTTACAAGTCTCTAGGAGCATTGACATTCAAGTATATTTCTGTCACAAATGGTCTTGTAAATACGCAGCTTTGACCTCTGAAAAACATGCGGGAATTCCCAAGCCCTCGGTGATTCATAATGGGGCGTTCAAATTGGAACCCCCGAATTTAGCATGTATGAACCCAGCTATCTTTTGTAATGTACATCATGACATAACTTGAGATCCAAAGGAGTTTTTAGCATCGCTAATGACTGCTGGAACGGTAATTCCTTCCAACGTCTTTACGTTGATAAATGCATCGTCATTTGCGCAACCGAATATTTAATACACATTAGTACTAATTATATCATGATTTTAGAGATTTGTAAAGCTATATTTAGAGGAAAAGTAACCGCATTTGCGTAGAGAAAGAGTTGAAAACAGGCATCAGTACACTCTACTGGTATTTGAACTTCGATCTCCCTGTCAGCAGTAGTCTTGTCTATCACGAGAGTAGTGCATTAGACCATACTGTCACCGAGTTGGGTGAAATCATGTTGACAAAATTAAATGATGCCGCAAAGGTTTTCCAAATATTAACTGTCTCATTTCACCTTAGTTCTAGCTAGTATTGGATAATCACTGAAAAAAAGTACAATTAAAAGGTCTGCACTTTACCTCTGTCGTTAGTGTGTTTGCCTACTAAGCAATAGGTCCTGGATTCGATCCCCTGAATGGCCTGAAAATGATTCATTAGTGGGATATGGCTTTCCCCCCTTTCATAGTGAGTCATTTGCGGTAGGGGAATGGGTGTTCTGTATGTTATAGATTTGTTAGATTGTAAGTTGTGTGCTGATATAATCAGTCGGACGAATGTTAAAATAACATGGTATTGTTGGGTGCCACTGCCCCCAGACAAATTTGCTGCGTGCTTGTAAAAGAATGTAGATATACCTTTCTCTCTCTCTCTCTCTCTCTCTCTCTCTCTCTGAAGAAGCGACTGAGACTGGTATTTGTCTGTTAATAGAAATTTGATTTAATCTCTGTCGAGCGTCTCGCGTCATTGGTCAAGACGTCTAAGAACTCACTTGTGAAAGGTCGCTCACTTTAAGGGGGCCGCCTCGGTACGTGAGAAAGAATCATTCGTGTTAGACCTCATGTCTTAAAATGAAAATGCTCTGTGCTGTTATCTTGAACTACAGCGTCTGTCTCTCTCTAATCTTATCCTCTTCACACTTACCCTGCCACCCCATGTCAGAAGAAGAGAAGCAAAGAAATGGAAAACTATTTCAAGGTCAAGAGGAATAATGCGCGTGGCTGATCGCCTCCCCACTCACTACACAGTCCAGCTGTCCGCCTGTGTTTATCTTGTGATATTTTGCTAACTTGAGATTCTCGTGAAGGGTTCACAAACAAGCACAATCCTCTATTGATGGTTTAACTTGTCTTGAAACCTTATAATACGAACGGGTAGTAGGACGCGATGCTAAAAAAAAAAATTGTCTTGAAGAACACACACTTTTATACATGTCACTTTTTTTTTAGGAAAATGTGAATATTAACTATACAATAATTAATCACGTGTAGACTAAATTTCTATCTTACCCTTACTTAGTTGATAGCAGGGCGTCAGAACCGAGGAGTATAAGGAGCTCTAACACACGGCCCTATACCCCCAACCCGTCTTAGATTTATTCTACCTATGTAAATACTTATAAATATGGAAGATGTAAAAAAAAAAAAGCCTTCAACTAGCTTCTAAAAGCATTCACTTTTTTTTTTTGTGCTAAAAATCGGGAATAATCCTCCCCCCTTCCGACCTCATCGTTGTTAATCAAACCAAAGAGGTTTTTCCTTTTAGAACTGCGTCTTACAACCCGTTCGGATTACACGCTTATGTAATAATTACTCTGGGTGACCATGCGGCCACCGAAGCGGGTCAAATTAGTTAACTTTTACTCTCAACTAAAATGAGATAGACTACACATTGTTATATCACCTACACTGTTTACGCCTACACAAAGCTAGAGTTTACATAAATAATAGGTTAAATGGTCATGTGTAACCTATTTTCAACAATTAATTCATTTTAATTTCAGGTGCCTATTCAGGCTATCAGTAATTTCCACTGATTATTCTAGCTGATAGGGGAAGAGGAAGGAAAGTTTTGATGAAATGTACCCGTATTTGCTTAGAGAGAGGGCTACGTATAAACTACCCTTAGTAAACCTGGCCGAGAATCAAACCCCGACCTCCTTGTCACTGGCAATCTTGTTTAGCTTGATCCTTACGTTTTAAATAATTAAATCAAGTAAGAACTTATTAAAAACAATAAGAAATAAACAATATTATTAATGTTGAAACACATTGACTGTTTCATATAATACACACACACACACACACACACACACAGAGTGGCGGATCCAGAAAAAAATGACAGGGGGGCACCATGATAATTTATTATTATTATTATTATTATTATTATTATTATTATTATTATTATTATTATATTGCTACCTTACATCCTTTTAAAAATCTCGTATCTGTATGTGAAAATTAATATTTAAACAAGATTTACAAAGCTATGTTGGATAAAAGCCTTTTGAGTCCAATGATAAATGCTGATAAATAATTATTTATCTTTAAGAGTTTGATTTAAGTTTTCGAGTGTGTTTTCTATCAACCATGTTTAGAACCTCTTCAGGATATATTTCAATACTTTTATTTAGACTAGGCAATGAGCCTGGCCAAATTATAGAGTCTTCCCTGACCTATTGTTCTCTAGATTTATTTCCTCAAATTGCATATTACGAAGTGACGTAAATGTTTTTGGAGATCTCCTAGAAAATAATTGTTCAACGTCAATCCAAAATTTTATAGATAGTTTACATCCTTGAAAAAAAGAACGAGTTTAAAGTGGGATAGAGATTATTGTTAACTATACGTTGTGTGAAGTAGTACATTGTGCCCCCGAAGGCTTAGTTGTGCAAAAAAGATAATTTTAAGAGCAGATAGTGACAAAACAGTAACCGTAATGAGATTACAAAAGGAGGAGTTAGGGCAGTGATTCCTAACCAGGGTTCCGCGAGAATCTCCAACCTTTGTTTTTATTAATCTGACAATATTTTTTGGACAGTTTGGAGATATATAAATATAGCTCATGTACCCGAGGAAGATGAAGAGAATAGTGCCGATAGTAATATTAAAAGTGAGGTTGGTAAGAATAGTGATAACCCAAGTTCAAGTACCGGAGGACAGTAATTAGTAATAGTAAATATAAATAGGCAATAAATAATCCTGAAATATTTTATTCAAAAGTATAAATTTATTATTATTATTATTATTATTACTCGTATTTAACAACCCTAATGATCTATATGTCTATTTTATAATTTACCCTTGTCGTACCTAATGTGTGATAAGATTTTATGAAATATTTTAAGAGTTCTTCTAAAGAAAAAAGGTTGGGAATCACTGGGTTAGGGTCGCTTTCCCACGCAGGAGGCCAAAATATTATTAATATTGGATGCCTTAGCAAGCTATTTAGCGTTCAACTTGGTTTATTTTAGGGGAGACTTCAATTCAATCTATAATATATACGGATAATATAGATATATCGAGGTGAGTGCTCATAGAAATAAGAATATATAATAAGAGGGCAGGGAGAGGGGTGTTGGGTGAGGGGGGTATTGTGTTTTTTTAGAGACCAAATACAATTATAATGTATTACTTCATCAACAAAGTGGGGGTAGTTAGAGATCTTTACTTTAGTTTACTATTGGTTAGAGAGTAAACAAGACAGTGTTAAATTATTTTCCAAATTAAAACAAAATCGTAGTGAAAGATAACTCCAAATAGTTTCTGAAAGCATCCAATTTCCAAAAGTATGTCGGCGGAAGCACACTTCAAATATATTCTAGAGCAGGGGAGCACACAGAAATTATTCTAAAGGAGGATCCAAAGTATAGAAGTTACAAGTCAATAATCAATTAAATCCATTATTACTAAACAAAATACTTAACGCTATACATACTAGACAGCGTTAAATCCAGTTGGGCATGTTCCACACTCAGGCATGGATTCAAGGGGGTGGGACTAAGGAGCTATAATCCCCCCTTTTTGAGATATTTTTCAAAAATTAAATTGACGGATTGAAGGGTGCTGTGCTTCTCTGCAGACATACGTCCAATGTGTTCGAACAACACATGTTTCACCCCGTTTACTCCGAACCCTGGCTTTCCCGCACACTACCCTCCTATCTCACCACTCCTTTGTGTAGTAAAGAACGTGTTATTTACTATTGACTTATTTTCATATTTTAACTAAAATACAGTCACTTGAGTTAGGCATCTTTATTTTTAACAGTTCATTTTTATATTAATTTAAAAATTATACTCACAAACTAAATGTAAATTCTACAGTGAATATACCTAGAAATTAAAGCTGTCAATCAAATCGAAGGTAACATATATTTATAACCCATATAAGTTTAATCAGAAACAATTAGGTACAAAATATAATTAAAGGGCACCATTTTGAACCTTAGAATTACAAATTTTTCTCCAGGGGTGAAAAGCCCCAAGGGCATGGACCACCATTTTATTGGTTCCTAAAGGTGACCTGGTGGTCTAGGGGTAAGGTGTCAGACTTCTGTGTTGAGGGTCCGGGGTTCAATCCTTGGACCCGGCACAGATTTATCTGATTGCCAAACCCTTCCTTCACCTCTGACAAGACGTGTATTATTCACAACTTGTGAATGTGAGGAATGCCAGGCCTCCACCGTGGTTCGGATTCCACGTTAAACTGTGGTCCTCCATTTCATCTCACAATCACCCTACCATTACACATTAGCTAAGTGCGTATAACCCTAACGGGTAGTTAGACGCGGTGTTTATGATCTATTGGTTCCTAAAGGTATTTCTTTTGTGGTGTAGGCACTCCCCCCTACCCCCTCATGACATAATCATGGATGCACCACTGCTCACACTGTATCAAGACATTGGGTTATTTTCAACCACTGCTTTAAGGTGATTTAACATTGCTAAATCGTCCCTTTGTATTTAATATTTTATTTATCCTTCATGTTCTCCATGGGGGGCTGGGACCCACTAGACCCCCTTTGTGTGTACGCCCCTGTTCTAGAGGAATATTATTTTTAAAATTTTCTGGGAAAGGGTCACTCAAATATATTCCAGATACAAATCATTTTAAAAAATCCATCTGACAACTCCAAATTTATTCTAAAAGCATCCTATTTTCAAAAATGTCCAGGTGAGGATCATTTCAAATAGCATTTAAAGATTTACATTTTTTTTTTAAATTAGAGAAGACCACTTTAAATAGTTTCTAGAGACATCTATTTTTATTTTTCAATTAAAGGCGAGGACCAATCCAGATGGCTTCTAGAAGCATTTAAGTTAAAAAAAAATTTTTGTAGAAGACTTCTCCAAATAGCATTAAAATAATCTGATTTTCTAAATTTGGGGAGGAGGACATCTCCAAATAACTTTTAGGGACATCCAAGTTTCCAACATTTATTGCGAAAAGGGGCAGAGTAAGGGAGAGGTGAAGGGGGGAAGGCAACTTCTCAAAAAACTTATTTTTCGTTTGCCACCGCCGCCTCCCCCTTCCACCCTTTTACACAAATAACGTTCCGCCACCAGTGGTAGCAACCAATCCGTGCAACTGGTACAAAATTATGGTGCACCCCTGAACATTTTTTTTTAATTTACCTACTACTGTCAACAGGAGAATTTACGGCCAAGAGGTTTACAAGGGCGAAAGTTGAGAAATAGAATTTTATAGCTAAATTTTCATAAATAAGTCTTAGACTTTAATTTTTTTTAATACAGTAGTGATGAGTTTTTATTTAACTAGATATATATTTGCTATTCATAAAAATAGAGCCTAAAAAGACTTTTCTAAAATCTTACTGTGGACAGGGGTGGACTAAGGTGCAAAAGAAACAAGCGGACACTTGGGGCACCAGTGGCTGCCATGGGTGGAATTTCGTAGCTTGCAATAACTATAGCAAATACTATTTTGATTATAGTACTTATATTTATATAAAATATATTATGTGACTGTATATACAAATACATCATTGGATGCAATTCTTGTATTGTAAATTCTACGTAACCCTTTAGGGTGAAGGTTATCTAATGTACCTAATACTATTTCTTTGTTATGGTACGCAATTAATTATAACTAATGTCAAAACTTTATAGTTCGTTTCATAACTATTCATATAGCCATTTTCCAGTGTAATGGATGGTATGGTATTGTTTACAACTTGATTAAATTATTGCAGACTTCAACAAAGACCCCAGGATTGATTTCATCATCGCCACGATGCTTGAAGGGTGGGGCGGGATGAGGGGTGGCAGAATTATTCTCCGCTTGTGACAATACATTTAGTCTGCCCCTGGCTATAGATATTTCCTTCACCATAATCAGCATGGTTTATGATAGTAGGCTGATAGTATTGATATAAGAAACCCATTATTAGAAATATATTAGGCCTAACAATTAGCACAGAAAAGTCAACAACCCTAAGAACTCCTCCCCTCCCCCCCCCCCCCACACACACACTAAGACCACACAAACATAGATATTCTATATTAGTGGTTCCCATCCTTTTCCAGTTCACAGACCCCCTCAAGCCAATGATAATTCATCGCGGCCCTCTAACCTCCCCAGCCATACATGGTGAGATAAAAACACTTACACATTTATGGTACTCTACGTAACCAATTATATATATAAATATTGTCGAACAGGAAAAAAGAGATTTTTGAGAAAATTGTGAATACCATATATTTTTATATGATGTGAAAATTCAAATAAAAGAAAATTTAAAAATACTAGGGCTTATATTTGTTTCGCGGGCCCCCACAGGTGCCTTCGCAGATCCCTAGGGACCTGCGAACCCAGGTTGGGAACTTCCATCACATTCAATCTCCGAGTGTGGTACATTTAGTAGACTTATGTCAAATATAACGTGTGGAGATTATTACTAAATTGGACAAGCGGCCAGGATATTATGAATCATGAAAATGAAATAAATACCGTATGTATGCTAGTAGCTATGTAGCTATGTTCACACAAAACTATTTGCTCCCGAAAATTTATAATGGATAACCTATTAATTTAGTTATCCTACCCCAGACAAAGCTGACTAATCTCCAAACTTATTGGTTCCATAGCTTTGTCTTCAAGTTGGGTTGAATCCAACGTTGTGGACATTTCAATGGGAGTGGACTGAGAAAGGTTTACGTCCCGACAATCAGCTTTGTCCTCTCTGCCTGAAGAGAGAAAAACACCTTGTCTGAAAAAAAATAATTATTTAATTTATTGTTATCGATTATTAGTTTTTTATGGCCTACTGTAGGTATATCATGACAAAACACGTTCTAATTTGAGTTAACCGTTTCTTATAGAACATTTGTGTTCACTATTATTATTATTATTATTATTATTATTATTATTATTATTATTAAAATAAATTTTATATATATATATACTTTGTTCTATCAAATAAATGTTTCCACGGCTTTCTTTCTGTTTTTTTGCGGCGAGCACAAATTCGTAATTTTGTTTTTTCCCCTCTACGTTTGTCTTCTTTACGTGTCACGTAATCCATTTAAAAAATAAACAAGAATATGTATCACAAGCAACTAAATAAAAAATATATTATTGAAAGTATTTCAAACTTAATAGAAAACTAATTAATTACTGTGCCAAACATTGTTTGGGTCTTAATTATATTAAATGAGCAGACTATATTTTTTAACTCATCACTGATTAAATATGACGGGATTTCTGGAAGTCTGCACGGAAACTTCTCGCCTACCGAGGCGGCCCCCTTAATATTGAAAAAGCAAATTCACACTTACTCATAAATTAAATATATTGCTCAAGTTTTTTATATTGTAGAGCTGATTTTGGAACTTTTTCAGTTGAGACAACCAATCAGGCACTAAACATTGTAATAATTGCTTTAGAGTTAACCTTCACGTATCAGAACTGAATTAATATTTATTAAAATTAAATGTTATCTTGGGTGTAATAAAAATTTTGTTTTAATATATAGTTATACATATTTTAAGAAATTAAATTGTCCATTATCACTTTGTTAGTAATTAGTATACGTACAGTAAATATATACTTTTCCCTCTTATTTATCTTTATGTAATGTTTTTTTTACAGTACAAGGAATGACCAAATAAATAAATAAATGTTTTATCCAAGCAACAGAATTCAAATTATGGTTCTTTACTTCACAGGACTAGCTTTATGAAACTTCCGGACGGGATTTTAACCCCGTCCTCCTGAATATAGGAGCAACACGGTAAAATTAAACTAACACCCAACCGTTGAACAGTGAACTAGATCCTGTTTTTTACAAATCAATCAGTATGTACTTACTTTGATCCATTAATAAAACGCTTCTTCCCCTTTTTCCATCCTAATTTTTTGCGGCGGGCAGATAGTCGAAGTCTAGATTTTCCCCTTCACGGTAGTCCCTTTTGCTTGTGTTATTGTTCATAGTAGTTTTAATTTATCGAAAATAACAATATTATTCTATTTTATTTATATATAATTATAATGGCTATCATAAGAAGGCAAAGCATACACAACTGTTCGGAAACACTTGTGTTATTGTTCATAGTAGTTTTAATTTATCGAAAATAACAATATTATTATACTTTATTTATATATAATTATAATGGCTATCATAAGAAGGCAAAGCATACACAACTGTTCGGAAACACAGGACCAGTTTGTAAACACATTTCCAGTAAAAGCTACAATAAATATTATTTTTAATATTTTCTAATGAACACCTAAAACTTAAAAATGTGCCGGCTCACTGTGCGTTGTTTCAACTCTCAACAAGGCGAAGGCAGACATCCAACTAAAAGAGCGCATGCGCAAGGAGTCAACTGCCTTTCCTTCTTTCTCCGGCTATTCTTTACTTCCAAAGCGTAGATGGAGGATATGGCTGCGCCACTTGATGGCTGAAAAGCATTAGCTTTGACGCATCAAAACAGCAAAAGGAATTAGCAATTATCTTCACATTTTCTGTTGTGACCCTATCAAAAAATGACTTTATTTGTTTTTGAAAGGTTGTGTCTAGGATTATTTATAAGTTACCCTCGTCTCAGAACTGTGACAATATACTTAAGGCCATTTAAAGGTCATTGAAAATGAGCAAGTTTCGAGTTTTCATTAATTTTTTATATACATAGATTGTCAAAATGTAAGGTTGATAATAATAAATAAGCATGTTCCCCACCTTTATCTTCCTTTTGGCTTAAGTCAAGTTTGTAAAAAATTAAACACTACCTAACCATCGCGTATTTCCTGAACGTCTGCAACGCATTCCAACTCTCTGGTAGGCGGCCCCCTTAAGTGAGGAGTTAGCATGTCTGCCCACCGAGCCAAGTGTCCAGAGATAGATTTCCAGTATGGATGAAAGTGCAGGTTTAACCTTTCATAGTGATAAATTAGGAAGGACAGGGTTTTGTGAATAACTAGAGTAATTTTCAAAATAAAGGTAATTATGCTGTTATCAAACCTATGTCAAATATAATCATTTGGCCAATGAAAGTGCCAGCCAGTGGACCAGGATTCGAACTGCGTGCAATTTAGTATTTTGCGATAGTGTTGTCTTAGACCTGGGGTAGTTTGTCACTCTCTCTCTACGCAAATGCGAGCTCACTTCTGCGATATTTAATATTTTATTCCGGCAAAGCTGTTACGTGTATATTGCCAGCGCCTTTCTGTCACAACGTATTTTAGGGAAAAGAATGGGTTTGTTAATTAGAGGGCATGAAGCACAAGGCGAAAGATATAGGGGTTCGAGTCCGTGTTGGGGGGGTTTGAATACCTGTCGAGGTGTACTGTGGCTAACGCGCTAGATTTGTGCTGAGCTAGACTACGGCAACAGGAACGACGTTAATTTTGACGTTTTGAAAGCGATGGTCACTGAACAAGCCGCTGAAAGATACATACAGATACCGCACAAAATTGTAAGAAAAGGTCTTGCGACTGTATGTACCGTTTCGCAGAATAAAGTCTACAGGACCATTTTTTCAAAGATTTGAAATTTTTTTTTCATATTTTTTTTCTGCATGAAAACAAGCATATTTTTTTATTGATTTATATTATGTATCCGGGATATTTTTTTTATGTTTTTTTATCCGCCATTATAAATCTCCACCTACCTGGTTATTTCTAGTCAAATAAAATTAGTTTTTTTGTATATATTTTAATTCTAGTCAAATTTGGTTGTATATATATTTTAATTCTAATCAAATTTGAAACCATATGTTAAAATACTTTTTAAACTGGACTTTATAAAATTAGTATCGAGGCCACTATTCCCGCTACGAGCTCAAGAAATTGATTATTGTTTCCATAATATATATATAATTTTTTGTAAATAAATATTCCAAGCATACTTTCCGCGGTATGGGATGTATTTGTAGAAACATTGATTTGTGTGAACAAATATTCCAAGTATACGTTTCATGGTATGAGATATATTTGTAAATAAATATTTTTCCAAGTATACTTTTCAGGGTGTGAGATATATTTGTAAAAACTTTGATTTGTGTAAATATTCCAAGTATACTTTTCGTGGTGTGAGATATAGGTACTCAATATTAGAGATTCCTTCATCAGCGTCGAGCGTATTTAGGGAGGTTTTTTTTCTAATAGACTTTCCATTCTCTCCGCGCAAATATGGGCACACTTCTTCTAAATTCAAACTTACCAAATATCAATCTGTTAGCGTTATTAATACTTAAGGAGTTCGAGGTTCAAATCTCGGTCGGGTAAACTAGGGGTGTTTTTAACTCTCCCTCTATGCAAATGCGGGCTCAAACCTCCCAATTATCAATCCATTAGCGTGTGGTAGCCAGTGGACCAGGATTCGAATCCCTCGGCAGTTTAGTATATTGTGAGAGTGCTGTCTTGACCTCGGGGTAGTTTTTCACTCTCCCTCTATACAAATGTGGGCTCACTTCTGCGCTCTTTAATATTTTATTCCGGCAAAGCTGACACGTGTATATTGCCGGCGCCTTTCTGTCACAACGTATTTTAGGGTCAGAACAGGCGAAACACCTTATTCTTCTCTTGTGTTTGGTAACTAAAGAACATGAAGCAACCGGCAAAAGATATCGGGGTTCGAATCTGTGTTGGGGATTCGAATACCCGCTGAGGTGTACTGTTGGTAGTTCTCACTAAATGTTTTCCCGCTCTCCCTCCACGTAAACGCTGGAACATTTCCTTACTCCCCCCAAAACACAAATGTGGATTCAACCTTCCCAATTCCGAATACAGCGGGACTCGCGGTTCTGCTTCTTCTTTCGATTTTTTTGTAATATTTGGGTTGGTTGAAGAGTCAGCCTCGTAAATATTGTTAACTCTCTAAAAAGAGTGCATCGTGATATATACCCGCTTCGATGCGGGAGTTCGAGGTTCAAATCTTGGTCAGGTGAACTGAGGGTGGTTTTTCCCTAAATGGGTTACCACTTTCCTTCCACGCAAATAAGTTTTTTCACCCTCTCATAGTTACACTAATATTTTATACACCGGTGGTCGCGGGGGTACAAGACGTCAGGCTCGCACTAAGGGGGAAGACTATTTTAACCAAACAAAATCTCAGAAAGTATTGAACACAGATCATATATATTAGCTTTAATAAACTTGAAAAGTAATGTGAAAAATTATAGCCACGCACACATGGAAAAGGGATAAAATACACACATTTAATTAGGAAGATTCAATGATTAATTTGTAATAAATACTTACCTACTTTAGTGGTCGCATGGTCTAAGACGTCACTCTCGTGCCTATGCCAACGACAGGGAGTTTGGTGTTCAAATCCTAGTCAGGTGTGCTGAGGATAGTTTATAAAAAATTGTTTTACACTCTCCATCCACGTAAATGCTAGAATGGGCATGCCGTCTAAATGTCAGGTTCATCTATTTCTTAGGGAGGGGGTTCACTGTCAGACGAGATATATCGTCTAAATGGTAAATTTGCCGTTCTTTAACCGATGGAGCCTCTGCGGGCGTGTTTATTTTTTCCATCCGCGCAAATGCGGGTACACATCACGCCCTGTGACGTAAGGAGGTAGGAGGGTTCAATCCCTACAAGGCTGACAAATCCTATATTGTTGTGCAAATACGGGCACACTTCCCTTAAATTCGAACTTAGCAATTATCAATCCGTTAGCGTTATTAATACTTAAGAAGTTCGAGGCTCGAATCTCGGGCGGATAAACTAGGCGTGTTTTCCACTTTATTTCCGCGCAAATGCGGGTCCAAGGATCCCAATTCCTAATCCTTTAGTGTAAATAGTACTTAAGCGTACCCGAACGGTTGGTAAGACGCAGTGCTAAAAAGAGTAATAGATAGCAAACAGGCCTATACTAGAGAACAAAGTAGTAATCACTGCCTCGGTGCCCGCATGGTCTAACGCTCTACACTCGCATCAGGCTACTTGACGTATGAATACGTGAAATTAGATCTAGTGGCTGTTCCTATGAAAATGGGTCTGTAGTTCGGTGACAGTGCTCGGCTGGCATGTTCATCTCTAGGATTCGGTTTGAATCTCGTTGGGGGTGCAGTGGGAATAAATCTCGCTATTGAGATTATTCTTGCATATATATGTTTTCTCTCTTGCGGGGCCGGATTGAGAAACACTATGTTTCATATTAGTTGGATTTCAACATGAAACGCTTACATTTATCATAGAAAAGCATTGAAAGACTATTTTAACCAAACAAAATCTCAGAAAGTACTGAACACAAATCATATATATATTAGGTTTAATAAACTTGAGAATTAATGCGAAAAAATATAGCCCCGAACACATGGAAAAGGGATCAAATACACACATTTAATTAGGAAGATTCATTGATTAATTTGTAATAAATACTTACCTACTTTGGTGGTCGCATGGTCTAAGACATCACTCTCGTGCCTATGCCAATGACAGGGAGTTTGGTGTTCGAATCCTGGTCAGGTGTGCTGAGGGTAGTTTATAAAAAAAATTAATTTACATTCTCTATCCACGTAAATGCTAGTACACTTCCTCTAAATTCATCCGTCCTCATCTTTCGCTCACTAGCGTAGTTAGTAAATATTTGTATAGCCTGAATAAGAAGTGAGACGTGGTGCTTTTCAAAAATACTGTGGGGGAAGGTGATAATGAGAAAATAAAACAATAGAATGATGGAAACAGTTGACTGTTAAACCTACCTGTGGGTCTAAAACCCTGGTAGTATAGTCTGTAGCTAGTAGGTTCAGCTCGTATGGGGCGAATATAAGTACATTTATATATTTAAATAAACGTGCTGCCTTGAAATATTAGAAACTAGATTCTACTACTATTATGCCATAAAAATCAAAATTTAAAATGTTTTGAGTAGTTTAAAATAATTCTCCATATTTATTAGGTAGGTAACTTTAAAGAAAATATTGACTGTCTTGAGTAGAATAAAAAAATACAATCAATTTAAAAGCGGTCCTTTCTGAGAGTTAATAATAGTTTCTGATGATGGATTGTCTAGATACAGTTTAGATAAAAGATAAATATTCAGATCAGGTCTCCAGGTTACCAGATTACCTCATCAATTTCAGACGAGCTGTCTCAGGGAGTTCGAATGGGTCGTATAGCCAGGAGGCTCCCAAAGCGTGCTCTTCGCGCATGATAATTTGTTGTTTGCCTAGCCAAGGACCCTAGTTCGATTCCAGACATGGGGTGAAAATGAGGGGTTTAACCTTTCATAGTGATACATTAACTGCCCTAGACTGTATTTGAAGCTGTCCTAGGGTTCAAGTTTATTTTATTACACACACTCTGCAAAGGTTCCAGAGTCATTTCCGCATCGGAGCCTACCCGGTCCGTGTAAGTACCGTTATATTGCATTTGCGTTAAAGCTTTCATAGAGGACTGAGGTCTTTCTTCAGCGCTGTCTAGGGGTGGATCCTATGACAGTCGGGCGTGCAAATGCTGGTTCACATCTCGCCCCGTGACTGGAGGGGGTAAGGACGTTGACACGACAAACGCCAAAAGTCCCTGGTTCGATTCCCGTCGATGATATCTGAGCAAAACCCTTTTTTTTCACTCTCGCAAATGTGGGGTGCATTTTTCAACTTGCCTGAAGCATTGGACGGACGCGCACCTACTTGATTAATTCTAGACAATAGCCTCAATAAGATATATATGTATGTTGTTATATTTTGAAGTTTAGCTATAGTAATAGAAATGCCGGCGTGTTTATTTTTTTTCCGGCAGCACAATTGCTGGTACACATCACGCTCTGTGACTGTAGGGGTAAGGACTTCGACTCGACAATCGGCAAAGTCTCTGGTTTGAGCCCCGTCGATGATATCTAACCGGAGTAAGCATTTCAAACATTTATAAGAAAACACTAGGTGATAGAACTGAATGCATCCCAACTAGTAGGGGGTTCGAAACCCTGTACTAGTTTCGTTTTTTTTATCTAGAGATCGGTGCTTATCAGTCACGGGGTCTGGTTCTAATCCCGTGGGCTGAATAATCTTTTTAGACAGACAATTTTTTCAAAGATTTTGAGCTATTTTTTTTCTACATAAAAACACGCATATTTTTTATGCACCCTGAATACTTTTTTATCCTCCTGGTTATTTCTAGGCAAATTGCAAGGTCGACAAACCCTATACTGTTACGCCAAAAGTCCCCGGTTCGACTCCTGTCAAAGATATCTAGCAGGAGTAAGCATAAATAATAGCTTTGACTGTTTTCACATTTCAACCCTCCGTAAATGAGGGTACATCACTAATTTTATTATTTTATCTCTCATTCAGGCGGTGTTAGAGGGTTCGATTGTCAGTGACGCGCTAACTTCTTGGCTATTAGCAGGGGGAGGTAGGGGGGTATTGGATCCAGGTCGGCCGTGTCGCACAAATACAAGTATATATTTTATATCTCCCTCAAGCCTGATGTAGTTATATATTATCACGTCAAAATATAGTTGCGAACATTAAATTCGATATTACTTATGAATTGATGTAAGAGTGATATCATTATTAGCGCCACGTCTTACTACCCGTTCGGTTATAAGCACTTACGCTAATGTAGGGTGATTGTGAGGACCTACAGTTTAACGCGGAAACCGAACCATGGTGGAGGTCCGACATTCCTCACATGAGAACATTAAATATCTCGAGGAATAAAACGCCTGCTTTCACTTTATCTACCGTCACAATGCATCGACGGTCGCATGGTTTAAGGTGTCACTAGATGGCCGATGACAGAGTGATCAACGTTTGATTTTTTCACTCCTAGCAAATGCGGGTACACATTCTACCAGGTCAACCTTTCAAAATGGCGGGTGTGCAGGAAGTACGACCGTTCTAACAGACAATAGCTGTGCTAAAGATATCGAGGTTTGAGTCCAGATGTGAGTGCCATCTATGGTCGCATGTTCTAAGGCGCCACTAGACGGCCGGTGATTGACGTTTGAAGCATATGCGGGTACACATTCTACTTGGTCGACCTGCAAAATGGTGGGGGTGCAGGAAGTACGGCCGCTATAGCAGACACTAGCAGTGCTAAAGATATCGCGGTTTGAGTCCCGGTGTGCACGCCGTCTAAATGTCAGGTACATATAATTCCAGCTGAGGGAAATTGAATCCCTGCAGTGTAAAGTGTAGATATTTCTTCCCTCATGACTGATACCTACATCCGCGCATGTCGACAGACGATATCATACAACCAATTTTAGTAGACTTTAGCGGTGGGGGATGGAGGCCCCTAACTGAGATGTAAAGTGTAGATATTTCTTCCCTCATGACTGATACCTACATCCGCGCATGTCGACAGACGATATCATACAACCAATTTTAGTAGACTTTAGCGGTGGGGGATGGAGGCCCCTAACTGAGCATTCCAAGGCCCTAGCTGTGTCAATGCTTGTCGGAGAAAACCCATTACCACATAGGGGTAGAGGATTACGACATCGTGATCTATTCTTGTCTCGACTTGTCTTGTCAACCCGTCAAACTTGCGCTGGGTTGCGACACCGGGCAAACCCATTACCAAATAAGGGCTTGCGACACTGGAAAAAACCCTTTACCACATAGGGGGTTGCCTTGAAGGAGGGGGGGGAGTGAGGGGGAAAAGTGAAAGGGGGTCATACGGCCGTGATACGCTGTCAGTTTCTCAGCGGCCACACTCTTCGCTAAGCGGCCGTCGGGAAAAGGTTCCTGCTCCGTGTTCCTTCTCATGCCACGGGAGGAGCGCCTGACGCCTCGGGCTGCATGTTCCCCCAAATAAGATGCTCCTCACTCTACACCACGCAGTCGTAGCGAGAGGTTCGTGCAGAGACGTATGCTCACCATCCAAATAAAATATACTCCAATGTCCTTCCCCTACCCATACATGAATAATTAATTAGCACACATCAATAATCAATTAGCAGACATGAATAATTAATTACCACACAACAATAATTAAGAAAAAAAAGCCCGCACAAGTACTAACATGTTCAAGGTGTGGTGGGGTTGTAGGGGAGGGGGGGTTTTAGGGGAGGGGGTTGTAGGGGAGGAAATTTCGTAATCAACTGGTGGAGATTTTGTAATCAGAGCGGAGGGGTGGGGAGGGGTGGGGGGTCAGCAGCCAATCAGAGGCCAGAGTTATTTATATCGACCTATCAGAGAAAAGTAAGTCAAATTGATCTCATACGCCACCCCAGACTACTTTCCTCTATTTGATCGACTTCTAACACACACTCAAATACCTGGCGGTTCAGACTCTGGAGTTTATCAAACTTTACTTTCAAGGTTGGAAACTTCGCTTCTCCCTACAAAACAACGCGTGGATCAACGGCATTTAATTCCATTGCAATCTGGTTGCACAGCCGCGCCAACGAACTTCTTGTAACACTCCTCACTTTACGCACTCTTTCCATGTTTAATTAAATCCTGTCACGGTCACCAAATGTTGGGAACGAGCTAACTTAAAGGAAATGTTACAATTTACACTAATTAGTTTATTTCAAACTTCATTTTTCAAGCACAGTGCAAATGCAACAATTTACACAAAGAAGAAACAGAAAAAAAAAAGAACATACAATTCCAAATATATAAAAGGAAGAGAGATGAATCACTACACGTCTTTAATCTGTTGTACAGAAGGTACCAACCCTTGAAAAACATAATTATAAGTGGACTACAACACTTACCTTAATTTTGAATTTCCTACTCGGACAAACTACGAGAACTGCTTGTAGATCACCGCCATCATTCTGGAGTTCCACTAAGTACCACAGATATCGCTGATACGGATTCGTCTAACTGGAACAATTATTTTATTCTCAAACAAAGGAAAGAACAATATTTACCTAGAAACATAAGAGTTTTCAAGAAGATGATATCCACGGCGTTTGTATCCGTCGGCCATCTTACGGAGAGCGCACAACGCCACAGTTTAAAAAGAAATTGTGAGTGGTCGTGGCGGCTACTGAGCTTTTGCGTGAAGTTAGTGTTATGGTTAAGCCAAGTTGCTAATGATTTGGACGAAATGTTTTATTGGAAGATTTGAAGTTAATTCAGGGGAAAAAAAGTATACTTGAATAATTCTGATTTACCGTGGAACTGTTGGACTGGGTGTGTAATCATTTTCCTGCTGCCTTGCTGCTTACCCAAAACAAAACAGTGATCCTCAAAAAAATTAGTCTTGTTAAGTGTGCCGTGATCCACTTCGGTGGCCTCATGGTCTAAGGCGCAAATTTCGCAGTAAACTTGATTGTCGATGGTGGGGAGATAGAAGTTTGAATCTCGGTCGGATATACTGAGGTGTTTTTTCCTCAAAAATGGTTTTCCACTTTCTTTCCACGCAAATCCGAGTACACTCCATCTGAATATAACC
The DNA here is from genome assembly GCA_033556935.1 of Timema podura. Lineage (NCBI taxonomy): Eukaryota > Metazoa > Arthropoda > Insecta > Phasmatodea > Timematidae > Timema > Timema podura. The sequence goes on along the minus strand of JAVRXN010000013.1, from coordinate 44,183,516 downwards.
TTCTTAATCCCTAAAACCATTAGCGTATTAAGTAAAAGCGTGCAGCCCGAACGGGTAGTAAGATGCGATGCTAAAAAAAAAAGCACCGTGAACTTAAAAAGGTTTGCGGAACACTGACTTAGTGCAAGCTTCCCGCTCGACGACGATAATTATTTACAATCACTATTTTAACAACCTGATAGCGTTATATTTTCATCTCAAAGATCTTAAGTACCACTGATTCTGTTGATTTAATCCCCACTGGCATTCTTTCCGGCTTATCACTATTTATTTATATGACATTCAAAACAATGTATTACTCAAAAAACAATTTTACACTTAAATATGTTCCTTTCTTCAATGGAGATGAACGGTATTTGATAACCTGTCACATAACTTTAAAAGGCGAGCAACATGACTACGACAATGTGTCCACAATTATTGTATAGTTAATGACGTCATCACTCTTAGAGCTTCAATGAAGTGGATTGAGATGTTTAGTAGCACTGTATATATTATTAATTGTCTATACATACGTAGACTACTGTTGATATTATTAACAATATTTGCCGAGCTAAATCGATCACGACAGTTTAAAAATTATTAATATTTATCTGTAAATTCGACTCGGTCGTTAACGCATCTACCCAATGCACTCACGATGATTTGGTTGGTTTTATTTTTATCTTGAAGGTGAACAATTCTTTCACTATTAATTAATCTTCCTTAAAAAGCATTTAAATTAAACATCACCACCACTTTTCCACTCATTTTACTCCGTTCTATCGCTCTTTAGTTACAAGAGGTCAGTGAATACCTTCCCCATATCCATCTTACACCCTATTATCGCCATTTTCCACTCATGATCTGCCCTTCCTCTTTGTACTCGCCTTTCATTCCTTCTTCCTAGCCCGCCAACCCCTTCACAGCCCCCACTACCGGCAACTCCCTGACCTGAATAGTACATAAATCTTTAACCTTTCTTTCCTTTTATTTCTCTAATGATTTCCAGCCCAGGTTATGCATCATTTCGGTTGAATTGTCTTGTAAATCTCTCATCTTACCCTCACCCCTCTTTATTCCGTCCACCTACCTCACAGTTTCTAGTTTCTACTATCGACTATTCGATCCACCTTCTTGCTACACCTCATCCTGCTCAGAACCTTTCTTGTGGATAGACTCTCTGTATAGTCTCTAGTTTCCCACGCTCGATTCCTTCTCTCCACCTGCTTAAAGGTGATCGCACACTGGTTTGACTCAGCTCAGATCCACCTTAGTTCAGTGGAACCATTTGAATGTTCGATATCAAATGGGGCACCGCACACTGGATCCTCTCGGCTCATGACCACCCATCTCAGGTTCGATTAGCTTGACCCAGTATTCTCGAGGAGGTAAGCCACGAAGCCACGTACTAAACTACTGATCGAGGTACGAATTTCGGTCGGGTGGTTTTTTCAAAATAATTGTTCACTTTCCCTCCATGCAAATGCGGGTACACTTCCTCTAAATATAACTTTCCTAGTCCCTAAAACCATTGGCGTAATTAGTATACCAGCGTATAATTTGAATGAATACTAAGACGCTGTGCTAAAAACAACTTAAAATGTTAAAGTTGGCACAGCACATTGTTTTCACGGCTGTTTTCACGGCGCGTAATTGTATCGTCTCTTGTCTGGGAATACATTGTGAAGCTCTCCCAATTTATTTTATTTCCGGTAAAATTCTAAGTATGTGAAATTCATAACAATAGCGTCCTCTTCATTTGAATTATTAATTTTTAAGTTATGGGGTGACCTGGTGGTCTAAGGGTAAGGTGTCAGACTTCTGTGCTGAAGGTCCGGGGTTCAATCCTCGGTCCCGGCACAGATTTATCTGATTGCCAAACCCTTCCTTCACCTCTGACAAGACGTGTATTAATCACAACTTGTGAATGTGTGGAATGCCAGGCCTCCACCGTGGTTCGGATCCCATGTTAAACTGTAGGTCCTCCATTTCATCTCACAATCACCCTACCATTACACATTAGCGTAAGTGCGTATAACCCGAACGGGTAGTAAGACGCGGTGCTAATAATAATAATAATAATAATAATAATAATAATAATAATAATAATAATAATTTAAAAATAATATAATAATAATAATAATAATAATAATAATAATTTTAAGTTATGGCTACTGCCTGTCCATTCCAGTGCGGTACAAGCAGATTTGATCTGTGCCAAGCCGAACCAATGCATGTCAAGTAAGCTTAATAACTCACCATATTCTTTTTAGCGACCTTCTCGTATTTGATAGTTTCCTGCGCTTATATTCAGCCAAACGTAAAACTGTAAAAAATTAGCTATATTACTTTTTCTAATACGGAGTAAATTGTTCTGGTATAATATCGCAAGTTGCTAATATTTGATAAATTGTCATTAAAACGTACCAAAATTACTTTTTTTTTTTTTCAAAAAGTTCAACTTATATGTAAAATTTTGGAATGCCGCCATATTACTCCTAGAACTTCCTACTTAATCCGTTTAGGGTGATAAATGAATCTTATTTAAACTTTATTACCAATATCAAAGTCATTCCTAAGAGCTCAACTCGAACAGGAAAAGATGTAGAACTTTGTATTATCCTTAGCGGTGTAAGAAGTACATTCTGGTAAACTTGCATTATGTGCCCATCAGGAATACCATAGCTTCGGTAAGGATTATCTGGATCAATATAGATCGAAATATGCATGGATTTCAATAAAAGGTTGAGTTATGTAAATAATTTTGCCAATATCATTCATCAAACAATCAATAAAAATTCCAGTTTTTCACCCTTAAAAGCTTAAGGTGTGTATTTTTGTGTTATTACTTAACACCAAACTGCGCATTTACAGCCAACAGCGAATTATTATTATTATTATTATCATTATTATCATATCTTAAATAATTTTACTAATTCAACAGGATAATGTCTTAGCATATTACAAGGTATGCAATTTATTTCCAGTGTAAAATAGTTGTGCTTGGTTGTACAATGATTTAAATACCAAGCGACCTGTTCATTGAATTTAATATTGAATTGTACAGTTAAATACTTACTGAATTATACAATTAGTTACTTACACATTCATATAATTATTTGCATTTTAAGGCCTACATGGAATCATACTGTGAGTTGTACAATAAATAATACACCAAGTTGTACACTAAGTGATACACTGAGCTGTAAGCTGAGGAACACAATGAGCTGTATACTAAATTGTACACTAAATAATACACTGCACTATATATTAAATAGTACACTGAACTGTATAATAAATAATACACTGTGCTGTATACTAAATCATACACTGAGTTGTATACTCAATCATACACTGAGCTATATACTAAATCACACACTGGGTTGTATACTAAATTTTACATTGAATTATATACTAAATTACTGAGTGATTGAGAATTGAATATTTTCAAACCTGACTCTCCACCTTCTTAATACAATTATTGTTATTATAGTCACATAGCTATCTTTATCAAGATAGGAGCTAAATAAAATAAATTATTCAACATAATAGTACGAACTTTCTCAAGTAGTCTTTTATATTTTGGAAGAATATTTTAAATAGTATTTTACTAATAAACTATTCCTTTATAAGTTTTTCTCAGTAAAAAAAGTATTTTAATAATTAAAAAAAAATATTATTTGTATATAAATTTTGAACAAAATTATTATAACCATTTTAAAATTACTTTAAATTTTCAAAAATTGGTCATCAGTAAATACACTTAAATGATTTTTTTTTTAATTTTTTGTTTAGAAAAACTAACATACGTTTTTTTTCTAATGATAAACACTCTCCAGTTATTAATCTTAAACAAAATCGAAAAATTTTAAATTTTCAAAAATCATTTACAAGTAAGCTACCCATAATTTGTCAGCTAGAATAAAACATAATTAGAATGCTTGAGGTAAGACCATATTATATTTTAGTTACAGGTTTCAACAAAATCCGTCAAACAGTTTCGGCTATAGCCTTTGTGACAAAGAAAAAGGTAATACCCACCCCAAAATGATCTCTTGATAGGAAATATTCAGGATTATAATACTTACTCTATGCCATTAGGGACTCGAAAGTTCATTTCCGCACAAAAGTACGCCACCCATCCCTATCTTGAACTAGCTCTATTTAGTCCACCTCATTACACCCTATTTCTATTTTGAGCTATTTCTATTCAGTCCACGTCATTATACCCTATCCCTACCTTGAGCTAGTTTTATTCAGTCTACCTCATTACACCCTATCCCTATCTTGAGATAGTTCTATCCAGTCCACCTCATTGCACCATATCCCTATTTTGAGCTATTTCTATGCAGTCCACCTCATTATACCCTATCCCTATCTTGAGCTAGTTCTATCCAGTCCACCTCATTACACCCTATCCCTACCTTGAGCTAGTTTTATTCAGTATACCTTATTACATGCTATTCCTATCTTGATCTGCCTCTATCAAGTCACCTTCATTACACCCTATCCCTATCTTGAGCTAGTTCTATCCAGTCCACCTCATTACACCCTATCTCTTTCAGTTCCATTCTAATGTTATCCTCCCATCTGCGTCTATGTCTCCCCAATGATCTCTTCCCATTGGGTTTGCCAGTCAATACCCTGAACGCGGTTCTATATTCTTCCATTCTCACTGTATGTCCTGCCAACCGTAATCTGCTAGATTTGATTATCCTGACGATATCTTGTAATGAGTTCAAGCTATTTAATTTATCATTAAGTAAACTCTTCCACTCTCCAGTATTTCCATTCCTTTTTGGATAAAATATCTTCCTAGTACTTTACGATATTTTATACAATACTTTATTCATATGATTAAGTGAAAAAAGCGTGCTGCACATGGGAAATGACCCGAATAGCTCAGCTGATAAGAGGATGTGTTTGCCAAACCACAGGTCCGGGACTTGAATAGGTGTCCAGGGACTCATATCTCAAATGTATCGTAAAATACTGTGTGCTTGAAAACAGATGCAGTGCGGAGTAGATTATAGGATAGTAGTCTTGGCGTGGTCAGCTGATCTCCCTGTCAATAGACTAGAAACAAGCGCAATCGCGGCCATATAATCCTATTCGTCGTATTATGACCACCGTTGAGTCTGCTACTAGATATTGAATATCCTCCCCAAAACCACCCTCTCATCTCATATAAACTGATCATCCCTCGGTTTAATCTCGTCCGTCACTAATGGTCCCATACCGCGCCAGAACAAACTGCGACCCGATCTATTCCGCGTGGGTCGGTGCCACTCTTGTTTTCCATAATAATGAGGACTCTCCGTCCTTTTTGAATGGGTCCAAATGAAGGATTTCACATGCATAGTTCATTGATAGTCATGAAATGTCCATACAAACTATGTATGCTTCTATTTTGTCCCCCCCCCCCCCAATCCCCCACACTCTTTCACAATCACAAGCAATCCGTTCCATGCATCAACTGCTTCTGTAATATCAGCATGAACATACATGTTTGTAATTGCTCGTTTTTTGTTGTTTTTTCAGAACAAAAATTAAAATTGTTTTATTAATTTTTGCGAATGAAACCGCACTAGTGGTTACATGGTCTAACGCGTCACTCTCGTGTTTGAATGGGTTGCCACTGACGGAGAGATTGGGGTTCGAATTCCCGGTTGGGTATACTGAAAGGTGAAAAAACAAAGACATAGTTGAACCATTGGGAATTTCATTTTTTCACCTCTATAATGCAGATGAAATAGTTGGATCTAGATAAAGTTCAATAATAAAAATAATCCAAATGTTCAACTTTTTTAAAAAAAAAGATTCGTTTAGATTTGATAGTCAAATAATTTAAGAGTTATAAGAGGGTGATTTCAATTTTATAAAACATTCCCTGTCCTGACAATAATATTAGGCGTAATGTATTAAGTAACAGGTCTGGTTTTTCGTTAGCGGGGAGGTTGGGATTCAAATCCTAAATAAGTGTATTGAGCTTGTTTTTGTAAAAAGATTTTTCGGTCTTCCTCTGCGCAAATTATATGATAGTTTTTTTCCAAATTCTACTTTTCTAACCCTTAACCCATCAGTTTTAAATATACTGATAGACCGAATGGATGGTAACACTATGTGTACGTATTTTTTAGATGCTACGTTAAGTTAGTTTGAAAGTCCTCTTAATTTTATGTGCACCAGTCTTGGCTATCCGCATATTTAAACTATTGGAAAAGCGATGAATAAGATAAGAAACATTGAGTTTAAATTTCTTCACATGGTGACAACATTGGTTTAATATCTGTCATGATCATAGTACTGCGTGCTCAAAGATGCGTGTGCTAAGCCAATCACCGGAGACAATAAATAGAAGTAATGGGCCAATAAGAATAAAATATACTATTTCAAATAACATGTCGTGAATTTGCCCAGTTCATGGATCGGGCAAGTTTTTGGCCTCTCCTCCTGACCATTTCATGAACTGGTAAAAAAAAAAATAGCCCTGTTCATGAATAGTTCAGCGCTTTTGCTCCCCAGTTCATGACCTGGCCATTTCCTGAACTGGTCAAAAAATAGTCCAGTTCATGAATAGTGCAGCTCTTGTGCTCCCCAGTTCATGACCTGGCCATTTCATAAACTGGTCAAAAAATAGCCCTGTTCATGAATAGTGCAGCGCTTGTGCTCCCCAGTTCATGACCTGGCCATTTCATGAACTGGTCAAAAAAAAGTCCAGATCATGAATAGTGCAGTGCTATTGCTCCCCAGTTCATGACCTGGCCATTTCATGAACTGGTCAAAAAATAGCCCTGTTCATGAATAATGCAGTGCTTGTGTTGCCCAGTTCATGACCTGGACATTTCATGAGCTAGTCAACAAATAGTTCAGTTCATGAATAATACAGTGCTTGTGCTACACAGTTCATGAATTGTGAAGCTCTAATATTTACCCAATTTATGAACTGGATGAGTTTTGGCTGAATCCATGAAATGTATTAGCTAAAAACAAGGTTTGGCCTATAAGTTAATTTTTGTTTTAATCGTTTTAGAATGTAAGGTTGGGTTGAGTTTAAATATAGCTTAAAACAAATTTCAGTTAAGTTTATAGTATTATTTCAAAGTATAATTTCTAGCTCATGAAATAGGAAATTGTTAATGCAATTTTTGCCCAGTTCATGAAATGGTCAAACGAAAAAACGCGCACGGAATGAGCAGAAATTTGACCAATACATGAAATAGATAGTTTCACTATCGGGATGTAACACATACACATCACATATCAAAGTACATCATAATTAAAATATGGATTTAATAAATAGTTGTACTATTATAAATGGTCGCCCAAACGTGATCAACGCAAAAGCGAGCTCTAAAGAAGCTCTTCTGAAATATATTGAGGGCTATAGTCTAATTAATTAGTATTTTATGTAGTATTTGGAGAAATTTACCACGTTATGCAATATTTTATGGAATATATATCAAATTACTTTATCCACGCTCCCAAGACGCAACGTTGGGCTGTCATAAATAAACACATTTATACGGGGGCGTTTTAATACACAAGGTAACGATACCTCTCAAGTAAGTACATTTGTCTTGTTACCTTATTTATTGAAACGCCCTTCTATTTTAAACTTAATACCCCCTCGACTTTGCATGAACGAATACTCTCTTGTGATTAGTCGAAACCACTTAAGAGCATTTATTATTCAATAATATTTAGAACATACTATTTATATAAAAAATTTTTTTTGAGAAATACTGAATCACAAGACAACATGGCTCAGTTTGTGCCGTTTAATTCACGTCATATCCATTTGATTCTTCATGCTTAACGATTTAATAAAATGATTTCGCTAAAAATTTGATTGCGAGACATGCGCTTTAGGATTTTTTTAAAAATATTCTAAGGCGGGGATTGGCGAATGGTCGATCTCGGGCAATTTTCAGTCAATCGGGTAGGAAAACTACATCTTCATTAAAAGTCGTATTGTCGTGCCTGTTAAACTCGCAAATATATAAAAAAAAACTTTCACATTATATTAGTGACCAAAATAACCTTGATTAGTGAGAATCAATAATGTTATAAGAAAATTGACTGGCTTAGTATGAAATGTACATTTTATATTTTTTATTGTATTATTTACCATATTAGTATTTGGGGAAAGATTGAATTTAAGGAATGAATATAAAATGTATGGACAAAATAAAAAGTATAGTGGAGAAATCATGGATGATCGTGGAACCTTCGATAAGCTTATGGCGATCGAAGCTCAAAAAGGTTGCCGATTCTTGATGTACAGTAAAAAAAAGTATACGATTTATAGTTTTAATTATAAAAACACTACATGACGTCATTCCGCAATCGAGTCATACCTACTGACAGAGCGGCCTTCCTCTGATAGAGCCTCAAGGTCAAACATACCCTGATTTGGACAGATAACTGGGGGCTGGGATTCGAACTCTGACCTCTCCGTCACAGGACAAACCTGGTATAATAAGCATACCATTTAGACCATACATGTCTACCTCAGTGGTCTTGGGGTAAAGTGCTCGCCTCAGGTCCAGATGTTCGTGGGTTCACACTCAGTTGGGGTCGATGGATGTTTCTTTAGCATAAACAATCCGTAAGAACAGCTTCCTTCGGGGGGGAGGGGGGAGGAGAGTAAAGCCGCCGGTCCCATGTCGATTGTGGCATGTAAAAGAACTGAAAATACCTTTCTCGGCAAAATTGTTAGGCCCTTTCACTCTTGCTCATAGACATTTTCTTCTCCTGATATAATCAGTCGGTTTGGTAAGTACACGTTAAATACCTTCAAAACATAGTTCACCTGCACACCAGTGCGGTGACTTAAAGACTAGTAATCATTCTACTTGCTCTAGAAGCTTGTAAAAAACCTTAGTGGTATATTCTATTTTACTGTCGTTCTTTGCTTCTTTTTTTTGTTATTTCCACAAGAACGCCCTTTCTTGTCTTAATTTTAATTCTATTTCCCTTAAGGTTCGTAAAACTGTCTGCTCTCGTGAATTGCGACAGGTGAGTTGTAAAAAAAGAACGCGCAGTCTCTCATTTTGATGGAGTGTTTTCTTGTTCTCCATCGACACCCGCTATCAGATGGAGTATCTTTGAACTCTGCCACTGCCAATCTAATTCTTGATTCCGTCATTTGTCTCCCTCTGCACGGAGCTCGCTTTGACGTCAGATGTTCCCTTTTTCAAAGGGTGACAAACCCACCCTCTACGCGCTCCCCCCTATTATTTTATTCAAGCACTTACATTTCGTCGAACAACAAATTACGTTTCTACGTTGATGGATATTAATACGATGGTAATTTTTTTTTAGGTGTTCTCTCTTACGACAGGTCCATTCATTTTATCAGTGAGCTTAGAACATCAATGTCCGCTGCTTCCTCCTCCTTCCTAAGTTCCTCTTTCCCTCAACCTTGCCCTTTATGACGTCGTGCAGAAGACAGTTCCTCCTAAGGGTGTGTCCGATTCAATTTGCTTTGTATCGAAGACTTACATCCGAAATGGTTCTCTTCTCAGTTATCACCCACTCTTATTCGGACTTATTTGTCACGTTGTCTGTCCACCCCGATCTTCAACTCCATCTGTTTCATAAAATATGATAAATATTGATATAAAAATATCAACATTTTTGTTACCATTGGTTTTATAATGAACGCCTCTGTACTCTAGTTGTCCGAGTGCCTAGCTACGGGTTTATAATCCCGGTAGCTACTTGAATAAGTAAGTAGCGTCCCCGGTCTAGAAAACTAAGATTAACGTATGGAGGGTTTGTTGTGCTAACCACATGACACCCTTTATCCACAATTGTGTAAATGTTGGCACAATCTTCGACAACATGCGGCGGCTCCTAGGTCGGTATAGCTGACGCCATATAGTTTTATTGGTTTGATAATGTCTCTTTATCTCGGTAACACTATATCAATCATTATGTTTATCTTTAAATTTATAAAATGATTTGGAGCTTATTTTTCAAAAATTTACACTTCATTTGGCTATCTCTCCGTCATCGACATTTATTCTATTTCGAGAGTAATAACTTAGAATAGTAATTACCAACCTTTTCCATATCGCGGACAGCCTGAAATCAAAAATAGGTCACAGTGGGCCCCCCATGATATTCCCTGACATAATAAGGGGAATTAAAAACGAACACATTTATAGTATTCTACGTACTGTAATCCATTTCATATCAATAAAAGAAAAAAAGTATTTTTAGTTGGTCATTGATGTCAGATGTTTAAGCAAATTGTGACTGGCGAATATGTTTATACGATGTGAAAATACAAATAAAAAAATAACTTAAATATCTTGATTTGTTTCACTGGATTCTCACAGGACCCCAGTTGGGAACCTATGCCTTGGACCATGCAGCCACCGAAGCGGGTTTTTTTTTACTGCTTTTTAACTAACCTAATACCCGCCTCGGTGGCGTAGTTGGCTAACGCGCTAGTCGTGTTGAGCTCGACTGCCGAGGACAGGGAAGATCGAGGTTCAGAATCTCGGTTGGGTGAACTGGGGGTGGTTTTTTCCTAAATGGCTTTCCACTCTCCCTCCACGCAAATGCGGGTTCACTTCCTCTAAATTTAACCTTACCAATTCCTAATCCATTAGTACAATTAGTACTTAAGCGTATAACCCGAACGGGTAGTAAGACGCGGTGCTAAAATTAAAAAAAAAAATTAACTAACCTAATAATCTATAGCGATTTTTTTTTTTTGCTTTACGTCTTAATATTCTTCATGGCCATCCTCATATACACACTAATTGTGTTGGGGTGAGTGAAGGTTTAATTGATAAGAAACGTACCCACATATTCACATATGAAGAGTGGGGACACCCTCAATACACCTATCCGGGATTCTAGTCCCAAAGCCTCCACGACCAATAGATAGACGAGACTGACAGATTAGTCTTCGCGCCCACTGGTGTGGAAGTTAGGAGTTGGGGGGGGGGGGTGTTCTCTACCAATATTCCCAAAGTTCTGCAGGAATGTGCTTGAAACGGTAAGCGGGAGATTCTCTCCGACAATAAAGGCCGTGAATGATCAAACCTGTGATGAAGTGAAGTTATAAATAGTGCAGACTGGCAGGCAATTACATAGCACCCTGCAGAGGTGGAGACTTACGCCTGAGGAATATTGCCTCTGACACTTTCACAGCCTGTTCTAGTCGAGGTAATAACTTACAAAGTCCGGGCCGAGGGAGGTCTTTTGTTCCGAGGACTGAAGATACCTCGCTCACTGCGGGTTGCCTGCCGTTCTCGGGCTTAGGAGCTAAGAAACTAAACTCCTCTTTCAAGGGAAGTTAGAGGAGACTCAACGCAGCACAGTTAAAATATGTAATCATAAAAAAGAGGGGGGGGGGGTGAATGGTGCACTGCACAAACTTTCTCCCTCTTTTTTAAATCTGTGAATAGACATATACTAAAAACTCGAAGATTTGTGAAACGAAGTAATAAGTCCATACATTGTTTAGAAACATACACAAATATCATGAATTGAATAATATACACTGTTACTTAATCTATGGCATTAGGAACTATACCCTGATTTTGGTTGGAAGAACAGTAGGAAAAATAAAAACATATTTCTTTGCGGCCAACAATGATAACATTTTCTTATATTATTTGGATAGGTATTGATAATATCTATCAAAAGTAACATCTGCAGATGGCAGACTTTATTTATGATATATTAACATTGTTTTAGTAACTTTAGTAACTAACTTATACTGTTCTTCCTACCAAAATCATACTATAGGAACACTTTTTCAAATACCTGAATTAAAAAGTATACATATATATTGCTTATAGCTCCTAAATTATTGGTTTCATAAAACCAATTTCAAATAAAAGATTTTTATCTTTAATAGTACTACAACTTTATAATGAGTAGTTATTTGTATCGCAAATAGTTGCGGAGAAATGATCAAAATTGGAAAATTTCCCTCTTGTAAAGTACCCTCAAATACATTTTCATGAAAAAATTACAATTTCCATCTTGTTTATAATATAAAAAGTGTCTAGATTTTAAATTTAATCAACAGATTTAGAGCTAATTTCGAGAAAATCTTTTTTCTTCTCTCTTTTTAGGCTTCAGTAAACTATCCTTAATTTAGGGTTAGATATGTAATTCCAAAAATCCCTCAGGAAGACCTTAGCCCAATCGTAAAATAGTTCCGGCTCTAGCTCGAGGTACAGACAGAGACTTTGCGAAAACTACTTTTTTTTTTTCAGGGGTCATGAAACGTCAACATTTTATCAAAATCTCCAGTTCTATTTTTATGACGATCACAATACTTTTCTACGAGGTGTTTGAGAGAAAATAAAAGAAAGTAGTTCGTTTCTACAAAGTTTCTTGGGCATGATTTGATACTTATTTACAACACAGCGTTTTAGCACCCTTTTGAGCCACTACGCGTATATAAATTAATCTAATGGGATAGGATGATGAAATTAACATTTTAGAGGAAATATACCCGCATTTGTGTTAGTGTTGTGTTGTGTTAGGAAAAACTACCCTAAGTAGATCCGACTGCGATCTGAATCCCAACCTCACCTTCATCGGCAATCTATTCAAGCATGAAAGTGACGCTCTGGACTATGCGGCCAACGATGCGGGTATCGGGGTTGGTTATAGTTAAATAATACAAGTCTTAGCCAACTTCATTAAAATATTCATTACATATTATACATTTAAACAAACACAGATAACATTCAGATGGAGAGAAATTATTTAAAAATACAACAATTGCACCCGAGCTGGTATTTGAACCCTGGTCTTTCAACTTTACGCGCTGCTGCGCCTCCTATTGAGATATCCATGACCTTTGCTTGTTTGTGTGTCCTGCTTCAAATCCCTATCCAGGCATATAATTTTAAAATGAGTAGACATAGTATTTTAATTATATATGATTTTTCAATAATTACTTCAATTATTTTATAACTTTTTTATTAGCACCAAGTCTTACTACCCGTTCGGGCTGTACGCCTGATGAGGGAGGAAGCATTTTAGAGGTAATCTACCCCCATTTGCGTGAAGGTATAGTGGAAAACCATTTAGGAAAAAAAAACTCATTTCCCCTGACGGGATTGAACCCCGATCTCCCCGTCATCAGCAGCCAGTCTATTGCGATAGTAGTGCTTTAGGACATGCGACCACCGAAGCGGGTTATTTTCTATCCAACTAACAGATTTAAAAGGCTGTATTTAGTAATTATTTGTTTCTTATATTATTTGGCTTTACTAGTATGTTGTTATGCGCACTTACGCTATTGTGTAATGGGAGAATGATTGTGAGATGGAATGAAGGACCTACAGTTTAACGTGGAATCCGAACCACGGTGGAGGCCTGGTATTCCTCACATTCACAAGTTGTGATTAATACACGTCTTGTCAGAGTTGAAGGAAGGGTTTGGCAATCAGACAAATCCGTGCCGGGACCGGGGATTGAACCCCGGACCCCAGCACAGAAGTCTGCCACCGTACCCCTAGACCACCAGGTCACCTTCAACTCAATCGATTGTGGTTATTTATCAAGCGTGGGGTTTATTTCAAAACTAATTAGTTTACCACAATTGTCTACAACACACACACACACACTTGTATTGATTGTGTTGTTTTTAATAATTGCACCACCATGGGTGCTCATGTGGACTTCTAGGTGTAACTCTCGTGTAATTAGTTTGCCGATGACGGGGAGATTGCGTTTTGAATCCCGGCTGGATGTAATGAGATTTTTTTTCTCTAAATGGTTTCTCACTCTTTTCCATAAATTTCGGATGCATTTCTTTAAAGTAATATCAGTCTTCCCCTTTGATACGTTTGGTAGGTGTTTGGAATCCACGTTCTAATACCATCGGAGACCACATCATATCTGACTCATATTTTAGGACAGAGTCTGTGATGGATGTGCTGAAATCGTCACCTACAAATGTGTAATCAGTTAAAATCACGAGGCCAACATCGACTCGGTAGTTGGCTTTATGTTGCAATTAGTACAATTAGTACTGTACGAATGTACATATCATGATGGATTAAACAGCTAAGCTAATATATTTGATAATTACGTTTATAGCCACAGCTAAATATCATATTCTTTAAATCGAAAAATGACACCTGGACAAGGGTGTAACGCAAATTTTTCTTATAGTCAAAAGTGTTCCGTGACTTCCGAAAGGTTAAGAAACACCGCCTTATACCCTGCAATCACAGGCGCATTGATAGTAAGTTAATTTATTTGCAAGAAAACTATTTATAGCTTTTTGGATCATTTGTTAGAACGTAAGCATCTTTTACAAATAAGGACTTTTTTTATATATAGCCATTTAGTTGAATGTTTTTTTTAATCAACTGTTCACCTGTTGGTTTTTTTTCATCTGTTCAGGTTATACGCATGTATGATAAGTAGATTATTCTAATGGGCTAGGGATGAGGAAGAAAGTAATTTAGAGGTAGTCTCTCCGCATTTGCATGGAAGGAGAGGGTGGAAACCATTTAGGAAAAGGCACCCTTAGTAGACCCGACCAGGATTCTATCCCCGATCTTCCCGTCTTCAGCAGGTAAATCTAAGATGATAGTGGCGCCTTAGACCATAGACCACCGAAGCGGGTAGTTGTATACTTGATATACCATTTTTCTACACCGCGTTAATTCAAACAGAATGTTATTTATTACATATTATATAATTATTTCATACCCGCCTCGGTGGCGTAGTTGGCTAACGCGCTAGTCGTGTTGAGCTCGACCGCAGAGGACGGGGAGATCGAGGTTCGAATCTCGGTCGGGTGAACTGGGGTGGTTTTTCCTAAATGGTTTTCCACTCTTCCTCCACGCAAATGCGGGTTCACTTCTTCTAAATTCAACCCTCCCAATTCCTAAACCATTAGTGTAATTAGTACTTAAGCGTATAACCCGAACGGGTAGTAAGACGCGGTGCTAAATATTATTATTATTAATTATTTCATACAATCATTGTAATTTAAATTATTCAGCATTTTATTTTTATACCTGCATTTGCCCACGGCTTCGCACGCATTAAATAATATTCTCAACACATTCGACAACTCCAAATGCTAGAAAAAGAATGAAACTTCATTAGTAAGGTTTTATGTGCGTATGTATCTTCAAGAAGAAACATGAACTCGCTACTCCCCCTTCATATTCCAGCTTCCATATCACGTGCCATTCTTATGTACCCGCAATACCAGCCGCAACGGAAGTTCACTGCTTACGCCCAGTTTTTTTCGACACTACCTCGCTTGTTAATGAGCTAGCATGAGGGTATAAAGGTTACCATGGTTCTCTGAAAAATATTGTTGAATACAAAAAAATAAGTCCTTTCTCGATCCGATGAATACATTTTGAGTTTACCGGAAACAAACAAATGTACAGTACGACAAACATTCTAAAAATTTATTATTTGGTGTTATTATTGTTTATACTACCCCAAAGGAAAAGAAAACACAACAAAATTTGAAAAATCAAACTGGTGTACTCGTTTTTTACACGGAGAATCTATAAAGTAACTTTGTTCTTGTATAGTATATAAAATTAATCACAAGGAAAAGTAACTAAATCTTAAATTATTTATAAATATCAATCCTTCATTGTTTTAAATTGTGTTACAATGTATGAAAAGTAGACTTACTAATAAAACACAATATTAAAATACAGATTATAACGTAATCTAAATATGTGTTAAAAGCTGAAATTTATTTCGAAGATAAAGTAATAATTTTTCTATATAAAATATTTGTACTCTCGATTGTTGGTGCTAATTAAAAAAAGAAAGAAGATTAACGTGTGCATAAGTAATTGGTTGTTAAAGAGTTGAAAAAAGTTATTTGTTTTTCTTAAAAAAATAATTTAACTGTGGTTTATTGATTCATAATTTTTGAAAATAGCTCCAATGGTTTTTTCAAAATTGGTATTTTTTAAAAACTATTTTACATAATAATAAATTATGTTTGTTGGTTTTTCTAAAATAAATTAATTTAAGACTAGCTTACTTATGAGCTATGACAAATTCTAGAAAATTTGATATATTTCAAAAATGGCCTTCAAGAGGAAGCTCAAAATGGGTATATGGGAATAGTTTTTAATGATAAATAAGAATATATTTGTATTTTTTCAAATAAAAATGACTCAAGGATGGCTACAAATAACTTAATTTGTAAATTTGACTCCAAAATTTGAGAACGTTTGTTCGATTTATTTAGTTTTTATATCTTGAGCCAGATGGATTTTTAAAAAACGCAAAACTCTTTGCATGCACTAATAGCTAGTGAACAAGCAATAATTAATAAGTTTATCGGTACCAAAATGTCTATAACTTTTAGCACGTTGAAAGTTTGACAGGAGCCGCCAACGTAAGAGGAAAAAACCATCTGTGAAACAAACAACAAAGTCAACAAGATCTGCTCTAGTTTCACAAACTGGAACAAACTCGACCGTGGAACGAGCAAACACTCTTTGTCAACGGGTGGAGACAAATAAATATCTAGAGTTTTATAGGAAATACCACCGGTATAGTTGGCTCTGTCCCAAATGAAACCTGGGAGGAAAGGTTGTGGCTTAGATCCCAGATGAGTGCTATGGGGTTGGAGTTTTATGCAATAATCCGAGGCTTTGATCTACACTGTGATTACCCGCTTCGGTGGCAGTATGGTACAAGGCGTCGCTCTCGCAGTAGACTGGACTGCCGATGGTGGGGAGGTCCGAATCCCGGTTGGGTGTACTGAGGGTGGTTTTACCTACATTGTTTTCCACTCTCTCACGAAAATGCGGATACACTTCCTCTATTATTATTTAGCACCGCGTCTTACTAACCGTTCGGGCTATACGCTACTAATGGATTAGGAATTGGGAAGGTTGAATTTAGAGGAAGTGAACCCGCATTTGTGTGGAGGAAGAGTGGGAAACTATTTAGGAAAAACCCCTCCCAGTTCACCCGGCCGAGATTCGAACCTCGATCTCCCCGTCCTCGGTGGTCTGGCTCAACACGACTAGCGCGTTAGCCAATTACGCCACCGAGGCGGGTGTACGGTTCCTCTAAAATTCAATCTTCTTCATCTCTAAAACGTTAGCGTAATTACTACATATGCGTATAACCCGGACGGGTAGTAGGACGCAGTGCTAAAAAAATAGATTTATTTTCTCGTCCTCTATCCAGGCGATTGCTGGGCACGTCCATCCAATTTACGCTCATTTAACCCAAACAAGCAGTGAAAAATATAATAATTATAAAAAAATGTAATTTCTTTTAGTGTTAATTTAATATTTTTCAAAGAAGTGCTGACCAGAGAAGTACGTTTTTACTTTTTTTTTTTAGCACCGTGTCTTAATACCTATTCAGGCTATACGCGTATGTACTAATTATACTAATGTGTTTGGGATGAGGAAGGTTGAATTTTGAGGAAGTGTAAACGCATTTTCGTGGATAGAGTGGAAAACAATTTTGGAAAAACTATCCTCATTACACCCAACCGGGGCTAGAACCCCGTTCTCCGTGTTATTGGCAGTCTAGTCTAATCACGGTAGTGACGCCTTATACCATGCGGTCACTGAAGAAGGTATTCACATTATTTAATTTTTTTATTTAAAATTATTTGCGGTCTTGGATGGGTCAAAGGGCGTGTTTGCCTCCATTTGGGTGCGCCACTAGCACATGTTCTATAATTCTGTGCTTGAATTCGCTTACAGCCTGTTATGTATTTCCCCTCTGACATCAATTATTTCTATTTTTACTTGTAGTCCATATGAACGTGTGAGAATAGAAAATAAAAGTTTATTGCTGCTTTTTTTTTTTAGCTAACAAAGATGTTTCTGGTACTACCGTCCTTAGAATAAATTAAACTGAAATTTAAACTGGATTAGGATATCTCGATTGCATTGACTCTATTTAAATTATTAGACATTTTCCCTTTTAAATTTTATATAGACAAGCCATTAAAACCAATGCTCGTTATCAGAAGTTATTAACTTGACAGTTCTGTTGTGGATAATTCATTAACTGAACAATTAGGGTGAGTTCATTCATGAACTCTTCATTACTCAGTCACGATGTAAGGAACCAGCCCGACTGATAGAATCGAGTTCGTTAATTAAAGGGTCCACCTCGGTAAGCGAGAAATCATCGCGTAGACGTTCAGTTCTAACGCAATATTTAATTTTACGATGCTTTATTTCAAAATATGGTTCATGTCAAAATAAAGTAGAAAGATTCCAACAGGGCTCTTTTTCCTTAACAAGCCTATAGTTTGACTGTTATTAATAAGAAAATTTGTGTGAAAATATAATATTAGCTTATTTTCAACGACATTATTTTTAGCATATTTGCGGAACTAAAATGCTAGGCTTGACGAAAAAGTGCTCTTGATTCAGCCTTCCTCTAACAAATATAGTAATTTTTTGATAGGCTCACAATAGAAATTTCAAAACAATTGAGATAAAGATTTTCGTACTTTTATTTCCCCTCTTTTTTATTGACATAACAAAGGGTGAATCTAGAGGAAATGTGAAAGTTGAAAGGGAATATAAGCCTAGACAGAACAAAGAAGTAGTTTCATAAAACGACACAGACCATTGTATTTTAATCCATGCGGCCTGAGATCAAATTATACTGTAACGGGCGACCAGCGGTTGCGTGCCGTTCACACGTGACCTTATGAACCGTGAGTTCTTTCCAGGATATTGGGGACGCTGCTGATTAAACAACATTTAAAATGCACACGGAATATCCAAGGTTTTAGTTATTAAAATTAAAATATCGCACACACAGATACATACTGGTTAAGCTAATATTACACAAGTCACTAAATTAAATAATAAGAGAAACAAACACACATAAAATGGAATAACCCGCCTCGGTGGCGTAGTTGGCTAACGCGCTAGTCGTGTTGAGCTCGACCCCCGAGGACGGGGAGATCGAGGTTCGAATCTCGGTCGGGTGAACTGGGGGTGGTTTTTCCTAAATGGTTTTCCACTCTCCCTCCACGCAAATGCGGGTTCACTTCCTCTTAATTCAACCCACCTAATTCCTAATCCATTAGCGTAACTAGTACTTAAGCGTATAACCCGAACGGGTAGTAAGACGTGGTGCTAAATATTATTATTGTTATTAAAATGGAATAAAATAAAATAAATTGTTAACTCTTAACAAAATTAAAGCAACACCTGCTTCGGTGACCACATGGTCTAACGCGCTAATCTCGTGTTGGATTAGACTTCCAAGATGGGGAGATCGGGATTCAATCCCAGTCGGGTGCAATAGGGGTGGTTTTCCAATAATCCGCCACGCAAATGCGGATGCATTCTTCTAAATTAAGCCTTCCTAGCCCATTAGTGCAATAGCGTATAGGCGTATAGCCTGAACAAGTGCTAAAACGTGGTGTTTATAAAGATTAAAGACGACCCTAATCATGTTCATTATCAACACAGTTCACAAGAACAATCATGTCTACGTCACCCGTGTCATTCACGTAATTTCTCCACTGGTTGCCAACACATTAGTCCACATACGCAGCGCTGACCCGAGATCAACGAACATCCGGACACGTAATCGCCCCGACACGTTAACCCGCTGCAGATACTCTCGCTGGAACTATAAAGTCACACCTATACTCCATCCACGGTAGAAAGGTCTTTTCCTACAAAATCCTACTATATAATAGCTTTCTGGTAGGAAAAAGGCCTTAGAAGACAATTCCTACCTGAACAGACTTTACACTGGTCCCCGCACACGAAACACTGCTCTGACCCGCATTACTGTGGATTCATACGTTCGCCGAAAAAACTAGCGCAGAACAGAAATGGGGCTACGTGACGTGCTCTAAGCTAATCACAAGATTTCCGCCTCATCGGCGCGAGCTGTTCCGCTAAAGTTAAAGGATAAATACAAATTAAATAGTTGTAAATGTTGTAAATACTATATTTTTATCGGTTGATTCTAAGCAAACTTGAGCCTGAATTCTTTAATTATTTGTTTGCTTAGCATATTGAATTTTATCGTTAGCAGAAAATTTACAAAATTTTCAAATCTTTTAGCTAGAATATTTGCGGACTAATTTATCGATAAATGTTTTTAAATACAGTTTTAGTACACTTTTTTTTAGTCAAAATTAACATAATGATATTATTTAATTTTAATGTATATGATATAATTTCAAAACGCAAATAGTATAGTTATCGATAATACTCAATCATTAATTGAATACACTTAAACCTCTTATAACCTATTAATAGGACAAATAAACATATTAATTTATTTTATATTTAGAATTTATATATAATAACGTTTGACCTAAGACCTAAATGGTATGAATAGTAATTAACTGAAATTGAATTAATTTAAATATGTTTTAATGTTGTAAGAGACACTGAGACACCATCGAAAGGAAATTAAAAACGAAAAGGAAAAAAAAGAAGGAAATAACTCTCTTTAACTATTTTCTTTTGTATTTCTTATAAAACGGGAAGTCAACTTCTATTCAATTTAAAAACACCTTTTTCATGATTTTTTGTTGTTCTCAATTTCAACCTTCTCTTACTATGCGATGAGATTAGTAACATTTATTTGATAAAATTTTATATTTTGTGCGTGTGTTTGATGTATTCTATAAAAGTTAGTTAACATTATTTCCATTTTAACCTATTTACTAATAACTAATTTACAAATTTGAAAAATTTCATATTCATTAAATGATTTTAAAAATAAATAGTATTCTAAAATTGGAAGATATTTGTTAATTTTCTCATCAATTAGTACTAAAATTAAGCAACCCCGTGCGTTGTAATTACCTGCATTTAGGGTCATTCAGGGTAATAGTTTAATACCTGCCTTTAAAATTTCCCTTTTTGTTTAAAACACTCGCTAAATCAGATATACAATATTTACTATAACTCTTTACAATATTACACCAATTACAAATGTTTTAAAAAAGTTCAAAAATACTAGGCTTATTATTTTTTAATTATCTGATATATTTTCACATTTTTTTAAAATATAAGCTAAGGGAAATTTTAACCAAGCATTTAACAATACCTATATAATACATTAGTCTCATAGTAAAATATTAATATTTTAATTTTAATTAACGTTTTATTTCTTCCGCCTCACAATTAAAATGAGCTTACCTTTTGTTTATAAAATAAAACCACATGTATGTGTTAATAAGTATGATTGTATTTTTATTTTGTGAACATTCACTAACAAGAGAACGTCGCCTAAAATTTAATTTACGAATTCCTGCGGTTTCGTTTCAAGTTTTGCGAATGAGATCGATCGATACCCATTTCCAGTCGGCTCCCTTCCCCCCTGCTCTCACTCTAACCCCCCACACCCCTTTCCCTACTATCCCAGCGGTGAACCAACAAGACGGAACATAACTTCACAGCCTCTCACTGAAACAAGGACATAACTACTTATTACATTCAGACATTTCATACAGCATATAGGTTCTGCATTCTATTCTTTTTGGAACAAAATAATAATAGCCCGCTTCAGTGGTCAAACAGTCTTAGGCGTCACCCCCGTGTTAGGCTGACCTGCTGATGGTGGGGAGTTCGGGGTTTAAAGTTTGGTTGGGTCTACTGAGGGTGTTTTTGCCTAAATGGTTTCCCACTCTCCTTCCACGCAAATGCGGTCCGATTACCTCTAAAATGCTTCCTTCCTCATCCCTACTCCATTAGAGTAGTTACCATATATAGGTACAACTTGAACAGGTAGTAAGACTCGGTGATAAAAAATATGCCTGCATCGTTGGACACGCTGACAAAAGCACCAGACTCGTCTAGTTTGGTAGAGTGGTGGGCAAATCGGGGTTTGAATACCGTATTTGGGGACTGAGGGTTGTTTTTTCCTCAATTATTTTCCACTCTCCCTCCACGCATATGAGGATACAGTTCCTCTCAACTCAACCTTCCTCGTCCCTACCCCTCTAGTTTAAATAAATGAAGATACCCTCCATGGGTAGTAAGGCGTGATACAAAAAAAAACAAGCATTTAGACTCCAACAAAACGAGAGGTTACCCAAAATATAATTTGTCAGTTGAGGAATCCGATACTAAAAAAGAGCTTTTGGTTATATTTGTTAAATTTGAAGTGATATTTTTAGATGGCACAGCAAAATTAAAAGGCATAAATAAACCTCTTTTTAAAATATTTAAAAAGGGCTAAAAGATAAACACATAATATTATTGTCATCATCATCTAAAGACTTCTCCTTGTTGTAAACTAGTTCTCTCATCTTCCGGTTGTACGTTATCCTGTCAATGTAATGCCAACATGTCATTGACACCATCAAATCGTGTAAAGTTTATTTCTTGGCCATCCATCCACTTACCACTTTTCCAAACATTTTACCCTCCATGATATTAACTTGCAGCTGACTGATGTATCAGCATTATCTCCAGTAAACTTTATCTTTCACTTTCCCATTACTTTAATACAATTTCACTCTTCCCCGACTACTCTCAAAGTTGGATTTTCTTTCTATCCAGCTTGAGATCGTCCTTCACCATATCCATAAATCCACAGCTTCAAGCTGAGATGTGTCCTGGTTGGTTAAAGTCCATCTTTCATTACTATCGAGAAGTACGCTCCACATAAATGTCATTGGGGAAACTTTTCCATGCATCTGCTACGAGTAACGTCCGAACTTGGATAGAGTCAATATTATCCAGATAATGTTGATATTATTCTAAATACGCTTTTAAGGGCAGCCTATTTAAATAATTTGTTGGTGGAAGACCACTTCAAATAGCTCCAAGATGCATCTAAATTTCAAAGAAAAAAAAAATTAGGTGAATAACATTCTAAATAGCTTCTAGGGCATTCCAAATTTCAAAAAATGTCTGGGTGACCACCACTTCAAATAGATTCAAGGGAATCTGATTTATAAAAAAAACCTTCTGGTGAGCACTTTTTAGAAATAGCTTTTAGTGGCGTCGAATTTTAAAAAAATTGCCAAAATAGGACTACTCTAAGTATCCTCTAGAAGTATCCAAATTTCGAAATATTTTGGGAGGAGCATAAATGGCTGTTAAAAGAATATGATTTTCAAAAATTATCTAAATGACGGAAAATTCAAATAACATCTATGTGCATCCAATTTTCTAGCCTTATAGTGGTAGAGGGGGATAGAAATTTCAGAAAAAAACCTTTTTTTGTTCTTGGGAGCCTCCCCTCTAACACAGATAAAGTTCCACCACTATTGTATAAAATAACAGTGTTCCATATTCTTATGGTTTAATATTAAGTCTTAACATGTCATAAACTTAAAGCATTGAACACCCCCCTCCACCCCCACATCCCAAAAAAAATCCCTTTGTTCATGTCAAGCCTAACAACTCCAAATCTAACAAACCTGGGTGTGACATGAAAATAATCTGAAGGGGAAATTCCTTAAATGTTTATCATAGGGCGCGTACATACAGAGAGCAACGCTCAACGGCAACGTAACGAAAACTTTAGTTCTACTGGTTGCTTCGTGGTAGTTTCTGGTTTCTAGTTGCCTTTAGTGTTCATATAGAATAAAACTTGTTTACTGTCCGTTTATGAGATGTCGTCAGAAGAGGAGGCTGTCGTTTTGTTTTTTATTCATCGACGGTGGAAACGAAAGCGAAGACGCTTCCTCTTGGGCTCTTGCCACCATGTATTGAAGTTTTCCCTTCCCCATTTTGTATCACCTCCCTCCACATTAAGCAGAACCTCCCATGCTCAAAACTCAAGAGCCGCAACTGATTTCATTATAAAATGAAATCACTGTTTATATATAAAATAATGTTCTATTTACCATTTGCTTGCATTCAACAGAGACGGCATACCAAGCTTTGTCTGTAACATTTTTCTGTGAATATCCTTTAACTATAGGATCATATAAACACGGATATTTTTCTACAACTTGACGAATATTATGTTATTTTCTTCAGCAGCAGCCATTTCACTCACTTGATCCTCCACAGACACACAGACACACAGAGCAACTAAGAAACTCGGTAAACTGGTTTACAGCATGTCGTGCCCGGGAAACTGGTGGTGCGCGAGTTTCCCAGCAGGTGCGTTGCAGTCTTCCTCTCGTTTCCCGCAATATAAACGGTTACATTCAACTCTATGTGCTCTACACGAGCAACTGCAGTTTTCGTTGCGAGTTTCTCTCTGTATGTACGCGCCCATAGAGTACCACTGCAACCTCCTTCCTAACTCTAATCTAATTGAAGATGCAAAACATAACAAGGAATGCAGACAATCAGAGTGGGTCGCATGACTCGAGCAGAGTATTATTGTCTGAGAACAAACAATAGCCACTCAGTGACACGCAACCCATTTGGTTGCGGAAAAAAGGATCAATTAATTGCCGTCCTTCCCATCTGGCTATGCAAACAACATTTATTATTATTTAACACCGCGTCTAACTATACGTTCGGGTTATACGCTTAAGTATTACTTACGCTAATTGATTTGGAATTGGGAAGGTTGAATTTAGAGGAAGTGAACCCGCATATGCGTGGAGGGAGAGTGGAAAACCATTTAGAAAACCACCCCAGTTCACCCGACCGAGATTCAAACCTTGATCTCCCCGTCTTTGGCAGTCTAGCTCAACACGACTAGCTGCGTACAACCCAAATGGGTAGTAAGACGCGATAATAATAATAATAATAATAATAATAGCACGACTAGTGCGTTAGCTAACTACGCCACCGAGGTGGGTCTACAAACAAAATTACTACCTTAGAATGTTCACGGAGAGGGCAAAGACCGGAATAGCATATTTAAAAAATAAGTAAGTGTGATTTTTTAATTTAATATCAAAAATACATAGTATTGGCAACAAATCACAAATCATTGAATAGTGCTCATGACAAACTAGTACTTCCTCTTTCATTAAAAAAAAGTATATGTGAATGACTTTAAATTCTGATTACACAGTTCAAAAAGGTAGTTGACTTCAATTACCTTCAAAAGAAGCGTCATTTAAATACATTACAAAACACAAAGTTTCCATGTCAAAAGAGCTTTCAAGCAACCTTAACGCCTATCCAAAATACCGTATTTGTTTAGTTCAAATTCTAATTCAATATTCCTAATAGCAACCATACAAACTATATCTTTCAGCAGATCAACCATGTAAAGTTTAGTTTATATATTTGGCTGCGTATAACCCGAACGGGTAGTAAGACGCGGTGCTAATAATAATAATAATAATAATAATATATATTTGGCAGTTTCCTGCACAACGTATTTAGAAGCTATAGTATTAAGGAAAGGCCTAATCACCTTGAATATTCAAAAGGAATATAAAGTCGACTTAAAATGTCTACCAATGAGTCAACAACAATTAAAGGATAGCAATAACCAAGATCTTTAATCCAAGATACCTAATAATTTCGAAGAAACTTCAGTTATCCAAAAGGCTTGATCAACTTCGAAAGTATTACACAAGTTAAAAACAATTCATCTATAACACTTCCAAATACATTCCCTCACTTAGCCTCAAAAAAGGTAAAGAGAAATATTGAACAGTTTCTTAAATTACGGGCGCTCTACTAAAATAGAATTATTCTTTTAAACCTCAAGCAATAAACACAAAATGGACGTTAAACTCGCATTATAGTCAAACTCTACATATGTGGTATGCTGAGCTTATTTCAAACAATAAATTAATATTTACTTTCCAACCCAGACAAACCTTGTAACCTAGTAAAAGTTCATAATGCACCGAAGTACATCTCCACTATAGAGTATTTGACTAGGTCCTTAGTAATATTTTATTTCATTAAAGCTACCAAACAAAAATTTGATACTTGAAATTTACAAGTTTAAATAAACATTACCAAAAAATAGAATTATAAGTCTGAAATAAAATTTAGAAAAAATATATATATACAAATATATTCATAAAAATATTAAAAAATTATTTAAGTCGAAAAGGAATTTGCTTACATTATAAAAGTCTCTTAGCTTGGACGCTACACATCCAGTTCTAACAGAGTAATTCCCAAGAGTGATTTACACTTTGACGAACATCCCTTTATATGGCATCTCAAGAGGGTAGGAGATTAATAAACACTTGAGGGGGGGAGGGGGAACACATGCACGCGCAGGGCCGGGCACACTCGGTGATATTCTCTAGGAGTTCGTCGAAGCAACTCCATCATTCTGGAACACCCTTCAAAGCTTCGTCGATGGTAGTGCCTCCTGGCGGCGGTCTTGGAAGTGCAGTCACGTAGCTCAGTTTGTTATCCATCCCTTCGACTTCAAGGGTAACTTGTTGATGTAGTTGACGATGACGGCGAAGACGTCGTGGTCAGACACGCGTGAGTAGGAAAAAGGTCGGCGAGTGTGTTCCGGCAACGTTAGTCGCGGTGGAACGGAAGGATGTTCCAGCAACGCTAGTCGCGGTGGAACAGAAGGATGTTTCGGCAACGCTAGTCGCGGTGGAACGAAAGGAAGTTCCGGCAACGTGAGAGTCGCGGTGGGAGGTATGGTGATGGTGGAGAGAGAGAGTTAAACAAATTGCTCTTTCGTAACATAAAACAATTTAATAAGCTCTCTCGTATAGGGGGTGTACCCGGATGGGTCACCACTGATTGCTGCCTGGCCTTGTCCAATGGGAGAAACAGGGGCTTCCCATTGGTGCGTGCAAATTGGAGGGATAGTGCCCATCACGCGAGCCAATAGAGGCAGGAGTTCTCCAGACTCCAGACTCCAGACTCATAATGCATGCTCTAATGCACCCTGAAGGGGTGCACGGGAGCAAATTCCAACACGTACCGACCAATTGGTCACACCGTGTGGTTTTCGGGAAATTCTCAGACGGATTGTCGCATTTCGCGAAGTTAACTGAAACAAACAAAAAGCATATTATTAATTAATATTTTTAGGGAAAAAGAAAAATTTTGGGAACCGACTAAGAGGTTTTTAGAGTTACGTGCGGAGACACTACTCTATGGGGGGCTGTGTGAGAGCCTCCCAAACCACGTTTGTCACTTCTCGCTTATCCGAGCAGGGCTTTGGGACGTCGGTGGCACCCCCCAGGGTCGATGACGTAATTCCCAAGCCCCTGGATAAGAGGATTGGTGGCACCGGGGAGTCTGGCGTAGAAGGACTGCGCCAGCTTCCGGAAGTGGTCCTTGATGGTCGGCATATCCAGGTCTCGGTGCAGATTCACATTCCGAACGTACCAAGGTGCGTCCACAATGATCCTCAGACACCTACTCTGGAATGCTTGCATCCTCCTCATATACGTGTCCGCCAGGTGGCCCCAAGCGGGACACGCATAGTCGAGGATCGGTCTGAGCAGCTGCTTGTACAGTGTCAGACCGTTCCTTGTGGACAGGGCGCTACGCCTGTTAAGCAGTGGGCCTAGGATTCCCAGCCTTTGCTTCGCCTTGGTCAGTCTCTCTGTGCAGTGAAGTCGCCAGGTCAGCTTGGTGTCCAGCGTAAGTCCTAAGTACTTAGCACTGTCCGCCCATCTGATCTGTTCTCCGAACAGCCGGAGTGGGGCCGGCCTGTAGAACTTTCTTTTCCATGTGAAGAGCACTGCTGTACTCTTCTCCACGTTAATACTCGTTCTCCAGGTAGTCAGCCACCCCTCCAACTGCGTCAGGTGCGTCTGGAGTCGCCTCTCCACCAGCTGCCCTCGCCACGACTCCGCTACTAGAGCCGTGTCGTCCGCATACAGTGCTAACTTGGTGTCTGGGGATTTCGGAATGTCGTTCACATACAGACTGAAGAGCACCGGGCCCACGAGGGAACCCTGTGGCACTCCAGCCCGGATGCTTCTGACCTGGGATGTGGCGTTCCCAAAGGTAGTGGAGAAGGTCCGGTTGGATAGATAAGATTGAACAATCTTAACTAGGTAGAAGGGAAGGTTCAAGGAGAGGAGTTTGAAAAGGAGACCTTCGTGCCAAACACGGTCGAAGGCCTTTGCCACGTCGAGAAATACAGCACCAGTCAGCCTGTTGATGTTGAAGTTCCTCGTAACCTGCTCCACGAGCCGGACAAGTTGATGAGACGTAGCGTGTCCCGCCCGAAAGCCGAACTGCTCGTCCACCAAGATGCCCGCCTCGCGAACATGTCGGGTCAGTCTCGTCAGTAGTAGTCTCTCGAACAGCTTGCCCAAACAGTCGAGCAAGCTGATCGGTCGGTAAGACGAAGTTAGGGCCGGGTCCTTACCCGGTTTATGGAAGCAGAGGACGTTGGCGTGCTTCCAGAGCTCTGGGAAGTGACTCAGGAGCAGGACGGCGTTGAATAACTCCACGAGGAAGTTAATCGCCTCCAAGGGCAGCTTTCGGAGGACCGCGTTATTGATGCCGTCGCGTCCGGGGGCCTTGTTTAATCTTAGAGCGGCTAACGCCCGCGACATTTCTGCCGCCTCCGTGGGCTCCGGTTCATCCAAGGGTCTGTACGAGACCGCTGCGATGACCTGATCCACGTGCCCAATGTGCACCGGGTCTGACGGGTTGTCAGTCGGTACAAACTAGAACATCCTCTTTCATTAAAAAAAATTATATTGAATGACTTTAAATTCTGATTACACAGTTCAAAAAAGTTTGCCCTTAAATTAACCTTCAAAAAAAGGCCCCATTTAAAAAACTTTAAAAAAAAACACAAATTTTCCCCCATTTAAAAGAGCTTTCAAGTTTTTTAAAACCCCTTATCCAAATCCGTATTTTTTTTGGGTTAAAATTTTTTAAAATTCAATATTCCTAATAAAAACCAAAACAAACTAAAAATCTTTCAGCAACCCAACCAGTAAATTTTTAGTTTATATATTTGGCCCTGCAAACCCCTAAGGGAAAAGTAACCCGGTGGCCTAATAATTAAAAATAAAAAAAAATAAAGTCACCCTTTTTAAAGGCTACCAATGAGCCCAAAAAAAATTAAAGGATAGCAAAAAAACCAAAATCTTTTAAAAACCAATAATTTCGAAGAAACCTTTAATTTTCCAAAAGGCTTGTTTAACTTTCGAAAGTTTTTAAAAACAAGTTAAAAAAAAAATTCATCCATAACACTTTCCCAAAAACATTTTCCCCCACTTACCTAAAAAAAAATTTTAAAAAGAAATATTGAAAAGTTTTCTTTAAAATTTCGGGGGTTTTACTAAAATAAAATTTTTCTTTTAAACCTCAAGCAATAAACACAAAATGGACGTTAAACTCGCATTATAGTCAAACTCTACATATGTGGTATGCTGAGCTTATTTCAAACAATAAATTAATATTTACTTTCCAACCCAGACAAACCTTGTAACCTAGTAAAAGTTCATAATGCACCGAAGTACATCTCCACTATAGAGTATTTGACTAGGTCCTTAGTAATATTTTATTTCATTAAAGCTACCAAACAAAAATTTGATACTTGAAATTTACAAGTTTAAATAAACATTACCAAAAAATAGAATTATAAGTCTGAAATAAAATTTAGAAAAATATATATATACAAATATATTCATAAAAATATTAAAAAATTATTTAAGTCGAAAAGGAATTTGCTTACATTATAAAAGTCTCTTAGCTTGGACGCTACACATCCAGTTCTAACAGAGTAATTCCCAAGAGTGATTTACACTTTGACGAACATCCCTTTATATGGCATCTCAAGAGGGTAGGAGATTAATAAACACTTGAGGGGGGGAGGGGGAACACATGCACGCGCAGGGCCGGGCACACTCGGTGATATTCTCTAGGAGTTCGTCGAAGCAACTCCATCATTCTGGAACACCCTTCAAAGCTTCGTCGATGGTAGTGCCTCCTGGCGGCGGTCTTGGAAGTGCAGTCACGTAGCTCAGTTTGTTATCCATCCCTTCGACTTCAAGGGTAACTTGTTGATGTAGTTGACGATGACGGCGAAGACGTCGTGGTCAGACACGCGTGAGTAGGAAAAAGGTCGGCGAGTGTGTTCCGGCAACGTTAGTCGCGGTGGAACGGAAGGATGTTCCAGCAACGCTAGTCGCGGTGGAACAGAAGGATGTTTCGGCAACGCTAGTCGCGGTGGAACGAAAGGAAGTTCCGGCAACGTGAGAGTCGCGGTGGGAGGTATGGTGATGGTGGAGAGAGAGAGTTAAACAAATTGCTCTTTCGTAACATAAAACAATTTAATAAGCTCTCTCGTATAGGGGGTGTACCCGGATGGGTCACCACTGATTGCTGCCTGGCCTTGTCCAATGGGAGAAACAGGGGCTTCCCATTGGTGCGTGCAAATTGGAGGGATAGTGCCCATCACGCGAGCCAATAGAGGCAGGAGTTCTCCAGACTCCAGACTCCAGACTCATAATGCATGCTCTAATGCACCCTGAAGGGGTGCACGGGAGCAAATTCCAACACGTACCGACCAATTGGTCACACCGTGTGGTTTTCGGGAAATTCTCAGACGGATTGTCGCATTTCGCGAAGTTAACTGAAACAAACAAAAAGCATATTATTAATTAATATTTTTAGGGAAAAAGAAAAATTTTGGGAACCGACTAAGAGGTTTTTAGAGTTACGTGCGGAGACACTACTCTATGGGGGGCTGTGTGAGAGCCTCCCAAACCACGTTTGTCACTTCTCGCTTATCCGAGCAGGGCTTTGGGACGTCGGTGGCACCCCCCAGGGTCGATGACGTAATTCCCAAGCCCCTGGATAAGAGGATTGGTGGCACCGGGGAGTCTGGCGTAGAAGGACTGCGCCAGCTTCCGGAAGTGGTCCTTGATGGTCGGCATATCCAGGTCTCGGTGCAGATTCACATTCCGAACGTACCAAGGTGCGTCCACAATGATCCTCAGACACCTACTCTGGAATGCTTGCATCCTCCTCATATACGTGTCCGCCAGGTGGCCCCAAGCGGGACACGCATAGTCGAGGATCGGTCTGAGCAGCTGCTTGTACAGTGTCAGACCGTTCCTTGTGGACAGGGCGCTACGCCTGTTAAGCAGTGGGCCTAGGATTCCCAGCCTTTGCTTCGCCTTGGTCAGTCTCTCTGTGCAGTGAAGTCGCCAGGTCAGCTTGGTGTCCAGCGTAAGTCCTAAGTACTTAGCACTGTCCGCCCATCTGATCTGTTCTCCGAACAGCCGGAGTGGGGCCGGCCTGTAGAACTTTCTTTTCCATGTGAAGAGCACTGCTGTACTCTTCTCCACGTTAATACTCGTTCTCCAGGTAGTCAGCCACCCCTCCAACTGCGTCAGGTGCGTCTGGAGTCGCCTCTCCACCAGCTGCCCTCGCCACGACTCCGCTACTAGAGCCGTGTCGTCCGCATACAGTGCTAACTTGGTGTCTGGGGATTTCGGAATGTCGTTCACATACAGACTGAAGAGCACCGGGCCCACGAGGGAACCCTGTGGCACTCCAGCCCGGATGCTTCTGACCTGGGATGTGGCGTTCCCAAAGGTAGTGGAGAAGGTCCGGTTGGATAGATAAGATTGAACAATCTTAACTAGGTAGAAGGGAAGGTTCAAGGAGAGGAGTTTGAAAAGGAGACCTTCGTGCCAAACACGGTCGAAGGCCTTTGCCACGTCGAGAAATACAGCACCAGTCAGCCTGTTGATGTTGAAGTTCCTCGTAACCTGCTCCACGAGCCGGACAAGTTGATGAGACGTAGCGTGTCCCGCCCGAAAGCCGAACTGCTCGTCCACCAAGATGCCCGCCTCGCGAACATGTCGGGTCAGTCTCGTCAGTAGTAGTCTCTCGAACAGCTTGCCCAAACAGTCGAGCAAGCTGATCGGTCGGTAAGACGAAGTTAGGGCCGGGTCCTTACCCGGTTTATGGAAGCAGAGGACGTTGGCGTGCTTCCAGAGCTCTGGGAAGTGACTCAGGAGCAGGACGGCGTTGAATAACTCCACGAGGAAGTTAATCGCCTCCAAGGGCAGCTTTCGGAGGACCGCGTTATTGATGCCGTCGCGTCCGGGGGCCTTGTTTAATCTTAGAGCGGCTAACGCCCGCGACATTTCTGCCGCCTCCGTGGGCTCCGGTTCATCCAAGGGTCTGTACGAGACCGCTGCGATGACCTGATCCACGTGCCCAATGTGCACCGGGTCTGACGGGTTGTCAGTCGGTACAAATTGCGCCTCTAAGTGCTCAGCGAGAGCATCGGCCTTCTCCTGGTCGGAGTTGGCCACCCCGTTACGACCTACAATAGGCGGCCTTGGTGCGGGGACCCGCATCAAGTTCCTCGTCATGCGCCACAGGGACCTGTCCTGTACGCACAAGCTCTCAATCTTGTCCTCCCAGACACTGTTCCGGTATTCTTTGACCATCTCGCGAACCGCATGGACTTTGCGGCTCCAGTTGGCCTTGTCTACCGGGTCCCTCGAGGTTTGCCAAGCCTTCCTCAGCCGATTTTTCTCCCGGACGTGCCTGAGGATAGAATCGGGCAAAGAAGCCTGTGGCGCCCTCTTGGGACGGTGCCTCGGTGTCGAAGCTTCGAGCGACCCCTTGATGGTGGAAGTTATGAACTCCGCACCGCGATCGATTTCTGCTGCTGTTCGAAAGGTAGGAGTGGGTCCCAACCTCTCTCTCAACACATTCGTGAACTTGTCCCAGTCAGTGCGCTTAAGGTCAGGTTTTTCGGGGGGGTCTATGAAGGACACCGCGCGTCCCAAGTTCACAAGAACGGGGTTGTGATCCGAGTCTAGATCAGCTAGAGACTTCAGCACCAACCGCCTTCTGATCCCTCTGGAGACAACGAAGTCGAGGACGTCCGGGAAGCCAATGGGATTGAGAGGGAAGTGGGTAGGGGTCGGGGGACCGGAAGCCACCAAGCCGTGTAGATCTATGACGTCGCGGAGCAATCCGCCGCGAGCGCACATAATCCTAGAGCCCCATGAAGGGTGCTTAGCGTTGAAGTCACCACCGATTAAAACAGGCGTGGTACCTCGAAGCAGCACCTCCATGTCAGCCCTCGTGGCCTGGTTGAACCGGCGGTAGGGAGGGAAGTAGATGGAGATAAGACGCACTGGGCCGGTAGAGGTCACCAGTTGGATAGCCGTTGCTTCCATGTGTTGGAGGGGAGGAAGAGAGACGACGTGATGGTCAAGGCCCCTCCGGACCAGGACCGCCGTCCCACCCCTTCCCACATCCCCCGCTCGGTCACTCCGATGGCAGATGAACTCTGCCAACGAGAACCTCACTGCGGAGCGCAAGTGGGTTTCTCCCAACAGCATTACGTCGACACGATGCTTTGCCAGGAAACTTTCCAGCTCAGCCTTCTTCCTCGCGACTCCGTTTGCGTTCCAGAGTGCGACCGTGAGCTCCTTCAGCACTGGGGGTCCTCTATTCGGGTGCACTGCCATGAGAGACCAGGTAGAGGATGATGTGCTCCATGACCAGGTGGCCATGGTTACTCCTCGGAGACTCCTGGACCTTCCTCATGAGACTCGATGAAAAGTCCCAAGGATCCAGTCCCGGAATCTCCTTGAGAAGCTCAATACAAATTTTGAGCTTTGTAGCATCATCCTCGGGTGTGGGGTTGGGTGTGGGGGTGGCAGGGTTGACAGGGGTTGGGGTGGGGAGTGGTAGGAAGGGGTTGGAAGGGTGAAGGGGTTTGGGGAGGGTGGTGCGGGGTGCGGGGGTGGGTAGGGAAGGGATTGGGAGAGGAGCGGTCTTGGACGGGTCCTCGACCGATAGGGATGAACCGGATGCGACCGGTTCAGGTAGAGTGGCTTTGGCAGGTGCCTCGGCCTGGGATGGAGGGGTTGGTCTCCCTGACAGCGCACTGGCGAACGATTGCACCAGCGGCTTTGGCTTTGGAGCTGGAGTCACGGTCACCTTCCGTACCGCAACGTGCCCCGAGGGCTTCTGGCCTTCGCTAAGGCCATCCGTCCTCCCTTCGCTAACCTTGGAAGCCCGTACTGTCCCTGCCGCCCGCAAGGACTTGTACGTGGGACATCCACGCCAAGCCGAGGAGTGAGCTCCTGAGCAGTGCAGGCACTTCGGAGGAGATCGTCTCTCCTCCGGGCACCCGCCCCTCTCGTGGTCACCACCACAGAACCCACACCTAGGATTAGCGCGGCAATCCCTCCGCACATGCCCAAACCGGAAGCAGTTCTTGCACTGCACCGGGCCTCCGGGAGACTTGTACTTCTCCACCTTGACGCGGAGCCCGCACAGGACTGATATGGAGTACAGCCTTGCGGTTTGCTCCCCGGGAGTCAGAGAGACAACGAAGTTCGGCAACCGTTGCCTTTCTCCGGTCCTCTGGTCCCGTTTCCACTGGGAGAGCATCTGGGATACAGATTTCACGGGAAACCCATCTCCGCCAGCTCTTCCTGGATGTCGTCAGGGCTTGTCCGAGTCAGGAGTCCCTTCACCACGACCCTGACCAGTCGCTCCCGACCCAGCTCGTAGGACCAATGCTGGATCCCCAAGCTCGGCAAGAACTTCTGGAGGGCGCGGTAATCTTCCTCCGACCCGCACTGGAGGCGCACTCGATCCCCCGGCTGCCTGACTGCCTCCACAGGCTCTCGAACCTTGGTTCGAATGGCCCTCGCCACCTTGGAGTAGTCCTCCACATCGCACAAGATGATGGGAGGGATCTTCCCCTTGGCTTTGGGAGCCGGCCCAGAACCACTAGTACCAGGCTGAGGCGAGGCACGGCTTGCGTTCTTAAGGAGTTCTCTTTGGCGCTGTGTATAGAGGTGAGCTCGTCACGGACGGCTTCGAGAACATGAACTGTGGAGCGGTCCAGGCAGTATAGAGGGTGGGTGGCGCGGCCTGTGCAAGTGCGGAGGAAAGAGACAAGGGGCCGACTCAACAGTGAGGGACAACAAGTTCACAGCATAGATAAGGTAGTACTATATAAACGCCACTTCCATGTTAGCAAGTAGAACCACGAAACTATCGCTCGTAGTGTTTGCGCTTGGAACTAAAACGTGAAGCGGGAAATTTGAATGTACGTACGTCAAAGAGAAGGCTCAGATATTTATTTTTAAGCCCCCATTTCAGAAAAATTGGAATTGTAATAGCTGATCATTTTTTATTAGATTGGTGATTGAGATATTACACTTGTCACTGAGGATGGTTTCAGGATATTTTCATATATTTTTTCTTAATTTTCATTTTGTAGGGTGGTTTTAATTTACAGTGCAAAGTGTTGTCAAGTGGTTGTGATGATTGAGACCGGTGATGTGCTCGTTGCGTTGATGGTCAAATAGGACGGCAGGGTGAGATAATTACGTCTTTGTTATAAAGTATTCCTTATATTTTCCTTGTACCAAGGAGCGATGGTACACCACAAACGTTTCACTGCGATATTGTACGAAAATGGTTAAGATTGCAAAGAAAATTACTAGAACATGTTTTGTAGTCATTGTTCTCTTATTTAATTTTTATCATGAACACTTTGATATAATGAACGGTTTAGTAAATAATAGCAAATTACCGTTTTAAGGCGCCTTTTTTAAGATGGTGGGTATAAAATAACCTTTTAAAAGTGGCATTACATCCCATTTTATTCACCAAAAAAACTATACCTCTATGTCATATTTCATGTCAGTATCAAAAAGTTAATTAGTATTATGTTTATCAACTCCAATATTACGCACACGTTACGTTAGCTTTGGAGTTGTGAGATTTGGGAATTATTTTCATATCATTCCCAAGTTAGGTTAGGTTGGTGCTCTGTTTGGCGCCCCCATCGAGCTGACGCCCCGGGCAGCCGCCCGATTCGCCCACCCATTAAGCTGCCCTTGTTGGCATCTCCCGGATTATCTCGATATTATCTAGATTTCGCACATCACCCGTTATATATCCATGTTCATATGACTATTAAGTAGCTGTTTCTTAATGATAAGGGCCTTTTTAACAAAAGATATTCTTGTTTATATTTCTGCACTGTGTCTATTTTCATCTGTAATGATTGTATTTTCAAGGTAGTAAAATTTGTCTGTTTGTTCAATTTTAATGGTTCCCAAAGTGTGACGGATTATAGAAATATTATCTATCTTACTTATTTATTTGGTATATTTAACTTTCTCTTTCTGAATGATTGATTATATCACTACATGAGAATTTCTATGAGCAAGAGTGAAAGGGCCTATCAATTTTGCTGGGAAGGGTATTCACACACACTTTTCAGGTTTCTTTTACATGCCACAATTGGCATGGGACCGACGACTTTGTTTCCCCCTTCGAAGTAGGTTGTGCAACGGATTTTTTATCACTAAAGAAAAATCCTTCAACCCCGGCTGGGCTTGAACCCACAAACACTGGATCCTGAGGTGAGCACTTTACCCCAAGACCATCGAGGTCGGCAAAACTTTTTATTTTCCCTTTTGTTCAATATTTTGAATGTATATGTGAAAAGGATTATGTCGTCAATTGACAATTCACTTAGAGGTCTATATAACACTGACACGTATTTGAGTAGGTATGGTTTGCACCTGGTTAGGCATATTGGCCTGCCTGATAAACTGGAACTTAAATAAATGAGCACGAAGCCGATGGTAAATAAAATATATTTATTGTAAGGGAAGGATCATTTGGAAGCGAAACTTAGTTTAAAACCAGAACTTTCAGAACACAATATCTTTGTTGGGCCCGTTCCTTTGGCTCAATTGAAGGGATTCCATGGCTGAATTCTGAAAAATATACTAATTGTACAGTCCAATTTTCATAGAAATCTGACAGCTAGAAAAGTTACTAGATATACAGACTGATTCATTCAAGACCGAACACAACTAAACTACTGAACAACTAAACAACTTGGCGTACAGCCCGAACGGGTAGTAAGACGCGGTGCTAAAAAAAAAATCTAAACAACTTAATAGCACCAGATAAAGTTTGACGAACACCTATATAACTTACTTTATTAGGTCCTTTACGAATCTGAATATAACATAAAACTTGACGTTCTAATAAAGTTAAAAACAGCAACACCTACCAAAATACAGGTGTTCAGTCCCGAGTAAATCCCCCTGTAATTTAACGTGTTCTTACATCAAGTCATTTTATCTGCATCCGTCACTTTTGATATATAGTGTCAATACGTATAAAAAAATAACCCTAATATTATAGTTATTATTATTAGCACCGCGTCTTACTACCCGTTCGGGTTGTACGCACTTACGCTAATGTGTAATGGTAGGGTGATTGTGAGATGAAATGGAGGACCTACAGTTTAACGTGGAATCCGAACCACGGTGGAGGCCTGGCATTCCACACATTCACAAGTTGTGATTAATACACGTCTTGTCAGAGGTGAATGGAAGGGTTTGGCAATCAGATAAGTCTGTGCCGGGATCGAGGATTGAACCCCGGACCCTCAGCACACAGGTCTTACACCTTACCCCTAGACCGCCAGGTCACCCTTATTTTGTAACCAGTTAAAATAATATTATAGTAAAATGTTATCAAAGTTTGCAGCAAAATAATATGTCATGTGAATATTGGACTGAACGAACAGTTATTGTTCTTGTTAACATAGTTGGTAAGTCGATTACAGTGTACTAACATGTTTAAAGTTAAATGTCCACTTCTGCATTGTACCAGTAAAGTGGTTGTAGCTTTGTAAATATAACTCAACGTATTATAAAAAAAACAATGTAACCAAACCGGAGTTTGGGGGTTGTTTGCACAGTTGTGTTTAGATATCGAGAGACAAGTTATTGATTTATCAACTAT
Organism: Timema podura; assembly: GCA_033556935.1. Lineage (NCBI taxonomy): Eukaryota > Metazoa > Arthropoda > Insecta > Phasmatodea > Timematidae > Timema > Timema podura. Next base: position 44,145,927 of record JAVRXN010000013.1, on the reverse strand, counting down.
GACACATGAAACACACACGGGGTATTTGGGGCTATAATTACATAACAAACAATAGGCGCAGATATATTGACAACACATCACATCAGAACAAGTGATTAAAAATATGCCTACAAATACTCGAAACACACCATCTCTACTTACAAAATTAAATGTTGTTATTTGATGTATTTTTAACACCGCATCTTACTACCCGTTCCGTTTGTACGCATACGTACTAATTACGCTAGTTTGTTAGGCACGAGTAAAGTTTGATTTAGATAAAGTGTACCCATATTTGCTTGGAGGGAGAGTGGAAAACTATTAGGAAAACCAGCCTCGGTACACCCAACTGGGATTAGAACCCCGATCTCCACGTCATCGGCAGTCTAGTCTCTTGTTAGAGTGCAGCGTTTAGACCGGTGGTCACAAAGTTCGGGGTTTGTAGCGAGCCACAGTTCATAGCAACATGTCTGCTTAAATATATTTTATAGGACTACTTTATTTTGCGATGCATCTTACTACCAATGTGGACTATTCAAATTTTAATCACGGTAAGGGGTAAGGGATGGGAAATATATAATTTAGATGAAATATAACCCCATTTGAATGAATAGAATGTGGGAAACCATTCAATAAAATTATTTAAATTGAAAAATAACACCTGGACACTGGAATTGAACCCTGGACCTCTGGCTTTGTACGTCAATGCAATAACCACTTAGCTATCCAGGAGTCGTGCCGTGTCCAGGGTAATTTTTCACGACTCCTGGATAGCTCAGTGGTTAGAGAATTGGTATACTAAGCCAAATTTCCCGAGTTCAATTCTCGTGTTCAGGTGTAATTTTTCAATTTAAAGAATATAATATTTATATGTGGTTATAATCGTAACTAACAAATATAATAGCTTGGCTATGTAGTTCATCATCTAATAAAAACAACTTTTTGTGCATCCGGTTGGAATTCGAACTCCTTACCTCCCTGACACCTGTAAACTAGACCAAAAGAGCTTGACGTTTAATCTGCGTGCCCATCAATGTAGTTTAATAATAGCTATTCGATTATATATATATATATATATATATATATATATATATATATATATATATTTAAAATAATTTAATTTAAAAAATTATATCCTCCCAGATGTTTATGTTGGTTCGCAAAAAACTTGAAGCATATTTTATTAAATTACTTAATTAAAAATTCCCACTCTCCAGTATTTAAAGTGATAAAACCATTTCGAAATGCGATATATTTTTAAATGTTATTTTATTATTCAATTTTATGTGCACACTGAAATTAAACTATTAAGACTTATTTTTCGTGTGTTCCTGTATGACTGCTGGAAGGATCGTTTTGCAGACAAACAGGGCGGTCATATAAAATGTTCAGCGGACCGTGAGTATGCGGACCCTGCCTTAGACCATGTGGTCACGGAAGTGGGTTTGATATTGTTTCCCGAGTTACTTATATCGTAACCTACAACGGTGTACACGCGGAGTAAACGTAAAACTCGTCTGGTTTTACGGTGACAGGGAGGTCGGGGTTCGAATACCGGCCGGGTATACCAAAAATGTTTTTTTCCTAAATGGTTTCCCAGTCTACTTCACGGGTACCTTTCTTCTCAATTCCACCCTCATCATCCCTAGTCTTTTTTTTTCACCGCGTCTAACTACCCTTTCAGTTTATACTCATTAATTACGTTAGTATTGTAAGGACGAGGAAGGTAAAATTTAGAGGAAATGTATATACATTTGCGTGGGGGAAGAGTGGAACTACTTATAAAAGACCTCCATCAGAACACCCAACTGTGATTCGAATCCCGATCTCCCATTCACTCGCAGTCCACTCTAATTTGAGAATTACTCGTTTTAACACGCAATCACTGATGCGAAGCCTACCTTACTAGAGTCATAAAATTCAATTAGCCGTAATAGAGGTGTGAGATGGAAAATGTTATTCGTAGTAGTAGTATTATTAGTAGTAATAGTAGCAATAGTAGTTTGTTGTTATTATTATTATTATTATTATTATTATTATTATTATTATTATTATAATATTAGGAGTAACCCGCCTCGGTGGCGTAGTTGGCTAACGCGCTAGTCGTGTTTAGCTCGACTGCCGAGGACGGGGAGATCGAGGTTCGAATCTCGGTCGGGTGAACTTGGGTTGGTTTTTCCTAAATGGTGTTTCACTCTCCCTCCACGCAAATGCGGGTTCACTTCCTCTAAATTCAACCTTCCTAATCCATTAGCGTAATTAGTACTTAAGCGTATAACTCGAACGGGTAGTAATACGCGGTGCTAAATAATAATATATTAGGAGTACATAATTACTTATTCACTAAACATGGTCCGATAGAGCACAATATGTTTGTCAACTGGTGTTTCACCATAAATGTCGTACATACATGTAATAGTACAAAGATATAATATATGCATTTCATTCCTTTAAGTCTATTGTTACAACACAACATGTTTATTCAAATACCTAGTTTAAGTTTCTTAAATCTATTACATTACTTTTTATTTAATATTCAAAAACCCGTCTCGATTCCATTTCACAGCTTATTTGTCATATTTAGTCACTCTAGTATTATTTCATTAAGTCTGTGAGCCAATTAACCATTTTTTAATTTCTCTTTTAATATCAGATTTTGCATCTATTCCCAAAAGGGTATCCGGTATCATGTTAAAAAGTGTCTGTATAATTATTTGCATGTGTTGTTTTCCGTATTTATTTATATATAAAGGGATTTTATACTATCGTTTCCTGGTATTGTGACTGTGGACCTGTCTTACTTTATATGTTTCTGATTAGTAGTACTGAATTATTTTTTAGCTCTTCATGTTTTTTACTGTCAATGCTTTCCACTCCCTATTAATGCCTTTGGTACTATTGTTGTTTTCACTCATTATTTTAAGAACTTTAATTTGAATATTTCTTAATAGATTTAAATATAAATCACTTGTCTTTCCCCAGGAAATAATACCATAGCCTAGATATGATTTGATTAGCGCATGATACACTATTTTTAGAACATCAAATGTAACATATTGTTTAAGTATACATATATTTACTATTCTCGCTCTTAGCTTCCTACTCATCATGTCTATATGAGTATATATATACTCCATTCACGGTAGGAATTACTCTCTGAAAGGTCTTTTTTCCTACCAATATCCTACTATATAATAGATTTCTAATAGGGAAAAAGGCCTTTCAGAAAACAATTCCTATGCTGAACAGACTTTATATACCATTTCATATGAAAATCAATCATTAGCCCTAGATAATTATATGTCTCAACTTGCGTGAATGTTAAACAATTACACGGTTTTATATTATGTAAGCAATCTAAGCAATTACCTTTTATATCTAATTTATACTTTATAACATGCGGTAGTCTTATATGCATTGTTTTCGTTTTTTAGTGTTTATTTTTAATTTATTATCGTGATTTCATTTTCGTATCCTGTTAAAGTCTTCCTGCAACATTTGTTTGGCTCTATCTACATTTTAGTGCACCGCATTCAGCATAGTGTCGTCAGCATACATAGATATACCACAATTCTGTATACAGTTTGACATTGTTCTTGTGTGGATTAAATATAGTATTGGCCCAAGAATAGAGCCTTGTGGCACTCAGACATTTATGTCCAATTATTCACCTTCTTTATAATTTATTTTAACTATTATTTTCCTATTTGTTAGGTAATTTTTAAACCATTAATATATATTACCTCTGATAGCAATTTTATAAAGTAATTCTAGTAAAATATTTACATCTAACTTATCAAACGCTTTCGACATGTTTATAAATACTAGTAGTAGTAGTAGTAGTAGTAGTAGTAGTAATAGTAGTAGTGGTAGTAGTAGTAGTAGTAGTAGTAGTAGTAGTAGTAGTAGTAGTAGTAGTAGTAGTAGTAGTAGTAGTAGTAGTAGTAGCAGCAGCAGTAGCAAAGAAAAACATGAATGCGAGTCTTTGTAGAGCCATCATGTTCATACTTCAATATTTTTATCATCAATAAATTAATTAAAATCATTTTAAGGTTCCCTCCCCTTCCTCATTAACCCCCTCGTACCTAAACATACTATTTGAGGTATGGCCTGGTTTTGGTTGGAAGAACGATTTATAAAATTCAAACATATTTATTTGCGAAAAACATTGATAACATTTTACTATATTATTTGTGTTATCTTATAAGGTTGATAATATCTAATAAAAAGGGACAGCTGCAGATAGCATGATCTGATGTATGAATATATTAAAATTGTTTTAATAACTTTAGCAACTGACCAAAATCATACAATATGTATCGGCTATAGTTACTACCCCTACAATTCAACCCCTACATCGCAAGCCGCCACTGCGGAAAATTTTTGTGATTCAAAATTTCCCCCAAAAATTTCGTCTCTAGGTAAGATTTTCTTTTAGCACCGCGTCTTACTACCCGTTCGGGTTATACGCACTTACGATAATGTGCAATGGTAGGGTGATTGTGAGATGAAATGGAGGATATACAGTTTAACGTGGAATCCGAACCACGGTGGAGGCCTGGCATTCCTCACATTCACAAGTCGTGATTAATACACGTCTTGTCAGAGGTGAAGGAAGGGTTTGGCAATCAGATAAATCTGTGACGGGACCGAGGATTGAACCCCGGATCCCCAGCACAGAGGTCCGACACCCAACCTTTAGACCGCCAGGTCACCTTACCTATGTAATAATTTCAATACTGGTTATAGGGATGAGGGAGGTAGGATTTATAGAAAGTATGCACGTATTTGCGTGGAGGGAGAGTGGAAAAGCATTTTGGAAAAACCACCCTCTCAGTACACCCGACCGAGATTCTAACCTTGATCCCCCAGTCATCGGTAGTCAAGTTTACTGTGATAGTAGCGCCTTAGACTATGAGGCCAATTAAGCTGGAAGGTAAGATTCAATGGAGATAAAAAAAACGATGGTATGATCTAATTCTAATCAAATTGTCTACTTAGTATCTATCACTGCCGTACTTTGACCTATGGAGTTAGTGCTTTCACTGGGCAGACCTGGTACATGACAGTAATTAAAGCTTCAATCCTCCCTAAATGTATTATGAAGGGAATATATTATCTGCCGCGGTGTTTCGTTATGTAACATGATCTAGTGTACACTAGGGAAAGGGGGGAAGGGAGGTTGTAATATTGATGACTTGTGATTTCTGTGTCGGTACAGTTGTCGCTACTATGTACCGCAATACGTACCAGACTGAGCGGAAGAGCGTTCCAACTCCATACGAAACCTGGACATTGTTTACTTTATACTTCAGGACAATGTCACTTGTCATTTGTTTGAAGGCAAAACATTACGGAGACTATATTTTATGTCAATATATTTAAATTAAGGTTGTCAAAGATACATTAATTTGGTTCTTATTTTCGATAGGTGAAAATAGTGAATAATATATAGTATCATTAATAAATAGTGATATGTATTAATTTAATTTAGTTAGTCACATATAAAAATAAATCGTCTGGTGATATATAAAATAATTTATCCCAAGATATTAAATCTATAAACAGTTACATTCTGTTTTGTCATTCGACAATACGAGGCCATAATCACCATTGATGATTCTTGCTCCTAATTAGATATTTTCAATTATACAGATTACTTTTTGCATTATATCAGATCTTTCAAATAATACGTTTGTCTCCTTGCCCCATATCATCTTTTTCCAAAGATACTAATGTCTTCTTGCCCTGGATCAGCTTTTTCCAAAGATACTAATGTCTTCTTGCCCTGGATCAGCTTTTTCTAAAGATACATATATCTTCTTACCCCAAATCAGCTTGTTTTCAATAACACATTTCTTTTTGCCCCAAATAAGCTGTATCCGAAGATATTTATGTTTTCTTTCCCCCAAATCAGCTTTTTTCCAATATACTTATGTATTCTTGTCCCAAATCAGCTGATTACAACTACACTTACGTCTTCTTGCCTTAAATCAGCCATTTCCAAAATACGTATGTCTTTATTCCCCGAAAAAGTTGTTTCCATTTATTTCCTCGCGTTTGAGCCATTGAGCAGTTACTTTTGAGTAATCTACCTCTTCTTAAATCCACGGTTGCCCTCAACGGCGAGACAAGGGTTTGAATCCCGACAAGGTGTACTAGGGTAATTTGTCCATGTAAATTTATATTTTGTTTACTCAACCTCTCACTCCACTAATGTGGGTATATTTCCTCCAACCTACTTTAAACTTTACCTCTTAGATTGAGTCTTTAATAACTCTTGAGTTGAATAATAAAAAATGAATTCACAGAAATAAGATATAATCTGTTAAAAAAATAATACCATGAGGTATATTAATATTTCAGTAACGTGTCAACCTTCTTATTTAAGGCTTTAGGGTTTGATTCCAGGCATGCCTGAAAAATTAGCATTTTAAAATTGGATTTCCTCTTATTCACGAAGTGGTAAATTAGCTCTCTGGAGTAGGGTTATTATTTATATCCTAGAATTAAAACAGGACAAGTAGCTAATAACCAGCGAGCTGGCACTAAAGCGCATCAATGGGCATTATGACTAAACGTCGGGCTCATTTAGTCTGGTTTGCCAAAGAGGTCAGAGTTTTGATCCCTGCCGGGTATATTATTATTATTAGCACCGCGTCTTACTACCCGTTCGGTTTATACGCACTTACGCTAATGTGTGATGGTAGGGTGATTGTGAGATGAAATGGAGGACCTACAGTTTAACGTCGGATCCGAACCACGGTGGAGGCCTGGCATTCCACACATTTACAAGCTGTGATTAATACACGTCTTGTCAGAGGTGAAGGAAGGGTTTGGCAATCAGACAAATATGTGCCGGGACCGAGGATTGAACCCCGGAACCCCAACACTTAAGTCCGACACCTCACCCCTAGACCCCCAGTTCACCAACCTGGTGATATTAAGAATGTTTTTGGAATTTTTCTATGTGGTTTTCCACTCTCACTACATTCAAATGCGGGTATATTTCTTCTAAAATATACCTTCTTCACCCTTGTCACATGAGCGTAATTAAAATACAATGCTCTAATGGCTAGTGGATTCACGGTAAAAATCAAAAGCTTACTAAAGCGCAATGATAATTTTTATTTATTTGGATTTTCCTTTATTAAAATACAGTAAAGCCCATAGACAAGGGATATTATAAGTTAATTATGATCCATAAATGGTGGTTAATCAGCTAAATAATAGTTTAATTCCAGTGAAGACAGCATTGATTATGTTGCATATATAAAATAAGCCAGCATATTTATTCCAAAAATAAATATTTGATGTCCTCATACGACAAAATCTATTCATCCACTGACGATTATTGATACATTTCCAAAATCTCCACTGCTACCACTTTCATGGCAAATTCAATTGACAGTAGTCAGCAGTTTAGACCTCTAACCGGCTAACATTGAACATAGGTATGCTTTGCAAATAAAATAAATGGTACAGACTTTCTTTCTCTTTGATCTTAAAATAGATACGTTTACTAAAAACAAGTAAAATTGTTGAAGCAAAATAATTTACACTGTTAGAGAAACACTCGATCAAAGAGCATAAATCTAATAATATACACTGTTATATAAACCTAGCTTGTCCCGTGGTGTAGTGGTCAGTGCATCTGGCCATAAATCTAGGGGTCTCGGGTTTGATTCCTGGCTGGTACCTTGGGTATTTTGTTCTAAAATAGAATTACCCCATTGGTTACTAGGGTTTGGTAAATTAGTTTTAAGTTATGTCTCTTGGATCCAAACCTTTATAATCACAACCATCAATCACATCATCTCATTGTAGGTACGACATGTAGACAACCTCCTATGGTGTACCCTGGGCAACGCTTTGTGCCACAAGAGCAGCTAATATTCTACACACAAGAGACCGAACTAAGTACCGTAGCTCTCCCGGGTAAAGTTGCATTACGCTAAAAAAAAATGAGAAAAGAGGAGCATATCTGTCCACTAACGATCATAACAATCAATTTCAAATTTCAAAGTACTCCATACAAAAATATATATGTTTGCTTATAGCTAAGAAACTATTGGTTTTATAATAATAATTTTCAGATTAATTTTTTTTAATTCTAACAGTAATACAACTATACATTGATAAGATATTTCGTATCTGGAATAGTTACGGAGATTTTATCAAAATTGTAAATGTCTGCTCATGTAAAGTGCCCTTAAAGTCAAAACGAAAATTTCCATTTTGTTTGTAATGTTAAACAATGCCTGGATATACAATTTAATAAAAACCATTAAAGCAGCAGGGTTATTCTGACCGCTCGGGAACATTTGTCGGCTCGAGTGTCGTCAATTGCGCTTCGCGACGTGTTGTCGTGAAAAGTTAGCGAAACAGCGATTCTGTCCGAACGTCGGTTCGTGACGGGAAGCCCAAGGTTGCCATGGCAACCAGTAATCAACAGCATTTGGTTTTTAACACTATTTATCTAAGTTGGCAACATATTTTACCCAGAGTTCATAGCGCTGTGTTTACGTTTCGCTTTATTGGTTATTCAAGCAGACGAAAAGCTTTGGATATTAGTTAGAATTTTTGGTAGTCTAGGCAAGTTCATTGTATCGGTTAATATTTATTTTGATTTTGGCGTTTGTTATTTTTTAAGTTTAGATAAGGAATTTCATAAAATTGTATCAAATTGTGTTGTAGTTTTATCTTTTCAAGTTAATTTTCTAGGCTAGTTTTGTTTGTTGTATAGTTAGATATTTAATTTGGCGTGTTATTTTTGGAGTTGAGAGTTTGTTTGATCATATTATTTCATTATTTTGTGTTAATTAAGGTAGTATTGTATTTTAGTTAGTTGTTAGGAGATACTTTTAAATTTTAGAGTAACTGTGAAAAAACATGTCAACGAATAAAGAAGAAAGGTGAGTACAGTAATTTTTTATTGTTCAATCTAATTATTGAGTTAATGTAAATACTATATATTGATATCTTTGAATTCTTGATGGATTGTTAATAATGGCCATAATAATGATACTTGTTAATGTTATGTAACAAAGAAAATATGTTTTTTACATATACACCAAGCATATAATAATTTTTAACCACTGGTAAGTATTATAAATTATTAAAATTATACTTATGTGTACTTGTAGGCCTAGTTAAGCTAACTCAAAATATATTTTAACTTATCTATCCATTGTTACAAGAAGCGGGCATATTATATTATTTCATCACCGTAGTTAATTAATGTATGCTTTTAAAATTTAATTCAACCCGCACTTCATCTAAATTACACTTCTAACTCATTAGTGCAATTAGTACATGGGCATACAAACCTAACAGGTAAATTCTATATTATATTACAGAAGGTACTAAACTTAACCGACAGAATGTAGGGGTGAATAATAAAACACTTAAAAAGGTAGCTTCATTTATTATAATAAATATAAATACAATAAAATATATTTGAAATTAAATGACACCCTTTTTTTTTTATTCACTCCGAGGCACTGCACTAAGGACATTGCATCAATTACCATTGTGTAAAAAAAAACCTTTGTAGTTAAAACACAATTGTGTTTAGTATTTGGTTGAGTTCTCACTGCTTAGGCCTAAAGTATGGCATATGGTCATTTGTAGAAAATATCATAGTTCAAATTGTTAATTTATTAAATGTGATACAAAGCTAATATATTTTATTTCAGCAAGAAAACTCGCCGCTGCACCCCTGCGCAGCATGCTGAGTTGGTTGACTATATGTCAAACCACTCAGAATTGGCCTCAGGAAGGTTCAATTGTCCTATGGGCAATGCTGCCATTGAGCGGCAATGGGAGGTGTTGGCCAGTCTGCTTGAGGAATTTGGGCCAAAAAAACCCACCGCTCAGTGGAAAACTGTGAGTAACATAACATTTGTCTGTTTTCTGAGAAACATTTTTTAGATAGAAGTTAAAGTGAACTTTAAAAATATATATATTACCCCTAGTTATGATTTACATCTTATTTAAAAAACCTTTGATTTATTTATTTTAAGTTACAAATGGCTTAAAAATACTGTATTAGGCAAATCTAAGAAAGTCTTTAAATATCTCATTTGCTGTACAGTTATAAAAATGTTAATATTACTAAACGCAACATTTAATATTGTACTTTTAAATCATATATATATATATATATAAATATATTTATTTATTTTACTTAATGGAATATTATATATTTCTTAGTGGAAGTAAGTTATGTCCTTTGTGCTTTTCTATTGTACTACCATTAAGTTAATTTAATATTTTTATAACTCCTAAAGATTATTGGGAAAATATTAATTGTGATTTTTTATTAGGTATGGAGGGATCTTAAAAGCAAGGCGAGAGCTCGCCTTGCCGATTTGAATAGAGCCAGCAAGGCAACTGGAAATAAATCAAAGGCTGTTCCTCCATTGACAGAGTTGGAGCGAAAAGTGCTGGCCATCATTGGCACAGTCTGTTCCATTGGTGATCCCAGCACAAGTGAGCGAGGGCTGAACACAGTATGTATTGGATCAAGAATTAATGTTTGTCTCGTCTTGTAACATTAAATCAAAAGCATTTGTACAGGATTAGAAAACATGTTTTAAAACAAGAAAAAATATGTAATAGTATAAAAATATTGGTCCATCCAAGGACATAAGAACATAATTGTAAGACAATTTGCCAATATATGAGCAGGGGTGTAAAGGAGCCAGAGTGTCATAAAGTAACATTTGTGCTTTGTTCGGCTAAACATTGAGACAAGAATTGTGCATATAAATTAGGTCTAAGGTTTAAATAGTCACTTTTGTCAGATTTCCTTAACTGGATCAATTGAAGGCTCTATTATTTGCATAAATAAATTATTTTAAAGCATGATATTTAAAAGTTTCTTTTGTTGTATATTATAACTTAACAGTGCCTCTATAATATAAATTACATAAGGATTGTTTCTTTGTTGTTAAAGGTGGTGTTGGAAGAACTCACACTTCCAGACCTTTCCTTCCCCCTAACAGCAGAGGTATGTAACCCAGTTTTAACAATACCTGTACTATTTCAAAGGACTCATTACCACAATGTATAAAACTGTGTTCTATAATAGTTTTCACACAGATAAGTGGCAAATATTGTTATCATTTAATGGTACAACTAGGCTATATTCTACAATAATTATTATGTAAAGTTTCAGTGGGTAGAAACTGAGGAGCAGCACAATGGAGAACCTACAGCAGGTCCTTCAACTCCTGAAGAGAGGAATGTGGAACCTGTTGCAGGTCCTTCAGGTGTTTCAACACATCTTAAGTCAAACCCGCCATCCCCTTTCGAGAGAGAATCTCTCAGAACTCCTGCAAGGCGCTCCTCAGCAGACCCTCCAAGTAAGAGGTTTTTACATACCAGCATTGCTAAATTTTTTTAATTGGCCTAAATAATTGATTTGGATAAATAATAAGTAAATGAACGTATAAAACATAATTGTATGATCATTTATTTATGTTTCATAATGTCATTTTTATGTTTACTGTATGTGTGTGTGTAAAAAGAGATAGAGAGTACATATATAAAGTTTTGATTTAGCATATAAATGCCCTCTCACTGAATAATCCTTGTTCTTCCTTTATCCAAAGATGATTAATCACCCACATTATAAAGATCTTCCTTAGATTTTGCAAAATATAGAATACAGAATAACTAAATAATAATTGTACTTGTACAATATTTGTGCTTTTGTGTGGACATCCAATTTAAACTAATTGAACAGTAAACTTATGGTTTAAAGCATATTTTGTACATGTTGATATTATAAAAGTTTTGACTTTATATTATACTGTTTCCACCATCTTGCTTGTTTGGAAATTTTTCAGTCGCAAAGAGGAGACGCACGGATGTTCAAGAGCTCGATGACGCGGTTAAAATCTTTAAGGGGATTCAAGAAGATAACAACAGCTCTTACAAGGTAAATAAGCAAAAATGATGCTAAATATGTTTTTTGCATAGAAAAATAAATAAAATTGATTTTATACTGATATTTAATAAACTTTTTATCATTTAGGGAAATAATTTTTAAAAAAATCATAATTGAAGTGTTTGAAAGTTATCTGAAATTGGCACACCTTGTTATTATGTTCTACTGGCTGTTTAAACAAATTTATACTTAAACTCTGAACATGTTTGGTAAAACGGTCTCGTCCCTCCCCCTTTACCCCACACCGCAACCACCGTAAAAAGAGATTTATAAGCCACAGATATTTAATAATTATTTTTAGGAAATTGCTACTTCAATTAACAACCTAAGTTCGAGCCTGGCCTCCAACCAAGAGATGCAAACCTCAAACATCTCACAGCTTGTTGCTGTACAGCAGGAGGCCAACAGGCTGCAGGCGGAGGCCAACAGACTCACTAAAGAGGCAATAGATGTCCAGAGGGAACAGACCAGGCAAATAATGGCGCTATTTGCTCAGTTTATAAATGATCGGTGAGAACACTTCTGAAATATTTAATACATATCAATGTTTTTATAGTCTTGATGGGGATGTTTTAGTTTCATTCTTTGTCAAATACATTGGGGATTTTCTATCCATTTTGTTTGCATACTTTTCCTCCTAAACGCATTCCTCATTCCAATTTCACTTAATAAAATCTAATTATACTTTTGTCAACTAAACTATAAAAGAGATCTAGAGTTTTTATGAATTGATGAACTGCTTTATATGTTGTTTCAGAGGGGATTAAAAAACTGCAGAAGAGGAAGGATCCATAATTACAACAAATGTTTTTTGACCAGAAAAAAATTAATGTTTCCTTTTTTTTAATAAAGTAAATTTACACTGGTGCATAGGCTATAATTATTTCCTATGATCAAACTTTCTTATAATAGTGGTAAAAAATTGTTCACAATGAAATTAAGAACAACAGTTAATTATCTCCCTGATTTTTAAAGTGTTACAATATAATCCGCTAAAATAATGGGTGTCAAGACATGTTCACTAAATCCTATCCATTGTTACCAAGACAATTATTTTTTTCTCCAAGGATACGTTTCTCAGCCTATTGCAATTAATTGCTCTGCATTAAACAGTAAAGTTATTAATATACAATTAGAATTTTTGATATTACTTCTATGATAAAATTAATTAAAATAGTGAACATAAACAAGTGGTAAGTAATTCAATCCGTTGATAAACATAAGTCTAACATGGATTTTATATACATATTTTATGATATAATAGTCTTGGAGATGTTGTAATGATCACTAAAGCAGGTTAGAACTAAACTTCCTTCCTAGATTTTTAGCGGTAGAAATATCGCCGTACAATGTCAGCCCTCACTTCCCTCCCAACATTGGCATCATTGGCGATATTATCTTCATTTGCTGCAGGAACATGAGGCTCTGCAACCATTGTTTCTTCATCGAAAGGAATTCTGAAAAACAAAAAAACAAACCTACATCTAAGCTGTTATGATACAAACAATAGTCTAAAAGTTCACTTTATTTGTGTTATATTGCTTTAAGAATTATTTCTATTTACTTATTGTGGGTAAAGAAAATACAGTTCAAAAGCTACAGTAATAACTGCATTTGGCATTTGTCACTTTGATATGTGGTGTGGTAAAATTACTATCCATAGTAGAATTTTTATCAGTGACATAGCCAGTATTTCATTTCGGGTGTTCGGGTGGGGGCTCCAAGAGAAAGTTTCTTCTTCCTCCATCTTTCAGCCTGATCATGTAAACCATACAACCATCCCTAGTGTAAAAAAACCCTTCCCCTCACAAACATCCTTGGTGTAAAACTTCCTACCCCGCACAACCATCCCTGGTGTACAGCCTCCTCCCCCGCAGAAGCATTCCTAGTGCACCGAGGGTGTTTTTTCCTAAATGCTTTCACACAAATGCAGGGGTACTTCCTCTACATTACAATTACCTCACCCCTAACACATTAGTACATAGGCATATAGCCCGAACAACTAGTAAAGTGCACTGCTAAAAGGAAAAGTTGTGTGATTGTTCCTTACATAACGTATTTGCTTTAATAAATATAGAAAACGAAGGATAAAAAAAGTTTACTAGTTTTATATCTATTAGCTGGTGGATGTGCATTTAATAGTTGATTTACCTGTAATGTATCATCATGTTGTGTAAAACAACACATGTCTCGATGATCCGTGCTGCCTGCGTATGTGCATAGTGCAAGGTCCTATCTCGCAACAGGCAGCGGAATCTTCCCTTGAGCACGCCAAAAAACCTTTCAATAACATTACGGGCACTGCAATGAGTTTGGGTATAGCGTGCTTCTGGGGTCCCCTCAACAGCATGTGTGATGGGGGTGAGCATCCATGGTTCTGGAGCATATCCTGAATCGCCTGTGCAAACAACAAGTTTGGAATTTTATAACAATTACCTATTTTTTTAAATAGATTTATTAATATAGTATAGATGTATTTATTGAAATAATTTCAACTATAATTATTTTATCGAACACAAACTGGTAGGCCTACTGCATCTTATGTGCCTTTCCAAAGGGCTCTGATAGTAAATAACATTTTGAACTTTCATGTTGTGTCAACTTGCAAATAATAATAAAAACATATTTTTTATAATTCCATGAGCCAACCTCAACCAAAATTTTAAATAATCATAGATTTCAATAGAAAATTTCGAAGAAACTGCCCAGAATGTTAAATTATCATATTGAATTATATTTGTTTTAAAGTTAACACAATATAAATGTAAAAAATATTAGATATCATTATTTACAGCCTACCAAAAATAAAATTGACATACACAAAAAAATTTTAAAAATATTTGGAAAGTTTGTCAAGGTATTATGATTTTAAAGAAATAAATTGCTTTACAACATACAACATTATTTACAAAGATAATCAAGGCAGTTCTTATGTAGGCCTACATTATAAGCTCCAAATTAATACATACCAAGCAAGTAGAAATCACCAATTCTCTCCTGGTGTAGACGTTTCATTTCCACCTTAACTGCACTATCACGCCAGATAAACTGGTCATGAACTCTCCCAGGAAACCGTGCATTGACATTCAGAGCACGCAAGTCCCGATCACATATCTGTAAATAAATACTTTAATTTTATACCTCCCCCCGAAAAAAAAAAGTTCACCATTCAGTATAATGTATTATCTAAAATAAAATTAAAGTTTGCTGTAAAATAATTTAGGCTTAATTAAAGTGGAAAGTCTTCTTTTCTGCTTATTAATATTTAGCCACAGTAAGATATAAGAGGAATAGTTTTTCTAACAGCATTTATAGTACAGGAAGCCTACTTACCACCTGAACATTAATAGAATGGAACTCATGGTGGTTGTAATATGCCTCTTCATGTTCATGGGGAGTTGTGATGGCAATGTGCGTGCAATCAATTGCCCCGATCACACCAGGAAAGCCCAATATTGGAAGAAATCTGTAGGAAAACATTTTATATAAACATTAATATGACATATAGAAGAGTGTTAGAATGTTTCCCAACCTTTTTTGTTCCCCCCAAAAATTTCATCAAATGTATGCCGCGATTATCTTATGAATGTACATTTTAACATCACTTAACATGGATGTGAAATTAGCTCTAGTAACATTTAATAGTTGCCAGATAATTTAATGGCTATTCAAATGATAATTGAGCTAGAGTTTTTGCATATTATTTTTATAAATAGTGTTTATAAATTAATATCATTCATTGTATTAATTTTTATAACTTAAAAGAAATTTATTTAAATATATTTTAAACATGAACAATGTAAAACATTGCTTGACAGTCAATTTTCCTCACTCTGCAATTTGAAGGCAAATAGTAAATCAGTTTGCACTATCATTCCACCAACAAGGATAAGGATAATTGTATGAAACTAAAATCATAGCCTAATTATTTGAAAGCTTTAATATTTCAGCAAGATTTAAACAATTCACTAGGCCTATAATCACAGAGTTACATAAATATTTGCAAACATGTGTTTTTAATCATGCTCCTACCACCATTATGTCTGTTTATTTAATTAATACTGTTCAAAATTTTAGTTTATTTATGCAGGGAGGGCTATGTTTATTTGTAAATATGGTGATACCCTGTGACTTATGATTAAATCGTTTATCAGGGTGATAACAGATATTTTTGATAATTTTCATTTAAGTTTCAATCAATTCTTTGTATCCTTATGAATAGTGTGTAAAATTATTATTTATTTGCTTATTTTTTTTAATGTCTTATAGCTAAATTATTTTGCGCACCATCCCCAAGGTATATATAACCTATATTTAAAGAAACGTGATAAGCAAGTCTATGATTTGTTATCAATTTTATGTTCTAATATAAACTTACCCTTGCTGTACCCTTTCTCTTTGGGCAGCAGTGGTAGGAAATACAATCCAACGATCAGCAAGGAGGTCCGAAACAGCTTTGCATACATTGTGTATGCATCTTCCGGTTGAAGGTTGCGACAATGCAACAAATGAGTCCTGCCCCACTCCTCACTGATAACCCCCCTCGGCAAAAAAACGCAGTGCAGCAGTTACCTGAACAATAAATACAAATAATTAGTATTGGCCATAAACTAGTAAACAGGACAATTCAATCATTTTAATGGTCAAGTTAAGAATATACATTTACCTGTATGTGCACTGGTATTCCAGACGTCATGGTTCTTTGGAGCCTGCCTCTTAGAAGACCACAGAGATCACGAGCCAAAATCCTACTCACACGAAAAAGAGTTTGAAATGCTATCTCCGGAATTTCGAATGGATTACTCATGTCTCGGATATTTCTTCTGAGGATACGCATTCTTTGCCTGTTAGCTCTTCGCCACAAAACAATGAGACGAAGATGCACAATGGCTTCCATTTCAAAGAAATTGATACTTTTTTCAAAACTTGATTTGAATTAAAATCACTTTTAAATTACAAAGGAAAATTTGGAATATATAAACAAAAATAATTGAGCCAAAATATAAAGAAAAACGGTAATTCAAACTTCACACAATGTCTAACCCTAACCAAAAAACAAATAACTGATATACACTAAAAAAGATAGGCCTATAGAAAGCTTTTAACTATCATCTATAATACAAATACGGATAAAAAACACTTGAAAACTACTAATCTAAACTTCTAAATAAATATTATAAACGGAAACAAAGCTGTTAATGAACTATAATACAAAAACTAATAGCATGAACCACATGAATACTATAACCTAAACTTCTAAGTAAAATATATTATAAACTTAAATAAAACGTTTAATGAACAAATATAATACAAAAACAGATAGCTTAAACCACTTTAAAACTAATAAACGCTTAGACACACCAAACAACGACTTATCTAACTAAAGAGAAACAAATATCAAAATCTCAGAAACTAATAGCGCCAATAGTGAATAGAATCGGGAAGTTAACCGAGGGGGTAGACAGTCTCGTAAATAAGCGACAGATTTCGCGACGATGCAGTCGTGTCGCCAACTAGCCGACCGGACAGAATCACATATGTCGGCAAGCTCACGGGATCGTCCCGACACGACGTCGTCAACTAGTTCCCGTCCGGTCAGAATAACCCTGCAGATTTTGAAAAAAAATCGATTTTAAATCTTTTTGTCCTTTCTTTAGTAAACTACACTTAATTTTAGGGTTAGATATCTAATTCAAAAAATAATTCGGCGGAAGGGGAAAAGGGGGGGCTTATGTAAATCCTAAATACTCAGTTTTAGCTTGATCGGTAAAATAGTTGTGTCTCCAGCCCGAGGTACAGACATACAGACGACATCACGAAAACAACTTTTTCAATTTCATGGGGTCATGAAACGTCGACGACATTTATCAAAATCTCGAGCTATATTTTGCTGACGATCAAAATACTTCTTTCGAGAGTTAATAGAAAGTAAACATAATAAATACATAATCTTTTTATACAGATGATTACAGTAAACAAATTTACTATTATAGTTAGCATAATTAACATAATGAAGAAAGTAAGAAAACATATGATTCAGTAATAATAATTATTTTTATGGAACAGTTCACAATAAACAAATAGATGGTAATTAATGATAGTTGTGTCCCCTAGAACGAATAATTATTTTTTTTATCAAATAAATACATACACACATACATACAAACATATATACATTACCCAAGTATTGTAACATTAAACCAACGATTCTGGAAACTAATGGAAATTAGCGAGCATTCAAGTCTTCTCTAAGAACCTAATTTGTTGTTTATTTCTGCAATTTGACCTGTTGGGCCGCATAGAATGAACTCGGCGATGGGGGAGGGGGTCCGTGGTTTGAATCACACTGGTCTGAAGCTTCACTCTCGCCAGGGACTGAACTGCCATTGACTGTGAGAACAGGGTTGGAATCGCGGTTGGGTCTATTGAGGGTGTGTTATCCTAAGTGGTTTTACACTCGACCTTCACGCAAATGGTCCAACATTTCCTCTTGATTAAAACTTCCTCATTCTAAACACATCGGCTTAATTAGTACGTATGCGTATAGCCTGAATGGGTAGTAAAACTTAGTGATAAAACAATTTTAAATGTATTGATCTTGTTTGACTGTCTAAGTGAGATCGCTGTAACACTCATTGATCCATGTCCCGTTCATTCTTCTGGATGTTCCTGTCTACAGTGGTTAAGGGGAAGATACGGGGTAGGAGGTTGTTCCTCCTCATCAAAGAGAGGTAAGCCCCGCCCTTCCTCATTACTGACTGGACTCCTGTAAGCTTAGAGACCCTCTCTTCAAATATATATCTTCCTCGCCCGATGACTCAGTCGTTAATTAAACCGAGGGAGGGGGACCACGTACCCTAACTTTGGCGGTGTTCGCGAAGAGAAGCATCCCTTTCCTGGAGACGGTGGATAATAGAAGGAGTTGGCAGACCTGTACAAAGAGTTTCTAGTTTCTTTATTTTCAATAGGGATATTAAATGTGGACCTTTATGAGTCAACTGGTCATCTCAACGCTTGGGTTACAAACTAAATCTCTAGAACAAATACGACACCCAGTCCCGCAGATGTCCGATCATTGCTTTGAAAGAAGAAACCCAAAATTAAACAATATTACACTTTTTATGACCCTTTCGGGAATCTAGCTGTGGATCCTTTAGCTCAGTAGACAGACGTACCATTGACTGCGCTAAAGTGTCACACACACACACACACACACACAACACACACACACACACACACACACACACACACACACACACACACACACACACACACACACACACACACACACACACACACACACACACACACACACACACACACACACACACACACACACACACACACACACACACATATATATATATATATATATATATATATATATATTACAAACATGAGATTAATTGTGTAATCTAGTAATTATTTTATTACTAAACATATTATTGCTTGTTTATGGATATATAAGGGGCTTAGCTTGTATTTATAGTTATAAAAATAAGTCCATTGCATAAGTTCGTAATCCAGCCATACCAACCGAGTGACCGACGTTTTGTTTTCGAAGATAATACCAACTTCCTGATATAGAGAGTTTCACGTGGTCAGAACAACAAACCCTCCAACCGTTAATCTCAGCTTTCTAGACCGAAGCCGTTTATTTTTTCATCAAAGTAGCTCTTCATTTGTTCCCACGAGGCTGAGTTGGCGTCACTCTCGTGTTAGACTGGCCTGCTGAGGGCGGGGAGATCGGGGTTCGAATCCCAGTTGGGTCTACTGAAGGTTATTTTCCCTCATTTGTTTCCCATTCTTCTTCCACGCAAATGCGGGCAGACTACTACTTCTAAAAGGTTTCCTTCTTCATCCCTACCGCATTAAACTAATTATCATACCTAGTTTATCCGATATTAAGGAAATAAAATCTAAAAGTATCGGTTCAGGCATCTATGTCTGTATGTCTCTCTCTCTATTTCCTTCACTTCCTTTCTCTTATGCTAATTTGGTTTTTTTTTTTTAGCTAATCGTAGACTGGTATTGCCAAAAACCTGTCAGAACACACAAAAAAAAGAAAACCACTAAAAACACTCAAAAGCTTGCTGAAATGTCGCGTGTTACCTGTGAGAGGCGCAATGTCGAACCGAAGTGCATTATGGATCTACAAACAGTGTGGAATATGGGGGATGAGCGAGTGAGCGCGGAGGGAGTGAAATATATCAGATTACTAGGCGTGAGAATGTAAGAAACCATTGAAGGCATAAAAACGTTAAATTACTGGGTGTGTTGAAATATCGAATACATTTTTAACTAAACTGATTAAATAAATGTTTCAAAAACTTAATTTTAATATAAAATTAAACTGATAAAAGTTATATAGCAATAAATTATTACATCCTCAACAATACTGACTAATTCAAGCCTATTTTTTTTTTCGTCACCGCGTCTTACTACCCGTTCAGGTTATATGCATAAATGATAATTACTCTAACGTGGTAAGGATGAGGAAGGAAGCATTTTAGAGGTAATCTTCTCGCATTTGCGTGAAAGGAGAGTGGGAAACCATTTTGGAAAAACCACCCTCGGTAGACCCGACCAGGATTCGAACCACAATCTCCCTGACACCAGCAGACCAGTCTAGCACAAGACGCCTTAGACCATTTGGCCACTGAAAATAGAAAGCTGTCATCATTCAAATTTTTTTAGCGTCGTGTATTACTACCCGTTGGAGTAATACGCCTATGCACTAATTACGCTGATGTGCTAAGGATGAATAAGGTTTAATTTAGAGGAAGTGTAACCACATTGGCTTGGAGGGAGAGTGGAAAATAATTTTGGAAAAACTACCCCGACCGGGATTTGAACCCCGATCTCTCCGTCATCGGCAGTCTAGTCTATTGAGTGATGCCTTAGACCGTGCAGCCAACAAAGAGGGTACACAATTGTTTTCCTCTTTAGAATTTATTCTTCTTTATGTAATCAACGTATTTCGGTATTTTAATTATGATTATAAAAATTATATATATATATATATATATATACACGATGTAGATAATATAAGTAACAAAAATTAACCATATATCTGTCAAAATACGAGCGTAAAGTGACTTATTATAGGTTTGGTCATTATCTTATACTCTCCAACCTTTATTTTCTCATTTAACTAATGTTTTATGTAACGCGATTTTTAAGAATGGAATGCAGCTACCGTGTTATAAGAGAGTTTCCTTTATTCTGTTAAAATTCCTTGCTTATTCCTTCTACACCGATACTTACTCTAAACCTGTGGTCTCGGGGTCACGAGGGCTGATCATTGTTCCAGCGTCCATCGAATACTAGTGGTAGCTCGGGTCACGATACAGAAACTGTGGACACAGATTAAAGGTCATGGAGGGTGAAGTTGGGGTTAACTGATGGTGTCACCCGTCCCTCACTTGCGACCATCCTTTCTCACCCTTCGGTAACTAATGAGCAGTGGCAGCTGTCCTTCTAGGGTGAAAGGGTGGCTACTGTAAATCACTAAGTCCTATAGTGATCTAAGTGCTTGCCAGTGTTATTAACCCTGCGACCATCTCTTCTTGACCTTTAGGAACAAATGAACGGATAAATTGTTCCACTAAGAGTGAGAGGGCGGATATTGTAAAACACCAAGTCCACAGACAAATAATAAAAAAAGACTCTCAACCTTACGGGGGTTAACTGCGCTCCTTTTGCCAGCTTGATTCCTTCAACACTGGGCATCGCTAGTGTCACTGCTGGATGATGCTAGAACCGACCGCAGCGATCCTAGTGTTGAAGGACTCGAGCTGCCAAAAGGAGCGCAACCATTTTAACCTGGAGGTTGAGTGTCTGGGTATGTTATTTGTCTGTGATCAAGTCCTATAAGTATATCCAGTGATCGCTAGGGTTATTAACCCTGGACCATCTCCTCTTGACATTTGAGAACAAATGAGCGTATAAATTGTTCCACTAAGAATGAGAGGATGGATATTGTAAATCACTCAATTCTATATTTTATTTTATTTCGTTCAGCGTATGCCAGCAGGGCTGGTCGTTTTAGACATTCCTTGTCTTCTACCAGCAGTGGCGGGTATAGGTAAAACGTCCATTAGCCCGCATCGGATGGGCCGCATGCATCGCACTTATCAGTTTTGAACTCTTTGCATTATTTTACTGATACTGCGTTCACTTATCCGCATTATACGCAACGGACGTCGGCAATGCCGATAAGAACTACGGAAGACAGATTAAAATCTGGTACGTGCGAATGGCGTCACCCGGAACGCTGAGTAGTATACGCGTTCCCCCACCATTCGCAAAATTCGCATCCGGAATTACCAGCTTTAGTTATTTCTAATTAGTTTTAAGATTGGCAGTACAGTTCAATGTCGGGAACATTTCAAAGTAATTTAGTTCATTTAAATGAGCAGTTAATTTATCTAGTTTGATAGTTTGCAAACTACTTTCTGTAGCTCAGTCGTTCGTGAAATTCATCGTTTGCGACCGATATAAATACAGACTATAGTTCAGCCGTTAATAACTGACCTACAGCTTTAAGTTTAGTTCTCCACCAGTTCGCAAACTACCGCGTGTGAGTGAGTTATTATTCCCCCCTCACTTCATTAGTTAAATTGTAAAGGTTTGCCGTTAGTGGAGCGTCCTTAAAAGTCTTTCTAAGAGTGCTAACGAATCAAACCTTATCTAGAACTTATTATTTTTGTCAAAATAATTGTGATAAGCATAAAAAATAAAAAATAAAATAAATTTTTGATCACAAAAACAACTATAAAGTCAAATTAGAATAGCTACAACAGCACCAGCTGTTTTGTTAATTTTATCTTTTTAGGATGCAGCTATAATATATAAATAAATACTTAGAACGGTGTCTTACTACCCGTTCAGGTTATACGCTTAAGTACAATTTACACTAATGGGCTAGAAATTGGGAAAGTTGAATATAGAGGAAGTGAACCGTCATTTGCGTGGAGGGAGAGTGGAAAACCATTAAGGGAAAGCCACCCCAGTTCACCCGAGTGAGATTCGAACCTCGATCTCCCTGTCCTCTGCAGTCTGGCTCAACACAAAACCAGCTAGTTAGCTAAATACGCCACCGAGGTGGGTGATGCAGCTTGAGTGTTTGCCTCTAGTAGCCATAGCCCAGCGATGACCCGTTCTGGTGATGTCATTGATATTAGGACACACAAAAGGAGACATGATAGAACTGAAGGTTGTATGTTGGAAACCTGCCCTTTCGGAAATCCGAATGCAGTGGACGCAATACACTAAGTAAATACTATTCGTTTAATTCCTTTGGTCCGTCCGATGTGGTCTAATGGACGCTTGCATTTTGCAACCGTCTTCTGAGGCTAAGCCACCATGTAAGTTTTACTACTTCATCCCGGTGAGATGATATGATAATGATGATGCTTATGTTGTGCCAGTAGAAGTCTTAGACCTAACTTGCCTATTTAACCTGACCATGGATGGCGACCATAAAAACAATTTCCCTTCGGTAAAAATACCAATGATACAGCCGGGAATCGAACTGGGACCTCTATATTAATATCCAGGAATGCTGATCACTAGACTCAGTCCTACAGTGCTCTACAGTTATATGGTTTCAACTTTAAATTTTGTTTGGAAACGAGCTACAACCAATGCATGCATTGCAATCAAACACTAGATGACAATTTTTGTTATTATTATTATTTATTATTTATTTAGCACCGCGTCTTACTACCCGTTCGGGTTATACGCTTAAGTACTAATTACGCTAATGGATTAGGAATTGGGAAGGTTGAATTTAGAGGAAGTGAACCCGCATTTGCGTGGAGGGAGAGTGGAAAACCATTTAGGAAAAACCACCCCCAGTTCACCCGACCGAGATTCGAACCTCGATCTCCCCGTCCTCGAAGGTCTGGCTCAACACGACTGGCGCGTTAGCCAACTACGCCACCGAGGCGGGTGACAATTTTTGTGATAGCAATTTCAGATCATTGAATCACAAGTAAAGGAATGTATTCTTAAAGGTTTTGATTATATTATCGAAATATTAAAATATATGGGCTACATCAGACTATGGAATCTTGACGCTAGTAACACTCATGGTGGCTACAGACAGGGAAAACAGGGAAAACCTGGAAAAGTCAGGGAATTTTTGGATGACAGGGAAAACAGGGAAATGTCAGGGAATTTAACTAAAAAATAAGGAAAAGTCATGGAATTAAAAAATATGTCTAAAATATCCCATTAATTTCGCAACTAAACACTAAAATAAAAGTTAATAATACCTAAATAAAATAACATTTTTTAAAAATAACTAATATAACTGTTTATGTTTAGTAGATACAAACCTTTTTTTAATATGTGATCAATAATAAATAAAACAAAAGTCATCAACCACCATTAAGACTGGAAAAAAGTAGTCAGGGAAAATGAAAAAAAAATGTTGCCTAGAAAACCTGGAAAAGTCAGGGAATTTTGTAAAATATGTTTTGTAGCCACCCTGTGTTACACTTTTTCATTCAACCACAAAGCGCTGTGGTAGATAATTAATTGTGAGAAAAAACTGGAATCCTTGCTATTGCTCTATTGTCACTCATTTGATAATGTTTCTGGGGTTAACTTCTTAAGGATGAATTAAACTGAAATGTAAATGATGGATTAAATAGCAAAGCTTTTTTATTTGTTAATTACGGTTATGGCCGCATCTAAATATTATATTCTTTAAATTGAAAAATTAATAAAAGCTAAAGTTCAAGTCAATTCCCGGGTTTGATTCCCCAATCCAAGATCTATTTTTCAATTTAAAGAATATAAAATTTAAATGTAGAAACATGAGCTATATCAATTGTAATCTTTCCATTAGAATGCTTGGAACGCCCTCTGGAGAAAATTAAAGAAAATCTCAGTATTGGTTTAAAGATGTGATGAGCGTACTATTAGCTTTGGTTCCATTCATCGTATAATTATTATGAATATATAGAACCAAATCACCTTTTAGTATTTGAAAATAATAGCCCTGCTCCTAGTATTAGTATATACGGAAACATTTGTGGCTTTTAGCTGGATGGATGGAGTATATTTTGGAATTCAAGCATATTTCCAGTCGAATTTATTTGTGATGTTTTATTTATAGCTTTTCTTTTCCCGATATAAATCTACAGCAAGATATTGCTATAATGTTATTTATTTCCATTAAATAAATCGTTCCTCGATTATTTGTGTTGACTATATACTTTATTTATATTTAGTTGCGTGGACTATATAGTTTATTTATATTTAGTTGTGTTGACTATATATTTTAACTAAAAGTCCTTGTCATATTTCTCGATGCCCTTGCAGTTGTAATAACCATACGTAGATAATTAAATTAAACTTATCTACTAGAGCACTATTCCATTTTATTTTGCCACACACATTTTTTTTTATAAAACTGTATAGTTATTTACCTTAACTTAATCTTTTTTCCATTCTACCTTATTCTTATGACCACATCACAAACAAAACAACCAATAGGAATATTCATAAAGTTAATAAAAAAATTAAAACCTGGTTTCTATTTTGAATTATGAGGGTTATTAACTTGAACTAAAAATTAATATGTAAGCCTATATTGATAAGAGATAATAAATAAAAAATATATGTATTAAAAATAAATTTATAATTACAAGAACACATATAGGTTTTAAATGAATTAGTTAATAGTATAAATATATATATTTTTGTATAGACTAAAGTGGATATACACAAAATTCCTTCTTTGGAATACATTCATTACAGACATTTTATGTCCTTTCGTGCAATATTTATGAGACCTCGATTCTTTTAACTTCCAATAAATACAGATTTACTCAGGTGTGGGCCTTAAAATTCATTAAGATATGAACAACTATCCTCTACAATTGTTGAATGTTTACATATATGTATGTAGTGTATTTATGTATCCTGAAACTTTTTATCAAAAGGGTTTTACTCATTATTACATACGTTCGCCTCGTCCAGCACAAAGTTGATTCCTTTCAACCTTTTATTTGGTTTAATACGGCTTTCCGAGTACTTTGATGTCGTTAGTGCCACAATGCGCAAAACAAAGCCGCTGCAATCCAACAGTCACAAGAATGTTTTTTCACGCGCCGCTTGGATGAGCTTCTGTCGTTGTCACTCATTCTTTTCATTTAAAAAGTTTATCATCATCATCGTCGTCGTCATCATCATCATCATCTACCCAGACAGATATTCAAGAATTGTTGGGATTACCATTCGTAGAAAATTAAAAAAAAAAATCTACTGGAGATATATTATATTTATTTTGGCCAAAAAGGTTTTTTTCCTTATAAAAACAGAAAAAATATTGTCTATAGCTCACATCCCTTCTATCACACCATAAGGTGGGAGTGTAGGGTATACTAAAAAAAATGTTTTTGCAATTTTATAGCAAAAAAATGTTTTTGGCCAAAATAAATAAAATATTGCTTCAGTACAAACATAGAATTTAATTTTATTCACATGTTGATATCAACAGTTCCTGAATATCTTTCATTAACATGGTGGCATTAGTTAACAAACTTTTTAAATGAAGAGAATAAGTTCTCATTAAATTCCAAAACACCCTTTACAGAAATTCAAGAAATTTTGATATCACCATGGGAAGAAAATTAAACTTTATGTTTCTACTGGAGCAATATTTTATTTATTTTTACCCAAAAAAAAATGTTACTTTAAAAATTGCAAAAACACTGCCCTTTTCTCGTGTTCCTTACACTGCAACTATAAACGAACACAAAAACGCAAACTTAAAAAAAAAATCTGTTTGCCGACAGTTATATTTTGACACTCAGATACACTATTTTTTACCCTAAAAAGTAGAAAGCTTACCTTGTACGTTTCCGCTATGGCGTATATTATAAGATAGGGCCATAGTGTGATTATTCATCAATGAATGTTTGCTACCTTTCACGGTAAACGGAGTGTAAGAGCTTGTAACATATAACCTTTCACGGTAAACGGAGTGTAAGAGCTTGTAACATATAACCTTTCACGGTAAACGGAGTGTAAGAGCTTGTAACATATGACCTTTCACGGTAAACGGAGTGTACGAGCTTGTAACATATAACCTTTCACGGTAAACGGAGTGTACGAGCTTGTAACATATAAACTTTCACGGTAAACGGAGTGTACGAGCTTGTAACATATAACCTTTCACGGTAAACGGAGTGTACGAGCTTGTAACATATAACTTTTCACGGTAAACGGAGTGTACGAGCTTGTAACATATAACTTTTCACGGTAAACGGAGTGTACGAGCTTGTAACATATAATCTTTCACGGTAAACGGAGTGTACGAGCTTGTAACATATAACTTTTCACGGTAAATGGAGTGTACGAGCTTGTAACATATAACCTTTCACGGTAAACGGAGTGTACGAGCTTGTAACATATAACTTTTCACGGTAAACGGAGTGTACGAGCTTCTAACATATAATCTTTCACGGTAAACGGAGTGTACGAGCTTGTAACATATAACCTTTCACGGTAAACGGAGTGTACGAGCTTGTAACATATAACCTTTCACGGTAAACGGAGTGTACGAGCTTATAACATATAAATGGAAATCCAGTACGGCCAAACTGTGTAGTAAAACAAGATAAAAATGTAAACTAGCTTAAAAGGTTGGTTATATTTTATAAAGTATTGGTAAAGTAGTAATTTCATTAAAGAACCATCGTGGTACTTTTACACTTTGCATGTTACCCTATTTTCCCATTTTTCTTTACTTCAGGTGAATGCTGGCCCCTTTCCTTGAGCTTCGCTTTTTCCATCTCGTATCCTCGAACTAATATAAGTAGCGACCAGTATGAACAGGTAATAAGACGCGTACCACTAAAAATAACAAGGTACAAGGGTAAATGTGGACAACCCTACCTATACTCATGTTTCTTCACCCCTGACTTGGCCCGTTGGTCTCTTTAGTCTAAACACACTTCATTCCGTCCAAATTCCCGCGCATTTAAATTACAGATCGTAGAGATAGAACTAACTTCGTATTTGTTGGAGGTAGGATAGGGTGGGAGGGGGATGTTGCATGATCCATCGAATTGTTTGATTAGTACAGACAGTGAATTCGTAAATGGAAACAATTTACCTTTTACATTTCCTCTAAAAGGAAGCTCCTCTCTTTTCGTTACATTTCATCAATGCTGTTCCGATCTCTGCAATAAAAAACAGCTTAGCTACATTTTATTTTAAGGAGTTTTTTGAATGTATTTTTTTTTCAAACGAATAATATGCTTGGTGGAGTTGTTAGCGGCGGGACTGATCATTAGTAAACGCTGCCTATGTTTTTATTGTTTAAGTAACTAATAAGTAATAATAACTAAGATAACATAAGTGGTGTTATCAGTAAACTTTTATTAAGCTTCCATACAAGCTCCACCCATGATACACAAGATAATGTGTTATTTGCCCATATCATTGTGCATAAACTAATAGTGTCCAGTGTTGCCACACAAGCAGACACCAAATATCTTACAAACTACTCATGTATCCCACGCTCGGCCCCATAGCTTAGTGGCAAAAGTGATCAACCATAGATTTAAAAAGTTTTTGGTTCAATTAGTAGATATATAGATGTTATGGTCGGATGGGTTGCAAAGTCTGAAAGTGAGATAATTCGTAAGTCCTGTACTGATAGGGTACACGGACTATATTCCGTGATATAATTTATCTCGTGATAAACTGGCTCAGGATAGATGGGTGTGACCGACCAAGCCATTCACCAATATGAGACATGCCTACCCTCATTTGGCAATAAATGGAAAATCCATGCAGAAGCGCTACCCAACATTGTAAAGGCTAGAATTGTAGTTCATCACGCGATAGAATGCATCACAATCTTTTGTCGATTTATCGGTTGTGTTTAGAAAGTTTACGTTAAATATAACAATACATTTTTTTTTCTGGCGATAGCAGGTTTGGGGTTCTAATAGTGGCTGGTTTGTTTTTCCTAAATGGTTTCGCTCTTTCTCCCATCATAAGAATGCGGGTAGACGTCCTCGTTTCAACTCCGTTTATGTAAAATGTTGGAGATCCCGGACGGTTAGTAAGACGTGTTAAATCTTTAAGTAATTTATCGTTGACCTCTGTGGTATATAGTAGAGTGCTCGCCTCAGGGCTCGATTTCGTGGGTTCAAACCCAACCGTGCTTGACAAATTTTTTCTTGAGTGATAAAAACCTGTAGCACAACTTCCTTCAGAAGGGAAGTAGAACTGTCGGTCCGATGTCGTTGTGGCATGTAAAGAATCCTGGAAGGTATGTGAAAATACTTTTCCCGGAAAAATTGGTGGGCCCTTTCGCTCTCGCTCATAGAAATTCTCGTGTGCTGATATAATCAGTCGGTTCAGACAGTGACCGTCAAATACCTCAAATGAAGAAATAAATAAGTACTTTATAGCCAGATATTGAGTATATTAGCTTCATGATGCAATGGTATGTTCTCCAAACGGTGCATAGGTTGAGTTGTAGTTATAACCATGATTATTGAAATGCGAACACTCCAGTGACCAATCAAGTTGAAAGATAAATATTGTTAATGGGCTTGTTTCTCTAATGCGGTGTTAATTGAAGTGCACGCTTGTTGATTTAATTACCCCACGGCAACGAGTTCGCTTATGCCAATGTACTCGCGCTTGGATGATTTCAGGGTCATTGGTTCAACAACGTCTCATGGGGCGGTCTTGCTGAAAATCCCGTTTAGGATAATATTGATGTATGGGTGATACCTCACGGCATTGGTCGCGTGTTTTACACGCTTTATACTGGCATCGTACAGGGTCGAGGGTCGAATCCCAGATGAGTGAGTGAGGATTTTATAACTCATGCTATTTGCTCTAGCAGGGGTTTTTATCACCAGCAGCGATTGCTACCCGGATAACGTCATGCTAGTCTAGTCTTGTCTCTTAGTAACGGGGAGATAGAGGGTTTGAACCCTCACCAGGCCTACTGAGGATGGTTTTACTGTTGTTATTAAATG
This sequence comes from Timema podura, assembly GCA_033556935.1. Taxonomy (NCBI): domain Eukaryota; kingdom Metazoa; phylum Arthropoda; class Insecta; order Phasmatodea; family Timematidae; genus Timema; species Timema podura. The sequence continues at coordinate 44,115,969 of JAVRXN010000013.1, read as the reverse complement.
TGGTTTTCACTAGCATCTATGGATGTCCGAACTAAATATCAGGATTACTTTTTACTTTCTCGTGACCCCTTGGAGAAAGAACGTATTGTGATCGTGAAAAAAAAATCAAATTTGAGATTTTTATGTATGTCGGACGTTTCATGACACTTTGAACTCGAAAACGTAGTTTTTGCAATTCCGTCCTATCTTTATCTCGACCTAGAGCCGAAACCATTCTACCGATCGGGCTAAAACTCGGTATCTAGGTTTTCTTAAGGTTCCCCCCGAGGGATTTTTGGAATTGGATATCTAACTCAAAAATCAATAGTAGTTTACTCAAGGGCTAAAGGAGAAAAAAAAAATTTTTTTTCTCGATATTGGCTTCAACAATTTTGATTAAAATTCGTATCTAGGCATTGTTAAACATAAAAAACAAGATGTCGGTTATCATTTTAACGTGAAAATGACTTTGAAGGTACGTTACATTAGGTAAATTTACGATTTTGATCATATCTCTTTAACTATTTGCGATACGAAATAACTTATGATTGAACAAATCTAGGAATATTAAAAGTAAAAATATTTTAGTTGAAATAAAACCAATAGTTTTCGAGCTATAAGCAAGTATATATTTTTATGGAGGTGATTGAAATAAGAAATTGATTGTTATGCTCTTTGGGAAACAGAGATATTAATATGTTATCACTGCTTCTGTAACAGTGTATATTATTTCACATTATGCTCTTTGGGGAACGGTTTTCGCAACAATGTATGTATGTTATTTTGATTCACAAATCTTACAGGTTTTTAGAAAACCTCTTTATTTTAATATAAAAGATAGAGAACGTCTGTTCGGTGCGCCGTACTATTTATTTAGTAACTGGGAGGTCGGGATTCGAATCTTCACCAGATGTACTGAGAGTTATTTTAGTCATTATTTATTAAATGTGTTTTTCAATAGCCTCTATGTGTACCCGGAATAATTAATGTCAGATTCATCTTGTCTGGTTTCCTGGTAACGAGAAAGTTTGGTGTTTGAATCCCAACCGGGTACACTGAAAGTGTTTTTTGCTAAATAAATTACCACTCTACCTCCACTCAAATGCGAGGATATTTATTCAAAAGTCTGCCTTCCTCAATCCCCGTTAGCATGATTAATATTTTAACTAGAGGTGGAAAGCAACAACTAAATAAACATAAAATAACAAAGACTAAATTTATGACCAATCTTCAGTATCAAAATATGATACAATAATTTATTTTTGTTCCTTATTTGAACGAGATCAATTATTTATAGCCCATCTTTCAAGATAATGGCAAAGTCTGTTATTCAAAGATTCATTTTCAAACATATCATGAAAGCGTGGTAGTGAGTCCTTGAACTTCGGAACCAAATTAATGTGAATTGTGCTTTGATAGGATATTAGTGGTCTCCATCAAATAAATTCTTTGTGAAAACAAGGTTTATTCGACATCTTCAATATATTTGTAAAAATAATTTGACCCGCATCTGTGGGAAAGGTGACCTGGTGGTCTAGGGGTAAGGTGTCAGACTTCTGTGCTGGGGTCCGGGGTTCAATCCTTGGTCTCGGCACAGATTTATCTGATTGACGAACCCTTTCTTCATCTCTGACAAGAAGTGTATTAATCACAACTTGTGAATGTGTGGAATGCCAGGCCTCCACCGTGGTTCGGATCCCACGTTAAACTGTAGGTCCTCCATTTCATCTCACAATCACCCTACCATTACACTTTAGCGTAATGCGTACAAACCGAACAGGTAGTAAGACACGGTGCTATAATAATAATAATAATAATAATAATAATAATAATAATAATAATAATAATAATAATAATAAACAATTATTTTCAAAATAATGATTTATTTCATGTGCGTATTTTTTACACAAGATTCGAACCTTGTCCTCCACGCCATGATTAACTGGAATACACAGCATTAGAAACCACTTAAGAAATGCCACCTCATCAAACCCATTCAGGGTTTGAGCCCTGACCTCTTTGTCACAGGAAAAACGGACTAAATTAACTTGACATCCAAGCTAGTTTATACGTTGTCTTCCTCACACATTTTCATATAAGATCCTCCCCATCGCCACTCCTTATTTTGACCCTCCTAGAAAATGCTCTTGTCTAATACCTCCTTGACTCTGGAAGCCTAGCCAGTAACATCCAATTGATAACACGGTCTAAACTATCGAAACGCATGGCTGGAGAGGACGTTGCTTGTATTGTGTTTGGTAAATGCAGGCCACACTGGCCTATTAAACCATGGAGCAAGATTGGTTTGCTGTAAGCATTTTATGACAGCAAGCACTGACTCGAAGGCCAAACAATACAAACTAAAAAATATCATTTAATAAGAAGACTATTTACGTATAACACGATTCAACCGTTTCGTGGTCACATGTTCAAAGATGCTACCCTCTCAATAGACTAAACTGACAATGACGGGGATATCCGGGTTCACTGAGAGGGTTTTTCCTAAACGGTTTTCAACTCTTTCTTCACGCGAATGTGGACACACTTCCTGTAAATTCAGCCATCCTTAACATTAACTAATTATAGTAAATATTATACAGGCATAAAACCCGAATGGGTGCGGTGCGGCAACTATAATATATATATATATATATATATATATATATAGTTTGGTTGTGAACCTACATAATGCGGAATTATCTAAACTTACATATTAATATATTGCTTCCTTGAAAATAAGGAATAAGCACATTGAAATTTTTCTATGCCACAGTAATGAGCCAGTAACTATTTTAAAATATTTAAACGTAGTATTAAAAAAAATTAATTTTTTAAAATAACCAATTTAGCGTGAAAAGCCCTACCTAGAAATTAGTGTAGGCCTAAATCAATAAATCCTTACATCTTTACTAACAGGGATGGGATATGGGTGGTGATAAGAATTTTCTAGTAAATTGTTCCCACCTCCTTGATATAAAACCTGTCCTTGAGCTTATGAACACACTTTTGCCCACTACATTGTAATGTATGGGATTGGGAAAACGAATATTGAGGGCTAAGGTCTGCTTATACAGACAAGCCAAGTGGACCCAGCCTTTGAGCTAAATAAATACACTCTTATGTTTTATAAGATAAAAAAATATATAAACTCAAACAATCGATTAGTTGATAAACGAATCATATTTCACGTGTTTAAATATCTAGCAATTCTAGTCCAGTTTGTCGATGATGGGGATGTTAGGGCTAGAATCTCAGCTGAGACTATTGAGGGTGTTTATTCCTAAATTGTTTCGAACCTTTCCTCCATGTAAATATGGTTAAATCCACATTCAATCCGATCTCCTTTACCATAACTCACTCACGTATTATTATGCTTATAGCACAGAAGGGTAGTAAGAAGTGGTTGTAAATTTTGTTTGATATATAAATATATTCTAACATCTTTTCTTGGCTATGTTATCCCTCTCGCTGTAGCACTGAAACATGCAATAGAATAAATTGTATACGTTTCTTTAAATGTTTTTTTACTTTCTCTCTATCTTACAGGTAGAGAAAGTATGGTGATCGTCAAAAAATTCGAACTCGAGATTTTGATGAATTTTGACGTTTCATGACTTCCTGAATCCGAAAAAAGTGGTTTTTGAATTTCCGTCTGTCTGTCTGTCTGTCTGTACCTCCAACTAGAGCCTAAACTATTTTACCGATTGAGCTGAAACTTGATATCTAGGGTTTTCATAGGGTTGCCCCGAGGGGTTTTTGGAATTGGATATCTACCCCTAAAATTAAGGGTAGTTTACTGAAGGGAAAAAAGAGAAAAAGTCGATTTTCTCAAAATCGGCTCTAACGATTTTGATTAAATTTCATTTATGAACATTAATAAATATTTCAAACAAAATGGCTACTCTCAATATTTCGGCAAAATCGCTTTAAGGGCTCCGTTCTGATGCGTAAATTAACATTTTTTATAATAGCTCCGAAACTATTTGAGATATGAAATTACTTAGCATTACAAATATGTATATATATTTATAATACAAATATTTTATTCGAAACATATTTTTATAAAATCAATAATTTTCAATCTATACGCAATTATATATATATTTTTAGCTTTTTGGACATTAAAGCTTAAGTATTGCGATCGTAAAAAAAACTAACCTGAAATGTTGATGGATTTCGACGTCTCATGACCCCCTAAACCCTAAAAAATAGTCTTTGCAATGCCGTCTTTCTGTGTGTCTATTAAAACTTAAAATTAAGGGTAGTTTGCTGAAGGGCAAAAAGAGAAAAAGTCGATTTTCTCAAAATCGGCTATAACGATTTTGATTAAATTTAATTTATGAACATTAATAAATATTCCAAACAAAATGGCTACTCTCAATATTTCGGCAAAATGGCTTTAAGGGCTCCGGTCTGATGCGTAAATTAACATTTTTTATAATAGCTCCGAAACTACTTGAGATATGAAATTACTTAACATTACAAATATGTATATATATTTATAATACAAATATTTTATTCGAAACATATTTTTATAAAATCAATAATTTTCAATCTATACGCAATTATATATATATTTTTAGCTTTTTGGACATTAAAGCTTAAGTATTGCGATCGTAAAAAAAACTAACCTGAAATGTTGATGGATGTCGACGTCTCATGACCCCCCGAACGCTAAAAAATAGTCTTTGCAATGCCGTCTGTCTGTGTGTCTATTAAAACTTAAAATTAAGGGTAGTTTACTGAAGGGCAAAAAGAGAAAAAGTCGATTTTCTCAAAATCGGCTATAACGATTTTGATTAAATTTCATTTATAAACATTAATAAATATTCCAAACAAAATGGCTACCTCAATATTTCGGCAAAATGGCTTTAAGGGCTCCGGTCTGATGCGTCAATTAACATTTTTTTAAATAGCTCCGAAACTATTTGAGATATGAAATTACTTAGCATTACAAATATGTATATATATTTATAATACAGATATTTTATCCTAAACATATTTTTATAAAATCAATAACTTTCAATCTATACGCAATTATATGAATTTTTTAACTTTTTGGACATTAAAGTTTAAGTATTGCGACCGTAAAAAAAAACTAACCTGAAATGTTGATGGATGTCGACGTCTCATGACCCCCCGAACGCTAAAAAATAGTCTTTGCAATGCCGTCTGTCTGTGTGTCTATAAAAACTTAAAATTAAGGGTAGTTTACTGAAGGGCGAAAAGAGAAAAATTTGGTTTCCTCAAAATCTGCTCAAACGATTTTGATTAAAATTCGTATCTAGGCGTTGATTAAGATTATAAATAAACTGGCTATTTTCATTTTCCTTTGAAAATGATTTTTAGGGTACTTTACAGAAGCGTTAATTTCCGTATCTCCACAACTATTGGAGAAACTAAACTACTTATCATTGCAAAATTGTAGGACTATTAGAAATAAAAAACTTTTATTTGACATATATTTTTATAAAAGCAGCCATTTCTGAGATATTTGCAAATATATTAATACAATTTTGTGAGCTTTAGTTGTAAACATATACTACTTAAGTCTTAACGCAATAATTCTCCAATGCCATAGAGTAATTAAATATAAGTAAATATCTAAAAAAGTATGTTATTTTTCCTTAAATCTCTTAGGAGAAATGTTTGCATAGCAATGATCTATCTCCATTTTAGACTCAATAGTCAATATTTACATTTTTTATTGGTCCAAATTTATAAATGAATAATTAAATATCAATGCGATGACTTGAAGATCTGCACACCTTATAAAATGTTAAAACTTTAACCAGAATCGAAATTTTAATACGAAGTGTTGACCCTTGTGGAAGACATTAAACTGTTTGAAATGTTCTTAGGTGGACAAAGATGCGCCTCTTTTCTCATTGATTCTATATCATTGTATATTATTTTATGCGTGTTCTTATGTGGAGTGGTGATGATATAATGTACATTATTCAGTTCAGAAATCTTACGAGTTTATAGAAAGAGAGAGAAAGTCTGTGCGGTGCGCCGTACCATTTATTTGAATAGAGTATATTTTATTTTTCACTACCATCTCTGAAAATTCCGACAAAGAGTTGTGAAGTGGATATAATATTATGATGCTTGTTTGGCAATGAAAGGTTATACAACGTAGAAAACTAAAGAGCAATAATATATGAACAAATGACATTTAAATTTAAATTTTTACTAAGATACAACCATGTCCTCACTAACGATATAGTTGGTTTTAAAAATACAATCATTCAAATAAAAATATTTCTACCGTCCTCAGAAAATTGTGAACGCCAAACTTTTCACTGTCAGGACTAACGGAAAATCACCGGGAGACAAACTCCCAATAGGATCTCAGTTTCAAGCCTACTCCACTACCACCGGGATGATTTATTACACCTTGCTGTAAACCGGCAAATTACGTCATCACATGTCAGGCCACTTCACCTGGGAATCTCAGCCCAATCCTATTGACATATAAAATCTATTATTGAATAAATGGAATTCCTTCGGATATAAATAACTGCACAAAAATGGGCTAAAATGAACCATAAATATTAGGCAACATAAAAAAATATCCGGTTGGAACTTCTTCAGGGTCACTCCAAAACACCTGATTTATCATGCTAAATCATGCCTGGATTAATATCCTACCAAAAAAGAAAAACTACATCACAATCGGTTAAGTGGATCCATGTATATATATATATATATAAATATAAATATATATATATATATACATATGTATATATATATATATACATACATACAAATACCCTGCCGACACTTCACCGGGACTCACATCAAAACACCCGATTATAATTATTACACTAAAAATGCTGGATAAATACTCTACGGGATAATAGAAATTTCACCATAGTAATTATGTGGTTCCATAAATATATACAAACAATCGGCTGGCCCTTCACCGGGACTCACACCAAAACACCTGATTATACACAAATAATGCTAAAAACTGCCTGGATATTGGTCCAGTATAAAAATTAAGTAAAAACTGCACCGCAGTAGGTTAATTGGTTCCAGAGGTCCTAAGTTACAAATATAAATAAATCCGGCCGTATCTTTAACGGAGGTTCAAACCCTGACTATATGTATGCGAAAGCCTCCCTTAGCAGACATCCTGATTGAAATAAATGAATGCACTGCAATCGGTTATGAGGTTCCAGCTATCTTTGCTATCAGACAGACATTCTTAAAAACAGTACAGAACTATAATATTTTTTTACTTCAAGATATTTACATTCCAAACCTTAAAAAAGCATAGATATCATGTAAAGTGTTTTTAAGTTCGTAAACCAAATACAATATTTATCCTTGCTTTTCAATTATGTAAACCTACTCACTCTTATATTAATAATTGTCTAAGATGTGGCCAGTTTTAATGTTTAGATTTACAGAATTGATTTAGTGAAAAAACAGATTTGACAAAAAAAAATTAATATCATACACCTAATTTAATAGAAAATTATCATCAACGAAAATCTTATTAAATTACTATTTTTCTCAATCAAAGTATTTATCAAAACTTTTTACCAATAGTTATATTGTGGCCGTTATGGTAACAGTAAATAAGGTATGGAATCGAACTATGGTCCCACAAAGCTATAGACAGTCATATAAACGTTGAAGAAACAAATAAATTCACTTTTATAACTAAAATATGTCCAATAGATAAGATTTTATCAAATATCTTTTTTTTCCACCCTGAAATAACATAAAATATCTTAAATCAGGTTTGGTGCCCTTAAGTTATCTAAGTTTTTTAAACTCAGCTTCTTATAAATAAAGTAGAAATCTATTATAGTTAATATGTTATTTGCTTTACATGTGTGGAATATGATAATTAATTATTAACAAATTCATAATTAGTTATTCACATTAATAAAGATTCTGAAAAGAGGGAGACCTGGTTTAAGGTTCCATGTAAAACCAATAAATGTGGCTAGCACTGCCACCAAAATAATGTGTGGCGTGGTTAAATATTTAACGTTTAAAAAGAATCCAGCCCATATATTAATGAGACAAAACATAATTAATTAACTAAGTATTTAAGGAATAATTGATTTTATTAGGAAGGGAACAAAAAAGTAAAATTTATTTAGTAGATCAAACCATTTGGACATCGCAAAAAGACATATCCCCTCCCCCATCACTCCTTCCAGACAGTCAAGAAATAGTTTAAGGACTTAGGCTTTCTCTAAATCTGGCCTTGGGCGTAGCTAGGCAAACTATTCTGCAGTCATGTGTGGAGGTATAGCATACCGCGCGGGCTGATTTATAAAGTTGCTACCTTACAATCTCGACGGAGTGTACATGTAAGTGTTTTGGGGGTTTATTCCAACGTTCCATTCATCCGACGTGCCGACGGCAGTGGACTAGAACTACAAAATAAACTTGAGCAGATAATTATTTTGTTTCCCGCGCCAATTTATCCCCTGCAAAACTAACACAAGTGGCACACCATTGATAAGAGCTATCAAGAGATAGTATTTTATCTCTTTTAATTTACAGACTGATATTTATTACCTCATTTTTCTTCGGGTAATCGAAGGCATTTTTCAAGGAACTGATATGGATTTTCATCCAAGAACACTTTTCTCAACCAAAATTTCCTAGAAAACCACACTACTGTTCTGTCTCTTTTATTTAGCCACCATTATTAAAGAAACACTGAAACTACGTGTTTCAGATTTTAGTTTTCTAAACAGATCTACCCGATAATATCGCTCTTGTTTAGTGCCAGATCTAAGTTACTGATACCAGTGCTCGAAGATTTTGTCTTATTATTTACAGACATACTTATGAAAATATGTATACACAAATATGTTTGTAAGTTTAGAAGGAAATTGCAAAACTATTTCAATAATAGTTTTTCATTGGCTATACACCAGGGCCGCGATTATCCAGCCTAAAATGGTGGCATTCCTGGCCAGACAGCGTAAAAACCGGATATTACGGAACCCTTGTGTAAATAATTTTCAGAATGGGTTTGACTCATTTAGATACGCCTCGATCACATCTCCCTTGGCACAGCTTCTGTCTCTAGCCAAATAAAACGGTGCTGTTATCTACACCTCCCTGGACGCAGCGTCTGTTTCCAGCCAAATCAAAACTGTGCTGCTATCTACACCTCCCTGGACACAGCTTCTTTTTCCAGCCAAATCAAAACTGTGCTGCTATCTACACCTCCCTGGACACAGCTTCTTTTTTCCATCCAAATCAAAACAGTGCTGCTATCTACACCGCCCATTAGCGTAACTCCACGCTTTAGTATAGCTAGTTATTTCTCATTCTAAATCGAAATTTTACCACTAAACCATACTAGCACGTTATGTGTGTGGTATTATTCAAAGATTTTGTTTAAAGCATCTTTTTTTAAAAATATTTTAAAGATATTTATTTATTATTGATCATTGAAATAGTAATAATAAAAATGATAAAATAAATTTAAACCTAAACAGTGTTTGTTCCACAAGGTGAGAGGCACGCAACTTAAATTTCTGTAATTTCATTAATGTATATTTTCACCATTTTAATACTTTAATGTGATTGTCTTAATTATTTATAATAATTACCGTATATTAATCATTTAATAATATTACCAATAATTTTTTTTAAAAATTAAATCGGGTTAGTGAGATAGTATTACGTGACAATAAAACTAGTAGTGAATGTAACATTTATTTAATTGGTTTCCTTTATTGAAGGGGGCACGCGCCCCCCACACCCTCCTCCTGGATCCGCCTCTGATACAGCAATGATCTATCTCTCTCATTTTAGACTCATTAGTCAATAATTACATATTTTATTAGTCAACATTTATAAAAGATATATTTAATAGCAATGCAATAACCATAATATGTGCATCTCCTAATAAAATGCCGAAAATGTTAACCAGAAGTCAAAATTTGAATACAAAGTTTTGACCCTTGGGGACCCAAAATCAATATATTTTTTTGTTGGTTCAAATATACAAATGAAGACATTAACTTTTTAAAAATAAATTTAAAACCGTGAGTCAAAAAATGTTTTATGTATGTATAGCGCAATTATTTGTTCTCGGGTTCGCTAGTTTATATTATATTACAAATTTTGAGTTAATATCTCCATTTTCAAACAATAGAGTGAGAAAATTCGTGTGGAGTTCCGAACCATTTATTTATCCAATCATTGTTAAACACTACAAACTAAATGGAAATTCGCGTTTTCCCGTGAAAATGACTTTAAGGGTACTTTATCGAAGTGGAAATTTTCAAATTTGATCGTATCTCCGCTCCATAACTATTTGAGATATAAGATAACTTATCATTTTAAAGATGTAGTACTATTAAATATAAAACTCTTTTGTTTGAAATTTAGTTTTACTAAACGAATAGTTTTAGAGCTATAAGCAAACATATATTTGTTTATGTAGTACTTAAAAATATGAAATGGATTGCTATGCTCTTTGGGGGAAGAGATTCTCTTCTTCACTTATTGTTTCTGTAACAGTGTATAATGTTTAATTTATGCTCTTTGGTGGAGTGTTTCTGCATTAATGAATATTTTTTCGTTTCACAAGTCTTACGAGTTTTTAGTAAATATTTATATTTTAAGATTAAATAGATTGTATGTGTGGTGCATTGTACCATTAATTTTATTATACCTTCAAGTTACATTATTTTGGTCTCCTGATTTATGTGTGTTTAATAAGTTGTATAGTAGCGCCTAACTCAATTTCAAGGTCTTTGTTTGTTGGTCAGTTGGCCTTACTGTGTATGATACCTTTTAGTGTTTATTTCTAACATGGATTTTTATTATAACTTTGATGTATAATTTTTGGGTCATTCAAAGCCTGTACTTTATGTGAACGAGACCTCTTGAATTTTCTGATTATGTACTGAAACTTATTTTTGTATGTGATAATAAAACATGGCGCAGTCGGTAGTGTCTGCAGTGAATTATCTGTGATTCAGATTTGTGGATACGACTATCTCATATCTCGTCCTGTAAAGAAATAGTTATCAATGGAGTTTAATAAACCCAAGCCGCTTAATCTTGCCGGAGATTTGGCGAAGAATTTCAATGAATTCCAGGAAGAAGTTCTAGAATATTTTGAGGCGACAGAGACCGGAACAAAATCTGCAGGCGTGCAAATAGCCAGGCTAAAAAACCTATTAGGACGAGATGCTGTCCGACTATATAAAACCTTAACGACCATCAAACCTGAAGAAGAAACAGTAAATGATATATTGTCTGTTCTTAAATCTCACTGTATTCCGAAGAAGAATGAAACAATCCTTGTGTTCAATTTTTTTAACAGGAAACAATGTCTCGGTGAACCGTTTGAAAACTTCTATGCAGAACTCAGAGCTCTTGCCACGCCTTGTGAATTTGGTGACCAGGAGGATAAGTTGCTGCGTGCACAAATAATATTGGGCGTGAACTCACAGTCAATAAAACAACACCTTCTTAGGGAAGATACTACCCTAAACAAAGTTGTGGAATATTGCAAATCAGTGGAGCTGGCAGACAAAAACTTGAAAACCATTGAAGATGGAGGGCGATCCTCGCAAAGTGATATATTTAAAGTTAGCAGAAAAACAACAACCCCCCAACCCTCCCAAGTGCAGAATCAGTACCACCTTCAAAAAACAGGTCAATCAAGAAGTTGGAACAATCTACAGCAGACTGAACCGTTACGTCCCGACCCCAAAGAAAATCTTGGTTTGTCAAGAAACAAGTTTAGTGAAAAGTTTGTTAGAAAAGCGTGTTATCGATGTGGGTATGACCATCCAAACCGGCCATGTCCTGCTATTAATAAGCGATGTAATCGATGCCGAGGTATGAACCATTTTGCCAAAAATTGTGTTGCCACAAATAATTTTTCTAGTGGTCGTAGTGCTTTTGAACTAGGAGCTATGAACGCTGATAGTAATGTTGTTAACCAGACTTCAAATGTTGGTGAGTGTAATTATTTTTGTCAATTTCAAGATACTGATGGTTACTCTTTGCCCCCTGTTTCAGGTTATTCAGATATAGGTTCTCTTTCAATTATAAACTCTGTAAATACCAATCGTCATTGGTGCATATCATTGCTAATTAACTGCAAACCTGTACTTTTCAAATTAGACACAGGGGCAGAAGTTAACATCCTTCCTTTAAGGTCTTTGCAGTCCATTGGACCTGATTATAGTTCTAGGCTAAGTGCTCCTAAAACCCATATTGAAGCTTTTGGGGGTTTTGAGATTACACCTGTTGGTGAAATTTGTCTTCCTGTTGTCTATGAAAACAAAACACATAGTTTGGTGTTCACTATTGTTAATTCAGTTAAAGCCGTACCCTTACTTAGCCTTTCATCTTGTGTGAATCTCAATCTCATTACAAAAAATTTTGTTGGGATTCTCAATGCTCAAAGTAAACCTGATTTTCAAAATTTCTGGAATTCAAACCAGGATGTTTTTAATGGCCTTGGATGTTTTCCAGAGGTTCTTGATTTAAAATTAAAAAAAGGTGCTATACCTAAAAGCAGCCCAGCCCGCAGAGTTCCCCTAAAAATATTAAGTAAACTTAAGGTGCATTTAGATGATCTTGAACAGCGTGGCATTATTGAATGTTGTGAAGCCGGTGAATGGGTAAACAATCTAGTTATTGTAGAGAAACATAAAACAGGGGCCATACGGCTGTGCATAGATCCTAAAGATCTTAACAAAAATTTGGTCCGAGATTATGTGTTGATTCCCACTCTCGAGGAGATTAGTTCCAAAATGGGCAATAAAAAATATTATTGTGTATTTGATTTAAAAGATGGGTTTTACCAGGTAAAATTGAGTAAAGAATCAGCTATTCTATGTACATTCAGCACCCCTTTGGATGTTATCGTTTTTTACGTGCCCCATTTGGACTAAGTGTACTTCCTGAGTACTTCCAAAAGATGACTCATAAATACTTTGGGAATATTGGGGGAGTATGTGTATATTTTGATGATGTTTTATGTGGAGCAGACACAATAGAAGAGTTATGGAAAATAGTTAAACAGGTTACTCAAGCTGCTCGTGAAAACAACATAGTATTCAACCCAGAAAAAGTTCAATTCTTTGTGGATAAAGTTAAATTTTTAGGTTTGGAATTTGATAAGGATGGAATTTGTCCTGATGATACTAGGGTTCAGGCTATTCAGGACATAGAAGTACCTGCTTCAAGGAAGGATTTGCAGCGTATTTTGGGAACAGTCAACTACCTAAGACCATTTGTGCCCCACCTGTCAGATATTTGCACCCCATTCCGTGAACTTCTAAAAAAAGATTCCGAGTGGTCTTGGAATTCCTCCCACAGTAAGCAGTTAGAGCTTTTGAAAAAGTCTATAGCACAACATGCCTTGTTGACTCCCTTTGACCCCTCCAAACCCATCAACATACATGCTGACAGTAGTCAATATGCCCTTGGTGCCACTTTAATGCAAGATGGCAAGCCCATTTTATATGCTTCACGATCGCTTACTGCCACTGAGCAAAATTATGCTCAGGTGGTAAAAGAGTTGCTTGCTGTCTCATTTGCATTCAAAAGGTTCCATAACTTCGTGTATGGTCATGAAGCTGTAACTGTTCATTCAGATCATCAGCCACTCACCTCCATTATTGTAAAAGCCATTGGTAAAATTACCAATAATCGCCTCCGCCGCCTCAGGCTGAAACTATTGCCCTATTCATTCACACTCAAATATTTAGCAGGCAAATACATGCATATAGCAGATCTATTATCTCGAAATTGTAAAAATGTTCCTCCATCTGTAGATGAAAGTATGTACGACATAGTACATGTTATAGGGACAACCTCCGATGTTCAACCATCCTTACTTGCAAAGTACAAGGAAAATACAGTTGTGGACTCTGTTTTGAGAAAAGTCTTTAATTATTACATTAAAGGTTGGCCTAAGTCACTGTCATCAGATTGCTCAGAGCTGAATCACTATTTTTCCCTCAGAAAAGACATCACAGTCCATGATGGGCTTCTTTACTATGATGAGCGTCTACTAGTTCCATTTAAACTGAGGCGTTTCACCCTTGAGATCCTTCATGCAACTCACCTCAGTTTTGATAAAGTCAAGGCTCAAGCATCTCGCAGCTTCTATTGGCCAGGAATCAACTCTGATTTGAAAAATTTTATACTTGCGTGCCCAACATGCAATCGATTTCAACGGTCTAAAATAAAGGACCCGCTGCAACCTCATGACATCCCTGATTTACCCTTTGTTAAAATTGCTGCTGATTTTGCGGATTATAATGGCGATAGCTATCTAGTTATTGTGGACTACCATTCGCGGTGGATTGAGGCTGAGAAGGTCCCGAGTAAGTCTGCTTCCACTGCTATAAGTAAGCTCAAACCAATCATTGCGCGTTTTGGGATTCCCAAACAATTCATGTCTGACAACCAACCTTTTGACTCATTTGAATTCAAAGTATTTGCCCAATCATGGAATATTGAATTAGTAACCTCCAGTCCTCACTATCCCCGCAGCAATGGTTTGGCTGAGAAAGCGGTTGGAATTGTTAAATTGATGTTAAAAAAGGCGCAATATGATCGTGGAGACTTTCCACTTTTCCTTCTGGATTATAGAAATAGCCCAGTGGCAGGGCTCCCATACTCACCTGCTCAGCTTCTTCAAAGTCGCACCCTTAATTCTAGATTGCCTGTACAGGATTGCCACTTGAAGCCAGAAATAATTATTGATGATGCAGTGACTGCGAAAGTAGGGCAATCGTCACATTATGACAAAACTACTCGTTCCCAAGAGCAATTTTTTAACCCTGAGCAGTATGTCTTTATTTGGAACAACAAACTGCGATTTTGGGAAGAGGGCAGTGTGGTTAAGAGATTGAGAAACAGATCATATCTGGTGTGTATAAAAGGAAAACTTTATAGACGAAATTCACTTCATATTAGGCCTAGGCACTCTGGTAATGACATTTCCTGTGAAAATCATGATAGGGTGAGGAGCTTTGGTGAGGATATGGGTGATCTTGAAGGATTAAAGGTAACACCACCATCTTCTCCTGATAACAAGCCAGAGGACATGATAGCCTCAACTTCTCAGTCTCCTAATTCAGAAACGAATACTATGCCTCTTGGAACTAATCTGCCTAATATGGTTACAAGGTCTGGTAGAGTTGTCCATCCACCAGAACGCCTTGATTTATGAATCTATTTTGTGTAAAAAAAAAAAAGAGGGGGCATGTTTAATAAGTTGTATAGTAGCGCCTAACTCAATTTCAAGGTCTTTGTTTGTTGGTCAGTTGGCCTTACTGTGTATGATACCTTTTAGTGTTTATTTCTAACATGGATTTTTATTATAACTTTGATGTATAATTTTTGGGTCATTCAAAGCCTGTACTTTATGTGAACGAGACCTCTTGAATTTTCTGATTATGTACTGAAACTTATTTTTGTATGTGATAATAAAACAATGTGGGTATTTTATAATGTTTTCTCTTTTCTTTTCAGGTAAGTGAACTTATACATTTCGTGCTGTAGTAACTTTTGTTGGAGATAAAACGTAAGTTTTTGGAATTTCTGAAATGGAATTTTTATTTAGTTTGTTTTTATGTTTATTAATTTTATAACATACAATAATTATTGTTTCCCCCATTTAATATGCATGTGGTTGAAGATCTCAATATATATTGAAGATTAAATATTAATCCATATTATTTATTTGGTTTAAGCTCTCGTCTTTTTTATAATTCGCATTTGAATCGTGCTAGCAATGTATTACAAGGTTTTTTAAATCACTTGTATTGATCCTGTTTAGTTGCATTATTTTCTGGAGTATTTAAATTTAGGTTGTGTCGATTTTATTAGTATGTGACTGTGATGTAGTTGATTTACTTCCGAACACGTGCAGCAGGCGACGGGTCAAGAACATCCAGTTTGCTTGTTTCCAGCCCTCGCGATAATTCAAGGTCATACCTTTCAGTGTAGGTGCGAGAGAGAGAGAGCAATATATTCCACTTCTCAACTTTAATGTCTTTATTTTCTTTTTCTAAAAGTAGTTTTGCTTGTGTTCGCAAGAGATAAGTAGCTCTCGGTGACAAATTGAAATTAAAGTCAGATAATTGGTGTTGTTTTTTCTTTTCTGGGACAAATTTGTTGACGATCGATTCGGGCTAATACGTTTGAAGAAACGCGTGTGCCAATATGGCAATTTCTTTACTATATATAATGTGAATACCTGTTCGAACTGAAGTGAATACAACTTTCAAACAAAGTCTTTTTCAACTGTAAAATAAAACGTAGGTCCTGTAATTTCTAAATAAAATAATATGAAAATAACATGTATAAAAATGTGTCTAAAATATAAAATGTTTAAATTACAAATCTCAGGTTTGTATTATGAATACCGTATCGTGACAGACTTATTCATATTTTCTAAATTTATTAAGTCCTGATTTAATGTAAAATCTAGATTTAATTGCAATGCAAATTTTTTTCAGAGGTTAAGGGGATTAACAAATATATTTATATATTTCATAACGTTCTTTGCATTCAATCGATGGAAAGTGTTTTTTGTAAGTGTTAGTCATGGTAACACCTGCAACATAATTAAAGAAAGCGTTATCCTGAAAATATTAAATTAATGAAAAAAAGTAATAATAATAATGATAATAATAATAATAACATATATTTGGATTGTTGAATTTTTAAAAAATCTCAAAAGTATTTCTTTTAATATTCCCTTTAAATAATGATGAATAAATAATCACTTTCAATATGTTTGAACCTTTGAAACTCTTTTAAAATGGTTTCTATATCTAAATACTTTTTCTACAAAGTAGGGAATGCTATGAATCGCGTATGTTTACTTTATTTGTATATTTGTAGACAAATTTCACTCGTTCGTCAAATAAAGTTCCAAGTAGCTTTGATCACGTTAAATCAATACCGCAACGAGATTTAGTTTTGAGAGAAAAAAAAGTTTTTACTTCTTTTAAGGGAAGAGAAAAATAAATTTCCGGTAAATTTGGAAAAGAGGTGACCCAGGACGTCAAATATGACTTGGTTTGAATCCCCGTCAGGGGGCTGCTTTACATCATTATTATAATTATTATAAGCTGAGCATTTTTTTTAGGGGGAGGGGCTGCTTCTTACTACCCGGCTGGACTTTACTAGTTTAATTACGCGAACTGTGTAGGAATGAATAAGGTAAAATTTAGAGAAAATGTATCCCCATTCGTGTGGAGCAAGAGTGAAAAAAAAACCTCATTGCATCAGGGTAACATTCAAAACCCTCCCTACGTGCCACTGACAATCCAGTCTATTCCGAGGGGTGCAACTTAGACTATGTAACCACCGGTGTTGGTGTTTGATATTTAAACGCGTATCAACACAAGAACTTCTCCGTATCTTTCACATTTCCTCTTCCATTATGGTTTCATATTCTTTTTACTACCTTACTAGGTAGTCAGATTGCGGTCATTAATAAATCTTGTGTCAAACGTTAAAAAGTGGTTTACGCTAAGGATGGAGAACCTGCGACTTTAGGCAACATGTTGCCTTTTATGGGGTTCATTTCAGCCTCTCCGCAAACTTTGTCAATTATGTATCATCATCGTTTAGAAACTATACACTCAAATTCTACTCTTACAATATAGTAAAATGAAGTTTTTTTTACTAACTGCAGAGATGTTTAGTTTGTATCAATTCATTCTTCAGTGATTTTCTTTTAAATTTTTAATCCTTATTACATGCTGATTGATATATCATGCTTGTACAGTAGGTCTAGATATCTACAGTAGAATTTTGAAATAAACCAAGATCCATTAAGAACAAAATAGAAAAAAGCGAAAAAAAAAACTGCTTGTGTCAAATATTTTATATTATTAATTTTTTTTTTCAAGTTTTCTTCTATGAATTTATAATAAACATATTTTTAAAAATTGAAATTTGTCCTCGTTGAATAAAAAAGAAAAATTTAGACTTAAAAACTCTTTGCTTCTTTATGGATTCCTAAAAAGACATTAACTTATATTTAAGTAAAATACGTCTTTATAATTTTGTCCAAACTTACTATACATGAAGTTTGCGGCTTTACGAGGAATACGTGAAGTGACACGTGACCTTCCAATGTCAAATTTTCCCCACTCCTGGTCTCGGGCATTACTCCTGTGTAAAGAAACCCCTTACATGCTCAGTCATCCCCGTAGACTTGCCTGAACAAACTGGTTTCATTACACCGTGAAGACGGAGCGTGTAGGTACTGTTAAGCCCGGTCCACACGCAACGTTTTATTAGTCAGTTAAAACCTGTGACTGCACAGATAAAACTGTAAAAAAAAAGTTGCAATTCAAGGGTGTCCACACTGTACTGTTAACAGCACCGTTTTCCCCACTCAGTTCCGCGGAATCCATCATGAGGAAGTGATAGTCTTTGTCAATAATTTTTACATTTGTTTCGTAAAACGAAAGAAAATTAAGCGTCTTAAGCACATGCGACGCTCAAAATGGTACATACATCGGCTACTAAAAACACACAAATTCAGGGGTGTACGTAAGAAACTCACGTGAACATTGACGAATATTAGTCATCGTTTAACAATAAAAAAAGGGTGACCTGGTGGTCAAGGGGTAAGGTGTCAGACTCCTATGTTGAGGGTCCGGGGTTTAATCCTCATGTCTCGCACAGATTTATCTGATACCAAAACCTTCCTTCAACCTCTGACAAGATGTGTATTATCACAACTGTGAATGTGAGGATGCCAGGCCTCCACCGTGGTTCGGATCCCACGTTAAACTGCAGGTCCTCCATTTCATCTCACAATCACCCCACCATTACACATTAGCGTAAGTGCGTATAACCCAAACGGGTAGTAAGACGCGGTGCTAATAATAATAATAATAATAATAATAATAAATTAGTCAAGAAATTATTTTTAAAAAAACTTCCGTGATCATTGTTCCTGCACCAATTTAGAAGGTTAATTGAGCAACATGTGTAGATAAGATGGAAAGGAGTGTCCACAAGCACCAACAAGTATGTGCACTCGCCGATAAATATGCTGTTTAGTTCAGTTTTTCTTCTACGTGTACCGTCTACGCGCAATTCACATAATGGCACAGTTTTCCTGTTCACACGCAACGTCTTGTCTGCAGCGTCTTGAACTGCTCAAGCAGAACGCTGCACAAAACCCTGCGTGTGGACCGGGCTTTAGTTTGGGTAGTCCTAAGGGGCAGCCTGTGCCTTTTGTAGATCTGCTAAAAAAAATAGAAATAAAAAGATGCGCGCAAACTAGGACGAGCGTGTGGGGCCGCACAGTCTTTTTGCAATCCCTCTGGATGAAAAGTAAGTCTTGAGTGAAGATTAGTTTTATTTATTTTCAATCTGTTACTTAATTTGTAAAATAAAAATAAAAAAATATTATAAAAATAGAGTTAAAAGAGGTAGATGGTGTGAACCGTGGTTACTAAAAAGACACACATAAATTTATTAAATGACCCGTCTTGGTGGCGTAGTTAGCTAACGCGCTAGTTTCGTGTTGAGCTAGACTGCCAAAGACAGGGAGATTGAGGTTCGAATCTCGGTCGAGTGAACTGGGGGTGGTTTTTCCTAAATGGTTTTCTACTCTCCCATCACGCAAACCGAAACGGGTAGTAAGACGTGGTGCTAAATAAAAAAATAATTACTAATTGGAATGAGATCTGAACTGAATGATTGGAGAAACCATCCTCTGATGGATGGCATTGATGGCTCCACTGTTACAAATACTCATAGTTTTAAATTGTTTATAGCTAGGGCCAGGATTTTTATGATTCAGATTTTTTTGGTCTAACCTATAATGTTATTTAAGTGAATACAAATGTGTTTCATAAGAATCTAAACTAATTTAAATAGCTTTGTCAGGGCATATTTTAGCACAGTTCCGTGTTTTTTACGCGATATGGCATATTTTAAGATTTTTCAGTAATTTTAAAGCATTTATTATTATTTTTTAATCATTATATTGCATATTTTGGTATTTTCAATATAAAGGACATTTTTGTGTGATTTTCCCTGAAAGCCAAAAGCAAGTCTGAGGGGGGATAAATAAAAGGGGGGAGTGCTTATGCTAAGAATACTTCTACCCCTCTCCTGCTTTTTTTTATACGACATTTTTTGTTTGAAAACTTTCTGTTTGGCACAGAAACTATAACAAATTAAATGTATCTTAAGAGGTTTTTTTTATCTCGTATAGGACATGTTTTAGGCAATACATTTTTAATTTGCTACATAAACTGTACAAAAAAAGTGGTCTATCTGGGCTATTCTTTTTTTGGTTCTTAAGTAAAGTTAGTAAAATTGGTTAGTAAAATAAAGAATTTCTGTTGACACAGAAACAGTCAAACAATTAAATTATATTTTTTAGATTATTTTTGTTTTGTCTCATTACCTATTATCTTCTTAAATAATTTTGCAAGGAAATAAATAAATTAAATGTAAATTTTATTGGTAATTCTTTCGTTTTAAAGGTAATTTTTTTTAATTAAAGGGCATATTTTTAGTTTTTTTTGGTCATAAATGGATTTTTTTATCAAGCATTTTCTAGCAATTATTAGGGCATAAAAATCCTAGCCCTTTTTATAATTATCTGAAAACTTTAGAGCTAGGCCAAGACTGTACGTGCTTGATTGACCGTGTAGGGGGCCCTCTAGACTGGCCGGCTGATAGCGGGGATATCGGGGTTCGAATCTTGTTCGGATCTACTAAAGTTGGTTTTTCCTCAATAGTTTCCTACTCTCCTTCCACGAAAATGTGGGTAGACTTAAAATGATTCCTTCCTCATCCCTACCCCATTAGAGTACCAAATTATAATATATGCCTTTGCTTGAACAAAAAAAGTTTAAAAATATTTTTTATGCTGCTTATGGTAAATGAATATTATGTTGATTAATTGTAAACATTTATGAAAACTATAAAATTAACGGCGTTCCCTATTTCCGATAGTGATAGCTATCGAAATATGTCTGCTCATTTGATCAAATTTATTAGTATTACATGAGGATGTCTAAATAAACTATGACAAATTTCCAGATAGTTTATATCATTCTCGTTCTCGCATATTGTGGCTGTTTTTTTTACTTTAAAAAAAGTCATTTCTCCACAAAAAAATAAAAGTTAATTTCACCGGGTTTCTAAAATAAATAATTAATTACTAAACCTTTGTGGCTCTAGTTTACATTTTTATTTAATTAGTTACCTACGCATTTTTTTTTTTTTTGCTTACCAACGTTTTCTTATACCTTTCTTTCTTTCTTTTCCATCCCTAATTGAAATATTGTTAGACACACGTAAAAAAATTTAAAAAATAAACTTTTTGGGACATTTCTAAATTAATTTAGAATAAATAAGAAACGTGTTACAAAGCCGTGTGCTTTTAATAAAAACTCTATATTAAAATGTTCTCATCATAGCTATATATAATTATACACATAAATAATATATGGGTAAATAGATGAAGGTAGAATAACTAGAACGTTATTTTAACGGCATGTTTGGTTCAACCAGATAGATTGCCACCTACTTGGGCAGGTGAAATAGAGATAAAGAACGAAACATAAGGTTGAACAAAAAAGGCTATTTGCTAAATAAATAGTGCCCTTAAGGGGTGAACAAGTTAGTCTTGAATTATTGTTAATATTTTATTTTGGTTATTTGACTAACACATTTTTGTTCCAAAATAAACATTTTATAGGGACTTTCCTTAACTCATGTATTGCTATAGAAACAAAATTTAAGAATATATTGAAGTATATTTAGTTTTTGCTAATAAATCTTTCAAATTTAAATAAATATACAAGTATTTTATACATAGCAATAAAAATATTAGATCGTGTCTCCAAAAATATTTATTTTAAAACATTATTGTGTTAATGAAAATAGCACAATTGATTTCCCAACAAAAAAATAAAATGTTAAAAATCATTCTAGACTTGCCTGAACACAATATTTTTTTACATCCGATTAAATTATTGACGCAGTTTTAAAACTAATATTAACCGTCTTAGCGGCAGCTTTGTTTCCATACATATAAGGTGAATTTTGTTTCTGGTTTCTGAATCACATTAAATTGTACAATAGACTCAATTAAGTTTGAAAGGATCACTTTAGTGCACTTTACTATATTTACTTACACAAGTTAGGCTTATATATTTCCTAGATTTTGGACTTGGACATTAAGATCAAAGTTGACGTTGGTCAAACTAGCTTTTAAAAAATGGCACACAAATAAAATATATTTGAAGATGAGATTTCCTTGTAATTTCATTATAACATTTTCTGGGTGAGTCTAGCTAGCATAGTTGTTGTTTTTTTTGTTGTAAAATACACTTTTAATTATTGGATTGTTGCCAGGTTAACCAAAGCTTGTTTAGATTGTACCTGTGATATTATCTCACCCAATTGGTCCCAATTTGATAAATCAGATCTCTACTGAAGTTTAAAATCTCTAGAAATTAATTAAAATTTGTTGATGACTTAATTAAAGTTTATTTGTAAACTTTTAATAAGCCTACATCTTCACAGTTTTAGCCTGTATTATTTTACATAACTTTTTTTTAAAATTAACACCTCGTCTTAACTTACTACCCGTTCGAGTTACACGCTTATGTACTAATTACGCTAGTCGGATTAGAAAGGTTATATTTAGAGGAAGTGCACCCACATTTGCATGGAGGGAGAGTGGAAAACCACCATCAGTACACCTGGTTAATATTCAAGGCCAGTACACACCAAGCTCGCGAACTGTTCGCGAACAACTGACGAACTCCGTGTGTACTAGAGATCGCGAGATGATCGTGTTCGGTGTCTGTGTTCCGTAGAAGTTCGCTACATGAGCGGTAACTTCAAAGAAACTGTTAGCGAACACGTGGCGAACAGCACTTGCTGTGTGAGCATGTTTATTAGGCAGGAATAATTATTCGCCCTATTCAGTTAAAATCTGTTCATACTTCTGTTAGCACAATGAAAGGGAGTGAAGAACAGATTGTGAATTTAATTGAACAGTATCATTTACATCCGAATCTATGGAATACAAAAAATCCTAACTATAAAAAAAAGGAATACGAAATAGGACTCAATGCGACAAATAGATTTCCTGATTATAAAACTGGTACAGGCAATTGTAGCATCTTCCTCACGCGATAACATCCACATTTTGCGAACTGCTGACGGACTGTTCTCAAACTACATGGCGAACATGGAGAATATGACTTCATTAATCAAAACGTTTGGTGTGGACGTCATGCTCGCGAACTGTTCACGAATAGCTCGCCAACACTTGATTTTGGTCTGTACGCTCTACTCTCGTGTTAGACTAGACTGTCGAAGATTGGGGTTTGATCCGGTCGGGTGCACTGAGGGTGGTTTTCCCTAAGTGGTTTTCCATTCTTCTTCCACGAAAATGTGTCTCTACTTCCTCTCAATTAAACCTTCCTAATCCCTAAACCATTAGTGTAATCACATAGGCGTACAGCCCGAACGTATAGTAAGACGTGGCCTTAAAAAACAAAACAAAAATTAGACATTCATATCCCTTTTCGGCCCTCTCTAAATCTAACACTATTTTTTTCTCTGAGTAACTCTTACAAACTCAACCTTCTTGAGCGATGAATTGGTAGCGCCGAATTTTACTTTTATTCTAAAAGAAGAGCCAAACTAGGAGAGTAATTTAAGGAGTTTTCTTATGATTAAGGACTTTATTTAAGTTCTTCATTAAAATATTTTGAAAATACTTTCATTTCGATTGGTTTTATACATATGATCTCCATGTATTTTTCTTATTTTTACCATTTTACCTCTCTCTATCATGTTTTCATTTACTAATTTAAATTGTTGTTTAGCTCTAGGCTAATTATTGTTTTCCGGTCCAATCTATATTTTCTTGCCATCTTAAGTAATTTTAATAGACGGTTTGTTTGTAGATCTTGCGACTGTTAGTCAGCACTATAATAAAGGAAATTGAAACTATTATTATTACAATTATTATTATTAGCCTAGTAATAATATTAAGAATCAAATAGCCGAAGATATTATTTGTGCTTTTTGAGAGGAATACTCCATCTAGATATCATATTCTGAAAATTAAAAAATGGCACCTGGACACGGGAATCGAACCCGGTACCTTCGGCTTAGTACGCCAATGCTCCAACACTGAGATATCCAGGAGTTGTCCCATGCCCAGGGTCATTCTCCACTCATATTTAAGGCAGAGTCTATGATGGACGTGCGGAAATCGTCGGCTTTATTCACGAGCTATCAGATAACGCAGCCATCTTCGACTCGGTAGTTGGCTTATTACTGCCACTTGTACTTGTACGACTCCTGGATAGCTTGTTGGTTAGACCATTGGCGTACTAAGCTGAAGGTCCGGGTTCGATTCCCGTGTCCAGGTGTCATTTTTCTATTTTTCAGAAATAGTAATAATAATATTTACTATAATTAACTAATTGTACTTAACCTTGCACAAAATCACTTAGTCCTACATATTATATAAATAATTGCAGTAAAATTTATAATAATCATATAAATTAATAGTAAAATTAATTTAAAAAATATATCTAACTGCTAATAAGCATGTATTTAGAGTTGAAACATTTCTTGAAAATGATTTAGTTGACATAATCAAAACGTCGTAATATGTTCTTTAATAATTTAATTGGATAATACTTGCGGCAACTGTCATTCAGTTTTGTGGCAGTTAGTCACTTTCCGAGTTAATAGTTACCATCCACTGTTCCAAGCTTGAAAGTTAAACACGTTTGAGTCTGCTTCAAAACATTGTATAATGAGTCACTAACTAGTCAAGTTACAACGAAATTCCCTGAAGAAGTTGCGAAATTGTCTAAAGTTCTCTTAAACTAAGTAATTCAAACAAGAAACAATTTTTAATAAGACAACATTTTTAGTGTATTTTTTATACGTGGAAATGAAAAAAGTATCGATTATGCTTATTGATTTAAGACATCATAAAATCAGCGGAAAGAATATTTTCAAAATTTAGCTTATTTAAAAAATATATTATTAAATTAACAACATTTTATAGATCAATAATTTCCTCAACTTTATCATCTTGTAGACAACTTTTAAATTGAACACTCACTTTGCTATGAAAGATAGCAATCTTACCATGACAGGCTATTATGGTGCAGCTTACAAGCTGGGGCCAATACTATAATCGGTCAAGGTAAGGCCTTTCAGGGTAAATGGAGGGTAATTAGAGGTGGGAAATATTTTTTTGACGTGAATACGTCTTTAAATTTGCTACCATACGGGGGCAATCCAAAATATATAATGATAACAAAATCGGGGGATACATTTTGGTGTTGTAGTTTCGAATCTTTCCTCTACATCCAAAATTAAATTATACCACTGGATAGCTAAAGGATCAAAGAATTCATTACGATAAGCGAGAACAGTGACGCATCGCGCGCGGTGGAGGGAGAAGCGCCGCCATTTTGAGTTTATTTTGCTGCGTATCGAGATTTGCAATTAGTATAACTTTTGACTCGGAGAAGTTGTCAATCTATCGATTGTATATAAAACATTAGTAAAGTTATATTGTAACACAATAATTATTTGTTTCCTTGCTTTTATCCTAAATACATAAATAAAAATATTTTATTTAAAAAATATAACCCATTACATAAACGTATTCACGTACAACACACGGCCGTGTCCATGACACAGCCACACCCCATTTTTTAACTTGCTAGAAGCTTAACTTTTAATTCATGATTCCCGTTCGGGCTATCCGCAATTTTATACTTTTTAAAGTGGGAAAGAGGAGGGTTGAATTTAGAAAAAGTGCATCCTTATTCACGTAGAAAAGTACTGAGGACTTATTTTTATAAAACATAAATATATTTAGCTGGATTCAAACCAAGACTATCCCATCACCGGTAAGCCTTTGGTCACACGGCCATCGGTGTGGGTAATTTATTTGGCTGTATGGTTACTATTATATTTTATTTGTAAATTACTTGGATAATTTTGTATTTTCTATTAGTATTATTAAAGTACCTTCTACTTAAAAGTATGTTTTCAAAAACGTTTTAATTTACTAAATTAAATTATATTTTTTAGACTTAACGCGTTTTTACAATTATATCATTTTTTTCATAGCTTCTTTTTTTCTTGACCTAGATCGG
This sequence comes from Timema podura, assembly GCA_033556935.1. Lineage (NCBI taxonomy): Eukaryota > Metazoa > Arthropoda > Insecta > Phasmatodea > Timematidae > Timema > Timema podura. Next base: position 44,089,816 of record JAVRXN010000013.1, on the reverse strand, counting down.
GCGAATTTCCTTCCGTATCGCATTAGAAGTAATGAAGAAAGGCTGGATGGGCTCTTTCATGGAATAAAAAAAACCGGCCTGCAAAAAAAAATATAAAATTGGCTTTTTGCCCGTGAAGAACTGGAAGTTCTTGAGAAATATGATTTCTTAGAAGTTGAGAAGAAATTCAAGTCTGCATATAAGAGTTATACCTAATATGAAATATCTTCACAGATACAATAAGAAGAATGCCTCTACCATCATAATTTATAGCACAGATAAGCAAGTTGGGAATGTATTGCATTTGGTTCGCCCTGATCCATTTCATTTTATCATATTTATTTTTTTGGCAGGAGCGTTGTAAGTTGTCCGTGTTATGGGGGAAATTGTTGGCAGTAGATTTTCCTATCTGAATGACAGCGGCTGAATTTCGATCGCAAGAAACGTTTGATTACACTAATGTTACCTTTTTTTTCATGTAGAGCATAATATAATAAGGCACTGCTAAATGATCAAAAAAATCTTACTATAAAAAACAGTTGAATTAAATGGTTTTTCATAAATTTGTAAAATCTTCACTAAACGCGTTCACCCTTGTAAGTTGACCACAATTGCACTCAAAGGAGAAAGTTTCATCTCCCCCCTTAATGAGCTGGCTTGCTTTTGAACCCTTCGCGTTACCAGAAAGTCATTAAACTGGGTTCAAGCTTTGCTGGCGAACACGGGATTTTTTACTTTAATATAATACTCACCGTCCTGTTTTATGTTGTAAGGGGGAAACATGTATTCGGGCCCACCAATCTTTTAGAAGTACTATCTCGGCTCAAAGACCTAACTAAAATGTTCCAAATCCTTTTGCATATAATTAGGATCGTGTTATACCATGGGCACAGACAAGGCACACACCAGACCCACAGCTTTCAGATTAAAAATAACTGCGCCTATTGGGAGAGTTTGAGTCTTTCACCACGAGGAGCGCTACATGCTATCCCAAGTAACACCATCGCTTTCAAACAGATGTTTTTAGTAACAGTTCACTTTGAAGATGGTTTTTATATAAAACGGACAAAAATATATTTCTAATATCATTAAACATGCATCCAAAATACAAGGTTCAGGTATCGGCCCCGCCCCCTTTCCTATAAACAATCCCCCAACCCCAAACAAGCCTACTCATACTTCAAATTACAAAGAAAACGAAGAATACAATGGCACTTTTTTTTGTTCAAGTGAAAATTTGTAAAATGGTCTAGTTGTAAACAATCTTCAAATAGTGTTGAGTAGTTACTTGTCTGAAAATGTCGGTTCATTGAAAGGCACTAAGAGGGTGAGTTGGAGGGGTGATTGCTGTTAGCTGAACTATTGTGTTAGGACCTTCACCCCTTTACAACGACAATTTGAAAACGATTTGCTTCACTTGGAACTGCAACTAGCACTCCCCAGTGACTAACCTGTCTCAAGGAGCGCGAAGAAACTCCCCTAAGTCTGAGGGGCTTGTGTATACTTTGTCTTTAGCCATTGTTAGGTTAGTTTCGGTTGGGTTAACATTGTGCTGTATCATACTATCCATCAGCTGCTGTCTTTAATTCACTTTGCGAAAACATTTACATTCATCCTTAATGCAACGCCTCTATTAAAATATACGTTTGTCTTCCAAATATTTCTACACAACGAAAGGTAACGTCTAGATCAGGGCTCCAAAACCCTATGCCCGCGGGCGCCATGGCGCCCGCCGAACTTTTTGCGTCTGCCCACCCCTTTTTGATCACAGCTGAAAAGTTCTTGACTAATAATTGTAACCTATCACTTTTCCGACAAAAATCAAGTTTGTGCTTATTTCCAGGTAATATGTTCTCAGGAAGTTGGTGATTGAAAGCCCCCCTCTTTCCAATCCATTCCTCTCATTTCTCTTTCTTTGCCGGCTCATTTTCAAAGTGTACTTTATTACTAGGAACTATCATTCTACTCACTAATACCATGCTAATACTTCCTATTTCCTTTGTAAATATCTTGACATGGGTCTACCCAGCTTTGTTGCTTGAATAAACACAGAATAAATATATATTTTAAAAATGTACATAAGCACCAAAATGGTGAGTAGCTAAATATTTCCTTGTTTATTTATTTTGGACTTGTTAAAATCGTAAATAAAGCAGTATTTTTTATTTATATACATTGACATTTGGTTTGGTGAAAATGGTTTTAATTGTTTTAACTGGTTTTGGACTAACTTTGCGTGTGTACTATTTGCGTTATTTTATATGCAAATTTAAAAAATATTCTTTTAAATTTTAAACTCACTATTTTTTAAATAATATGTAGTTTTGTGTTTGTGTTATTTGCATTACGAATTATGTTCGGCTATAAATTTAGTTGAAAAAGTGATTGGTGCCCGCCGCACTACCGTTAGTTTTGAATGTGCTTTAAAGTACAAAAAGGTTGGGAACCTCTGGTCTAGATGATTAAAATTATATATAGGGCGACACTCCTAGTATTTACGAGAAAATAATAATAATATTAATAATAATAAAATACCTTTAGCTCAGCTAACTCTGACAGTGGCACGATTAACCTTAACACTCGATACCAATGGGTGTGCTCGGGAACATTTTCTGGATGATGCAATGTTAATAATAATAACACTACCTTACCTACAACAATGGTGTGCTGTAAATCTCTACAAGAGTTGGAAAAAAAACTTAAAATAAAACATGAACAATTGAAATAAAAATGAATGAAATGTACTAATTTTAAATTACAATTAAAAACAATTATTGAAATTTGTGTGTGTTATTATTATTGTTTCCTTGTTACCACATCCAAATACTACTTAATCAATTAATCCATTAAAATAATAATCTCCGAACATGGTTAAATTTAGGAGTTAAAATACCAGAGTAAAAGAAATAAACGGTACGGAACTCCGCACAAACTTACTCGCTCTATTTTTTTAGAAATGTAGATATTTACTCAAAATTCGTAATATAAAATACACTAGCATACTCCCAAGAACAAATTGCGCTAGACATACGTAAAACATTTTTTATTCATGGTTTTAAATTTCATAATTTTATTTTTAAATAATTAACGTCTTCATTTGTATATTTGGATCAATACAAAATATCGATATTGGGTCCCCAAGGGTCAACACTTCGTATTAAAATTTTGACTTACAGTTAAAATGTTTGTCATTTTAGTAGGGGATATCTTATGGCTATTGCATTGCTATTAAATTTCTCTCTTATAAATTTTGACCAATTAAATAGGTAATTATTGACTATTGAGTCTAAAATGAAAGACATAGAATCGTTATAGCCGATTTTGAAAAAATGGAATTTTTCACTTTTCACTCTTTAGTAAACTGCTATTAATTTTAGGGTTAGACAGACGGCGCTGCAAAAACCACTTTTTAGGGTTCGGGGGGTCATGAGACGTCAACATCCATCAAAATCTAGAGTTCAATTTTTTTGACGATTACAAAACTAACTGTAAGGTAGCGAGAAAATAAAAATATTGATATTGGTTCCCCGTGGGTCAACACTTCGTATTAAAATGTCGACTTCTGGTTTAAAATTTTCGACATTTTACTAGGGGTTGCACATCTATGGTTATTGCATTGCTAATAAATTCCTTATTTATAAATTTTGGCCAATAAATTAGGTAAATATTGAATCAAATAGCCAACGCTATTATTTATGCTGTTAGTCAGGATTACTCCATCTAAATATCATATTCTGAAAATTGAAAAATGACACCTGGACATGGGAATCGAACTAAGTCAAAGGTCCCGGGTTCGATTCACCGTGTCCAGGTGTCATTTTTCAATTTTAAGAATAAATATTGATTATTGATTTTAAAACTATAGAGATAGATAATTGTTGTACAAACATTTCTCCTAAGAAGTTGAAAGAAAGAAAACATACACTTTTTAAGAGACTTACTCATTTCTTACTCTATGGTATTAGAGTATTATTGCGTTAAAACTTAATTAGTAGGCTAACTCTTTACAACTAAAGCTAACAAAATTGTATTAATATATTTGCCAATATTTCAGAAAATATTGGTTTTATAAAAATATATTTTATAAAAAAGTTTTTTATTTTTAATAGTACTACAATTTTGCAATGATAAGTTATTTAGTATCTCAAATAGTTGCGGATATACGGTAATTTCCGCTTCTATAAAGTATCCTAAAAGTAATTTTCATGGGAAAATGCAAACAGCCATTTTATTTATAATTTTAATCAACGCTTATATACGAATTTTAATCAAAATCGTTACAGCCGATTTTGAGAAAATCGATTGTTTCTCTTTTCACTTTTTATTAAAAATACTCTTAATTTTGGGGTTAAAAATACACACAGACAGACGGCATTGCAAAAACGACTTTTTAGGTTTCGGGGGGTCATGAAACGTCGACATCCATCAACATCTCAGGATATATATATTTTTTAAGGTCGCAATAATTGTAGTGTAAGTTAAAAAAAAATACATATATTTGCGTATAACTTGAAAGTTATTGGTTTTATAAAAATGTGCTAAGAATAAAATATTTGTATTATAAATAGTTCTACATATTTACAATGATAAGTAATTTCATATCTCAAATAGTTTTGGAGATATGATCAAATTATTATTATTATTATTATTATTATTATTATTATTATTATTATTATTATTATTATTATTATTATTATTAGCACCGCGTCTTACTACCCGTTCGGGTTATACGAACTTACGCTAATGTGCAATGGTAGGGTGATTGTGAGATGAAATGGAGAACCTACAGTTTAACGTGGAATCCGAACCACGGTGGAGGCCTGGCATTCCTCACATTCACAAGTTGTGATTAATACACATCTTGTCAGAGGTGAAGGAAGGGTTTGGCATTCAGATAAATCCGTGCCGGAACCGAGGATTGAACCCCGGACCCCCAGCACGGAAGTCTGACACCTTACCCCTAGACCACCAGGTCAGCGATATGAAAAGAGTGAGAATTAACGCATCAGACCGGAGTCCTTAAAGTCATTTTGCCGAAATATTGAGAGTAACCATTTTGTTTAAAATATTTATAAAAATGTTTTGAAATTAAATGTAATCAAAATCGTTAGAGCTAATTTTGAGAAAATCGACTTTTTCTCTTTTTGCCCTTTAGTAAACTACCCTTAATTTTAGGGTTAGATATTCGATTCAAAAAACCCCTCGGGGCAACCATATGAAAACCCTAGATACCAAGTTTTAGTCCGATCGGTAAGAGAGTTTAGGCTCTAGTCGTAGGTACAGACAGACAGACGGAAATTCAAAAACAATTTTTTCGGATTCGGGGGGTCATGAAACGTCAATATTCATCAAAATCTCGAGTTCGATTTTTTTGACGATCACTATACTTTCTCTACCTATAAGATAGAGAGAAAGTAAATATAATATAGGCTAAGCATATTTGATATTGGAGTTTTAAGTTAAAAAAAAGTATTGTTAAAAAAAAGTCAATGGCATTAATATTTTGACATAAAATAGAATATTAATTAATGTTCTGGATTTAATAAAGTGTCTGAATGTATGTAGTCTTTTCTGAAGGTTTTATATTAATCCTGGATTCTTGATGATAAAAAGAGAGACAGAAAAAATATGTATAAATGAAGATTTGGCTGGATCTCACCAAGAGAATAGGTTGTGTGGAAACAGCAAAATATAGGAAATCTGTTTCCGTTTCTTAATTGCAAACAATCCATAGAATATCAATAGGCTCTAGTTCTTCCTTAGACACTCAGCTTCCTATTGATATATTAATATCCCACTTTTAAACTAAGCTTACACTTTTAAAATAAATGTATTATGGAACCACACATATTTGGGTCCATACTTAAAGGACGCAGAAGAAGAAGATCCCAATCTTCTTCAAAAGTGTTTCAGGAATCAAATTTAAAAACGTTCTATTTTTTACGAGTCCAAAGAGGAAACTTATACATTATAACAAAAGATAAAATGTTGGCTATGGACTAGAGATGAATATAAAATAAAATGCAAATTCAATATAAAGATTGAAATATATGTCAATGAATATGAACAAAGTTTCTTAAAAGAATTAAATTGTCTATTTCCATCTGTCAAAATTGAAATGCGCGCTAGTTTGGAGTTATTTACATCAAGTCTTTTTCTTTTCTTACTTCTTTTATAATTACGAGACACGCCACTCACTTGTTTAACAGATCTGCGCATGCCTTGAAATAAAATAATGGCCGACATTGAAAGTAAATAAAGAAGAGTCAAAAAACTACTTAGAAAGATAAATATGTTTAATAAAAAGGTAAGTTTTCTTCCATAGCTCAAAATTCATTATTTTAATTATTTTAAACAGTGTTAGACGATCTTCCTTCGGTTTTATTGTGAATAGATGTAAATATTATTATTTTGTCACGCATGGCAACACAGCGCGTTATGCTGCGGCTGAACTTTGAAGTAAACAGCATTTAAAACAAAAATAAATGGTAAAATAATTAACAAATTATAAAAAATATAAGGAAATACGTGGTAGGGTGGCAAATAACGTTACAGGCCCTAAAAGCAGGGGCCGAGCTACTTTGGATTTACACGTTTGCCGAAAAACTAGCGCAGAGCAGAAACGTGGTCACGTGATAAACTCTAAGCCAATCACAATATTTCCACCTAATTGGCACGAGCTGTTCCACTCAAGTTCAACTTACCTCTGCTTTGTCCGCTCTGCCTGAGATATTCGGCACAGGAGAACAAATCAAATCTCCGAACCAACCATCACAAATCAGTACGCATGCGCATTTGTCAACGCATGCGCTCTACAGCCAGAAGCTAGCAGACAGCTTCGTTGGCTTTTGTGAGGAGATTTGAAATAACCCGTTAATGTAAAGCGTGTGTATCGATGTATTGGATTGTTCCACGACACAGCGTTATAATTTAAAAACATCCATCAGTAGAATTATCTAAAATATATGTTTATCTACTAGAAAATAAAATATGTTGATAATCTTCTGTTTAAAGTTAGAGTTGCAATTCAACATGGGTAAACATACAGCGAGTGCGCGCGAACACACACACACACTTAAAACATTTATCGAAATAAAAATCTAAATTTGATATAATTTAATGATCCATGTTTGGTAACTTTTGGTCCTTCTGGGTTGATTCGCATCAGGGAAACAGAGGAAACCTGGAAAAGTTAAGGAATTATGTGGTTAAAGAGAAATTCAAGTGAATTTGAAAACCTCCTTGGATTTTTAAAAATATTTTTATGATAGATTAGCGTATCTCAATGTGTACTATTAGTTAAGATATTCTGAAAATTGAAAAATGACACCTAGACACGGGAATCGAACCCGGGACCTTTGGCTTAGTACGCCAACCACTGAGCTATCATGAATCGTCCTGTGCCCAGGGTCATTCTTCACTCATATTTTAAAGCAGAGTCTATGATGGACGTGTGGAAATCGTCGGCTACAAATGTGTGATTTTATTAAGATCACGAGCTATCAAATAACGCAGCCATCTGCGACTCGGTAGTTGGCTTAATGCTGCTGGGTTCGTTTCCCGTGTCCAGGTGTCATTTTTCAATTTTCAGAAATGATATCTAGATGGAGAATTCCTCACTAAAGCATAAATAATAGCTTCGGCTATTTGATTCTTACTAAAGAGCTTTGACGCATGAGTCGTTAAGAATTATTATGCAAAGAATTTAATAAAAAAACATTCAAAATATTGTTTTTTTTTAGAGCCTTGCATTTTAAACAATGGGAAAATGCATATTTCTTGTTCTAAGAGATTTAAAAAACTAAAAAAGTATGGTAAGGCCTAACATTGCTACTAAAATAAATGTAAGCTCAATTCGCAACTAAAATAGACCTAATTGGGAATAATGGTAGATAATAATAATGGCGTGTCTGGTAAACGTAAATATGTAGTTCAGTTTGCGGGAAGATTAGCCAGTACTAATGTACCGTTGTCCAGGGGATTCCAGAATGTACTGATTGTACAATGTACATCCCTTCCTTGGAGGCTCTTTCTACGTCCCGATTAGGTGAGGGGATGATGATGGTTAATATGATGGGGTGGAGCCAATAAAGATATTAGCCTAACTTAAGCTTTACTAACCCTGGGAATTGCTTCCCTTTCGATAAAAAAATAATTCTCCGGTACCAACCGAGAATTGAGCCCAGGATCTTTTAAGTCAGCAGTTAGGAGGCTAGTTATAGTGATAAATGCAGTGTGTTTACACCAAGCGTTGCGACCGTTTACAGAAAAACTAAATATGTAAATAGTCTATTTAGCGTCAAATGCTGATTTAAAAAAATAGCCATGTAGTCGTGAGAATTATTGATACGCCTACTGTTAAATCTAACCCCAAACCCACATTCCCCGCAACTGTAATTATTCCTAGTTCTAGCCCTATATTTTGTTAACGACTTCCTTTGTATGCATTGCGTTCGGCCGCTATTTTAGTCTCAATACAAAGGATTAACATTCCTAAGCACTGCTTCTGGGCTGTAATCCAGCGCGTAATTCACAATATATTACTTAGCACAGTTGGTGCCATTGTCGCGCCGGTTGTAATGACCGAGCAGCTATGAATGGGGACGAAAAAAACACACCCAGGGGTGTACAACAGTGGGTTATTCACTTATTACATAATAATGAGACATTAACTTTACAGCTGTAGGATACAATTATTTTGAACTAAGATCTCAGCCGCTTAGATGGTGGCATAGTCTAAGCTGTCACTCGCAATAGACTAGGACTGCCTATGACGGGAGGATTAGGGTTCGAATCCCGGTCGGGTGTACTGAGGATGGTTTTTACTAAATGGTTTTCCACTCTGCCTCCACAAAAATGTGGGTTCACTTCCTCTCAAATCAACCTTACTCATCCCTAACCCATTAGCTTAGTACATAATTGAATAACCCCCCGTTTGTGCTATGCACATAATATATAATAATTACGCAAATGTGCTTAGGGATGACAAAGGTTGAGTATAAAGGAAGTGTACTTTCATTTGTATGAAGTGAGATTGGAAAAAATAAATCTAAGTAAAAACACCCTAAGTACACCCGAACAGGATTCGAAGCCCGTTATACCCGTCATCGGAAGTTCAGTCTATTGCGAAAGTGGCATCTTAGACTAAGCGTGTCAAACTCACTCGATCAGGGCCACATTGAAAATGTAAAAATAGTTAGGTGTCTGCATTTCAGAAAAGGTAATATTGTCACCATCTATCGTAAAAAAATAACTTTAATTTTAAATTCATTATTATTACGAAGAGAAAATTAGAATAATATGTAGAACTTTTTTTTAATTTGAAGTCCAAGGGATATCTAAAAAAAATTCGAAATAGACAAATTTCAAATGAATCCTTTTTATGAGTATCTAGGCAGCTGGAACACAACAAATCAATAACTTCAAAATATGCTACATATAAACACACACTTGTTATATTTGATAAATAAAACACACGTACACAATATGTACATACAATGAAAAAACAAATAAAATTTAAACACAAAATATAAAACTTGTAAAAATTAACATAGTAAAACTGAAGACTTAAATCAATCAAGGCGTTACGTGATTACGTTGTCACACAGAAGCGATGAAAGCCGAACCAACACGTCCCCTAATATAGGCAACCCGCTCGCCACCCGCCACTGTAAGTGTTCTCCGCTTTATTCGTCAATAAATCTAACTTTGTATGACATTCTTAGCATATAAGTGTGATTTAATAAAGATCGTTAAGTTAGGTTTGAAATTAATACTAATTAGAAAAAATTAACAATGGGTAGGCTTCGAACTATCCAAATATTTCATTCTAAAATTCAAACTAAATATTATTTTTTAATCATTGATTTAAATGGGAATTTCACAAAGACTCATGGTGGGTTTGAATTAACCGATTTTTCAAATTAATCAATAATTAATTAGTCAGATCCTTCTGTATATAAAATATTAAGAGCTATTATCTATTTTTTCCCAGAAGTTCGAGACTTTATTTTGCAGTAAGGGTTGTGAAAATTAGACTTTAAGATGGAGTGCTAGTGAGCGTGAGTTTAGGGAAGTATTTTTGAAGTTTTTACAGCAGAAACATTTTTGGCCAAAATAAATCAAATATTTCTTCTATAGAAACATATAATTTAGTTTTCTGCACATGCTAATCTCAACAGTCCTTGAATATCTGTCAGGGGGGTCCTAAAATTTAATGACAACATTTTCTCTTAATTTAAAAAGTTTGTCACCAAATGCCACCATGCTCATGCCAGATATTCAAAAACCGTTGAGATTAGCACGTGCAGAAAACTAAACTATATGTTTCTATAGAAGAAAAATTTGATTTATTTTGTTCAAAAAATGTTTATGCTATAAAAACTGAAAAATTAGCGCACTAAATTCGCGCTAACTAGCACCCAGCCTTAAAGAATATATTTAAATCTAGTGTTGAAGTCACGTATATAATTTATGACGAATCCGTGTCTGTAAGATATTATCTCGGCTGTTGAATAAAATTATATAAAACAATCTGTTAACACATTGATAAACTTTGCAAATATTTGATGCGCAATTTAAACATTTTTTTGTCCGTATAACGTGAACAGATTGTAAGACGTGGTGATAAAAAAAAACTTTAAAAACATCTATCTTTGTTGAGTAAAGAGTAAAAATATGGCTGACCATGCTCACTTGCTAGAATTCCTAAAATAATGACAAAATTCCAAATGTTGTATCCTCAAATTGTGTATCTACACTTACTCTATGGGCTATGGCATTGAGAACTCGAAAAGTCATTGCTGTACTTATTAAAGTACGCCACCTATTCCTATCTTGAGCTAGTTCTATCCAGTTAACCTCATTAAACCCTCTCTCTTTCAGGTCAATTCTAATGCTATCCTCCTATCTCAGTCTAGGTCTCCCCAATGGTCTCTTCCCATTGGGTTTACCAGTCAGTATCCTGAACACGGTTCTAGATTCTCCCATTCGCGCTGCTTGTTCTGCCCACCGTAATCTACGAGACTTGACTATCCTAATAATGTCTTGTGGTGATTAGAGGGTATGAAGCTTATCAATATGTAATCTCCTCCACTCCCCAGTAGCTTCATCCCTTTTAGGAGCATATATATTCCTAAACACCTTGTTTTCGAACATCCTAATACTATTCTCGTCATGTAGCTGTATTTATACAATGATTAAAGTAAAATGCATCGGGCCACGTTGTATGTTGGTTCATAAAAAGGTCTTCGGACCGCACAGAATCATGGATCGTACAACATACGGTCCACATGATGCAAGTTTGACATGCCTGCCTTAGAGCATGTGATCACCGAGGCGGGACGATTTTTAAATTAATTTGCAAACAATGCTACATACAAAGGAATTATGGCAACACATGACTTAAAACTAATTTATTCCAAGACAATACAACTAACATATATACATACATACATACATACATACATACATACATACATACATACATACATACATACATACATACATACATACATACATACATACATACATACATACATACATACATACATACATACAAGACATACATACAAGACATACATATACATACATATACATACATACATACATACATACATACATACATACATACATACATACATACATACGTACGTACATACAAGACATACAAACATACATACATACATACATACATACATACATACATAACATACATACATACATACATACATACATACATACATACATACATACATACATACATACATACATACATACATACATACATACATACATACATACATACATACATACATACATACATACATACTACATACATACATACATACATATACGTACGTACATACAAGACATACAAACATACATGCGTACATGCATAGTCACGTGGTTCCCTTACGGAGTAGGCAAGAAACTGTACATATAGCTAAAAAAAAAACCTTCTTTTGATCCTCACACTCTACCTTCATAACTAACATAACACATACTATTCTAGACCCAAGAATAGTATGAAACTATTCTAGTCCTTTCCGGTACTTGATTAAACCAGGTGACCTTTGATATACAACTGATATACAACACATCTCTCTAAAGTCTAACCCCTGGATTACAGGGATAGATCATTATTAACTGTAGCTAATTTAACGTTCCAAAAATAAATATTAACACGGGGTGTACCATGACCATCTTACCCGCGCGTAACAGACGAAACATTTTATATCCGGCTATATTATATAAAAACGAAAACAATAGCATCAGTGGATGCGTGGACTGAATGTCAGGATTATCTAGTCTGGTTTTCCGGGTACAAGTCAGGGTTCAATCCTGGCTGGGTGTACTGAAGATAGTAAGTTTTTCTACATGGTTACATAACTGATAAACATTACAAAAATTACAGATATGACATTTTCTCGTAGAAAATATAAATAAAGCCAAAATAGTTTTAAATTATTTTGACTTAACGAGATTTGGAACTAAGATTTGAAATAAATAATCGAACTGGCACCAGAATCAATAAAGTTTTGGCCTGTTGCCTATTCACAATGTATGGGCGGGAGGGGTGGGGGCACACATTTATTTGATAGACTAAAGATGTACTATTTATTAATAACTTATTTAAGACGGGAGTGTAGGAAAAGCGAGTTAAGGGTGGTGTTTTTGAAGTTTTTATAACAAAAAGTTTAATTTTCTTCACATGGTGGTATCAACAGTTTTTGAATATCTGTCATGAGCATGGTGTCATTAGTTGGAAAACTTTTTAAATGAAGAGAAAAAGTTTTCATGAAATTCGAGGACACCCTTAACAGATATTGAATAATTGTTGATATCACTATGTGAAGAAAATTAATACCTATGTTTCTACTAGAGAATTATTTGATAACCGCCTAGGTGGCGTAGTTGGCTACCACGCTAGTCGTGTTGAGCTCGACTGCCGAGGACGGGGAGATCGAGGTTCGAATCTCGGTCGGGTGAACTGGGGGTGGTTTTTCCTAAATAGTTTTCCACTCTCCCTGCACGCAAATGCGGGTTCACTTCCTCTAAATTCAACCTTCCATATTCCTAATCCATTAGCGTAATTTGTACTTAAGCGTATAACCCGAACGGGTAGTAAGACGCGGTGCTAAATAATAATAATAATTATTTGATTTCTTTTGACCGAAAAAATGTTTTCATATAAAAACTTGCAAAAATACTGCCCTTAACTCACCTTCCCTACACTCCCTCCTTTGTGACATAATATGCTATATACACTTAATTATATTATTATTACTATTAGCATCGCGTCTTACTACCCGTTCGGGTTATAAGCACTTACGCTAATGTGTAATGGTAGGGTGATTGTGAAATGAAATGGAGGACCTACAGTTTAACGTGGGATCCGAACCACGGTGGAGGCCTGGCATTCCACACATCCACAAGTTGTGATTAATATACGTCTTGTCAGAGGTGAAGGAAGGGTTTGGCAATCAGATAACTCTACGCCGGGACCGAGGATTGAACCCCGCACCCCCAGCACTTAATTATAAATCTAACAGTTTGTACATTTTATCCGCGTGTAGGTAAAATACTTTTTCCCTAAAAGGTTCCTAGACCACGTAGAGGGTATATTTTTAAATACATCTTCTGAAGAAGTCCCAGACACAAATGTCCATATAGGCCTACCCAATTAGTTTGTAACCGGATGGACATCAGATAATGCACCGGAATTTAATAGTCTAGGAATGTCATCATAAGCTAGGTGACCGTTCTGTGACCCCCAATAACTTGTTAGTTGAAACAACTTTGAGGAGTTTGAATATGTCATTGCTTACGTCACCCAGTACACAGCAGCTAAAGTATGTTCAGCGTAGGAATTGTTTTCTGTAAGGCCTTTTTCCCTACCAGAAAGCTATTATATAGTAGGATATTGGTAGGAAAAAAAGACCTTTCAGAGAGTAATTCCTACCGTGAACGGAGTATATATTTTATTACTAAGACAGCCATACATACTTTTTTTTAATAAGTATAATAATGATATAAATTGGACATTGGTGTGGAATTTAAAGGTTTATTTATTTAAAGTTCCAAAATGTGACCTGATTTTTTGTGTATATAACGCGCTGGCTTGTGTACTGAGTGACGTCACACGCTCAGCCAATCGGATGTATTTCTCCATCTGGCGCTACCTTCTATTCTCTTTACATTGGTTGCAGCTATGCTTTTATGTATCTGTGGATTCTCTGTTATGAGTACCCGATTTAGAAGAGGAATGGTCTAACTAAGGCGTCATTCACATGTTAGACTAGCCTGCTGGTGATGGGGATATCGGGGTTTGAATCCCGGTAGGGTCTAATTGGGGTGGTTATTCATAAATAACGGTTTCTCACTCTCCTTCCATGCAAATGCGGGCAGACTACCTCTAAAATGCGTCCTTCCTCATCCATACCCCATTAGATTAATGATCATATATACGTATAGCCTGCACAGTTAGTAAGACGCACTGATAAAAAATATGGTTATGAGTACACTCTGACGTTTTTCACTGAATATCATCTCAGAATAAACCGCATAGTTACTATTGGGAAACAACGTTGTCATTCTCTCGTTTTTTTTGTGGTCAATCTCATCTCAAATATAAGACAAGTTTCGCAACGCTGGTTAGTCGAGGTTGCCAGTAGCGCCTTCTTACCCCAGCATACAACCTTCAGACATAACTGAGAGCGAGGAGATTTGGCAACAGTCAACTGAGAGAGAGAGGGAATATAAAGCTTTTCTCCATAAGACCTACAGTTACCTCAGCAATGATTTTGAGTATAGTTGGTCAAGTTTTGTCTCTCAATATATATAGTCAACAGTTTGGCTACCCCTACATTCAAATAACTGAAGCTCCTCCCTCCATTTCTTGGGCTTACACCCAGATTGGTGGTCGTTAAACCTCCCGGAAACGAACTACTAATACCTCTTACATAATATATATATATACACATGTTATGTATATATTATGTGTATATATATATATATATACTTGAGCTCTGAGACTGTATTTCAATTTTACTTCAGAGTGGTACTTGGTGAGCTTGTAGGGTGAGTAGGGGGGCGGCGTCTAATGGGGTAAATTGGTCGTTAGCCCCACAACAGCAGTAGTCGGGCCCCGACCCAACAACTTGTTTATGTCCCTCCCCCCCCCCCTTCTTTCTCCTGGACTTTGTTGTTAGTATACCACTTCCTTCCTGTCCCCCATCTTCTTGTTGAACATCCTCCCCCCCACCCTCCAACTCCTTTGTAAGACATGAGAACACTTGGTCACACCGATGTTGGTTTTATTGATCTCATTTTAGAGGTTGTTTCGACCCAACCACTTAAGATTTAATTATATTTTATTTATTTGAGGTTATTTAACATGTACTGTCTGAACCGACTGATTATATCAGCACACGAGAATTGCTTTGAGCGAGAGTGAAAGGGCCCACCAATTTTGACCGGGAAAGGTATTTTCCAATACCTTCCAGGGTTCTTTTACATGCTACAATCGACATGGGACCGATGGCTTTACTTCCCCTCCGAAGGAAGTTGTGCTACGGATTTTTAATACTAAAAAAATTCCGTCGACCTTAGTTGTGTTTGAACCCACGAACATCGGGTCTTGAGGTGAGCATTTTACCCCAAGACCATTGAGTTCGACAATCACGTAACAATAGAGATGAAAAATTTCCGCTAAATTTCAAATGGGAAAATTTTTACGAGGTGGTGGTTTTAGAGCTACACATAAGGTGAAGGGGCCCGGGGATTAAAGCGGTAGCTTAAGCATATATAATATATTCATAAGATACCGCTCTACTCCTTTCATCCTCCTGCCTTTTATATATATTATATATATAACCCTTAAATAGTGTGAGGACGAGTTGGGGTGAGGCCAAACGTTCTTAACAAATACTTAAGCCAAACTTAAAATTATTTTTAATTATTTTATTGCCGATATACTGAGAATTAAACCCAAACAAATAATTAATATTGAATTATAATTAGGGATGCAAATTTTTCGATAGCATTTTCAGCTCATTGAATACCAGGGAATGGATTAATTAAGGATTTGATTGTAATATTGAAGTATTAACATATCTGGTGACACATTCAACTTCGGTGGTTGCATAGTCAAAGGGGTCACTCTCACATTAGACCAAACTGTCGATGACGGGAATATCTGGGTTTCGAATTCTGGACGAGTGTACTGAGGGTGCTTTTCTTAAATGGTTTTTCGCTCCCCCTCCACGCAAATTCGGGGTATATTTCCTCTAAATTCAACCTTGCTCATCCCTAACTCATTTGATTAATTAGTACACATGCGTATAACCTGAACAGGTAGTAAAATACGGTGCTAAAACAAAACAAGAATAAGATCAAAGAACTGAAATCAATGTCATTACTTTAATGAAACTTATTTGTTCATGTTTCTGGTGTTAACGTCTTTGAGAGAAATCCTTGGGCTATCTCGATTGTTAATTTATAGGCTGAATTTAGAAAAAAATATATTTGAAAACAAAGAATGTTCCATTGCTCATATCTAGATTATAGTCAACAGACCTGGGTATTACGGATTACAATGCGAAGTGATGTTTGCTCATATGCTTCCTCCGTGAGTGGCATATGTGAACAATATCACCGTCATCTTGTCAATAATTTACGTGCTGTTGAAGCTCCTCCGGTTCCGCGGTCCTCGTCTATCCAAATAGGTCGACGGAAGCTGCAAATACACGCCACTGAATAGGTCACACATTTCTCACACGTGAGAAGGTTCAGCTGAATGTATGATGAGTGCGGCATTTCACCGACCGTTCTTCACATCGTGATAAGAGTGCTTGGAAAGTTACACCTGATTAACCCGGACTTTGGAATTAACAATTTCCTATCTTGTGTTTTACCAGATGATCATATCAATGCTGATAATTTTTTGGAGCTGTATTATTCAGATATATCTTTTTAACTTCACCATCAACTTTTAAATATTGTACCATTCATCCAAGATTTTTAAAATATTGTTTTAATTTTTTTCTTAACAATTATTGTGTAATTTTATTGGCTATAGGTAGACTGAGTTCGTCATAAGGAAGGAAATGGTTAAAATGCTTATTTTTTTGTCAAAGCAGTTTAGTTCAAATTTTTACCCATCGAATGATTATGATAATATGAATGTCAAGATATGAATCTGGGACACAGTTTACCTTCCTCTTATTGTAAGCTGGGACACAGTTTACCTGCCTCTTATTGTAAGCTAGACACAGCTTACCTGCTCCTCTTTGTAAGCTGGACACAGTTTACATGCCCTTTTGTAAGCTAGGACACAGTTTACCTACCTCTTATTGTAAGCTAGGACACAGCTTACCTTCCTCTTATTGTAAGCTGGACACAGTTTACCTTCCTCTTATTGTAAGCTAGGACACAGCTTACCTGCTCCTCTTTGTAAGCTGGGACACAGTTTACATGCCCCTTATTGTAAGCTAGGACACAGTTTACCTACCTCTTATTTTAAGCTAGGACACAGCTTACCTGCCTCTTATTGTAAGCTAGGACACAGCTTACCTGCTCCTCTTTGTAAGCTGGGACACAGTTTACATGCCCCTTATTGTAAGCTAGGACACAGTTTACCTACCTCTTATTGTAAGCTAGGACACAGCTTACCTTCCTCTTATTGTAAGCTGGGACACAGTTTACCTTCCTCTTATTGTAAGCTGGGACACAGTTTACCTGCCTCTTATTGTAAGCTAGGACACAGTTTACCTGATCCTCTTGGAAGCTGGGACACAGTTTACATGCCCCTTATTGTAAGCTAGGACACAGTTTACCTGATCCTCTTTGGAAGCTGGGACACAGTTTACCTGCTCCTCTTTGTCATTCAGGAGGTCTGGTCTGGTCTGGTCTTGTTCCTTTCTTTAGGGCTGGTTTGAGACCTAATCTACTCCTTCCCTCGTGGTGGTACACATAAGCCTGCTCGGATGCTCTCCCGATGTGAGAGTGTAAGAAAGATAAATATACCTCTCTCGGATCTACTTGCCCATAATCGCTAAAAGATGCCTCCATGTTGGCAACGTCCTTATCGCTCTGCTGGACGGTTATGCGGCTGGTCAAGGATCTGGGTGTCTGAATCCCTGTAGAGAGTCATCTGTTTGGTGGTGGGGTAAGGAAGGCCCCCCCACTCATTACACACTAAGCTGTTGGTAGTGCGTACCCGGTCTCGGCCAGAGATCTTGTCAGAACATCTCCACAAGGACCTCGTTGGGCAACTCGGAGTCTGACTTCCTCCAGTAACGTTGGTGGCTTCGATTGAAGGTGCTAACTCTTCTCACCAAGGGAACAGACAAGGTATACACACCATACACTCAGCTTCACGGGAGTTTCGCTTCGCTCCTTGAGTCTGGTTGAGTCCTTGGGCATTGGGGAATCTAATTTAACATTAGTCTTAAACGTTAGATTAATTTGTTCATTTAATAAATAGGCTTGCAAGTGCCCATCAGTTATATTATCAAAGAACATTTGATCAGTTTATATTTAATTTTATTCATTTCTCCCCCGTCAAATTGATTAGTTAATTAGATGTTGTCATTGTCAGTATGATGAGAAAACATCTTAATTATATAGTATTGATATTTAATCAGCTAGGCCTATTTTGTTATTAATAGCCTTCAGCATGTTTGTATACATTTTTCCATGCTAGGCCTTGTTTAGTAATTACTTATGCTTACGTAGGGATATGAAAAAGTATATATACTTTACTAAGATCAATATTTTCCTTTCGATACTAGAATTTTTTATTCGATACTTTTTTCCGATACTTTTACTGATATCAATACTCACACTCCGGTATCGGATCGGTATCGAAAGAAACAACTATTTTGTTATCTTCTTTCATGGCGGGATTAAATGTTTACTAGGGTGGACTTTGGAGGAAGAAAAAATTACACTATTTCTCAACCATAACTCTTTTTCTATAATTATGACAAGCAAGAATCAACGCTAGCATTCAATCTCTTTTAGCTCATCATAATTATTCATAGCTGTTCTTTCATCTTTGTTTATCAGTACAGCCAGATGTCTTACTGGGAGACGGGTCAACCACTCTACTACACCTTCCTTTGAAATGAGCATGGTCATCACAAACTAAACAAAAGAAGCTTTTGTAGAGCTCAGTGAACTCAGTCAACTCAAAGGTGCCCCAGCCTCCAAGCAGACGAAGCAGAAAAGCTTATGTGCTTTGTTTGATCACATGAAGTGGGGTGTGGGGCCTACGGGGCGTGCATTCTTCCATTATTTGTCAATAGTTGTTAATCTATCTTGATAGAGTATATAAACGACGAATGTACTTAAATAATGGCACCTTCCAGAAGTGGATTATAGAAGTTGTTTAGGAAGTTGGATATAGAGAAAAAGCATAAGCAATGGCACCTCTCAGAAATGAATTAAATAAGTTGTTTAAGAAGTTGGATATAGAGAAAAAGCATCTTATAAAAATAAAAATCTATACCGATGCTTATTGTTATCGATACTCTTCTTTCAATACTAGTACGACATCAATCATCACTATTTTTCTTCCGATACTTAGAATTAACATAGTATCAATACTTTTATTTCAATCACACCACATCACTATCTTACTAAATTGTTCATTTAAAATCTATAGTTATAAGAAAGTGTGTGGTTTTATGCAGTGCTTGAATTGGGCCGGAACGCACCGGAACACCGTTCCGATTGATACGAATAGATATTACGATCATTCCTGTTGATAAAACACAAGTTTAAAGCGTTCCGCCTGCGCACTAGAACGCTACTTTTTCGTTCTTCCTATCATTTTCCGAAAGTATCTCTATTCTAGTTTGAACGAACCCAGATCCTACCTACTACGTGTCTGTAGTGTATTGGATTTTGTATTACACTGGGTGTTACAAGAATTAGCTTACCAACAGAGACGACAATTCTTATAACAAGACAATGACTTAAACACAATTATTTTACAGATGTTAAACTTTCACCTTCCCTTTTGTATCCTCTTTTGTGGCTCGTGGGGATTATTTTTGGAAAGGGCATTTGTTGTTTCTGTTCGTAGGTAGAAGATTTTTACCTTCAGAATCACATTGTCTTTCATAGTCTAAATACCATATTTGAAATTTTGAGATTTGTGCTACAAGGGAACTAGAAAAATAAATTTTAAAAATGACACATTTTGTAAATACATATTTCTTTTTATAAATTATGTTTACTTTCTTGCCGCCTAAAGTTTATAACTAAACATATTTTCTTCGAAATATTTTTTGCATTGAATGAAATGGAAAATGACAAAAGGTGTCCGTTTTTAAGCGGCTAAATTTTTAGAAAAACTAAGCGTATTAAAAAAAAATGAGCCTGATCAGTAGAGTCAGAACTTAGATGCAAATTAAAGTCCCAATATAGAACTATATGATGTCTGAAATATACATATATAAACGAAATTCCACGACGCAGGTAATACTGCCAAAATTTGTTTTTAAAAGAACACTGTCCAGATGTGGTCCGAAATAATACTTAGATAAATTAAAATTTGCTCGTAATAGAAAGGGTTTTACATTAAAGAGTAGAATATTTGGTGGTTTTTGCCAATTTAATGAACAGTGTATGTTACAAAACATTTTACATCGAAACAAAAATGTTCATGTGGATTAAATAGTAATAATAATTCTTAACACTCTCATAATTTTTCATAATAATGTAGAACAAAGAATTTTTCAAATTTTCTGGTGCTATATCTTGCCTCTTCTGTAACAACATTTTGTGGGATGAAACACCTTTTTACTTCACAAGAAGTGATTAGGAAATTTTTTAGCATGCATATTTCTTTCATTGTAATTCATTTAATTTCAATCTAGTACTTTCTCCACAAATGATAGGTATCCTTCACATGTGTCGATGTTTCAAGTATCATATTTTTTACAAGAATGAAAGATGTGAAACAACAATGTTAAGTTATGAAAAAAGGGACAAAATAAAAATAAATACTACAAATATAAAATGTATGTTATTATTTATTGTAAATAAAATAAAAAAACTTGAAATGTAGTAATATTCATGAAATATGCAAAAGATGCATAAACAAATGTTCTACATATGGATCTTTTTTTTTTTGTATGAAATGTGCAAAAGAATAGGTTTGGCATGGTATCAGTAGCTCATTCCAAAAATGCGTACAAATCCTCATTCATAACCAACCAAACGGAGATTTATGCAACGTGCAGATGATAATAATAAGCGTAAACATTTGTTTTTCGCAAAAATGACTGACAAGTTTGATGAAAATGAACGTGTGTAGAAAACCGTAGCTTGCATTGCACGTTTTGTTACCATTTTCATGCAACGCTGGATCATTATGTTGGCAAGTTCTATAAATCTATCTGTAAATAGTTGAGACTGTATGATTTAATAGTATTTTAGTTAATTTTTTTAGTGTTTTTTCTTGCTGTGAATTGTGATACAATGTAATTTCTATATTTTAATGTCAACAAGATGTAATTATTAACTCCTATGCCGAAAATAATAAGTTTTGAATTTAATTATAAATTATTTTAATTAATAGTGAGTATTATATGGTTTTATACTAGTGCCTACCTACATAGTTAAATATTAGATATTGTTTTACTGTGGCAGTTTATTTTTCGTTTCAATATAAATCGATATTAATTAATTGTAACTATCGATGAATTAAATTAGTATAGTAAACTGCACTGTGATATTCATTTTACTGAAATCTAATTAAAGTGGCATAGCTTAGCCTGCAACTTATTGAAGTGTGTATATACAATGCAATAGAGTCTACCAATGTAATAGTTTCATGCTGTAAAATAGATTAAGGAATTATTGGTTGTTAGTTGTTATCGTTCCGGTTGTTAAATTCAAGCGCTGGTTCTATGCTAATTTTAAATAATCAAATGGAATGTACGTTTCGTATAACTTGTAAGGTAGTAGGTTTACCTTCCACGTTTCAGCTATGGTGTAGCGTGTAAGCTATGTCCATATTATAATCCGTCAAGGAAAGACTGCTTCTACATTTTAGTGTAAACGTAGCTTAATGCATGCATGTTATGTGTGGTTTTACATAAATGCATGTTACGTGTAATTTCCTTTTGGACGACTACAATTTTAAAAGTTGGCTTCCTAAATCAGCTTATGCTTTAAAAAAAAAAGGCCTAGCTTTAAATTGAAACATATAATGTTAGTAGTAGTGGTAAAATGGTAAAGCCTCTTTGCTTCACAAATAAGCTATAACGAAATGAACTCCCATTTGAATTGAAAGTGAAATATTACTTTTTATCAAGTCCGTCATGCTAAAAGCACACCTTTTTTTTATATAAAAAGAAGTGGTATTGAGCTGAGTAGACCGGCCCTCCCTTGTAGTGTAAAAAAAAGGAGTGGCGGGGCGAGGTCTCCCGAAAGTGTGAAGTAATATCTCCCGGATTGTGGCCAAACCGGGGCCACTTTTACGGCTCGTTTACGACCCCTTCGGCTCTCTGAACACTTCACTTCTCGTTTTTTTTTTTCTAGCCTGTTGCTCACCTGTTAAGGAAGAACCTCACATCTGACACCTGAAAACATTGGACTTGGGGCCATTATAGTTTCCCTGACCAATTGGGTGAACATTTATCAAAAGTACGTTTCAAAATAAAAATATCCTAAATACTGGTCAAGTGGACTAAATGTCAATCTCATCATTTCTGGTTTACCGATGATGGGAACGTTCGGGATTGGAGGAATCCCAGTTCTTTGCATTTGGGGTGTTTTTATTTTATTTTACGTTTTAACACTCTCCCTCCATTATAATAAGAGTAAATTTCGTCTAAATTTCACCTTCCTCATTTCTACCTCCCTAGGACATTCATTATTTATTGTAAATAACCATGGAAGGGTATTAAGAAAAACGTAAAAAAAAAACTAACAAAGCTATTTACGACTTAACCCAAAGGGTAGGTAATTTAAAGGAATGTGCTTGCATTAGCTTGGAGTGAGGTTGTAAAAACCGCAGCTATAAATTGCATATGGTAAACCATCCCCAGCTTATCCGGCCGATTTTCGAACCTCAACTTTTTCGTCACAGGCATCTAGTCTTACACCTTAGACTGTAGTATTTGAGAAAACAAAATCATGTTAAAATAAATCAAGGATGAGCTGTAAAAAGGTATAAAACGAAACCTAGAATTTGTACAAATGTAATTCGTCTTTTACGAGCTGTAACATTTTTTATTCTATTTTTTACAAAACTACTAATACCAACTCAAATGAAAAGGGCGAATAAGAGGTCTCCAACATTTGTCATATAATGCATTATATAGAATATTACGATACTAAATACCGTTTCAAATGCAGCGAATTAAGTTTTAATTAACATTATTTACTAAATATAATGTAACATTTATTTTTTCTTTACTGTACTTTCAACATCGCTTAAATGTAGATAAGATAATTGGACAAAAAAGTAAATACGTTAGCTGGATTTAAATGTCATTCCCCAAAACCTATTATTAAACCTATGTTGTGTAGGTATTGAATATATAAACATTATTGGTTGTTTTTATTATATATTAAATATTTTATTGATATATTAATGATAGTTGATTATATATTGATTAAGTGATTTAAATTAATTAGATATTAATTAATATTCTTAAAAACTATTATAGTTTTTGGTTATTGAAATTTAAATCTAACAATTTACCTTTCATCCTCGTTAATTTGTGTTGTAGCGCTATTAAATAACTATATATTTTGTCCCTTTTTGTTATATTTATAAGTTAAATATAAAATTAAAACTACAAGTTTTGGCCACTGATTACCTTTTATGTCCGTTTGTTATAATGTGATGCTATTTCATATAAATACCCATCAAAAAACAGTTCCTACAACATTATTTCAAGTGTATAAACTTTCATTGCTGTCCCGACCACTGCACATATTGGGGATTTACGTCTACTTGGGTAACGGACACACCCGATATTTATCTCTGACATTATACGAACGAGTCTAGAGACAATATTCAAGTTGGATAACTGTTTGTGCATATTATTCTTCAAGCAACGCAAATAGTTTATAATTTAATTATAAAATTGAGCATAAGGTGAATACTATCGATTCAGTGTAATCGACTTTTGGTCTCTGAAGTATAGAAATTAAATTACATAGATGACGTCATTCGCCCAGCGCTAGTTTTAAATCACATGCGGAGTTGGTTTAAAATTAATAATTTAACTGTTACAAATGTTTTTGTATGTTTAATATGTAATAATGTTCTTCCGATGTTTTAAAGTTAATTTTTTAGTTTATTTCTCTTTAGCTTTAATTTTACGCTTGATTTTCTGTTCAAGCTTTTTAGTTGTCTAAGAATAATCCACAGAGGTTTTGAGTGTCAAAGCTCTAAAATTTAAAATTGTTAGAACAATTCTCGCTGTACTTTTTCATAGATAAGAAAGGCAGATCCTTTTAAAGAAAGAAGTCGAAACCTTTCTATCGTTCTTTCCCGTTACTAAAAGAAGTTTCACCTCGGCGGTTTTGGGGTAAAGCGCTCGCCTCAGGATCCGATGTTCGTGGGTTCAAACGCATCCGGGGTCGAAGAATATTTCTTGAACAATAAAAATCCGTATCACAACTTCCTTCCTAGGGGAAGTAAAGCCGTTGGTCTCATGTTGATTGTGGGATGTGGAAATACCTTTCCCGGGCAATATTGGTAGGCTCTTTAATACTCGCTCGTAGAAATTCACGTGTGCTGATATAATCAGTCCGTTCAGAAAGTGCACGTTAAATATTTCAAATAAATAAAATAATATATTATAGAAGGCAAAAATAAGTTTTCTTCCATTTCTCCGGTGGCCGCATGGTATAAGAAATCACTCTTGCCATTGACTAGACTGCTGGTGACGGGAAATCGGGGTTCGAATCCCGGTCGGGTGTACTGGGGTGGATTTTCCTAAATAGTTTTCTTCTATCCCTCCAAGCTTATGTGGGTATAGTTCCTTAAAGTAAAGTTCAACATTCCTCTTACCTAACACATTATAATAATTAATATACATGCGTAAAATCCTAATTGGCAGTTAAACAGAGTGTCATTAAAAATATATTTATCTCTTTTTCAAATTTTTGTGTTCATCGCGTTTTACCACCAACCCAGGCTGGGATAGGGACGAGACGGGAAGAAATTTAGAGGAAAGGAATCCACGTTTTCGGGAGGGAGTGTGGGAAATCACGTAGGAAAAACACCCTCAGTACATTGTACAGGGGCTCGAACTCCCTACCTCCCCATCGCTGACAAACCAGCGTATCCGTGTATCCACCGATGTGGGTTTTAACATTTCAATTTGGTACTTTTACAACGATAAATCACAGGTAGGAGATTTTGATTTTTGGAGAAATATTTATTTTTGTTTTAGTGTACATAATTTATTAAAGAGTAAAAGGGATGTATTTGCTGTCTAGTCTCAGGGAATCAACCAATCTCCAAGCATACGAATAACAAGCCATTGCTTCGGTGGCTGCATGGTCTAAAGCGTCACTCTCTTGTTATACTATACTGCCTGTGACGGGGAGATCGGGCTTCGAATCCCGGTCGGGTGTATTAAGGGTGGTTTTTCCTTAATGGTATTCCACTCTCACTACGCAAATGTGGGTATAATTCCTCTAAATTAAACCATCCTCATCCCTAACTCATTAGTGTAATTAGTACATATGCGTACAACCTGAACAGGTAAGTGGTGGTAAGTAAGACTTGGGGTTTAAAAAAAAAAGCCATTCACGGTCGATCAGGGGATTGGCTGATGTCTGAATCTTGATTATATATATATATATATATATATATATATATATATATATATAGTGCTGTCATAAAGTGTGGGGGAGCCTAAGGGGGAATAGCCTCCCTGTAAATAATTTGCCTCCCTTAAAATAAATGCCTCCCTCCCCTACTTTGATTTATTTCACTCCTCTCCTATATTCTCGAATACAATACGATTAAGAACAAACTCAAATATCTTATAAAGATATCCTAATTTCAAAACAAATTTGGTGAGGACCATTCCATAAAGCTTATCGATTATAGAAGCACCTAAATTTCAAAAAATTACAGTGTGAGAAACATTCCAAGTATCTTCTAGAGACATTTAATTTAAAAAAAATATCAGGTGAGGATCGCTTTACATAGCTTTCAAATTTCAAAAGGAAAACCGCTCCAAATATATTTTACAGGAGTATAATTTAAAAAATAATTCCAGATGAGGATCAATCCAAATATTTTCTAGACAAATCCAATTTTTAAAACAAATTCAAGGCGAGTATCACTTCAAATGAGGCATCTAAATTTTGGGTATTTCTTGAAGGAATAAGACTCTAAACAGTACTTAGAACTTATAGGAATATAATTTTTTTTAAACTCCAGTAGAGGACCACTCCCTCCAAATTGTTTCAAGGTGCATCCAATTAGCAAACATTTTATTCCGTTAGCTTGTATGAGAGAGGGAAATTTCCTTAAAAAAAAAATCTTTTTTGGTCCCCCCTGCTCCTTCCACAAAATTAATAAAGTTCCACCGCCAATAGTGTCATTATGTAATTTGTTTCCTGCCAATATATTTCATTTTCATTACAAAGTTTATACCAGCAGTTTAAAGAAAGAGAGCACCTTCATGGAAACTATTCCTTTATTTATTCTACTGAGTTTGATCTCAGCAGTGGCGCGCATAAACCACCATAAGCAATGAGATATTTTGAAACAAGTGAATCAATTAGGAAGTTTGTAAGGATGTTGGCAAGTTATTTGCTATGGCTAATGATAACTAGAATATTTTAATCCACAGTAGCTTCATCGCTTAAATTAAATAATTATTTCAGAACGGAATCAAATTAGTGCACATTTAAGGTTTAAGATGGCGTGGAAGGTATGGCGAGTTAAGGACCAGTAATTTTGCAGTTTTTTATATTGAATCCATTTTTTGGTCAAAATAACTTTAACCCCAGTACAAACATGAAGTTTAATTTTATTTAAATAGTAATGTCAAGAGTTCTTAAATATTGGTCAAGGGTGTCCTGGAATTTAATGAACACTTTTTCTCTGAAACCTCCTTTACCTAACCAATCAAAATAGAAAGCTCAAATAGTTTAAAAAAATTATTAACACAATCAGAGTGAGTCGCTTGAGTAATTGTTCCAATTGTCTGAGTACAGACACCTGTAACTCAGAGCACGCAACGCAACTGGTTGCGGGAAATAATTGCTAGAAGGCCGTCCTCATAAATATATAAATTCCCCAAAAGAATAAAAAAATATCCTAAGGGTACACTCAATTATCGATAACATTAACAAAAAAACATGAAATGCGTTTTTTTTTTCATATTTATTCATAGAAAATATAATTAAATATATGTATATATGTATTTCAACAGATACGACCATATATGTTGGTATGGCAAAAAAAAAATTATGATAGTCGTAAAGTGTGTACATATTTAAGATTAATCATGTATATGAAAGGTAAATATAAAGATTATATTAACGTTAAATGTATCATAAAATTTGAAATTTTGCTAGATAAAATAAATAGATTTATTTTAACCGTCTGTTCTCATAAAAAAACTTACTCGTTATGTTATGTTATATAGCCTCAGTAAAAACAACACTATATACAAAATTATATCTATCTCCACTAGTCGCATATACGTATATAAAAAAAAATTATTTGAACCAGACAGGATTCGATAAAAGTCCTCAAAACTTCCATCATCAATCATTATTCTACAAAAGGCTTCAATTCATATTCCAATTTTATTAGACAAAATCCTCAATGCATTTACATAATATAAAGAAAGGACTAGATAACTCGCAATATAATTCCAAATAATAAGATAACCTTTCCCATTATTGTAAAATATAGGATGAAACTTCACAAAGCTAATATTCACTAAACAAACCGCAATATCAGATCTTATTACAACGATTTTTTTCGTCTCTCTTCCAGACCAAACAGTAATATTCAACGTTCAACATATATCTATCTTAGCAAAATAAACACAAGTTTCAATACCATAGTCTCTGACTAATTTCATAATATTATCATTGAATTTAATTTCAATCTATGATTCCAAAGTTTATTAATCTACCCATAAAAATATTAAATATAATAAGCCAAAACGTGAATTTTGAAACGGTTACATAAATAAAAAATCATTTAAGCTGAAAAAAAATTTGTTCTTACATTTTAGCAAAAGCGCAGCCAAGACTACGTATTCTCCTATCCAGAGTCAAGTCCAAGAGTGCCGGTCATGTAGCCATACCGGCATTATATATGCTTGAAAACCCAGAGAAACATGAAAGGCAAGGAACTAGGTGGGGGAACATATTAGGATCACAAAGGGGGATACGCGTGACAAACATAGCTTCGATAATGAACTCCAAAGCACTGGAATGTTCTCCGATAGACTAGAACAGGCATCACTTCCCTTCTTAAGCTCTTAGGAAAGTTCTAGTATCCCGCGACCTCTAGTGGCCGCCGTTTGAACCTTGGTAGGCTTGGTCAGTCCATCACGCGCCGCGATTATGATCGGTTGTGTATTCGTCGTCTGTCTGAACTGTTGTCAAGAGGTGCTGGAACGGTAAAATGGGGCAAGTTGATTATTTCCCTCCGACTTGTATCTTCTTTAATTGTAGCCAAATGCTACATCTCTTAGCTTAAAAAAAAGTTTATTATCTAATGCCGCTATGCTCATGACATAATATTCAAGATTTGTTGTTATCAACATGTGAAGAAAATTTAACTCCATGTTTCTACTAGAGCAATATTTTATTTATTTTGGCAAAAAAACAAAACAACAGTTTTGCAACAAAAGCTGCAAAAACACTGACCTTTTCTTGTCATCCCTTATAACCCACCTTAAGACTTCCCTATATTAAGTCAAGAGTCAGCTTTCACATCAAAAGACACCCTCACGGTGCCAATTGTAGCTTAACAAAGATCTTGTATCACTAACTATTTGCATTCTCAGCGTGACTCTCAATTCTTATAAGGAGAGAGTTAATGTCTTCTTTAGTACTTTTATTTCATGTCCTTTGTGTTGCAGGGGAAGTGTTTATTCATTTGGTGCTTTGTTTTTGTAAGGTGTAGCTTTGTTTCAATGTCCTTGACAAAAGAATGTCTTTTATCGAGACGTTGTTTATTGAGTTAAAACAAACTGAAAGCAACACCTTCTTCATTCTTATTACTTTATTCAGTTGCTACGACTAACAAAGTTGACTACTTACTGTGTTACATCAATGGTGAGATTTACTTTGACAGAGGATTTTATTGGATCCCAATGTTAGTCTCATTGCCTTCTTTCCTAATTTCTTTCCCTTTCTTTCTTCACACCTCGCCAAATGAAAGAGTTCCCTGGCGAATCATTCCACCAAGGAGCCGAAATAACTTCATTAGCGCTCGTTTTCAACTTCTTGGTGTTGGACTATCGATTATTCAGTCTTACTTTTAATTAATAAACTAACGCGAACTTTAAAATCCAAGATAATGTCACTAGCTTGGAAATTAAGTTATCCTAAACTAAAATAGGACAGCACATTCAACTATATCATATTATTTTATTTTATTAGTTTTATTTATGAAACACTTATCAGTTAATCTCGATTTTGTATGGCTTTGACGACAGTAATGTGGTGGGCCCCTCAGCACAGCTTCCTTATTTAATTTTTAAGCCTATATTATCATAATTAATCGTGCTTTTTATCCGGGGGTGTTATTTAAGGCGTGGGCAGATGTGGGGCTAATTAGGATGGTTTGTAGGGGTTTTATTCACGTTCAAACTGGTTCATTCATGCCCATTTCGCCCCATTTGATTTTTGTATGTACTCCATTCGATTTCATGTATGCAGAATTTTTTTTATGTGTGTCTCTTGGGGGGAGGATTTTGGGTGGGAGTTTTTTTATTTATTAGTGAAGGAAGTGTGTAGTCTCTGGCGTTGGGCACGAATCCCGTGACGTCCCATAAAATGTCGCCCTTGAGGGCGGGAGCGTGCAGTAGCATCCTTTCTCGACGGCTGTCTAACATAGAGTGTGAGCTACTGGCCCGGTCTCCCTGTTGCAAGGCTCTGAATCTATTTTGGTGTTGCAACCCACCCCCCTCCCCAGGCATTGGGTTTTCCCTGATGAGTCATATCTGGCACCAGTTTGATGGCTCGACAAGACAAGTTGAGACAGAAATATATCATGACCTTGAAACCGTGAGCAAGTACAATAGGTCATTGACCCTGTTCATAACTGGTGCCAGTTTGGCGGTTCAACAAGTCCAGACTCGTATCTGGTGACATTTAGTCGACCCTACGCGTTGGGATAAGGCAAGGGACAAACAGGTTTTTCGTGAATAAAACACGATATTACAAACATATATTTATTATACATTAAAGGTTTCACAGAAATACATAATATTTACTATACATTTTTTACAGGAATAACGCATATATTTGTCCATACGTTTTTCTACAGTGTCTCTTAGATGTATTGGTGAAATTGTTTTTAGTTCACAATCCAACATGCAATAGTCCAAACCAACGACTTGACGTGTATAGTAGGTAGCACTGATAATATCCTGGTTTCTGATGTGCGTTTCCACCGTAGGCTGTTCGAGATCGATGACATCTACTGTTTCTGTTAGCGTGTCGCATACAGCCACGACAGGTGTCGATCAAATCGTTGTAATATTGTGTGACGGGTGTCGACCACATATTCCGTTTGTTGATGGCGACGTTGATGCTTTCCCACACCTCAGAAAGACGCACCCAGCTAGATGCTAGATAGGTGACCTGTTTGAGTCCGGCGTCTTGTTTCTCGCTGATGACGACCATACGGTCACCGCACATGCGTCTCAGAGATTTCATGATTAGTCAGATTAATCTTCCGAGGAGGCTGCGTGTTGTTGAAAAACTTTGATATGACCAACTTGTAGTTGCCCAGTTCTTGCCAATCTGCACGTTAAACAGTGCACAATTCTCCGCATTTCTCTAGCTGAACATAGGGCGTAAAGTTGTTCTTGACGCTCATGCCGATAATGACATGTTTGGCGTTGACTTCGTCCAGCGGAAACAAAGTGTTGAAAATAATGGTGATGGCGAGTGGCTTCACCAGCTTTGCTTTGCGGGTGCAAACGTCTTGACCTTCCATTATGTTTGATCGCATCGATGACTGTCATGATTATGGCTGGCATGTCGTCGGGACGCTCTTTTATAGCCGATGGGGAAAGACAAGGCGCACGCTGATTGAACGCAGCCTCTTGAGGGGCGGCAGGACCCTAGCGTCTTAAAAAATTTGTTATGTTATGTGTTATTTTTTATATATACTTTTTTTCTTGGTGATCCGGACTATCGACGATCCAGATTTTTGACGTCCAAATTATCGACGCTCTACTATATTTTAATTTGTTGGAGAGAACTGGCAATTTGTCTCAACTTCCCACACCCCACACCCCTCCCCCCAGTGCGTCTTGGTATCCGGTCATTTTAATCCGGGTATCCACTTGTTGCGTATTACCGTTTCGTATCAGTGGAGACGGTAAATCGTTGCAAAGTGGTGTGTCAAATGTGAGACAAAGACAAGCAACGGGCCCGATCGGTCATTTGTAGGTTTTTCGCCGTCACATCAAAGGAATGATATGGCACTAGGTTGAAACATATGTAGACGGGCTACCATTTTACCGCGTTGCACGTTCATTCCTGTCGAGGACGCCCGGCGGAAACCTTGTGTAGAGATTTTGTTTTTGTTAGTATTTTTTCTTTTATTGTTGTCATTACTATATTTTTGGCACAGTGTAGTGGAGTAAGGAGATCGTAAGATTTATAGAAATATACCGTATAATATTACTTAATTTGGGACCCTAAACATCCTGATCATTTCAATAAAGTGCGAAAACAAGATGCGTGGGAGGAAAGATGTGCTCATTGCTGCAGAATAACTAGAACTGAACACTCAAATTCTATACGTATCATAATCTCATGTCCTCCGTTTTGATACGGATACAAAGTGATGATACGAAAAAAAATCAAAGTGTTGCACCGTATCGTATCACTGGATGATACGCAACGATGACACGATATGCGGATACGCATTAGTGGATACCATTGATCTCTATAATATAACTGTATGGAATACACATACATATTGCCAAGGACAAAAGCGTGACGCTCAATTTATCGTCTGCTACACTGTGGGGGGACAGATTTAACGGTTTATTTCAATGTTCTTATGCGAAAACATGTCTTGATGGAAAAAAGTGTTATTGTTTGAAAATAGTGAAGTATTATACCACACTTTCCCGAAGAAACATTTACATTAAAGGATATACAATTCATTTTTACAGGTAATACTGTACAAATACGAATACAATCTTTAACTTATTTAAATATGTAGTTATCATCAATTCAATTTATATTTAAAGTTGGTTATTAACTTGACTCAGAAACAATATTATATTGATAGTTCGATAATATATAATGAAACAAGTTAGCTAAAAACTGTATTACATTTGTTTGAATGACAACTTTGTGTAGAAGTCTTACGTTCAAATGATAATTTAGGTTATAGGCTTGTAGGAAGTACAGTATCTACTAAACCCTGATTTTAGTAATAATCCCAATCTGTAAGGTTTACTCATACCAGAATACTATCATTTATATATATATATATATATATATATAAATTTTGGTAGGATAGACAGCCATTTAGAACGAAAGTAGAAATTTCCTACTGGACAGGTCTTTTATCCTAAATAAACACAAATATAGGGTAGGGTACGAGGTAAAGCCTTACAAGTGAGTTTCCTTCAAAAATCATCGTATATATTAGGCTACATCAACTTATTTAAAAGAAAAAAAAACCAGTTTCAAACTTTGTTATGCTCTTCAAAGCTTTTACTAACATATTAATTTAATTTAACTAATCACACATTGATGTATCTCATATATTCAATCAAATTATTTAACTATGTCAAAATACCACGTTGCCTTGTATGGGTGTAAGAGAGAAAAGATACCCGAAAGTTTTCTTCTTTCCTTCACTTTGGTATGCAGACGACAGCTCGAAAATTTAAGCCATATATGTCAATGGTGGATACCCATCTACACGCATAGATTAAGTTGCTAATAGAATAGGAATGAGAATGGCAGAAATTAGAGTGAATGTACTCGCATTTGCGTGGAGTGAGAGTGGAAAAATATTTAGGGGGAAAAAACTCACTTTATTCGATCGGAACTCAAACTCAGATCACTTATATTCTTACACGAGAGTAACACGTTTGACCATGTGACCTGCGATGCGGGTTAATATTGATTTCTTTTTAGCACCGCATCTTACTACCCGTTTGGGTTGTACGCCAATGTACTAATTAAAATAATATGTTTGGAACTAGGAAAGTTTTAATTTAGAGGAAGTGCACTCGCATTTTCGTGAAGGGATAGTGGAAAACAATTTAAGAAAAACCCTCCTCAATGCACACGATCGGGATCTGCCCCAATATCCCTGTCTTCGAAAAACTAGTCCAACACGAGAATAGCGCGTTAGACCATGCATCCAACGAAGCGATCTAACTTTATTTATTAAAATGGAACACGATGTATCGTCCACCCAAATATATCGTCCACCGCGATGCATCATTAATTATATACCGTGGTAGACATAACCGTTGTAACAAGCTGTTATTAGAATTTCTAGAAACTTCATGAGTATAAAATCAGTGTTTTCTAAAGAATGTTCATTATTGTAATTAATATTTTAGAGATTATCTGTAATGCAAACTATGAGTGAAATAAAAATACAAATGTTGATGTACGGCACAGTAATTTAATTCCATTTTCCAATTAAAATGGAGGTTAATAGTAAAACATGTTGAGTTGAGTGAGAGAATGATACAAACTATGGTAATAACTCTGTTGGTTGCGTGGGTTATGTAGGGACGAGAATTTTGCGGGAGGTACATCAATAAATAGAATAAAAATACATAAATATCAATAACATTATTAAAAATAATGCACATAGGTCTCGTGATTCTCGAACTCCACAACCCTGCGTGGAACCACCGTCCGGAAAAACTGCTTCTTTGGAACTTCGGCTGGCACTTTGGGGAAGAAGAGGGTGTACGCTGGCACATAGAGGTCGTGGTTTGGTAGATCCCCTGGCCGGAGGGGAGTCACCTTCTGAGATAGGCCTAGCTGAATCCTCGGCCCTTTTAACTAGCAATGGTAGAGAGTCTACCCTTGATGTGCAAGCAGCAGGCCGGTCATTATGTGCTGAAACAAATATAAATATAAATATTCCGATAGAAATAGTACTGACAGAAAATATTTATGGCACGTTTCAAAATTTTAGTAATAGTGATTTTCATTAAGCTCTACCAACCATGTTACATTATATTTAATATAAATTAATCGAAAAAGACAACTGAACACGGGAATTGAGCTTGAGACCTTTGGCTTAGGGCACAGGTGCTCTATTACTGAGCTATCCAGGATTCGTCCCATGTTTAGGGTCATTCTTCACTCATAGTTGAAGGCTGAGTCTGTGATGGACGAGTGGAATCGTCAGCTACATATGATCGACCAATACTATGCGAGCGATCATACTTGAGTCAATTGCCACTTGGGAGGACTTTCGATTTGATTAGTTAGTTCATATGATGGCATATCTGGCTAAAGAGCTTCTGGTCTGTAATCAGAATCAAAAGGACAGGAGCTTTTCTATTTTCTCTGGGAACCCTTCTTTGATAACTTACACCTTTTGTTGAGATCAGATCTAATCTTTTCTCTCCGTGTACATAATTTCTTGAAACTTTTGCCGGACTTTTTCCTGACATTTTTTCTGCATGGACTCAAATGCCACACTGGACCAGCTGAATGAGATATGGCTGCTCCTATAGCCTTCGTTTGTATGAACCGCGTTTGGCGTAGTCAATCTTTTTCCCGCCTGTAGTATTTGACACTAAGTTCATTAATATGAAAAAACAAAACAGGATTTATTGTTTCATAAAATGTTGGGGGTGTAAGCTCAAATAGTATAAACTTGCTCAAAACACTTTATTACAAAATAATTATCATAAAATATATTTTTATAGCCTATAATATTTTTGAGCCAACTAGGGTGTACCTAATATATATATTAATTATCATATATTATTCTATAATTTTTAACTAGCTATGACTCACTGTAAAGATGTTGTTGAAGCAAAGAAAGTATGCAAGGATAGGGAAGTGTGGATAAGGTTAGTAAGGATGGATTAAGTTAGGAGCTTTTTTTTTTTTAGCTCTATGCACAGTTTTTTTCCTAGTCATGAACACGCTTTATAAATTGGTCTACATTTGGGAGTACTGAAATTTCCACACTATAAATATTATATTAAAATCCAATCTACCTAGATGAAAATTAAACACGCAAGGCTTAAAATTTTTTGGGTAGATAAGTTTCAGTAAATTATATGCAAATTCGGCCCTCATATTTGTTTAAAACCTAGCTTCATCCAACTAACATAAACTAACTTTTTAGTACCACGTCTTACTACACATTCGAGTTATACACATATGTACTAATTATGGTTAAGGGCTAGGGATTAAGATGGTTAAATCTAAAGTAAGTGCGCCCACATTAGCGTGGAGAGAGAGTGGGAAATAATTTAAAATAAAACAACCCTCAGTGCATCCGTCCGGGATCAACCCTCAATCTCCCTGTCTTCGGCGAACCTAAATATTAATTAATTACCCAAGTAAACTTAATAAAGTGTCGTATTTTAATTTGTTAGCTAGTTTAGCGGAAAAAAAAGATCATACTTCTCTGCCTGGTTTGTTGTTTTGTTGAAAACAAAACTGTCTGAATTTCGACTTAATCTATCCATAAGCTTCTTAATAGGACAAATCAAATTACTTGATACCAGTCGCGAAAGGACATTTTCTTCTTCGCTGTCCTTCCTTCGACGAAAGGTCCCTCGACAGTAGTCGTGTTTCCCACACACATGATCTAAACCATTAAAAAGATCTTGTCTGAGCACTTTACAAGACTCTAAATGGTCGTCCAATTTTGATGCTTCCGCAATGGCTGTCCTCACACTCTTGACTAAGCGCTCAGTGGCTGTCCTCACACCTTTGACTAAGCACTCAGTGGCTGTCCTCACACCTTTGACTAAGCGCTCAGTGGCTGTTCTCACACCCTTGACTAAGCGCTCAGTGGCTGTTCTCACACCCTTGACTAAGCACTCAGTGGCTGTCCTCACACCTTTGACTAAGCGCTCAGTGGCTGTCCTCACACCTTTGACTAAGTGCTCAATGGCTGTCCTCACACCTTTGACTAAGCGCTCAGTGGCTGTTCTCACACCCTTGACTAAGCGCTCAGTGGCTGTTCTCACACCCTTGACTAAGCGCTCAGTGGCTGTCCTCACACCTTTGACTAAGTGCTCAATGGCTGTCCTCACACCTTTGACTAAGCGCTCAGTGGCTGTTCTCACACCCTTGACTAAGCGCTCAGTGGCTGTCCTCACACCTTTGACTAAGCACTCAGTGGCTGTCCTCACACCTTTGACTAAGCGCTCAGTGGCTGTTCTCACACCCTTGACTAAGCGCTCAGTGGCTGTTCTCACACCCTTGACTAAGCGCTCAGTGGCTGTCCTCACACCTTTGACTAAGTGCTCAATGGCTGTCCTCACACCTTTGACTAAGCGCTCAGTGGCTGTTCTCACACCTTTGACTAAGCGCTCAGTGGTTGTCCTCACACCCTTGACTAAGCGCTCAGTGGCTGTCCTCACACCTTTGACTAAGTGCTCAATGGCTGTCCTCACACCCTTGACTAAGCGCTCAGTGGCTGTCCTCCCACCCTTGACTAAGCGCTCAATGGCTGTCCTCACACCCTTGACTAAGCGCTCAGTGGCTGTCCTCACACCTTTGACTAAGTGCTCAATGGCTGTCCTCACACCCTTGACTAAGCGCTCAGTGGCTGTCCTCCCACCCTTGACTAAGCGCTCAATGGCTGTCCTCACACCCTTGACTAAGCGCTCAGTGGCTGTCCTCCACCCTTGACTAAGCGCTCAGTGGCTGTCCTCACACCCTTGACTAAGCGCTCAGTGGCTGTCCTCACACCTTTGACTAAGTGCTCAATGGCTGTCCTCACACCCTTGACTAAGCGCTCAGTGGCTGTCCTCACAACTTTGACTAAGTGCTCAGTGGCTGTCCTCACACCCTTGACTAAGCGCTCAGTGGCTGTCCTCACACCCTTGACTAAGTGCTCAATGGCTGTCCTCACACCCTTGACTAAGCGCTCAATGGCTGTCCTCACACCCTTGACTAAGTGCTCAATGGCTGTCCTCACACCCTTGACTAAGTGCTCAATGGCTGTCCTCACACCCTTGACTAAGCGCTCAATGGCTGTCCTCACACCCTTGACTAAGTGCTCAATGGCTGTCCTCACACCCTTGACTAAGCGCTCAGTGGCTGTCCTCACATCCTTGACTAAGTGCTCAATGGCTGTCCTCACACTCTTGACTAAGCGCTCAATGGCTGTCCTCACACCCTTGACTAAGTGCTCAATTCGATTCACTCCATTTACAAGTTCTGTTAGTATCTTTCTGCCTTCTAAGGCGTAGGACGTGTTGGCAGCAAGCTTATGAAGCCCATCACTGAACGTTTGAGTAATGTGATTAGAGCACTCTAAGTGCCTAAGTGACTAAGTGTTGACCGTACGACCATATCTTCCTCCTCTAGACCAGGGGTCAGCAACTGGCGAGCCGCATGAGACCCGCGGTACACTTTTGGCGGCCCATAAAGGGTTGACCATACTTACATATTAGATTATTGTATTATTGTTAAAACGTGTTTTTTTGGTGTTTTTTTTACATTTTCAAAATTGTATGAATAAAATAATAATGATTAGAAATGTGCGAATTTTTGAAATTTCGAAGATTTTCGAATACTTAATGGTTGAGTATTTGATCTGAAACTTTGAATAACAAGCTCGAATAATATGATCATAAATCTGTATACCCAAGTGGGTTTTACTGCTAATGCAGCAGGTCATTTGGCATGAGCAAGCAGGTAGTCGGGTAATCTTCTGTGATCCAGAGTTAAATAGTTAAATACCCTTGTGCTTTGTTGTTCCATTAACATTTTGTTGCTGTTCAGAATGGCTCTATGGATGTGTAGGTTTTCCGCAATGTTCCTCTTGAGACCTTTTAAAGAGGATTATAAAAGTTTCACGCAATTATTAATTGGTGTTAGTTGATGCCGGAAAGTTTTTGATGTTCGACGAATTTGGATTTGCCTCTATTGTATTTAAAATCACTAATGTGGTCAGTATACCGAATTAAAAGGTTTCTTTACG
Source organism: Timema podura (assembly GCA_033556935.1). Classification (NCBI taxonomy): domain Eukaryota; kingdom Metazoa; phylum Arthropoda; class Insecta; order Phasmatodea; family Timematidae; genus Timema; species Timema podura. The sequence continues at coordinate 44,051,466 of JAVRXN010000013.1, read as the reverse complement.
GTCTTTCCAATATATACAGCCTTACATTCACATGCCAATTTGTAGATACCCCTTTGGTATATTGATTTTTAGAGTTGAGATTAGATGATTAACATTGCGGAAAACCTACACATCCAAACAGCCATTCTGAACAGCAACAACATTTTAAATGAGCAAACTAATTTTGAAAATTATTAGCACAGTTAGAAAATTACCTCAACACGTCAAACTAAAAAGTAATCCCTATTCCAACAATTCTGGCTCTTCCTCCATCACAATTAAAACCTGTTCGAACCATAATCAAAAATATTAATACCGTCGTAGATTCATATGCCTTAATTTAATTATTCAATTCCACATTTTTTATAAAATCATCAATAATATATCTATATTTATTTACTCATCATATAAATTACAATATATTAATAGCAACACTATCTCATTTATCAATTGTTTTATTTTATTTATTCTATTGACGACAAATCGTTTATGGCCAAAGTTAAATATTGTTTCATTTTTGACACATAATCTAAACATTTATTTAAATTCCATCATGGGTATCATAGAATTTCAATAGGAATTTTTATCTTAATTTAAATAGTTTTCATAAAATGCCATTATGCTGATGTAGAGATGAAAATTTTCCAGAAATAGGTATAAAAAACTCGAAATAACCATAAAAGTCAAATGGTGAAAACAGAGGCGAAGAGGAAGGAGAGTTAGGTAAAAAAAAACTTTTAGGAGAGGCAGATTAAATTATCAAAACATGTAGAGGAATTACTCCAATAAAATAATACGCTTTAAATATTTGCTACCTATATAATAAAGAAAGCTGGTGAAATTGGGGTTTTCAAAATTTACAAAACTGAAATAATAGATTACTTTTTAGTGTGGTAGGATATTGAAATCTATCAGGCGGGTATAAGAACCTCCCCAATCAACCATTAAGGTCCGATCCTTAAATTTCAAAATGAAGCAGTAAATGGTAAAGGTGGTTTCCCTCAAGATTCTTAAAACTAATATAAAAAACACTATTTAGTGTGAGATAAAATAGAAGTTCGACATTTAAGTTTAAATACATTCCCGGAGAGTTGAATGACATCTGATCACACAAAATTTCAAAATGTATGCCCGGGAAACGGAAGAGCTCAAATTTGATACAGTTATTATAGATCGCTACTTTTCTTTTTCTATGTGGTTTCTACCCTTTTTTTTAACTTTTTTTCCTTTTCCGTTATTAACCTTTTTATCCTTTTTGTCTTATTACTTAACCTATTTAAAAATAGCTGATTTGATTTTTACCCTTTTTGACCTTTTTACCGTAAAATATTTTTCCCGTCAAAGCCGGGTACTTCGTGGAAAAAGATGTAATTTTCTTAATTGATAAAAAGGGTAAAAAAGTTATAAACAAAACAACGATAAAAAGGATCGAACGTACCATAAGGACAAAAAGGTGAAAAAAGGGTTAAAACATAAAAGGGTTAGAAAAGGTTAAAAGGTTATAATGGGCAAATAGTTCAAAAAAGGCGGAAACTTAAAAGCGGTAAAAAAAGCTAAAAAAATTGAATATATTTACGTTTCGCCCTTTTTTTCCCACATTTACACTTTAAACTCCCTTTTACTCTTACTGCCTATTTTAACCTTTTAATCCTTTTTACACTTTTTACCCAATTTACCTTTTTTAAAAATAATGTTTAGTGAGTTTTACTTTTGATTTTGATCTCTTTTGGCCTTTTTAACCTGTTAACAATTTTACACTTAATATTCTCCCGGGCAAAGCCTGGTACTTCATGCTAGTATGAGATATTTGTGTTGACACTATCTACTCGAGCACATAAATCTACTACCGTCGGGCTATTAGTAAATAAAGTTGTACATGGTAGAAATGGAACAAAGTTTACCCAGTGTTATTTCCTATTAATTTTTGTGTTTTACCCTGTGATCATTAATTGTCCTTAAAGCACGAACCAGAGTGAGGATAGTACCATTCATAGCTCAACGGAATATAATTTCGAGTTCTTTTGATTTACCGTGGCGTGCGAGCTACAGCTATCACGGCGGCACGGCTAGACTGATAAGCGCGCGAGCGAGCGACTTCGTGACTGCGTGGCCAAACTGGCGAGCGAGCGCATGATTAGCAGATAGCTCTCGATAGTTGTTGACGAGGAGGTATAGGCTCGAATCTTGGCTCAATGAACTGAGGCTGGTTTTTGACAAGTGATTTACTATTGTGGTTTTCTCATCCTCTCTCCACGATAGTGGTGATTCTTATTTGTAAAGGCCTACTTTGATTATAATATCGGAGTATTATAACATATCAGTTTTACACACACACATACATATATACATACAATTTATGGTCTTACCAATTAAATTAGGCAGTTAGTATCAAGTGTGCTAAACCTATCGATAATTTACTATAAGAAGTAATTATCATGTCAAATTGAGAAGTTTTCCTAGCATCAACCAACATACAATAATATACCCAGCGCCTGTAAACTAGACTGTTCCGGCTCGAGCGCCTGCGCTTGAGAAATAGAACCAGTTCTATGTTTCAAGAGCTTCGCTCGGATCGCGCGCTCTAGTCTGGCCACCTTTCATTACAACAAATATGTTCTAGTCACTCGTGCGGTCCAGTCTGGCCTACCCTAACTTTTGGGGACCGGAAAATGATCAACAGATCCAACCGAATATTCTCAAAATTAATAATGTGGAAATACAAAGACGCATAGCTACAGCTAGGAATTATTGGAATTCATAAAATAGTCGCTTAGCTTACAATTACGTTCCTAGTCTTGAAAGAATGGCTTATGTACTTTGAGTAATCAAATTTCAGATAGGGATGAACGGCCGGTTCATGACCTGGAGCTAATCTGGGGATGAACTGACTGAGTAGCAGTTCGGTTGTGTCCGGTACTTTATTATGAGGCTTTAGTTAAACATAGGACCTCTGCATGGTCTAGGATTATTTTAGAGATAGGGTATTTTACCCGAATACATTTAACATGCTTAAATTATTAGCTTTTGTAAATACGGTATGATCTGGATAATTCGACATTGGTTAATTCATAAAAGTTGGATAGTTCTAACCCACCATGATTCCTCGTGAAATTCCTAATTTAAATCAATGGTGAAAAATAACATTTAATTCGAATTTTAGAATGAAATGTTGTTAATTTTTCTATTTTGTATTAATTTCAAACCTAGCTTAACGATCTTTATTAAATCACGTAATATGCCAAGAATGTTATACTTTTTTTTTTTTAGAGTTATTGATGAATAAAGCGGGGAACTCTGTACCGACGGGCGGTGAGCGGGTTGCCTAGAATAGGGGCTATGTTGACTCGGCTTTCATAGCTTCTGTGTGACAACGTAATCACGTAACGCCTTGACTGACTTAAGTATGCGATTTTCTTATGTTAATTTCTACATGTTTTATTTTGTGTTTACATTTTTCTTGGTTTTTCATTGTATGTATATATCGTGTATGTGTGTTATATAGCAAATATAACATGTGTATATGTTTATATGAAGCATATTTTTAGGTTATTGATTTGTTGTATACCAGCTGCCTAGATACTCATAAAAATGGTTAATTCGAATTTGGGTAATATTTCGAGTTTTTTTTAAGATATCTATTGGATTTGAATTAAAAAAAGTTCTACTCTAATTGTATATAATATTCCTTGTTACTGAATTATTCAGTTATATAATAGTAGATCTCTCGCGGTTATTAAATGTGCGCGTGGCTGGTCTCAACATCACTTTTACTCTTGCTCTCGGAAGGGATGTGGAAGGAAGAATTTGTTTAGAAAAGCAGGGGGAAACTAGCCAGGTGAAAAAACAACAACACCATGTCAGCCACATCTAGATTTATATGCTGGTGACAGGGAGATTGGTGGTTAAATTCTGGTTAGAGGTTACTGAAAGGGTGTCTATCCCTAAATATATTCTAACTCCACACAAAAGTGGGTTCATTAATTCTAATTCTAGCTTAATCCTTACCTACTGGATTATTAAAATACGTATAGCCTGGACTGCTAGTAAGATTCGGTGGAAGTTTTTTCTAAAAAATTTTTTTTTTTACCAGACTCTATCCCAGAATTAAGCCGTGTAAGTTCAAACTATAGCCCGATTTTACTATGAATAACCATTTGGAAGACCTTTTTTTCCTACATGAGTCCTATTATTAGTTCAGGTAGGAAAGAAGGCCGTTCAGAAAGCTCTTCATAAGAAAATCGGATAATAGGTATATCCAATTAAATAGAGTGTTTTGAGCTATTTGATTATATTGCCAGCGTGAAAATAAAAATACGACCATATTAGTCAAATGAGGTATCGTTTCCACCCCATTTCTTGTTATGTATTTGATTATCTCTTTGGGCCAGATACATAGACTTGGTGCGGCTCAGAACCAAACACAAGACTACACCCACCCAGACTCAAATAGAATGGTCCAATTTCACGTATAAAACTGGCCCATTCCATTTTAACTTAAATAGGTGCATGTAGTCTAGTGTTTGGTATTGGGCAGCACTTGAGGCACACTAAGTCTATGTATCTGCCCCATTGCTCTGGATTTATTAGACTTCCATTTTCTGAACCAACCAATTATATTGGGACGCAAATTTTAATTTAACCTTTTTATTTTATTTTTATCACCTGTGATAATTTCCTCTAGGGGGGGGGGGGGGGGGGATGAGGAAGGAAGCATTTTAGAAATAATCTACCCGAATTATGTAAAAGAAAAGTGAAAAACCATTTGGAAAAACACCTTCGGTAGACCCAACCGAGATTCGAACCCCAACTTCCCCGTCATCAGCGGGTCAGTATAACACGCGAGTGATGCCTTAGACCATTCGGCCACTGAAGCGGGTTTCAAGCTGACTAATTCTAGAATAAACATATAATATGTTTTCTCGTCCATTAATTCATTACTTTGAAAAGAAATTATAATTTCAACCATGTTTAATTTTCTTTGGTCACTCCGGGAATTGAATTATAGACGCGTCCTTGTAGAGAGCAAAATAAACTGCGGTACATTTGTAACTACTAGTTATAACGTTGAGCAATGTGTTGTGTGAATTAATGTTTTTTTTTCGTTCAACTCTTATTCAGCTGGTAGCACATTTCTCTACACATCTAGAAGTCCCGGGTTCTATTCGGGGAATTAATGAACCGTGTGTGGTGTGGTTGATTGATTGGTTGATTAACGGTGATCACAGGGCTAGAAGAACTCGCGCTGACCGCACAAGGTTCCTCCACCACCTTCTGTCTTGAGCCTTCTCCCTCCAATCCCCCTCCATAACCAGCTCCTTGAGATCTCTAGCCACATCGTTACTCCACCTCGTTCTGGGTCGTCCCAGAGGTCTTCGAGTGACAGGAGGTATGCCGCCCACGACAGTTCTCAGACTTATTTCCGGTCACATTCTGGGCTACATGTCCTTCCCATCTAATCTTGTTTGATTTCATTATATCCGGTTGCTCCATTGACTTATATATTTCCTGGTTCTTTCTCCTTTTATATCCGTCTTCCTCTTTTACTGGATCCCATATTTTTTTTCTCGTTACCTCTCTTTCAAAGCCCCCCCAGTCTTTCCCTATCCCTTTTTGTCGTATTCCATCTCTCCGAACCTTACAAGACTACCGGAACACAATAGCATTGTACGCCCTCTTCTTTGTTCTCGTGGAGATACTTCAGGAGATAAACAATGTCTTTGGACTACAGTAGCTCTGGTATCCAGCCATCATTCTTTCGTTCAGCTCTTCCTTGATGTTGTTATCCATTGAACTAGTATGGGAACTATCGGAATTTCTCCACCTTTCTCGGCTTGTTGCGGATTATACATGTTAGTATATACAACGTGTATCTAAAACATTGCATCAACTTTGGCAGGCTATTCCTTGGGTGAAACTAGAATAATTCACATCAGCAACCTAGGGTCCTTCTTGAATAATAAGGGTGGTATACCCCCTAAAGATAGAGCTAAAAACGACTGTTGTGTGAAATATTATGAAAACTGCTTAGGGTATTACAACGAATATTTGTATACTACTTAATGAAACCTTGATCATTAATAAATTAAATGTGCTGTTACAGTTACCCACCCCCATCATGTAAAAAAGTACGGGGTTGTAACACTTTTTTATGCAATAAAATATGTCAGAGTAAGTATTACCGATTTTGACTTAAGATTACAAAACATGGAGTAAAAATTAACAAAAAGGTTCTTTGAGAAACTGTCTAGCTTTCCCCGTTTCCGAGATAATCATGCATGTGTGATTTCAAAAACAAGTGTTAATTCCTGCCAGGTAGGAGAGCCAGTATAGCTGTGTTGCTAGCTGTGTTAGATACATTTGTCTCTGAGCTCAAACTTGTGTGATTATCTCGGAAACGGGGAAAACTAAACAGTTTCTCCAAGACACCTTTTTTTGTTAATTTTTACTCCATGTTTTATAATCTTATGTCAAAATCGGTAATACTTACTCTGACATATTTTATTGCAGAAAACAGTATTACAACCCCCCTTTTTTAGATGATGGGGGTGGGTAACGGTAACAGCACATTTAGTTTATTAATGATCAAGGTTTCATTAAGTAGTATACAAATATTCGTTGTAATACCCTAAGCAGTTTTCATAATATTTCACACAACAGTCGTTTTTAGCTCTATCTTTAGGGGTGTATACCGCCCTTATTATTCAAGATGGACCCTAGGTCGCTGATGTGAATTATTCTATTTCACCCAAGGGAATAGCCTGCCAAATTTGATGCAATGTTTTAGATACACATTGTATAATGCGATGCATTGCCGCCTGTTTATAACGGTGACCTGTTGAAACACATACTAAAACATGGACGACGCTCTGTTGCAAGGATGAAAATAATAATATTTTCGTTGTGGATGCTTACTACATTCGACGATGTCAACTATTTCGAAAATTTAAGTATCACACGAAGTTTGTTGTTTTACATTTTAGGTTTGTTTGATAATAAGGAATCTCACTCGGAAGAGGAATGTCTTGAATTTGAACTAACCCTTACAACTTCAAATATAAAAACTATTGACGCCTTATATCTCGTGCTTAGAGAGAAATACGGACCACTGGAGTCAAGTACTAGGTGCTTCTAAGTTTCACATTAGAAGTATAGCACGAAAAATAGACGTTTCATAACTGTTGAAATTTTCATAAAGACTATTTAGTGCCGTATTGTGCAAGATATTTAAGAATGATGAAAGATTAAAGGATTGTAGGATGCATAAGAAAATTTAGGTAATATTTTGATTAATTTGAACAAAGCCTAATTTTAATTATTTGCCTTAAAACGAGTTTTTTACATGCATTGCAGGTCTTTGTATTATGTCAGAATAATCAATAAGACAGTTTTTTAAGTCACATTATTAAACTTTGGTGTTGTTAAAATAAATCTTGGTAGATCAGAATATTACAAGTACTTTACAATGGACAATTCTTAAATCTTTCATGTGAAGCTTTTAAGGACGTTGCTTAGGTACCTGTGACGTAGTGGTAGGTCAAGATAAGATTTCCCATGTTTTTATATTTTACGCCTTTTATTATTTGGGTTTTAAAGATATAATATTGAAACAAAAAACACAAATTCTGATATAATTATCAAAGTAGTCTTACATTGTCACAAAATTATTGTTTGATCTTAAAATAGATTTTTGTCAAAAAAAAGTTCTTTAAGTTTATTTGGCATAGTTACGTAAATGACCATTAGGAATCTTCTTGCCGGGATGTAGATTAAAAAAGTCACGGAACCCTATATCTAGCTAGAATAGGAAACAAGAAAAAGGTAATTTTGAAATGCAAGTCAATGCTGTCTTGGAATGAATAGTTATGTGTGTGTGTGTGTGTGTGTAATCGTCAGTGGAAGAGGGGAAGTGTTATCAACAGGTAAACTAAAGACCTCGTAGAGTAAACTATTAATTTTCTTCACACTATTTGTATTTCTGACATTGGTGTTTAAGTGTGATGGTGTTTAAGTGAGTCAAGTTAAGATGCAACCCGCTTTGCAAAATAACTTCTAAATGACCAAGCAGACAACGTCGCTAAAGTCCGTTCACCGTAGGAATTGTTTTCTTAAAGGCCTTTTTCCCTACCAGAAAGCTTTTATATAGTAGGATATTGGTAGGAAAAATGACCTTTCAGAGAGTAATTCCTACCGTGAATGGAATATACGCACCTAGTCTAGTAATTATTCATACCTCACTCTAAGTGCGAGGTCTCATGCGCTTATAGTTTTTATATTTTAGGTGATTTTCTAATTGTGACACGGCACGGGAAAGGGGACCTAATCTTCACTGAGCAAATATTTCATGACAGCTGATAGTAGTGATCTGGCTCAAATTTCATTTTATTTTATATATTACTGCAGCAAATGCTACCAACACTCTCTTAGGTGACCTGGTGGTCTAGGGGTAAGGTGTCAGACTTCTGTGCTAAGGGTTCGGGGTTCAATCCTCGGTCCCGGCACAGATTTATCTGATTGCCAAACCCTTCCTTCACCTCTGACAAGATGTGTATTAATCACAACTTGTGAATGTGAGGAATGCCAGGCCTCCACCGTGGTTCGGATTCCACGTTAAACTGTATGTCCCCATTTCATCTCACAATCATCCTACCATTGCACATTAGCGTAAGTGAGTATAACCCGAACGGGTAGTAAGACGCGATGCTAATAATAATAACACTCTCTTAGAGAAACTAGAAATAGGATATAGTTCATATTTTATATCCCAGGAAGCAGAGAAAGCATTTTGGTTCTCATCTTTAAATAATGCCAAACTTTAACCCTTGTTACCCGCCTCGGTGGCGTAGTTGGCTAACGCACTTGTTTAGTGTTGAGCTAGACTGCATAGGACGGGGAGATTGAAATTAGGATCTCACTTGGGTGAACTAGGGTGGGTTTTCCTAAACGGTTTTCCACTCTTCCTCCACACAAATGCAGGTCACTTCCTTTATATTCAACCTTCCCAATTCCTAACCCATTAGCGTAATTTAGCGTATAGCCCGAATGGGTAGTAAGATGCGATGCTAACCCTTAACCCTTGTTAATTCTCAAAAAGCACTTTTTACACTTGCGTGTTCAAATGGAAATAACTTTTTCTCATTTCTTGGAATATGTTTATATATTTTACATCACATTATTCAGCAATTTGTGCTCTTTCCAGTGATAACTCTATAACTCAAAATTGACCTGGGGGAAGGTAAAGTCCCTTTTCCCGTGTCGCGTAGCTTTTTTTATGTGTGTTCAATACTCTTCAAAAAATGATTTATGTGTAAAACACAAGGGCCTTTAAAGAATTAATCTCAGGAGCAAAGACTAAATTAAATCCAATCAAACAAGTTTGGGAATAAGATGAGAAAAGCAAAGTGAAACTTATGTTCACAAATAAAAACCTGTGTACCTGAACTCTCTGTCAACGGCAACAAAGTTCAGTGAAAGAGAGTCTAGCATCCTAGACCGCTTGACCACTGCCAAGGGCTTAAACTATTTTATCTGTAGTTAAAAACATGGCTAATGTCAAACGTCCACAAGCGTTCCAATTCCACATCTCGGTAAGTTATCGAAAACTATTATGCTGAGCAGGAAGTGTAAATAAGTTTGACACGATTTTGTAAAACTTGCGAAACAAGTTTGTTTGCTTTTTTTTATTTTATGTTCACAAAAGGATATTTTTTTAAAAATATTGTTGAATAATGAAAAAAGTTATGAAAGGAGAAGAAGTAAAAATGATAATAATCAGCAAGTAAAAATGGCTTCACAAATAAAGTAAAAGAATAATCTCCTAAATTGGCCCATTTCTCTCTTACCCCGTTTAAGTTTGTCATTTCCCTGGCACACTTAACTGCCGAGATCATATCGTGTCTCATAATCCTGCCCTTTTCGGGTATAAATTACATTATTAAGAGGAGACTTGAGAGGTTTAGAGCATAAAAAAACGAGACACGGGCTCAATAGAAGGTCCAATAATTTCCTTTTATAAAAAAAATCTTATAAAACATTTTTACAATAAAATCTTGTAGCAAAAAATATATATATTTTTTAGTATTTTTAATACATATTTAATCAGAAAAAGATATTACTTGTGTTTAGTCCAGACTTAAATTTCTTGTAAAACTTTAAAATTAACCTCATTTAAACAAAACGTCTATTTATTACGATTATATTTCACGAAACTGGGCTGTACTGGGCTGTATGGTTGTGAACAACATCTGATACCTTGTTCTTCTTATTTATCTATGAAAAAAGCTTGTCCACTCAATTGGTGGATGTGAAATTGTAATAACCTCTACTTAGAAGGAACCAAAAAGTTTGTCCACTCAATTTGTGTATGTGAAATTGTAATAACCTCTACTTAGAAGGAACCAAAAAGTTTGTCCACTCAATTTGTGGATGTGAAATTGTAATAACCTCTACTTAGAAGGAAGAAAAAAGTTTGTCCACTCAATTTGTGGATGTGAAATTGTAATAACCTCTACTTAGAAGGAACCAAAAAGTTTGTCCACTCAATTTGTGTATGTGAAATTGTAATAACCTCTACTTAGAAGGAACCAAAAAGTTTGTCCACTCAATTTGTGTATGTGAAATTGTAATAACCTCTACTTAAAAGGAAGAAAAAAGTTTGTCCACTCAATTTGTGGATGTGAAATTGTAATAACCTCTTCTTAAAAGGAAGAAAAAAGTTTTTCCACTCAATTTGTGGATGTGAAATTGTAATAACCTCTACTTAAAAGGAAGAAAAAAGTTTGTCCACTCAATTTGTGGATGTGAAATTGTAATAACCTCTACTTAAAAGGAAGAAAAAAGTTTGTCCACTCAATTTGTGGATGTGAAATTGTAATAACCTCTACTTAAAAGGAAGAAAAAAGTTTGTCCACTCAATTTGTGGATGTGAAATTGTAATAACCTCTACTTAAAAGGAAGAAAAAAGTTTGTCCACTCAATTTGTGGATGTGAAATTGTAATACCCTCTACTTAGAAGGAAGAAAAAAGTTTGTCCACTCAATTTGTGGATGTGAAATTATAATAACCTCTACTTAGAAGGTATTAAACTTTTATTTTCACACTTCGAGTGCCACTACTCGCTCGAGTTATACGCACATGAACTAATTACCCTTCTGTGTCAGGGGTAGGGAAGGTTCAATCTAAAGAAAGTATTCTCACATTTCTTTGGAAATATAGTTAAAATTTATTTAGGAAAACCACCCTGAGTACATCCGACCAGGACTCGAACCTCAGTCTCCCTATCATCTACAATCCAGTGATCTGCGAACCTTAAACCATTCGACTACCGAAGCGTGTAGTGGTAATATTAAACACAATTTTATCCTCCAATAAATATTTTAACTACACTAGTTTTATATTATTTAATTGTTAATTTGTTCAAATAATTTGTTTCGAAATTTTAAATAAAAGTTTTAAACAAGATATACATCATTTAAATAGATGTAAAATTTAACACAAAATAACAATTAACAACTTAAGATTATTTATTTTATTTTTAAAATGAACATAATAGTAAAAAATTTAGTTAAACATACATTTATTATTCTTTTAAGCAAATTACTTTAACTAATTGTTTTATCTCGCATGGTAACGCATCACTCTCGTGTTAGACTGAATCGCCATTGACCGGAAGGTAGAGGATCAAATACCGACCGGGTGTGCTTACAGTAGCTTTTACCTAAATGTTTTACCACTCTTCCTTCACGCAAATGCTGGTTCATTTTCTCTAAGCTTTTCTCACAATAACCCCAATTGTATAAATATATGGATTGTTTGAACGGGTATTAAAACGTATTGAGGTAAATTTACTTTGTATTTTTATTTTTAGTAATGAGTCTTACTACTCGTTTGGGTATTTACGCTTAAATTTATAACCAAACTTTTATATTGATTTCCTAATATTTATTTCAAAAGTGTGTTGTACTGTATGTATAAAGTATCTCCAGGCAAGACTTAAGGGGGTAAAATTGTTATTGTAATATATATTTTTAATGTTGTAAAAAAAAAGTTTTGTACACGTCTAGATAAATGGTTAATACATATTAATTAAGATTGCCATGTTGTTTCACAGTTAACTTGAAAAGATAAAATAAGATAAAATACCTATTTTCTAGGTTTAAAACTTTCAAAATATGTAAATACTATTTTATAATTTATCTCTTTCTTTATACACATAACCACAGGGCATACATAGACTGCTAAAATGTGATAGAGCTTTAGAAACATACTAAGCAATATTAATCGTAGTCAAATATCATTGACAGATCAAAATTCTTATTAAAATCAATGAAGTATGATTTTTATAAATTCTATAAAATAATTAATACAAAATGAAACACAAAATAATGTACATTATAAAATGTATAAAAAGCCCAAAGTGTAGCAAAAGTAAAATTGAAAATATCCCTCGTTAACTCCAAAGAGAGAGATAAAATGTGGTTAAAGTTCAAGGAAACTCTTTTCACAAACAGCTCATTGTTTTAGCGCATTATTCTATGAATGTAACAACCAGCATTTTTCCTTTTAAGCCGCCAACTCTGAAAAATATTAGTACAATAAAGCTGAGACGTGTTTAATCACAAAAAGAGTTAAATAATTCTTGAATATAAATTCCTTTATATAGAAAGGCTTACGAATTTTAAAATTCCACCTAACTTTTTCTTTTCTAACGTGTTGTATTATTTCATATGTGAGTGAATAACGTAGTGATTACGTGTATTTTTGTAAAATAATTTTAAGGGGGATGGCAAAAAACTTGTCATTTAGTCAATTTATTATAGCATAAAAAAAATCGAATGTCTAGTAGGATTCAAGTAGTAATGTAGTAATAGAGTTTTTAGAAAATAAATACTTTTTTGTGATCTACATTCTTAATATTTTACTATATACTTAAGAATAGTAATAATTAATTTCCACTTCCTTTATTATAGTGCTGGTCAACAGTCGCGATACCTTTAAAGGACCACTGAAAAATACATAATACAACATACAATAGACTAGACTGTCAATTACGGGAAGATTGGGGTTTGAATCCAAGTTGGTTGCACTGAGTTTGTTTTAGTAAATTGTTTTCCACTCTGGCACCATGCAAATGCAGGTGCACTTCCTCTAAATTCAACCTTTCTCATTCATAACCCGAACGGGTAGTAAGATGCGGTGGTTAAAAATAATTAAAAAAAATATTATCGTTATTATTATTTGTTCTGTTGCTCGATAGGTCCTTTGCCTTGTACAAAGAGAGTTCTTCAGAATGTTCTATCATCACTGTCCATTTTTAAATTATAAATTGACCCGCCTCGGTGGTGTAGTTAGCTAACGCGCTGGTTTCGTGTTGAGTTAAACTGCCAAGGACAGGGAGATAAAGGTTCGAATCTCTGTCGGTTGAATTGGGTTAGGGGGTTACTAAATGGTTTTCCACTCTCCCTTTACACAAATGTGGGTTCACTTCGACTAAATTCAACCTTCCCAATTCCTAACCCATTAGCGTAATTAGTACTTAAGCGTATAACCTAATCGGGTAGTAAGACGCGGTGCTATAATTTTATTTATTTTTTATTCTAAAAATTCATATTATTTCCTTGTTTAAATTCATCATCGTCTTCCTGGTCCTTTTCTCTCTCTCTCTCTCTCTCTCTCTCTCTCTCTCTCTCTCTCTCTCTCTCTCTCTAACTCTCTCATCTTGTCTTCTATGACATCACTAAATAAGCCATTTCTTCTCATAATGTGACCCATACAGTTGGCCTTCCTTCATAGAATCACGTGCAGAATGGTTATATATTTGTTTACTATTCTTATAACTTACTCCTCAGTCACCCATTCTATTCACTCCATCTAGTATCTTCCAGCACCACAACTCAAAACTTTCCAAATAGGCCTATGTACAGTAGAACTTTTTAAATTTGAAGTCCGAGGGATATCTAAAAAAAACCCTCAAAATATCTCAAATTCGAACTAACCATTTTTATGAGTAACTAGGCATCTTACACAACAAATCAATAACCTCAAAATATGCTACATATAAACTCACACATGTTAAATTTGCTATGTAAAACACAAATACACTATATATATACATTGAAAAAACAAAAAAATAACACAAAATAAAACTCATAAAAATTAACAAACCAAAATTGCAGACTTAAATCAGTCAGGGCGGTACGTGATTACGTTGTTACACAGAAGCGATGAAAGCCGAACCAACACGTCCCTTACTATAGGCAACCCGCTCGCCGCCCGCCGCTGTAAGAGTTCCCCGCTTTATTAATCAATAACTTTTAACTTTGTATGACATTCTTGGCATATAAGTGTTATTTAATAAATATAGTTAAGTTAGGTTTGAAATTAATACAAACTAGAAAAAAATTGATAGTGAATAGGCTTCAAATTATCCAAATATTTCCTTCTAAAATTATAATTAAATGTTAATTTTCACCATTGATTTAAATAGGTACTTCACGGGGAATCAAGTTGGGTTCGAATTATCCATTGTAGAACTATCCAGACCCTACTATACTCTCCTTTTTCCTCAGGGTGCATGTTTCAGCTTCATATCAACCTATGCAACACTTCACCAATTTCTTCATCCTCTGATTCAGTTTGATGGTCAGTAGCATCCTATATTTGAACAAAGCAGCCTTGGCCATTGCTATTTTTGACTTTATCACCCGTGTACACTGCTGCGCGTTTGTCGCAATTAGGGCTTCCTAAATATTTTAAATGTTCCAACTTCTCCAGCTGTTTAAAATAACCCGGATTAACTCCTTTTCTTATTTCTATCTTAATCCTGATAATATTGAATCATTTATACTAGATTTAGAACAACACAGGAAGAACTTTTAACAATTTGAAAATCCTACTATTTTACTTTCATATATTCATACGCTGAACCATTTGGTCCGCTGTTGTTACTTTCTAATTTCATTGCAAATTTCGACCTTATTGCAAGTTAAATAAAGATACTTTTTTTTGTCAAAGTTGGTTACTTAATATTTATTTATTATCAACTCCAACATGTTCTTCTTAAGGTTAAAAGTATGAAGAATCTTAGGCCCATTTTGGTAGTCACATGGTCTAACGCGCTACTCTCGTGTTAGACTAGACCAGAGGTTCCCAATTTTTTTTGGCCACGGAACCCTAATTGATCATACTTTTTTTGGCGAAACCCCATTTTGATAATAACAAAAGTGATTGTACCTTGTAGTGTAGTTTGAATATTTTCATGTTTGACATGAAAAGAAAAAATAATTATAAATAAAAAATTATTATTATAAGTATTATAAAACATTTATCGTACAAAAAAAAGTAACTATTTAATGTGAAGAATGAAATTTTTTCACATATTTACTTATAATAGCACTAAAATTAGGCTGTCTCGACAGGTGCACCGCCCCGCCACCCCGCTCCGCCCGCGCTGTTTGATACTAGATATACTTACAGCGGCGCGGCTATGTTATGACTGTTTTCTACGAACGCTTTAGTTAATTCTCAGACAGAACTCGGAACCCCTTTGACCATTCCACGGAACCCCAGGGTTCTGCGGAACACCTTTTGGGAAACGCTGGACTAGACTGCTGAAGACGGGAAGATCAAGGTTCGATCCCGGTTAGGTGCAGTTAGGGTAGTTTTCTAAGTTGTTTTCCACTCTCCCTCCACGCAAGTGAGGATGCACTTCCTATACATTTAACCTTCATCCCTAACACATTAGTGTAATAAGTGCATACGCGTATAACCTGAACAGGTAGTAAGACGCAGTGCTAAGAAAAATCATACTGTTTCTTGAGTTGTCAGATTGCCAAGGGGAGAACTTTATCACGAAATGACAAAATTCATTAAATATACTTTCATGTATTCATACGTCACGGGTCCCCTTTGGCTGCGCTAACATAAATTAGATGACATGTCATCAGTTTTGGATAGCCTACACTTATTTGTTATATCTTATACGATACTGTTATCGTAGGAAATATCTTATCTGACAGCTAGTTGAATTAATAGATCTACTTTCACATATCCATACGTCAAGTAATGTTATTTGCAGCTATAAATTTTGATAGATATTATCTTTACCTATAAAATAACATTAATAAAATACTAAAATGTTATCAATGTTGGCAGCAAAAAATATATTTGCCTTTTCTAAAAGGTCTTTATGATGAAAATTGTGCTGTATTAGTTGTTTCTTATGACGATCTGATTATACATCCTCGTTTTAGCATTATTTCCTCTTCCTTTCGAGAATGTTCTATGATTTCATATACTGCATCCGTTAATAGGATGAAACCGCGAGATAGATAGCGCGTTATCTGCTATAGTTTCACCTTCCGACCGCTTGAGGTCAGCACACGGCGCGATGCGTGTCTCGGCCTTCTATCCCGGATCAATAATATCAGCAGGCAACTGTGTCTCTCGGCCACAGATGTCACCACTGTTTGGAGGGTTCGGGAGTTCGAACCTCCGAGCTGCCAATACATACACAATTTGAATAGGAAGTATCTCTTACCTTTATCATGGTACTTTATTATCTATTTCACCCGCTTCAGTGGCCGAATGAGCTAAGGCATCACTCTCGTGTTAGAATGGTCTGTTTATGACGGGCAGATCGGGGTTCGAATCTCTTTCGGGTTTACTGAGGGTGGTTTATCCTAAGTAGTTTCCTAATATTCTTCCACGCAAATGCGGGTAGATTACCTTTAAAATGATTTATTCATCATCCTTACCCCGTTAGAACAATTATATTATATGCGTATAAACCTGAACAGGTAGTGTGTATATATATATATATATATATATACATTTTACTTGCATGACCTTGGTCATTACAAGCCTTTTTTTTTAGTAATTCTGAATCTAATATTATCGCAATTAACATTCATTTTAATTAAGTTTCAATTGTTCAAACATAAATAGTCTGTCCCCCCCCCCCCTTTTTTTTTCAACTAAAGTTTAATTTACATTATTTACTAACTGGAAATGTTGGAAATGAAAATATAAATTATACAGTAATCCATAAGTATTATCGGAAGCTTTTGATAACTTTTTAGTTTAACATTCTAACTTATAAATCAAATAAAACATATTCCTATGATGCCAAATTAAAGGGACTTTCCATCGATGTTGATGGTCGAAAGTGGGCTTCTTATAAAAATCAGGGTTTACTATATTGAACGTCATCATATAATGATTATACTCTAATATATTTTTCTCTCATTGTTAAATAAACATACCATTATTTGTTGAAATTATTTACTGCTTGATGTGAAGTAATACTCTACAAAATAACAGACTAAGCATTCATAGAACCCACTCTATACTATACACATATTAATAATTCATAACCCATTTCGATAGCTGCATGGTCTAACGCGCCACTCTTGCAGTAGACTAGACTGTCGTTGACGGGGAGATCAAGGTTCGAATCTCGGTCGGGTGTACTGAGGGTGGTGTTCTTTCAAAATGGTTTTCCACTCTCCCTCCACGCAAATGCGGGTACTATTATATAGGCGTCTAGCCTAGTAATACGTGATGCTAACAAAATAAAAATAAAATATAAATTACGAGTTTCAGAAAGAGCCACATCAATTATCCTATAAAGCATGGGCAAAATATGTTTGATCATTTTGAATAGTTCACTTGTCTTGAAAGTAAAAACTAAAAAATTAATGGTTCCAATGATCATCCTAATACAACCATAATTACGTATTCCCTCCATTTTGGACGATGCATAATTTACCTTAGCGTTTCACACATTTGTATGTTTGTTCAGAGATAGGTAGTTTAACAATGAAATGTTCGTAGAGTTCAATTTCAGTAATTGAGTTGGGGGGATGTATTACAGTCCTGTGTTTGCTCGTAACTAACAAAAAAATAAAACTAATGCTATTTCCTATTGTTAAAACAAATTGCAATCATGTAGAACTAATTTGTGATTGATCCCCCTACATTGCAACCGAGTTATTACACTATATCTAAATGTTAATATTACTTTGTACAAATAATGCAGACATAATGGGCAATATTCAGTTCAACCCCAATGGCAGGGCTTAACGAGCTGTTAGGCTTCATGATCCCGACCCAGGAGACAAGGGTTCGTTTCCGACCGGCTACATGTATTTTAACTTAAACCCGGTTAATCTTAAGTTTATTTTAGAAGAGTTATTTAGAGTGTTATTAACTTATTATTATTGTTTGTGTTGTTTTAAATGTCATATATTAGCGCCTTTTTTCTCCAGATATTATGTAATTATTGAATTGGGTGGTGATGAGTAAATCCCTCTGAAATATTATAGTTATTCAAACTAAACAAAATTATAATTTTGGTTCTATTTTGTTGATAATCATTTTAATAATTATCAACCAATGCTGGTATTTAAAATATTGCGTAAAAGCCTAATATAAGTAAATTATATAAATAATAGTAATAATAATTATGCCCATTTACAAAAATAATATTCCTACTAAATTTTTTAATTTAATATTTTTCTAATCCACCTCTGTGGTCTAGGGATCAGAGTTCCTGTATACAGATCCAGAGGTCCCGGGTTCATTCTCAGGTGCTTCCAAAATGTAGTTGTGAATCAGGTGATCTGGAACCGGGTTAAACTCACTCTCGTGAGGACAAATTATGAGCTCGTTGGATAAAGAAGTAGAAACTCTGGTTTAGAAAACTGGGATTAACGGCCTTAGGGCACGTTGTGCTGATCACATGACACCCTCTATACGCAAATGTTGGCACTACCATCGCTAATGGCAGCGGCCGCTTGATTGTATAGCTCGATCACGTGCGCACACCATGAGTTTTATAGAAAGACGTCCACTTTGCTCGTGGGGGCTCCGCCCCCAAACCCCCGGTGAGTTTTATTTGCAAGTGGATGTAAACTAATGTAATTCCAGCGTTGTTTTTAACTTAACACAACTTAAAGTTACCGGTATTGTATTGTATATACCGCACCGACTTTAAAGTTGCTCCGTCATTTTAATTTTTTTTAGGGGTTAAAAATTAAATATTTTAATTTTTTGGAATTTTCCCATCGGTTACAGGTTATAAGCTATAAGTTTGCCAAATTTCAAGTTTCTAGCTCATCTGTAAGTGGGTAAACATTAATGTCAGTGAGTGAGTGAGTCAGCCATGTGGCCTTATAGTAGTATAACGTCCACTTTGCTCAAGATGAGAATAAAAGATAGAGGTCTTTATGATGGTTATTATTCATCTATTTCGAGACCATTGTCGTTTTTAGAATTCCCGTGGAAGAAAAGCATTTAGGTAAAATAACCTCTTTACAACCACCTGGGGTCCAAACCCTGACATCTCAGTCACCGCAATCCAGACTGGTATCTTTTTTTACCGCTTGGTCACAAGTACGGTTTCCAAATA
The DNA here is from genome assembly GCA_033556935.1 of Timema podura. NCBI lineage: Eukaryota > Metazoa > Arthropoda > Insecta > Phasmatodea > Timematidae > Timema > Timema podura. The sequence goes on along the minus strand of JAVRXN010000013.1, from coordinate 44,032,082 downwards.
AATTCGTCTCTATCCAAATTGAATCAAATTAACTGGATACTCTCCAGGAATTTAATTTTTTATTGACAAGCTCAAATGGTTAGCATCCTTTTTTTTTTTTTCAAATAAATAACTAAATTTAAAAGCGTAAACCAAAGTATAAGAGCGTGCTAAATAATAAAACTAATTTAAGAAAATATTGTTCCAAACTATTTCCATGTATAATTTATGACTTCACGAGGAATTGTCTTTTTTATACATGATACAAAATATAGAGGAAAAATAAAATTGAGGAAGGAAAATCTATTCCATTCTACCCCACATTTTACTAAACGAATTTCTATATTAACAAGAAGATTTTTTTTTTGTGAACCAACCGATAAAAAAAACCTGGCAAAGCTAATACAAAAATATTGAGGGCAATTACTTGCGATTTGCGACCTGTCGGGTGTTAAAGTTCATATAGGCCTACATACAGAGGAACGTAGGACTGCACAGAGCAAACTTATTTACGTTTTTTGACATCTAAATGAAGTTAAATCGTGTCGAAAATTTTTAGACTATGTATGACTTTATTGCCAGTTAAATGTCAGTATTTTAACTCACTCCATTGACAAACCTCGACATTAATGAATCAAATGAGATTAGGACACATTTAGAAGAACTTTGCTATAGCGTAAGCTTTAAGAATGAACCATCTATAATTAATTAAATAATAAAATGAAATGTTTATATTATATCCATTTAATTTTATTATTTAATTTATCTTTAGTATTTATTTATTTGATGTACTTAACTTGCCCTTTCTGAACCGACTGATTATATCAACACACGGGAATTTTTATGAGTGAGAGCGAAAGAGCTTACCAATTTTGCGGGAAAGTTATTTTCACATACCTTATAGGGTTATTCTACATGCACAACCGCCATGGGATCGACGGCTTTACTTCCCTCCGAAGTAGGTTGTGTTACGGTTTTTATCGCTCGAGAAAACTCCATCTGGGTTTGAACTCACGAATATCGGTCCTGAGACAAGCATGTACCCCAAGACACCGAGGTTGACGATTTTTAATAAAATTAATAACATGTTTTGAAATAAATTATGATAAACTTATTGCTTTTGATCCTGGTAATTTTCTAAATACTTTTCAGCACATATTTTTATGTTTAAAAAATGTTTTTTTCCAATTCCAAGCAAAAAAAAACTTTATAGTTATGTAAGCGCTAACGATTAATTAGTTTTCAAATTAAGTCATATTTAAATTCTTTAAAAAAACATGCAATTAATAACAGTTGATTAAAAACAAGTATTTATTTGAAGGTTCTCCAGCTAAATGATCGTATTACTTTGATTTTCATCATAGTTTAGCTCGCTAAATTCTGAAAAGTCAGTATAAATATTAAAAAATAAATATATTAGTCGCATTGCACACTGCTTACACTACGTTTCAGCGTAGTTAAAGACCCTATCTATGCTCACTAAAAATAAGTCCAATTTAATTCAAGCTTCCTCGGTCTTCTAAGATTCGAAATTAGTTTGACTTTGGTTTATTAGGAACCACCCCCCCCCTTGCCCCTCCATTTTGGCGGCTCCCATGGGAAATTTTTGTCACCAATTATTCCTGCATTCATTCATTAGGGGCTACCTGCCCTGAAACATTTCATTTTTATAGGTATTTCGGGCTTCAAGATATTCCTGTATTCTTTTGAGTTAAGGGCTATCTGTTTGAAAAATTTCAGATTTTTAGGTCTTCTGAGCTTAGAGATTTTTCAACTCGACGGAGGAACGATAATTTTTTATAGTGGGGATTGTTTTAAAAAAATTCATTCAAAATAAATAAATAATTAAAATCAAAATCCGGCTTTGTTAGGTTGTCCCATGGTCTATAGCAGTGTTTACCAAACTTTTTTTTGATCACGACTTTAAATATAGGTAATATTTTCTAGGCCTGGTGACCAAAAGTGCCATTACATGTAGTTTAGATAGTCTATTATTTTCATAATAGTGTTTGTTAAATTAACTTACATTGATTTAATTAAAGCAACAAAAAAGAATACATTTTAATGACTTTTTAATTAGACAAAACGTAAAATACCATTTTTAATAAAAATGTGACTTTGTCATGTTCGTATGTGACAATAAAAAAAAAATCTATTTCAGTGCCTAATATTCTTCATTCTTGGGGAGAGTTCTTTTGAATTTTTATTTTGTATTGATAAATGCTAGCAGCTAAATTGAATAAATTTCAGTAACATTTTAATCTTGAAAATATAAAATTAGACACTATTTTCCCATGAAAATTTGACTCATTGCGCAAAATTTGATTTGAAAACCGTGATGCTGCTTCATTTTGTAGGCGAGATCTTTGAGTTTGAGTGTTATGTTGATGGACAGAGTACAACGCACATCCTTGTTCTCAAAGGTAAGGTAAATTTTCATGAGGAGTAAAAGAACCTTTTTTAACTTCTTGAGTGAGATTGGGCTTGTTCTTGAGCTGGGTCTAAATTCCTAGTACAGGAAGGTTTCAAAACGTTGTTTCAACACTGTTAATATTTGAGTAATTCTTCATGTGACTCTCAGGGACATCCTCGCAATCCTCATTTGGGTCGCGACCATGGGTTGGAGAACCACTGGTTTTTAACCTGGGGTACGCGTAGCCCTGGGGGTACGCAAATACATACTATGGGTACGTAAAATGTTATGAATTAATGTATATTTCTCATTTAAAACTTATTATTTGATAACATTAATTTGATTTAATTTATTTTATTCATTTTAGATGTCGGCTATTATAATATGTAGGCCTATATGTAAGTAGCAACAACTTTGTAGGTAGAAAGTTGAAGAGAAATTATATCTGAGAGTAGGCCTACGTGAACAAAAATGGTTGAATACCACTGGTTTATACTATAAATGTTCAACGTTTCATCTTTCTAGGTCAGCTATGGACTAATGGAGCTTGTAGAAAGACACTCACACATTAATAAATTACATATATATTTATTTTATACTATATACTTCAAGCATACATCTATTTATAATACTTTGTACTTAAAAAAAAACAAGTAAACCGCTTCATTTTTCGCTATTTATTTCGTGTAATTCGAGTTTTTGATAGTTCTATGTGGGGTCTGGTCCCGTTTGAATCGAACTAAAAAGTAATATACGTGTTTTAATTTAATATTATAATAATTGTGTGAGCAATTATTTAACTATGTGAGAGGTGTTGTGCTATATTTATGTATTGCCTGAACAACCCCCCCCCCCCCAAAAAAAAGGGGTGCTAAATATATCTTACGAGCAACTACAAAATTCCTACGACTGTTTATATTATAATAACACTCGATCTTTTGATTTTTTTTAAAAACTGTTTGAGACCGAACAATTTTACACGATTATCAAGAATTGCAGCGCTAGATGTCACAGCTGTCTTTCACTAAGTCTCCGGTGGTCTTTTACAAAGCTTTCGTCCCAGCGGGAGCTTATCGCCTTTTGCCAAATGACGAGAGGTCTGTGGGATGACGGTTAGCTCCTCTAGTGTGCTGAGGAAACTAACAGATAGCAGCAGCAGCAGTAAGTCTGAGTGATATCAATCCCCCCAGTTGGCGGACAGATACCACCACTAACAATAGCAGATTCACAGCCATTGTTCTCTCGCGACAGATGTTCGGGTTTCCATCCTGACGAGACCGAACGAGATTCCGAGATGAGGTAAAGCGTGTTTATGTAAGATTGACGCTATTGTGCGGTTTATCCGTGTTCTTCCAACATAGTAGTCCGTAGCTCTGTCGGGGGTGCGTTTCTTCTGAATTAAGGGTTCCAGGTTTGATTCTTAGTATGGTCGAAAAATAGAGCTTTGATGAAATTGAGGGTTTTTCTTTTCAAATATGTGAATTAGCGACAGCGAAACTTTGATGTTTCTATGGATGGCAATTTTCTTTAACGTATTGATTATTATCATTCCAATAAGTTATATCACAAGATATTAAATCTAACACTAAGACACATCGATTGTATTATTTTGGATGTTTATGATAATATCTTCAATTGTTTTGGTCTGGGTGAACTGGAAAGACGATATTTTGATTACTTTTTAAAAATATAACCAAGCAAAAGAGCTAATAGGAAATAAGGTGCCTAGTTTTCTGATATGAGATAATAACGTAATTTGTTTGGTACATATTTAAATAAAACCTATTTTTTAATGCAATTTTTACTTTCTATCATACACCTCCTTCCCTTCCTCTCCCCCCCCCCCCCCTCCCAATCACATCCCCCGCCTGAAATAGAAAAAATTGTTTTCGCGATTGTTGTATGTATCTCGGACTAGAGCTGAAAGAATTTTACTGACCGTTCTGAAACTTGCTATCTAGAGTTATAATAAGCTTCCTCCGAGGGATATTTTTGGAATTAGATAACCCTAAAATTAAGAGTAGTTTACTGATGGGCAAAAAAGAGAAAAATTGATTTTCTCGAAATCTCTTTTAACGATTTTGATTAGATTTGATGTATAGGCTTTGTTTAACAAGACAAACAAAATGGAAATTTTCATTTTCACATGAAAATGATTTTAAGGATTAATAAATTACATTAGCGGGAATTTCAAATTTTGATATCTCCGCAAATATTTGAACTGTGAAATAATTTATCATTACAAAGTTGCAGAACTATTTAAAATAGTAATTGTTTATTTGAAATATATTTTTATAAAATTAATAATTTTTGAGCTATAAGCAAATATAAGTTATACTTTTTTATACAGATCTTTGTAATGTAAAATTGATTTTTATGCTCTTTGTTAGACAGAGATGTTCGTATTTTTTTAAATGTTTCTGTTATTTCATTTATACTCTTTGGTGGAGTGATTTTGCAACACTGTAAATAACTTTGTTTCACAATTCTTAACGAATTTTTAGTAAATGTCTTTATTTTAATATAAAAATAGAAAGTCTATGCGGTTCACCGTACTATTTATTTCTTTAGCCGTTAAAAATATCAGACAAGTTTAGTAAAACTTTAAGAAAAATCTTTTATTTACTGTATCCACAAACCTTAAGGCACAGTTCAAATTATGAAATACATCGATAAATATATCGATATATCGGATACTATACTAAACAAATCGCTATCTATTTCATATAGATGTATTGTTGCCATTCATAATTATGTCTTCTAAAATAAATTTAGCCTGAAAGATATTTAACAGTGTATTCAGTAATCAGTTGGATCATAAAGTGCATTTTAATTGCCCCTTTTTTTATATATAAGTAATAAACTTAATATTTTCTCTGATACATTATTGAACGAACCAAAAACAATATGTTATTTGAAATGTTGACAGAGCTGGTACTAAAATAATAATTTTAAGGAGTGTATTTTGTAGGTAAATATTACAATTTAAAAATCACAATGGCTTATTATTTAAGGGGTCCATCAATTCCCAAGGATGGTTTCAACAATTTTCAGGGGAGGAGGAGGAGGAGGCGGACCAGACCTCCACAACTCCCACCTTTTGACTTCCGGTAAAAATTGTGGTAATTTTAATGGCGGGGGCATATCTTCAGGTCAACACTTTAATATTAAAGTCTTCATTTGTCAATATTTAGACCCATAAAGTAGGTCGATATTGGGTCACAAAAATATACACATGTGTATTAAAGAGATAAATTAGCCTATTTAGGGAAGCTTTTGTGACACTATAAGAGGGATTCAAATTTAATACTACTTAGAATCAGAAGTTATCTATAATTATGTTTATTAACAATGAAAACATGAACAATAATAATATGTTTTCAACATTAGGACGTATAAGATCTGTGTTACGTAACAGTCTAATGTACCCACCCTCCTAAGATGTTATCTAGCACAGCGTAAAGAATAATAATAATAATAATAATATTTAGCACCGCGTCTTACTACCCGTTCGGGTTATACGCTTAAGTACTAATTACTCTAATGGATTAGGAATTGTGAGGGTTGAATTTAGAGGTAGTGAACCCGCATTTGCGTGGAGGGAGAGTGGAAAACCATTTAGGAAAAACCACCCCAGTTCACCCGACCGAGATTCGAACCTCGATCTCCCCGTCCTCGGCGGTTGAGCTCAACACGACTAGCGCGTTAGCCAACTACGCCACCGAGGCGGGTATAAAGAAGAAAATCATGGCTTGCATGATCCTGATAGCCGTTTTATATTATAATCTGTACGGAAGAAAAGAAAGTAATATTGTATTTCTAATCAAGAAAGGCTGAAAATGATGACGTAGCGAAAATATAGAATGAATTGACAATCTATGCTCCCAGCTCGGATCGCCACGATATTAGATCCACGTTCTCGCTCCCCATTTGACGAGATTGCAGTCAACCTTGTCTTTAGACCAGCCACTTCTAGGCATATGAATGGAGTTCCCATACTACAATCATACCACTTTACTCTCTTTTTTTACAACCGCATAGATTATCCGCTTTTAATAACACTATTGGTGTATGGATAAGAGAGGTAAAATTTAAAGGAAATATGACCTCATTTGCGCGGGAGAGACAGTGAGAATAATTTACGAGAATCCGCCAACAGTATACCCGGCCGTAATTCGAACCTTGACCTTCACGTCATCTAAAACAAACACACCGGATAGATGAGCTTGACGTTTAGTTCGCGCGCCTTGGGTACCTCTTTATTTACTGTTCTTCACAATACTCCAAAATTTAAACTGGTACTGGAGTGTGTTTTTAATTGCAACATTGGCGTCTTATTTACGACTTAATTTAAATGATAGTGATGAGAAAGGTAGCCTATAGAAGTGAGCCCGCATTAGTACGAAGAGGATGCGGAAAACCACAGGTATTCATCATATGTTGAAAAACATAGTGAAACATCACATATGGAAAACCTCACATGTGAAAAACTATTATGAGACACCACGTATGGAAAACCACAAGGAAAACATAGCATTTGAAAAACCACCCCTATTGCAACCGGCTAAAACTCGAACATCGGATTCCCATTTACAGTCAATCCAGCTTATTGCTATACTGACGTCTTATACCGTGTGATCATCGGTGCGGTTGGTATTTAAGTTAAAATCTAAGAAATTTCCCTCGTTAATTGCGTGGGGGGAGAAAAAACAAAGTGGCACGCAAATAAATGTATAGGACAATGATCCTTAAAACAAGACTCGGCATCAACAAATTGGTGGTATCTGAATTAGGTAAATCATCTGCGTAAATGTTGTTTTTTATCTTGTATGATCCGCATCGGTGGTCACGCGGACTGAACGTTAAAATCATCTAGTCCGGTTTGTTGGTGATGGGGGAGATCGGGATTTGACTCTCGGTTGGGTGAACTGAAGATGTTCTTTCTAAAATGTTTGGTCATTCTCCTTCCCCGCACATGCGGGTACATATACTCTCTAAAATCTACCTTCCTCATCTCTAATCCATTATTGTCGGTAGCGTGTATGTCTACTGAGTTAAGAATTCCGGGTTCGATTCCTGACATGGCCGAAAAATTAATCATAGGCGAAATATGGGTTTCTCATTTCACAGTGATTAATTAACGGCCAGGGGCTAGATATTGTGTTTTTTTATTTAAGTTAGTCTCTAAGTCGTGTGCAGTTAAATATCTCAAATAAATGAAAATGAAATGATAGTAAGACCATGGGCCAGTTTCATAGTAAGGGCCAGTTTCATAGTCAGATTTAGTACGCCTCAAGTGCGGCGCTATACTAAATACAAGACGTCACCTACCTGAAATTGAATGGAATGGGCCAGTTTCATATGCGAAACTGGCCCATTCCATTTTGGTCTAGGTAGGTGTCGTCCTGTATTTAGTATCGACTCGCACTTTAGGCGTACTAAGTCTGACTATGAAACTGGCCCTTAGACCTAGTACGCCTCAAGTGCGGCGCCACACTAAATACAAGATGGCACCTACCTAGACCAGAATGGAATGGAGCCGTTTCATATGCGACACAGATTATGGTATAGGTAGGTGGCGTCCTGTACAGTTTCTGGTAATGAGCTGCACTTTTGGCATACTAAGTTTAACTATGAAACTAGCTCTATATAATATGACAAATAATGGGCGCTGTATAAACTATTTTATTATTTTTATTTAGTGTATGTCGTATTTTGAGCGTTAGGGTTCGGCAAGACTGACAAGCGTGCGAGCGAGCGCGTGATTAGCAGATAGCTCTCGATAGTTGTTGACGAGGAGGCTCGAATCTTGGCTCAGTGAACTGATGGTGGTTTTTGACAAGTCATTTATTGTTGTGGTTTTCTCATTCTTTCTCCACACTGCACACTGCACAGTCCTGTCAGTGTGAATTGAAATAGGAAGTTATATGGTTGACTATGTATCCTTTCTTATATTTTTTTTATTTTTTTTTATTTAGCACCGCGTCTTACTACCCGTTCGGGTTATACGCTTAAGTACTAATTACACTAATGGATTAGGAATTGGGAAGGTTGAATTTAGAGGAAGTGAACCCGCATTTGCGTGGAGGGAGAGTGGAAAACCATTTAGGAAAAAAAACCCAGTTCACCCGACCGAGATTCGAACCTCGATCTCCCCGTCCTACGTGGTCTGGCTCAACACGACTGGCGCGTTAGCCAACTACGCCACCGAGGCGGGTCCTCCTCCTTTCTTATAGTTCAGCTTCTTCCGGCAAGTGCAAAACTTCACGTAGGTTTATACCAACCCTCTGACATTGGCTGCAGTGCAGAACATTCCAGTACAACTATTATGTGCAACCTCTAATTATGGACGAAGAAAACTGAATTATTTTGCTTATATAATCTGCAACATAAAGATTACGATAGTAATCTCTTGCTCTAAACACATAATGCACCCAGCATTTTCTTCGTTTTCTTCTTCTTTTTTTCTTGTGATATAAGATCATGCAACAATCACATCTTCCTCTGATCCATGTTTACAACTACTGTGACCAAAACAGTCAGAACATGGTTGAGACACGACAGTCCTGTGATTGTGATTGCTAGCGTCCCGACAGAGTCCCTTCAGTGTGAATCCACCTTTAATGGTTAAAAGCATAGCTCTAACTTTCCTTAAACAAATAAAGGTAATTTTGAACAAACTCACAACAAATCATTTTGAGATAATTGAGGATAGTTTCAGAACTGTCATCCATATAAGCGAGAATATTTCCCTTTGAGTAAGCGGCACCATTAACCTGAGTATATTTTTGTTCTCTGTAATAGTTTTGTTGTTTATTTGTAGGCATAGATGATTGTCTACAAGCTCAGTATTGATAGCAGAATTAAATTTAATCCAAGGTAAAATGACAACCTGAACACGGGAATCGAGCCCGGGACCTTCGATATACGAGATGAACCAGGATGGCTCAGGGATTGAGCATTGACGTCCAAAGTTAAATGTTCAGGGTTTGATTCTCGTGTTCAGGTTATCAATTTTCAAAGTATAGTATGATTATAACTTCCCTTTTCACTTAAGAAAATATGCTCTCTATGAGGCACAAAAGTTTGTCAGGAATGAGAAACTTTTTAAACATACGAAGGAAGAAGTTAAATACATCTCTAAAAAGAATTGAATGGTACGAGAAGAGAAACTTTAAATTCAGTTGTCCTCTTTAAGTTAACTTTGTTTAACTGTTCTAATCTTATTTTTTGCTAACCTTTTCCCCCTCTCTTTATTTTGTTTGTTAAGTTCTCGGTGTACTTTTAATGTTACTCTATTCAGATTTATTTGCTTTGTATTTGTTTTTGTTTTACAGCGTTACTTCTTAGAAAAATAAGTTATATGTCCATTAATCATGATATTCCACTTATTTAAGTCTTTGAATACACGCTTAGAAATATAATGATGCTACAAATATCCCGTTTGTTGGAAATGTACATATTCCACCATTAATTTATTAATAACTGTCACCGGCTTTGTGGTATTGTGGCCAGATGGCCTGTCTGTTGACCTAGCGGTCTCGGGTTCGATTCTCGGCTGGAACAAAGGAATATTTTTCAAAAGGGGAATAATTTTCTTTGTCACCAGGGTTTGTTTAGTTAGGCTTAAGTTAGGTTAAGATCTTCATTTGATCCACCCGTATTTTCTATTATCATCCTCTCATCTCATCAGGACAAGGAAAGAGCCTCCATGAAAAGGATGTACGATTAATACATTCGGGCGACCCTTGGGCAACGGTACATTAGTAATGGCTAAACTTTACCCAAACTGAGCTACAGATTGATGTAGCCCACACACGCCATTATTATTACTGATAATTATAAAAGGGCAGTTAATAAAAATAAAATAAATAAATAATATTTTAGAAAACATTCTATGTTGATACTACATAGGATGGCGTATCAAAACACTTTTTACCACTGAGAGAGTGTGTATTGTGACGATTCTGTCAAAACAATTTGACGTGTTTTCCTTGTGGTTACACAATGTTGTTTTCTTATTCTCCGATATTGCCTTAGGCTATACACCGTTTGGACACTATACACCGTTTATGCTAAGAAGGGAGAAACTGCGAGGTATAGTCCGTTTTCGATAAGAAGGGAGAATTAAACTTTTCAGGGAACCCCACTGGGTCAAAACACTTTGTGTTAATAGAAGGAGCATTGATGGGGCCCCAAATTGGCTGTTTGGTGGGGGTGTAAAAGAGACAGACAGGTTTGTGCTTGAATAAAACACGATATTACAAAACATACATTTATTATACAGACATATTATACATTTTTACAGGAATGACGCATATATTCGTTCATACGTTTTTCTACAGTGTCTCTTAGATGCGTTAGCAAAATTGTTTTTAGTTCACAATCCAGCGCGTAATAGTCCAAACCGACGACCTGGCGTGTGTAGTAGGTATCACCGATAAGATCCAGGTTTTTGATGTGTGTTTCCACCGTAGGCTGGTCGAGATCGATGACGTCTGCCGATTCTGTAAGCGTGTCGCACACATCCACGACGAGCGTGTCGATCAAATCGTTGCAATAGCGTGCGACAGGTGTCGACCACATATCCCGGCGGTCGACGGCAACGTCGATGAGGTCCCACACCTCGCAAAGACGCGCCCAGCTAGGTGCTAGATAAGCGACCCGTTTGAGTCCGGCGTCTTGTTTCTCGCTGATGACGACCATACGGTCACCGCACATACGTCTCAGAGAGATTTCATGATTAGTCAGACTAATCTTCTGAGGAGGTTGCGTGTTGCTGAAAAACTTTGATATGATCGACCTGTAGCTGCCCAGTTCTTGCCACTCTGTACGGTTAAACACCGCACGATTCCCTCCGCATTTTTCTAGCTGGACATAGGGCGTAAAGTTGTTCTTGACGCTCATGCCGACGATGACACGCTTGGCGTCGACTTCGTCCAGCGGGAACAAAGTGTTGAAAATACTGGTGATGGCGAGCGGCTTCACCGGCTTTGCTTTGCGGGTGCAAACGTCTTGACCTTCCATGATGTTTGATCGCTTCGACGACTATGGCCTGCACGCCGTCGGGGCGCCCTTTTTATAGGCGCACTCTTAAATTAATACACGCTATTAATATACAGGGTTAAACTTTATACTAAAAACTATATTTTAAAAGTTCTTCCCATGGTTTTATATGTAATAACAAATACTGATCACCATTAGTGACAATTAAATTAACGGATGATAATACGACCCCAAATAGAGCCTGCCATAAACTAAATGCTTAATTTCCCCATTTTATTTTATAATGTAGCCTTATTTGCATTTACATATAGTTTGCAGCAATATAAGTAACAATGTCCCCCATAACACTCACTCTTCCTCAACTTCTCGAGCATTGATAGGACAAGTCTGTAACATAGATAAATATACACTTCACGATAGTTATTTACAGACACGTCCCTAAGACAGTGGGGAAGTGAAAAAATAATAGTTTTCTGATAGTCTGTTGTGGGTCGAATAAGAGCAAAACAGTTTCTTTTGAAGAGATAATTAATAGATATAATGATATATAATCTTTAATTTTTAAATATTAATATATAGATCGTCATAAATCTGTACAGGTTTATAGCAATTCAAACTCCGACATTTAATGTGGTAATACGCAATCAATATATTTACATGTTAATACATTTTTCATGGAAGGATTTTTTTAGTATTGCAATATATATTTTTGCTTATCGTTGTAATGTATTTGTAGAAGCAATTTTAATATTAATTTATGATTAATATAATATATTTCATGAAATTAAAACCTTAGATAGCTGATTTTAAGGAATAAATATGCCCTAATAACCGTTTTAACGCTCATACGGTTTAAGCCTACTATTAAATTTTTAACTAATTTCAAGAATAGAGAAAATTTAATTATATTACATATCATATTGAACTTTTGTCACCATTCAATATAAACATAAATATAAGACTGTTTGGTAGAAAGTTTAGTATATTTTTACAAAAATCTGGAAAAAAAAACCAATTAAAATATATCCATAAAACTTTATTACAACATTAAAAACTGGTAGGCCTAGATTTCTACATTTGTTTTTTATGAGTTTATAGGTAATATATATATTAAAATGTTGCAAACTCTGTAGGAGAAAATGCTACTAATAAAGACATGTAAACATTGTTCTAAATATTATTCGTATAAATATTTATAATGCAATTTATAAGTCTAAATGTAGAATTTTTTTATGAGAAACTATTTGTAATATGTAATAAACGTTATTATACAGAGACAATGTTCGTTAGGGTTCTATAATAATATTTCTTATTGAAATATATGATCAATTAATAAGTACTATGTTTTCTTCATAAAAACAAACACATCATTTATTGATCAAGATAATCTCTCTGTAAATATAAACTTTAAACCAAATTGTTCAAATATATTTAGCAAAATTTAAATTTACAAAAATAAATTATTTGTAAATTACCCGAAATTATTTGGTATTTGTAAAATAATGTAGGTTATTCTTATTAATCAGAATGGTCGCACTATGGAATTTTAAATGTGTAAAATGTTTATGGCTGAAAAAGTATATTTTTAAACTAATAATAGAAGCTGTCCTTGAATGGTTTTACTATGAAACACCAAATATTTTTTAATGAGGAATATGTTTAAGACAAGAATGACAATTAATCATTACCTTTGCCAGTCGATAATGCTGCTTGGTTCAGTAGTGGAGAGAGATATCTATTATGTTAAATATATATTTCTTCGAAAAAAAGAGGTAAAGATGATGTTTAGTCTAAATTGGTAAATAATTGTTTTTTCAACCTTTGAAAACTTGATAAAAATAAATAGACTTGAAGCATAACATTGAACTCACACACTTAACTAGAAAACTTGATAGTTTAGTTAAAGATGTTTATTTAAAGAGTCCCCGTTTTATTATTTTTATCTTCATTCTTGACAATCGACGGTATATATCTGCAAAACGTAGCTATAATAAAAAAAATTCTGTTGATACACAAAATTTTATAAAAATATGATATAACTTTAGTTTGTTCTCTCACCGATGATTATAAGAAAGATAAATCTTTGAAATTATTTTTGAAAATGTATTCATCATCAACAATGTTTTGAACCAAAGCTTGAAGTTACATTGTAAGAAATGATTTAATTATCTCATCAGCACGCAACTGAATGAATGCTATGTATGAAGTGGAGATACGGTGAGTTTTAAAACATTTATGATTTATATCAGCTTATGAAATAACCTCAACTGTATATTCCATCTTAAAATATAGATCGTATTTTTTTTAGAAAAGATTTGTTTAAGATGGAAATGAAGTAGATGTGACAGTTCAAGTTAAAGAAATACATTAATAAATTATTTATTTGCTAACCCTCTTTTAAAGACAGCTATAACATTTAAATATCTTACGCGTAAATGATTAACGTTTGTAATAAGAAAAATAGAGCAGGAAATGTTGGAAAATTGTATTTTAAATTAGCTTGACTAATCGTTCGTGGTGGATGAGACCTCGTTTACTTGACATGGTGCGGGGAGGCGGTGTTATTATAATATTACAACTTAATGAGCAGTATTTTAAATGCTAATTTTAAGCAAATGAACCAGAATTTACCTGGATAAAAGATGGTAAGGCCACAATAAAAGTAAACCCAAACCCTTTTCTACACATCACGCGGTCAGAAATGGAATCGAACATGGAGCATCCGAATCGGAAACAAACAAGCTAGTTAAACCACGGTGACGGGTCTGAGCCATCCCTGTTTCTAATCGGTGATGTTCTATGCCCCTTAAAAGAATGTTTTGTTATTAATGTTCGTATTATTATGATATTCCTTAAAGGAAACTAATATTGTAGCTTTTGCTTATACTCTATCACGTACAGTTGAATAAGAATCCCTGCATAGAATGCTAAGAATATTTTTTTCTAATCTTACATTCACTTTGGTTTTCAGAACATCTAGTCAAAGTAGAGCGGGGCACATTTGATACAAGCCCTCCTTCTCCTAACCCTTTGAAAAAGCTAAAATTTTAAAACCTTAATTTCAAATACACTTGATGATATAAATGTAATATTTTTTATTAACTATTTTAGTAGCTTTAAATAATTTTAGAAACTAAAAAAAAAAAGAACCTTTATTGAATGCTATTTGAACTCAGCGTTTGTATTAATCTATTAATAATCCTAATTTTGAACAAGTTAAATGAGGAAAGAAATATTTATTATTTTCACTTTTTGGGTGTATTATTTTTAGCACCCCCCAAAGATCCTTACTCAAAACAGCAAGTAATTTTAATAATATTCCAAATAAAATTTATATCACTACACACATTAAAAGAACTCCTAAAATTCTCATTCGGAAAAAAAAATAATCAAAAATCAAGGATTAATGGCTTCAATATGCCTCATGCGATCTAAGCCATATTCTTATTGAGATTATTTCTAGTTTCTAATTTTTTAAAAAGAGAGAAAAAAAGATATATTAGGTTTGCTTCGAAAAAATATCAATTTTAAAAAATGAAAACTTTTTTTTTTAGAAGTTTGATCAGACGAGTAAATATCAACTAATAAAATTGTATTATTCAAGTTTTCCTTAAACCTGATGAGTGGTTATTTTAAATTAACTAGAAAATATATTTAAACAAAAACAATCTTCTGAAAGTTGAAAAATGACACCTGGACATGGGAATCGAACCCGGGATCTTTAGCTTAAGACGCTAATGCTCTACCACTGAGCTATCCAGGAATCGTCCCGTGTTCACGATTACCAACACGCTCAATTATCGAAAACAGATATTGCCTCAGGCAGCCCATTAAGTTTTCTTAAGTCATCAACTACTCGCCACTTTTAAGGGAATAACAAGGACTTTTACTCGGTTGTTCAACCTGGCCTTCAAACTCATGTTTACGAACTTTATATAGAATATTCATATTTTCTCTAGGCTGTCCTACCCTTAATTCCCCCGGCTAATATTCCTATACACTGTTTTGTAAATAATTGATGTAATTAGACGAGGTCATCATAATGATGTAATATTTGTTTAGGTGTTATAAAATAATTGGCACCAAAATCAATATATTCAATTAAATAAATAAGAGATATATATAAAGGAGGGAATTAATAAGTATATTATCTTAATCACCATGGCGTCAACTTCACTGTGTGGTCAAATCTCTGAGCAACAATACAACGCTACAAGACGTAATTACGAACGTGTATATAAAATACCAACACATCTTACGGAATTATCTAGCTGCAACTGTTTTGATCTTCCTCATAAACTTTCAAATATCGGTTGCTTATTAATCGTCAAAGAGTACGTAGAAGAAAAGGCAGTAGAAGTAGAGTTATTACAGACAAGTTATTTTAGTAACTCTGTTATTATAGATGGAAGAAGAGAACATAATGCAAACAATATAAGCATTAAATATCATATCTGTACAGAAAAGTGTTTTCAAAAAAGGTCAGTAAACTATTGTCCTGAGTTTCAACGAACCTGTTGTGAATATGTTTCACATGAGTTCCTACATATAGAAGAAGCACTGAAGAAACAACGAGAAGTTAGAACAACTGATTGGTTCTGGGAAGAATTCGCTGCAGAATATCTTGAGGATCCAGCTAAAGGAGGAGTTATTTCAATAGAGGAAGAAGAAGAGAAACTTAACGAAGACGAGACCTGGCAAGCGAAGACTGAATTGGAAGCTGTCGAAAGTTTGAAGGAGGATTGGGACCAAGAGATAGAAGCAGCCATCACGAAGGAGAAAGAAGCCAAAGAATTTACCGCACTGACTATTCAAGGGGGTAAAATAATTAACAGCTTCAAAGTTAAATATGAATAATATTGAGGTTTTTAGCGACAGCGAGGCAAGCCAGGACAGCAATCCCGAACCTCCAAAAAAGAAAATTAAACAAGGTAAGTCTTTCGTAACAGGCATTATAAATTTTATTAGTGTAATCCGTTTGTATTTTACTAATCCTATTGAATTTAAAAAATGGACCCAGGAGAATTTGTTGTCTGGAATGTTGAAAATAATGGACGAGAGACCTCTTCTAGCCTCTCTGATAGATTTGGTAACGGAATGTGTGAGCGCTGAGGACTCTGTAGGTACGTGGAAAGACTTGGAAAGTGTCGTGAAAGATCAATGGTCCTCCACGACATTATTCCCGTTGGAAAAGGTAGAGATGATGGAGAAGTTGTTTTTAAGTTGCTTGCAAAACAAAGCAGCCGAAAAACGGGATTTTCCACTATCTTCTATCACCAACGAGAAGAATGGAGTCATGTCCACGTCAGCCATGACTGTAACTGGTCCTCCACCTAATGCACATGTCCCGTATTATCAAGAATCAGAGTCATTCCTAGACGGTCTATTGAGTCAATCAAACGTTCAACCACAACAGACATTAAATTCTGGAGAAACTTGCTTTACTATTTCGGTGAAAAACAAACAGGGAAATTGTATATCAAAATTCAAGAAACCCCAATCAGGCTCCCATTATACGGTATTGAAGATCTATCCTAAGCATTGTGTGGGCAAGCAGAATGCTTGGAAGAATTGTGCGATAGATCTTCGGTTTTGGGGAAATCTAAACTCTCTATTTCCAACACCGAAGGAGTCTCATTTACAGAACCTGATTCGAGCCAACGTAAAGGAAATGGAGGAGTTGAAGTCTCACCCAGAAAACCGACCGTTTCTCGAGGAAAAAAGATATTCCAATCAATCGAGCAGTCCTTATTAAGTAATATATTTGTTACAATAAAAAAAAATTGTCTTTTAGATCAGGAATATTTAAAATTATATTATTATGATGTGACTGAAAATAACCTTCAAAGAATTTTACATAATGTTGAAACTAAAATCACTCAAATGACCTTTAATGAAATTTATCTTTGGCTAACTAATCAAAATCCTCAAATGCCTGTGGAAAGAATTGTCTTCAAATCTTTAGGAAATTTTGTTAATTATTATCTTTCAATAGATGAAACTAGACATATTGTAAATTTATGGCTAAACTTTCAATTTGGACAGGATCAAGAAATGATTGGTGAATTAAAAAAAAATTTATATAGGGTTTTGGATAGATGTAACGAAAAATGTTGTGTAATTTACTTATATGGTGATCCAAATTCATTGAAATCAACTTTTTTGCAGATGCTTAGGTTATTGTAGCAAAAACAATAAATTATCTCAATTTGGATTACAAGACTGTTACAATAAACGTGTAGTAATAATTGATGATCCGATAGATTAGCTATTGTGAACATATGAAGAGTTTATTTAGTGGTGATGCTATCAATGTTAGTGTTAAACATAAAGGTGATGCTATAATTAATAAAAATGCATTTTTAATGGCATCAAATATTGAAATGTTTTTAGGTCCTTAGGAGGTTCGGGATGTTCGTCACAGTGACTTGCCTTGGGTTGCTAAAAAAAAAACTCAATCTATTATTTAAGGATTTTGGTGTTTGGGAAATAATAAATATATATCTTTGTAATTTTATTGATGAATAATAAATATATAAAATGTACAATGTTTGTTTACTTTACACATTATGTTCATAATTCCTAACCATATCCTGTACCTCCTGAATTTGGTTTTTTTTTTCTTTGGAGCTGAGGGACCTGGTTTAGTTTCTGTATCAACTGTTCTCCGAGGTCTTTGAATATTAACTTGTTGTTGTGGATCGGCAGGTTTAGGAGTTCCATATGTATCTATTAATATTCCCCTATTTGTTCCTAAAATAGAATAACAATCACTAGAATACCCTTTGACTCTAGCAAATATCATCTCTTTACTACTATTTAAGGTGACCTGGTGGTCTAGGGGTAAGGTGTCGGACTTCTGTGCTGAGGGTCCGGGGGTTCAATCCTCGGTCGTGGCACACCGTGATTCCATACTAAAGCTTCTCTATTTTTAGTTAACGAACTTAATATTGGAAAATGATTAATATTGTCCTGTACATGTACATCCATATTAGTCCATGAATTAATATTATTTGAAAATGCTACTCCAGTTGTACCAAGACCAAAGTCTACACGATTTTGCCAAATTAATCCATTTTGTGGAACCCATTCCTATCCTATAAATACAAGTATTATTTAGCCTAGAAGCTGGTCTCAAACATTATGGATAAAATAATTAAATTCGTTTACTTTCCCTAATGAAAATTTATACAAAAAACTATTAAAAAAAACTATTGAAATTTTCAATGGGTAAATTTGGACAAATACTATTAGTCAAAACTTTAGAAATTTACTATTGAGAAAAACTTTAGAAAAATACTATTGAGAAAAACTTTAGAAAAATACTATTGAGAAAAACTTTAGAAAAATACTATTGAGAAAAACTTTAGAAAAATACTATTGAGAAAAACTTTAGAAAAATACTATTGAGAAAAACTTTAGAAAAATACTATTGAGAAAAACTTTAGAAAAATACTATTGAGAAAAACTTTAGAAAAATACTATTGAGAAAAACTTTAGAAAAATACTATTGAGAAAAACTTTAGAAATTTACTATTGAGAAAAACTTTAGAAATTTACTATTGAGAAAAACTTTAGAAATTTACTATTGAGAAAAACTTTAGAAATTTACTATTGAGAAAAACTTTAGAAATTTACTATTGAGAAAAACTATTAAAATTTACTATTGAGAAAAACTATTAAAATTTACTATTGAGAAAAACTTTAGAAATTTACCTCTGGAAAAAACTATTAAAATTACTTTTGGGAAAAACGTTATAAATTTACCTCTGGAAAAACTATTAAAAATTACTTTTGGGAAAAACTATTAAAATTTACTATAGAGAACAACTTTAGTAATTTATTATTGAAAAAACTATAGAAAAAAACGCCTCCAAACAAAAATAATTGAAAAAGTTGAATTTAGGATCAATTTAAATAACTATTCAAACTTATTAAATGATTATATATATATTATATATATATATATATATATATATATATATATATAATAAAGATCCTTATTAAATTATTGTACTGTTATGTAGATGTTAATCTTATATAAGCACAAAATTATGTACTCTCATAAACAATCAGCTTAAATAAGATTAGCAAGAGTCATGTGAAAATAAATAATAATCTTCCGCCAGTCCATCTAACCATTTGACAACATGCCTCCACTTTAAAATTGTGTGCCACCAAAAAATGCATTTAGCCAAGTGAACAATTTGTGAATGCACATCTACCTGCTGTTACCAAACAAGCAGAAACTTGTCCAGTTTTTGGGTCATCAGTTCAGACTTGGGGCTGAGTGATTTACACTTGTTCACTCAGCTGAAGGCATTTTTGATGGCACACAATTTCAAAGTGAAGTAAAGGATAATTTTAATAATCTTAGTGGGACAAGATGACATTGAATTGAACGTACACAAATTTATAATATAACTCACCAAAGAGTGATGCCATAGTATGTTTTATTCGAATGATATAATATGGACCTAAAGCCACATTCCAAGTTAATGAAATTATGTGGCATTTCTAATTAGTTGCAATTTTACCTGCCGCGATTTAAGGTGTTGTTCTCATCGTTGACTAGACTGCTGATGACTTGGAAGTCGAGGTTCGAATCTTGGTTGGATGTACTGAGAGTGGCTTTTCCTAAATTATTTATCACTCTGCCTCCACATAAATGTGGGTACACTTCCTCTGAATCCAACCTTCCTATTTCAGATCACTTTAGAGTAGTTAGTAAATAAGTGTATAAGCTAAATAGATGGTAAAACATGTTGCTAAGAAATATATTAAAAGGTTTGTTTAGTAAAAAAATTAATTATAAATAAAATGTATACCAATGTAAAAAAATTAGTTTATATGCCAGTGCAAATTGTTAACAAATGTCGATTCACCCTTTTAAGGTTTTAAGTTTTCTTTTGTATGTTTCCATCACTTTTTCCTGTAATTTCTTTCAAATATATATTCTATTAGTGTATTTTAGAATTATATCACAACTATTGATAATCAAAATCAATTAAATTAAAAAGATGACCCTGTGCCTCAATATTTTTTTAAATGGGTATGTGTAACTCAAACAGGTAATAAGAATAGGTGCTTAAAGTAGGGGACAAAAGTGCTACTCTCGCAGGCAGATTTCATGGACTTTCTTATATATATATATATGAACAATTATATTATTTTAATTACCCTTTAACCTAAATAAAAAGAAACTAATTATTTAATTAAATGTATATTTTTTTGACAGATTTTCTGTTACAAAAATTGTACACAATTTAATTTAATTTTGGTTATTCATAAAATAGACACTACGCTATATTATATACATTTGTGTTTGACACTATGATTAATCTTTGGAAAAAGTGTTTCAATTCAATATTAAAACCAACTATTTAATTAGGATAGCTATGACATCTATTTTACATAGGAACATTTAACTATGAGGTCAACACATTTTAAATAATATATATTTCAAAAACAATTTGTACAATCAAAGTGACCACAAAACTTATGTTCAAAGTAGGCGAGGTATGATTTCACCTATTATGATATCATGGATGACACTTAGAAGAAAAGGAATCTTGTAAACTTGTTTGAGGAATTAATAGACACTAAAGACCCTCCCTACAGTGTTGGATAATACTAAACTAGAATCTGTCATTGGTGCTAATTAAAACATGTGTTTTAATTATTTCCTTAAAGGTCACGTCCTTGTCTAACGTTGATATAGGTTTTCTTAGCTACCATAGAATTGCACTAACCAAATATGTACAGTATATTAATGGTCTAATTTACTAGTTCCTCTAATATATGGATTTCAAAAAGTATTGATCAGGAAAGTTTTTTGATTTAATTTTTTTTTAATTCCCATTTGTGCCTGTTCTTTGAAATTAAAATTAAGTTAAAGTTCTTTCTAATCAGTATCTTAAGAGAAGTATCAAAACTATAGGTGTCGCGTTAGATAGGAGGCCAGACTCCATTTAAGATTTTCTTTTCGATTCATTATTTAATTTAATTCGAGCAATCTTTTCTAGCTTAGTCTTCTTGCTCTCAAGATTCTCCAGGAAGATGGAATGTATGTAGTCTGAAACAAATATTTAATAACAATAAATTCTAAAAAAGACACTGATGTTATAAATTCAATAAAAATATTAAATACTAACAGAATTACAAAGTCAAATACAAATTAGTATCTGCAATATACTTAACGAATATTGCCTCAACCTTTAATGGATCAAGCTGTAGCTTTAGAGTGCTATTTGGGTTGGTATTAGATTTTCGACCAGTCAGCGAAGAAGCCAGCACTTCATTTGAAAAAACACCGGTGAGCAAATCATTTAAGAGTTTGGAGGGCCTTTTGTGATCACATTTCCTAATTGCTACGTAAGACAATATGTTTAAAATGTTGGCCTTTACTTCACCAACCTACAATAGACAATTAAAAAAGTTAAATAAATTACCAAGAAATGTATATAGTAACATTTGTCAACATTTTGAATACTAAGAACAGCTGGATTAGCAAACTAGATTCCAAGAGATCCATCTGGGGTTGTGCCTGAACCAATATTTAAGCTACTTTGTATGCACAGGTTTGTTCTGGTATAGACCCAGATGGTAGGCTATTTTGGTTTTCATTTTATGTCTTGGGTTATTTTTGAGTTTTGTATTGACAAAGTGCTATGTTTATAAAGTGCAACATTAAAAAATTGGACCAATGAGAAACAAACACAAGGTATACAATATCTATCTATTATGTATATATGTACTGTATTTTAACAACTAATATTAAGCCAAAGTACTATTAGGACGCTAGACGGAGAATGGAAGAAATCCAAGATCCGGAGCATTAGCAAACAACAACAAAATATTAAGCCAGGGGTGCAAAATATGTTCATGGACCCAATATTTCCCCAGAACTTAAAATGTTTATACAAAATTTCCCTGAAAACCATAGCACACAAAATAAAACAACATTGAATATTTTATGGAGGCCCAGAGGGATTAAGTGTTGTCGGAAACTGTTTTTAACTCAATGAAACTAGCGTTTTCAGAACCAGAATGTACTAAAATCGTCTACACAATGGTTGGATTTCTCCCTGCACCAAATTTCCCCAGGACTGATTTAATTTCCCCCAAACCTTGGTTGACGTGTTCGGACATATTCTGCACCCTTGTATTTAGCCGAGTGGGAGGTTACAAGGCATAGGAACAATTGTAAAGCTGACTCAATATTATAAAATCTACCTTATAGCCTACTGAAAAAAAAGGGTTTAAAAAACAAACTAAGTCAGGCATTGTAGTTAAAAATAGCTTTATATTGACATGTCGTTGGAGGACATTAGAGGAAGTGCACCTGCATTTGCGTGGAGTGAGAGTGGAAAAACATTTAAGAAAATCACCCTCAGTGCACCCGATCGGGTTCGAACCACAATCTCCCCCGTCCTCAGCGGGCCAGTCTAACACGAGAGTAAAGTATTATACCACTTGGCCACCAGTGGTGGAGCCTGGTATAGTTGCGCTCCCCCACTGCTTAAAGCATTGTGCACCCTGAGAACTAGCACCCCCAAGATCCTCTTCAACCCTCTCCCCAAGTGTGCTGCAGGTACGTAGCTCCACCCCTGTTGGTCACTGAAGCGAGCGCAAGAATTATAGATTATTTATATATTCCAAATTAGGGGTATTTTACTTGAAAATGAAGACTTTTTGCACAGCATTTAGAGCTTTTCACATGACTGAGTTGGCAACACAGCTGTGAGAAGTATCAAATTATCAAGACTGCATCAAGTCTTAAACTCAAGGGTCCGACTAGGGAGCCTTGGACTATTCGAATACAGCCATAGTCTTAGATTAGCTTTTTTGTCACCTCACTGCTCTATGGTAGCTCATAAGACTATATAGCCTAGGTCTAAATTATAATTCAGTAAAAATTTAGAATTTATTTTAATGCAATTTAGCTATTTCAAAGTGTCTTATTTGCGATTAAACGAGTGCACCATATGAAACTTGATTTAAGTAACTTAGGCCTAAATCTTATGTTTAGGTTAGGCTTATGCCTATGAAGGGTGTTATGGCCGATATTAAGTATGCAAAACATTGTGTCTTAACATTAGAACACAGGGTGGCTATAAAACATATTTTATAAGATTCCCTTACTTTTCCAGGTTTTCCAGGCAACATTTTCCAATTTTCCTTGACTACTTTTTGCCAGTTTTAATGGTGGACAATGACTTTTGTTTTATTTATTATTGGTCAGATATTAAAAAAAAGTTTGTATCTACTAAACATCAACAGTTTTATCGGTTATTTTAGAAATTAAAATGTTATTTTATTTAGGTACTATTAACTTTTGTTTTAGTGTTTGGATGCAAAATTAATGGGCTTATTTCAGACATATTTTTTAATTCCTGACTTTTCCTTATTTTTAGTTAAGTTCCATGACATTTCCCCTTTTTCCCTGCAATCCAAAAATTCCCTAACTTTTCCCTGTCTGTAGCCACCATGTAAGAACAGCATTACATGATGTTTTTAATTCACAATTTTTTTATTTTAGCACAAAGTTAATTAGGCCTATAGGTTATATGTTTGGGTACTATTTAGGCCTGCCTAAGTAGGCCTAATTACGCTAATAGGTTAGCCTAAGAACTTGAAAGTTCAAGTTTAGAGTAAGTTAGCCAGCATTTGTGTGGAGGGATAGTTGAAAACCATCCCTAGTTCAGCTGAATCTCGGTCTCCCTGTCTTTTGAGGCCTAGTCTAACATAAAACTGACAAGTTTGGACCACTCGACCACTTAGGCAAGTTGCTATAATTAAATAATACTGTTTATAATTTTAAATTAACTTTCCCAACCAAATTAACCTAGCCTTACATTTGTAAAATAATCAAAATGTCAATTAGGCTAGGAGTTTAATTTTGTTAAAATATAGGGCATTATCACCAATCTGTTTTAGTTGACAGTACCCCCAACCCTCCCTGCTAAAAATAGGTTAGGCTTATTAGCTTTATTTTTCATAAAAATATTAAACTTTGGTGTTCAATGCTTAATTAATTAGACCTAAATATGTCTTGTCAAATCCAGCTTACATATTTCTTTCTCTCTCTTTAAAAGGCCTATTTATTTTTCCTCTAATAATAGTCAATCAATGTATTTTATAACACTAGGCCTAAGTTCTTATTTTTTTAAATTCATTAATTGTATAGGCTACTGCCTGTGGTTATAAGCATAATAAATAGGGCCTACAGTACTTACTTCCAACCGCTATGATCTTTGCAGGGACTGATTTGTAGTCCACACTTTTCATCTTGAGCATTTGTTGAGGAGATTTAATGGAGCACATGGGCCAGCTAACTTTAAATATTTCATTCGATGGTTTGAAAATAGTCGTAGCTTGTTTGTTTCTAATAAACTTCAAATATCCAACCGAAAAACAATTAGCCTCATTAGGAAATTCAAAAATACAACATTTTTCGTAATTAAATTCCATATAAAACAAAATGAAAGAGAAAATAATAGAACCGGCAAGACGTTTTTAAACCACGCACAGAATAGTAAATGGTGGCCGGAAATCTCAACAACGTGATACAAATTAGTACTAAAATATATATTTCTGTCCATTTTATGTTTTTATTGATATTATTTAAATATTTATGATTTTAAAACCATCTAAATAATATCTTAGTAATACTATCACAAGTGGTTAGTATTGTTTTTATTATTTGTAGTAACTTATCCGATTTTTGGTTTAGTACGTGAAATAGGTTTTGACTTACATTTCACCTTCGACTGCAGTCTGCACTTTGAAACCTTTATTTTGATTGTTTTGTTATTTATGTAAAGTAGGTACCGGTAACCTAAAATTCGAGAGTATATTTTTCTACAAATTCTACAAGAATCAAATCTTTTGCCAACTATTTTCACAATTGTGTTTCATTTTAAATATTTACATACAATATTTTTGCTGTTGAATTCTCAATAGTATGCACTAAAGACAAAATTACAAAAATAGTAGCTATTCCACACCTACCTAAACTTATCTAATTAGTTAGTACAGAAATCATAAATACTACTATTTAAAACTTTATTTGAAATTAACAAATTATCTTACTGTAGATTTTATTTTTTCTATTATTACCTCAAATACTATATTTATCTCAGTAAATAGAATATTAACAATATTGTTTACCTCTAAGCAAATTATTAGTTTTTATTTCTACCATTGACAATTTAATAGTTATTATAAACTATTATTAAATTTTAATAGTCCTTCTAAAACAATAAAAATTAAATAGTAATTCTTAAATACTATTAAAACATAACAGTTAATCGAAAATACTATTAAAACTTGATAGTTACTTCAAAAAATACTTCAAAATTCAGTAGTAATATAGTAAAATACTATTAAAAACTAATAGTAATAATAAAATACTATTAAAATCTAAGAGTAATCATAATATAATATTAAAACCAATAGTTTTTATAAAATACTATTAAAACCTAATAGTAATTATAAAATACTATTAAAGCTCTATAGTTATTCTAAAGTACGAATGAAATTCAATAGTAACTTTAAAATACTATTAAATTCAAAAGTATTTATAAATACTATTAAAATCCAACAGTAATCCTAAAATACTATTAAAATCCAATAGTGATTCTAAAATACTATTAAAGTTCAATAGTAACTTTAAAATACTATTAAAATTCAAAAGTATTTATAAATACTATTAAAATCCAACAGTAATCCTAAAATACTATTAAAATCCAATAGTGATTCAAAAATACTATTAAAGTTCAATAGTAATTATAAAATATTATTAAAACTCTATAGTAATTTAAAAAAAAACTATTAAAATCCAATAGTTATTTTAAAATACTATTAAAATCCTATAGTAATTCTAAAATACTATTAAAATCCTATAGTAATTCTAAAATACTATCAAAATTCAATAGTATTCCAAAAATACTATTGGTTTTCAATAGTAAATTTTCATAAGGGTCTGCACGCAGCACGACACGTTTTGAAGTTTATTGAGAATATCCATGGTGATGCTCAACCATTTATAACGGTTAGCAGGGTTGCAGAGAGGTCTTAAATAGGTGTTCTATCCGCCTCCCTCCTCCACCTTCCTCTACAAGCCCCTCAACCCTCTTACCTTTACATATACTCCGAGTTGTAAACTAGGTAATTACAAGTTCCCAGAAAGTTGTTTTTTAAACAATTTTCCCTATCCGGGTGTTTAGGACAACCAAAGTCAAGGTTTTTGGAAGATTGTTTAGTTTCTCCTTTTCACTTAAGGTCGTTGAATTCCTCTTTGTACATGTATAACCCCCCCACAGGGTAAATTTATGAAAGGCTTCTATCACTAGTTTCCTATGCTTTATGGAACATTAAATATGATAATTAATTATTAAATAATCAAAAATGTTTTATTTGCTTATCATCTAGACGGGTAGTATTATTCAAAGACAAAATAGTGCTACGATTTGTTTCTCAAACTTTATGGAACATTTAATAAGTTAAATACTTTTTTTTCGATATTCAGACTGTTTTACTTGTTTGTAACCTAGACGGGTAGTATATATTCTTAACATAGAATATTAGGTCTGAAACTGTGTCTGTTCCCCGATTATTTAGCACATAAACGTGTAATCAGAATGAAATAGTAAGATTCAATAACAACTTATTTGGTTTACATTCGCTAAAATTAATATTATATTAAGTCTTTAAATACTCTCAACGATGTCAAATATTCTGTAGCAAGATGCTTTGTCGCGCTAATGGATTAAGAATCGGGAAGGTTGAGTTAACACACAAACCACCCCAGTGAGATTCGAACCTCGACAGTCTATCTCACGCCACAGGACTACTACGCAGCTCAATTTCCCAGGCCTTTTTTACTACTAGAATCCTAGTTGGGCTCTAGACCTTTCAGAAATGTTTTAATCATACAAAACCTGTCTGTCTCTTACACGCCGGCCGCACACCCCCCGGTAGATACCAAACAGACAATTTGGGGCCCCATCAATGCTCCTTCTATTAACACAAAGTGTTTTGACCCAGTGGGGTTCCCTGAAAAGTTTAATTCTCCCTTCTTATCGAAAACGGACTATACCTCGCAGTTTTCTCCCTTCTTAGCATAAACGGTGTATAGTGTCCAAACGGTGTATAGCCTAAGGCAATATCGGAGAATAAGAAAACAACATTGTGTAACCACAAGGAAAACACGTCAAATTGTTTTGACAGAATCGTCACAATACACACTCTCTCAGTGGTAAAAAGTGTTTTGATACGCCATCCTATGTAGTGTTGATTCATTCTCATTTTATTTCAGATTTTTTATAATCATTCATGCATACCTTTTATCACTCTATTTACCCATTCTTAATCATTTTAACATTTTTATATTGAATATATTTTTGACCCTTTGTTTTTAACAATTTTGATGCTATCACCATCATCATCATAATAATAATAAAGTATAATAATATAGTGTAAAAATAAGGTTTGATCAAATTAATAGATATTTTTATAATCCATGTTTAAAGTTATGTTCTGGACGAGAAAATTAACAGCTCATTGCTATCGATTCATTATATTATTATTATTATTATTATTATTATTAGCACCGCGTCTTACTACCCGTTCGGGTTATACGCACTTACGCTAATGTGAAATGGTAGGGTGATTGTGAGATGAAATGAAGGACCTACAGTTTAACGTGGAATCCGAACCACGGTGGAGGCCTGGCATTCCTCACAATCACAAGTTGTGATTAATACACGTCTTGTCAGATTCATTATAGTTAAAATAATAATAATAATAATAATATTAATAATAATAGTAATAATAATAATAATAATAATTTCCTTTATTATAGTGCTGGTCAACAGTCGTGAGACCTATGACAGACCAGCACTGAAAAGTACACAAGTACCATATAAGCCCATATAATAACACCATTAAATAATCGATAGTAGCTAAATAATTATAAATACTGATGAATAATTACAAAAAATAGGACATACTAATGATAAATGACATGAATAATAAATAACAAACATGAGAGTAGTCAAAGGATAGGTATTTAAAAAGTGGTAACAATAAGCAAATAATAAAACAGAAAACTGTAAATTAAAATATTCGAGGCAGAGCCTCTACAGATTATATTAGTTGTAAGGGAGTTCCTTGAATAACTCTCTGAGTTTTGCTTTTCTTTTGTGATAAAAGTCGAATTCAACAAGTTTGGAGCTAGCGCTGTGAATACAACGGCCTATAGGACTAATCTTGTAAGCGTTATTGAGAAAAAATAATTTAGGATTGCGAGAGCCTTGAGAAGGGATAAGAATACCTAGGTGATCGAGGGCAAATTTACAAGAAATTAAGCTAATGACAATATTAAAAACATAATAATAAAATAATATAATCAGTAAACTTAAACGGTATTTAATTTGTTTACACATTTAACAAAACATTTGGCCCGAAACTTTGTGCGCGTCTTTTAGGCGGCAGTCTTTGATTGTCTGGTTTTCCACTGTGGGAAGGTTCGAAATAGTTCCCTACTTTCCCGTCACACAAATGTGGGAGGGTTGTCGCACATAAAAAAACACACGAGAGGTTCGTAAAAATACAGGACTTTTTTTTTGTCTAAAAAAGCAACTGGAAAAAAACACAGAAATTATTTTGTTTTCTAAAAAAACAAAAGCAAGAACGCACAAGGCATTTTCACATCTGTAAAAAAAATCAGTGGAATTTCACAAAAAGAACTGGGATATTTGGGACATTAAACTGTAAACTTTAAATAGTAGGCCTTTGCATAGAATAAAAAGTGAAATGAAGAACTAAGCTTGCTGATTCCAACACATGGATTGGCTCCTCCTCCTGAAACACTGGATTGAGTAACGAGTCCAGATATTTTTTTTCATCAAGGTCAAAACAACATATTTTTTAACACAAATGGTACCGCACAAACTTCCTCTCGCTTTTATCTTAAAATAGAAACATTTACTAAAAACTCGTAAGATTTGTAAAACAAAATAATGGTATACATTTTTGCAGAAACAATCCACCATAAAGTATAAATGAAATAATATATACAGTTACAGAAACATTAAGAAAAGATTAACATCTCTGTCCACCAAAGAGCATCACAATAATTTTCACCCACTTGAGTGGCTGTCAACCTTGTGTTAGACTGGCCTTCTAAAGACGGGGAGATTGGGGTTTAATCCCGGTCGGGTCTATTGAGGATCTCTTTTCGTAAATGTTTCTCACTCTCCTCCCACCCAAATATGGGCAGAACCTTACCTCTAAATTGCTCCCTTCCTCTTCCCTAACAATTAAAGTGATTATCATATTTGCGTATAGCCTGAACAGGTAGTAAGACAACGTTAATAAAAAAACTTAATCAATTTCAATTTTCAAATGAGCTCCATAAAAAAGATATACCTATATATTTGTTAGGAGCTCAAAAACTATTATTTTTATAAACATTTATTTCAAACAAAAGATTTTAATTTTAAATAGTACTACAACTTTTACAACGATAATTTATTTCGTATCTCAAATAGTTGCGAAGACATAATTAAAATAAGAAATGTTGCCTATGTAAAGTACCCTTAAAGTCATTTTTATAGTAAAATTAGAAATGCTATTTTGCTTTGTAATGTCTAACAGTGCCTCTTTACCAAATTTAATATCAAAATTGATTGAGCAGATTTTGAGGATATCGATTTTCTCTTTTTGCCCTTCACTAAACTAACATTAATTTTTGGGTTGAATATCTAATTCCAAAACCCCCTCGGTAGAACCCTATGAAAACCCTAAATATCAAGTTCGGTAAAATGGCTCAGTCTTAGTCCGAGATACAGACTTAATCGCGAAAATCACTTTTTCGATTTCAGGGGGCCATAAAACTTTGACATTTTCAAAATATCAAGTTAGATTTCTTCTACGAACATAATACTTCTCTCTCCGAGGAGTCGAGAGAACGTAAAAGGTAATATTTCACTCCTCTCTATCAATGGTATTCAACCTTGTTGTTCGTGTACCCCCAGATATAATTTATCTTCAACTATGTACCCCCAAAGTTGTTGGTGCGTAATGCAATTTATACATATTCTATAGTCAATACCTAAAATAAATAAAATAAACTACATCCAAAATAATTTATTAAATAATAAGGTTTGAATGAAATATATGTGTGGTTATATATATATATATATATATATATTATATTTATTTATATTAACCCCTAAGATGTCTACTCATACCCCAAGTTGAGTACCACTACCCTATATAACTTTTTAAAGTATCCGTAAAATTGAGAATTAATTCTGGAAAACTTGAAAAACACGTGGGATTTTGTATCAAGAAAATAGTGGAAACCCTTTAAATTATACCATCCCATTCTTATCGTCATTGTAAATTAACCCGAATGGTTAGTAAGACGTGGTGCTAAAAAAAAACTTATTCAATCGGTGGTTTTGAAATTTGATTGGTTCTTCCACCGCCGATGTCATAGAAAGCGCGGAGACGCAGAACTGCAACATTTCTCTACTATCAATGAATAAATTTTAGCTGAATTTATATTGAATCTTTCTAAAGGACATAAAGTGAACATTTTCAAACTTGACAAGATGTTTTTCCGCCAACGTGTTAATCGACGGCGAGTCTGTATTTGAAGCGGTCATGCCGCTGTTTACCTCCAGACGATCTGCAGGATGCAAGTAATTCGCATATCAATTGAAATAAACTTTACCACATTGGTAATATTAAATCTTTCTAACAAAGGACATAAAGATGAAACATTTTACTAAACTTTACAAGAGAGATTAGAGACACAATATCTGGTTAGTCTATTCTGTAATGATAAAAAACATGTTAATTTTAGATTACGTGTGTCGACACGTCTAAAGACTTTCTTCTACGTCCCTTTCGTCTTTATCTCTCTTTGATGAACTTCTCTATTGTTTCGTTTAGAGGAAGGTGGGATAAACTGACAGAAGGCTTTATATTCCTTTCATCCGGTAAACCTTGATTAATAACAAAGCTTGTCTGAACTGCTCTCACGATCCTTTTTTTAGTCTATATACACCCTACGTTTTAGAAGGCATGAAAATCTACACTTGAGGGTAAAAACATAACTTTACAATGTAAAAATCACTTAGCGAGAGTAGATAAAACAAGTTTATATAATAAAACGTCTAACAGTCAAAATACAGTCTAGATAATAGTTTCAATTTCGATTTATTTTATTTTTAGCAACCCGTCTCACATACTACCCGTTCGACATATAACATACTGATTAATACGTTAGTATTTTAGGGATGAGTATGGAATAGTTTATAGGAAATGTAACATCATTTTGGTTTAGAGAGAGTGGAAAAAAAAATTAGAGAAAAAACACTTTCACTACACCTGGCTGAGATTCGAACCCCGATCTCCCCATTACCGGCAAACCAGATTAAATTAAATTGATTTTGGACCAGGCTTGAATTAGGGGGAAAATTTTTTTGTTTAGTGGAGGTATATTATAATAAAAAGATTTGTTTGAAAGCTATGGTAAAATAATTAAATCAAACTGGACTTACAAAAAAAAAATATTGATACATATATTTTTCAGAAAAAACACCCACTATTTTGTTAGTAGAGATGATGTGTTTGTATAAAAACTGTTGAACAATGTTTGTATTTCTAACAAACATATAGAGCCCAGTTTTATTTTGCCATTTTAACATTTAATTATTTACCACCTGCCCGAAACTTGTGTCAGGCATAATAATACTATCTGAGATGTTTTATTTAGAAGAGTATGTAACGCAAAGTATAAATGGGAAGTGTCCAAAACGTTGATTAAAAAAGCAGTTTTTTGAATCTAAAAGTACCTAAATTAGGAGATATTTGTAATCTATAAAGTATCAAAGGAATATACTTTTTTTTATAGCTCTTTGGTAATATTGTGATTTAATGTGTTGGTAAATGTAATTGGAGTGTATATAAACTTGACTGAACAATTCTTTGTTGGTTAGGTAGAACTTTTATGTGAGTTTAATGAGAAACACATTTTATAATCCATTCAACTAATTACGTGGGATAATTAATTTGTCAACAACACACCTTTTTACTTTCTCGTCTCAAGAGAAAATATTGTGATCGTGAAAATTGTCGAAATCCAGATTATGAATCTTTACGTTTTATATTTGTCCGAACCCAAAAATGTGGATTTATAATTATGTCTACGTTTACGTATTTTTCGAATTTGAAATCTTAGATTTTATAGGGCAATACCTATAAACATTTTTTATTTTGAACCTTGCCCTTATATTAATGGTAGTTGACTATATAGTGATTTTTTAGTTCCAATTTTTTTGACAATGTCTGTAATGATTTAGTTTAAAATATACATGAGGACTGTATGACACGACAAAATGTATATTGATTTTTGGGGGAAATTCGTTTGATGGTAGTTTACTGACGACTGTTTTTTTTTAAACTAAAAAGAATAGCTCTAGCAATTCTTTTCAAAATGGATATCTATTAAGTTTTTTACATTATA
Organism: Timema podura; assembly: GCA_033556935.1. Lineage (NCBI taxonomy): Eukaryota > Metazoa > Arthropoda > Insecta > Phasmatodea > Timematidae > Timema > Timema podura. Next base: position 43,999,140 of record JAVRXN010000013.1, on the reverse strand, counting down.
GATAGTTATATAGTTATGTATATTTTGACCTCGGTGTTCTTGGGGTAAAGTGCTTGCCTCAGGACCCAACTATCGTAGGTTCAAACCCAGCCAGGTTCGATGGATTTTTCTCAAGCAATAAAAATCAATAGCACAACTTCCTTTGGGGGGGGGGGGGGGGGGTTATATTAAAGCCGGTGGTCCTATGTCGATTGTGACATGCAAAAGAATCCTGCTTTCCAGCAAAATTGTTAAACATTTTCGCGCTCGCCAGTAGAAATTAATTGTGGAAGGACGGTGAACCAACATATTACTTGAACCCCTCTAGTATATGAGATTTCTACCAGATTGTGTAGGCAGCACTGACCAGCCGAAGGGCTTAGTGCATGACTAGCTTCGGATGGATGGAAATCACATCAAACAAAACTTTGAGTTGTTGACTTAGGAAAGAATATATTTAATTTATAGATATTTAACCCTCAGCTGGTATGGCAAAAAATACGGACACATTTGGCATGGTGGGGTCATTTTTGACCCCAGTCAATAAAAAAATAAATAAAATCTTTCTTTTCAAAATTATTTAATCAAAAAAGATATGAAGATATAGATTACTTATTTATACATCAGTTTTTAAATAAGCATTACTTAAATATTTTTGTTTACTTCCAAAAAAAAATTCCATTTATATTTATTTACCAAGAAAAAAAGTTATTTTTAAAAGTAATTAAAAATATTTGAATTTTCACAAACTGGTTCTATGACTTCATTTTCTAAATCAATATAGGGATGACCTTCACTCAGAAGCTAAAAAAATTAAACAAATAAATAAAATGTGGAAACTGACAGGCAGGCAATATTCAGTTTTTCGATCTGTGTTATGATCGCTACGTTCCGAAGGTGCATCGGAATATTCAGAGTCCGTATTTGGTAACACAAAATCAGGGTCATCGTTGAGTATCTCTTCTAAAATTGCATCAGGATCGTCTCTCAAGTTGATCGCAACCATTAGTAAAAAATTATTGTAAAAATAAATCAAGCAATCTAAATCTAATCATAGTAAAATAATCAATCAAAAATCATCCTTAAACGAAAATAACACATGTTTAGAATATATAAAAATAAATAAATCAATGAAATAATAGTCTTAAAAATATATATAGTACTTTAAGTATAATGCACCAAAGAAAGTAAGACATTAATCACCAAAACGACAATAATAAACTTAAAAAAGTACACACAATATTGGTATGGTGGGGTCACATCTGACCCCAAGGACACTGTATGACGACAATAATAATGAATAAAAACACAACTGTTGTTTCTACCCCAAGAGCATACTCACTACTGAGATTACCTGGAAGGGCAACCAAGTAGTGCTGTACTCTAGCAAGTTACACAGAAATTTTTACCAGCTGGGGTCAGATTCGACCCCACCATACCAGCTGAGGGTTAATACTTATAATATATTTATTTATAATAAATAAATATTATAATTACTAGGCCTATATATATTTGTTTTTCTAAAAAAAGATTATTTTACAGTAATTTACCGATGACTTTTTTTCTTTGTAATTTTGTAAAATTTGATAAAATACCTTTTCACGATTTTGTTCAATATTGGTATTGGGGGACTTTCTGCATGATAAAGAATATGGTATGTTTATTTTTCTAAAATAAATTAATTGAAGGGTTGTTTATATTTAAAAAAAGTGTAAAAAATTGATTTTAAAAAAAAATTAGCCTTGAAGACTGACTTTAAACTGGATATCTGGAACTAAATTTCCACGATGAAAAGAATAAGTTTTTATTTTTACAAATGAACTTTAGGGTAGTTAACGAATAACTTAGTTTAGAAGATTTGAAATTTGTTAAAAATATTTGAAAAAGTCGGTTTAAAATTCTTATATAAAATGTTTATTGTGATTAACAAGATGATGTGTTTATTTTTATTATGAAAACATACTTAAGGTACTTTGCTGAAATTATTTTTTTGAAAATTTCGTTTTAAGCTATAAATGCACTATATGAGAAAGTTTGTGCGATTGTGTTGTACCATTTATTTATTTTAGCATTCAAATTGAGAGTAGTTTACTAAGATAAATTTTTGAAAATTTTAAATTTTTTAAAGTTTTAATAATTTTTTAAATGGAAATCTCCGGTAGTTTTTGACTTTACAAATAACCCAATATACTTTTTTCATGAGGCAAATTTCGTTTAAAGTTAGTTTACTAATTAAAAAAAATCTTTAAAAATTTGAGTTTTTTTACTATGGGTTGTGTTTTTGTTCACAATGAATATTTGTTGAGTGTTTTACATAGTAAGTATAAATGTGGGTAGGGTTTCCTGAAATAAATTGATAGGTGTATTTTATTAATTACTAATTTGTGAACATTTGTAAGTTTTTTTAAAACGTGCGCTAGCAATTTTGTCTGAAGCGTATACCCGAAGAGTGTTTCATATGGTCAAATAAATAATATTGGGTTTTCTTAGGAAAATATATTAAGGAGTAGTTAGTTGATTGATGACTTAGTTTTGAAAAATGCTGTCAAAAACTATAATAAACAATATGTTAAAGTATGTATGCCTGTCTTGTATCGTTTATTTTGAAAGTTATGAAACTTTGAACTTTTCTTAAAGCTAGTAGAAATAATAGCTATGAAATAAATAAATCCACACCCGTGTTGCCTTATATACCACAGTCCCCCCCCCCCTCTCACATTTTGGTTTTCAATCTCTTTGATTAAAGTATACCTTGTTTATCCTTTCGCAGAATTTATATGATAATTATCTAATAGCCACTGCACTATACTACTAGTTATAGAGTTAATGTGCTACTTTACATACATTCCGACAACCAATTAAACATACACTGGTAGTGGCTTTCCACAAAGCGATTTACTTACTGGATTTCCGATCCTCTATCCTGAGAAATTCTGGTAAGTTTACTCGATATTCACTAATCACTTTCCTAATCCTTTGTCCTTAAATTTAAATTAGTGTAAATTGAATGTAATCTGAATAGTTAGTAAGACGTGTAATGTATATTCATAATATATTCTCACATTTATTAATGTGAATAGATGACTTATATTCCCCTTAAAATAATATTTTTAAGGTGAGAGTTTAGGGAACTCGAGAAAAAGTCAATGTCTATACAGTTTTTATAGCAAAACTTTTTTTGGTCAAATTGAATAAAATATTTCTCCATTAGAAACACACAGTTTAATTTTCTTCACATATTTGTCATGAGCATAGTGGTATTAGATGAGAAAATATTTAAAGGAAGAGAAAAATTGTTATTAAATTCTATAACACCCTTGACAGATATTCAAGAAATTTTGAGGTCACCATGTGAAGAAAATTAAACTCTGTGTTTGTACTGGAGCAATATTATATTTATTTTGATATCATATTCTGAAAATTGAAAAATGACACCTGAACACGGGAATCGAACCCGGGTCCAGGTGTCATTTTTCAATTTTCAGTATATGATATCTAGATGGAGTAATTCCCATTAAAAGCATAGATAATAGCTTTGGCTATTTAATATTTATTTTGGCCAAAAAAAAATGTTTTGCCATAAAAACTGAAAAAAAAACACTGACCTTTTCTCGAATCCCCTTCCACCCCACCTTAATAATACGCTTTGTTTTAGTCAACAAAGTTAAACGATAGGACGTGTCTTGAAGAGCTACTACTGCAGATGAAGGATATGGGTAACTTTTCTTTCCTCAAGTTTAGAGATGCACCTAGAAATGTTTTATGAGTGAGATAAAAATAATTTAAAATTTAAAGAGGAGAAATTTGTAAATATAAGTGTTGGGGTGCGTAGGGGTAAGTTGGCAAACAGTTTAGCTGTGGGGATGATTCTAGGGATTGGTAGCTGGGAGGTTAAAGGGGGGGCACTTTCGGTGGGAGGTTATAAATAACTGAGCTGAAAAAGGGTCGTGTGGTAGGTTAACAGTTAATGTGAAAGGAGTAAGGGGAGCACATAAAGGATTCAGGAGAGGGGGGGGGGGGGAAAGGGTTGGAAAAGTTTAATGGGTCCAGTTAAATGGGGTCACTAAACACTTCTCCTCTTCACTGAAACTTTTCTCTCTCGTTTTCGTCTTTCTTTACGACTGCAGTGATATTGTAGCCCGAAAGTGGCTTTGCTTGAGGTAAAGTGGGGGAACTTGAACAAAGAGAAGAGTTACCGGGGTTTTCATTATTCATATTAAATTTTTTTTTTAGCCACCCCTTACTTCAGAATTTCAATTAACTTCGTATATGATAGTTTAAAAAAAAGTTTTAAAAATAAAGAAATAAATCCTCTAGCTGTGTCAGGGAAAATAGATTGCCTTCAGTGCCTTTAAGATAATTTGGTAACTGGGGCATCGTATGGAGATGAATGTTAGCTCCTCTGCATTTTAATTAAGCCATTTGATCACAATAAACAAATAACCACGGTGTTTTATTTTCGTAGATATCAGTCCCCGTCTCACCTGTAGCGGTTGCCGGGCAGTCTAAGGAGTTAGGCCAGCATTTCACTTGATTACCTTGACAAGAAGGTTGTAGTTCGAATACTGTCAAGGTGCACTAAGTGTTGTTTTCCACAAATGATTTTCACCTGGGTTTTTTTTTCCACTAGCTTTTCATTCTAATGTTGGTGTATTTACTTTAATCCTCTCTTTAATCCTTATCACTTATATTAGAATAAGTCATTAATAGACTTTGGGTTAAAAGTTACACATAAAAAAAAGAACCATTACGTGTATTTTTACTAGGTACGTAAGTAGGTCTACATGTCGTAATTCCTTTATTCTACCATAATAATTCCTACACCTCGTAAGAAGGTCAGACAGTGGGTTAGCTGACTCTTCCGAACGGCAGTAAAGAAAATATCTTTAATTTTGCCCGGTTCCTTTTACCCGTCAGGTCAAGACTCATTTAATTACAATACCACCGGGGGCACGCGTACTCCGGGTTGAACACCACTGCTCTAGAGCACAGGTATTTTAAACTGTGGGTCGCGAGCCCCTACGGGCTTGCAAAAAGTATTTTAGGGGTCACGGCAAACATTGACAAACGTGAGTAAATTATATTTGTATTATAGAACTATTGGAATTATAATAAACTAAAACCTTTTCATACTATATTCTAATGGTGAGAGTTTTTGGCTATATTTCCCGAAGTTCTGGGTTCACTCCCTGGCGCTTCCAAAATTTTTCTTTGAAGCAGTGGGTCTGGGACAGGGTCCAACTTAGTACAAATGAGGAACAACTTGAATGAATAAATAGTAGCTCTACTCTAAAAAACTGAGATTAACGGCTGGAGGGTTAGTTTCACCGACCAAAACACCTCTATCCGCAAATGTTGTTACTATCATCGCTAATGGTGGCGGCCGCTCGGTCGGTATAGCTCGTTTGTGGGCTCACACTATGGAGTGATTATTATTACAGAAATAAACCTCATCCGACATGATTACACTAACACAATTTTAATAATCATTCGGATAATCTAGGATAAGCTAATGGTTTCCATTGAATTTCTATATAGGTTAAGTTTGTAAACTATAAACTTAATTGTAATTAATAATATTAAATATAACTGTATGTATGCATTTTTTTGCAAGCAATACTTTCATTATTTTAATTTTTAATTTGATTCAAAACTGTTCAAAAACTGACAGCAGAATATAAAAACTCAACCATTATTGACTGGTGTCGCTTGTGATTTTGTCTCAAGAAAAGGGGTTACGAATGAAAATAATAAATAAATAATGGTACGGTGCACAGCACAGACTTTCTTTCTTCAGATACATTTACTAAAAACTTTTTAAGATTTGTGAAATTAAATGTTACATAAATACTCGGCCAAAGAGCATAAATGAAATAAAATACAATTTCACAGAAACATTGAGAGAAGAGGAATATCTCTGTCCACTAAAAAGCATATCACTCAAATTCTGTTTCAAAAGAGCTGCTATATATATATACCAATAATTCTGACCTTTAAGCATACATACCACTTTTTTTAGTTTAATTGGGTCATGAAACGTCGATATTTATCAAAATCTTGAATTCGATTTTTTAGACGATCATTGATGGGTCGAGAGAAAATAAATATATAAGGTTAATCGTATGTTTGTTATAGGAGCTTACTCTTTTCTTTTTGTGATAGTAATATACTGAGTTGGAACTCTCATTAATTTTATTATTTAGCACCGCGTCTTACTACCCGTTCGGGTTATACGCTTAAGTACTAATTACGCTAATGGATTAGGAATTGGGAAGGTTGAATTTAGAGGAAGTGAACCCGAATTAGCGTGGAGGGAGAGTGTAAAACCATTTAGGACCCCCACCCCCCCAGTTTACCCGACCGAGATTCGAACCTCGATCTCCCCGTCCTCGGCAGTCGAGCTCAACACGACTAGCGCGTTAGCCAACTACGCCACCGAGGCGGGTAACTCTCATTAACCAAAATAATTACAGTACAGAATATTTTTTATTAATGTAGCCGCCTCAGTATTTTTAAGGTTCAGTACGGCCCTTATGATTAAACGAATTTTACCTGCATACCCTAATTATTAGTAGATTATTCATCTACCGAAGCGGGTGGTTATTATTTAAAGGATTTAAGGATTTAGACTCTAAATTATGTGTGCTCCTGTTTTGGTGTAATTCCCGCAAAGACCTTTCCTTTGAACACAATTTAAGAATAAAATATGAAGCTATGAATTAATGGTTACAGCGTCTAGTATTTAAGGCTCGAAAGATACTGGATTGCTGTCGACTAGCAGTCGGTTTTTAGAAGCCTGTTCGTATGTCTATGATTATTTTTTCCCCTTAAATGACATCCTACTCTTCCATCCACACAAATATGGGTATATTACCTCAGAACTATATCTTCTTCACCCCTACCTCTTAGTGTAAATAGGCGTATTGCCCGGACGAGTCTTAAGACACAGTGCACTATACTATTAGATTTTGCGATAGATGGGAACTTTCTTTTCCACCAGACGCCAAGTTCTTTATTTAAAGCTGTTCAAGTGAATTTTGAACTTTTTTTTATATAATTTTAATTTTTTTCTGAGAAACTACACTCCAGATTTCATAGAAAGGACCTTGAAAAATATAAAAGTTTTAAGATTTACTTAAACTTATACTTACACAATGGCATTAGTAGCTCGAAAGTTCATTGTTCACTACCGCACTTACAAAAGTACGCCAACTATCCCTATTTTGAACTAGTTCTATCCAGTCCACCTCATTACAAATTATCTCTTTCAGGTCCATTGTAATGTTATCCTTCCATCTGCGTCTAGCTCTTCCCAATGGTCTCTTCCCATTGAGTTTGTCACTCAATACCCTGGACAAGGTTCTAGAATCTCCCATTCCCTCTGAATGCCCTGCCTACAGTAATATACGAGACTTGACTAACATAACAATGTCTTGTGACGAGTACAGGGTATTTAATTCACCATTAAGTATCCTCCTCCACTCCCCAATAGCCTCATCTATTTTTGGACCAAATATATTCCTAAATACCGTGATCTCAAACACCCTTATTTTATTTATATTACGTCATGTAAGCTAAGAGACCACGTTTCACACCCATAAAGAGCAACCATTAAAATTATTACTATGGATATTCTGAGTTTTACGTTCCTTAAAAGCACGCGAGCTGTCAACAACTTAATGATCGAGAAATAGCATGCATTTCCTGACGTGTTGATACGTCGATTCATGTGTTTTTCAGCTGTCAGTTTTGATGGATTTTATCAGTACCTATAAAATAACACTAAAAATATAGTAAAATACTATCAATGTTAGTCATAAAAAATACGTTACATTTTTATTTTATTAAAGGCTCTTCCTATGAAAATTGGTCAATTTGTTCGCTCTTATTTTTAAACTTTTATTCTTAAGACGCTAGAATAGTTGAGCAGAAATTCACAAACGCCAGGAACCAAGTGGGTGTATAACGCTAAGGGACTGAGCTGTCCGTCAGTAGGAAAAACAAACAAGGAGGAGGAAAACACAAATGATAATACAATTTGACTCAACCGGTTGAATTTCTGTAAGTCTGTATACGTCTTGTGCTTACTTTACTACTGTTTGTTTTTAATTTTGGTCAAAGATTTCATGCGTTTTCAATAATGGAATGTCGAAAAACTTTATGTTTGTTTGAGTATTATAGTGAAAACCTACTATATAAAACGTCAGAGGAATTGAAATAAAGATGTAATTGGTAATAAATGAGTAAAATTAGGAGACATGCTTTAAAATAACCAAACATGTATCTCCTTAAAAGATGAACCTATAATTTTATTTTCTATTTTATCATTTTTCTACGAATAATTTTACGAAGAGTAATGAACGTAACTACACCTACATTCTTCCTATACAAAGCTAGTTTACTGAATAAAATAATTGTATAAATATGTCACAGTTTAGTCAAATCAATAACTGATTCAATATGAAACCCCCTTGATTGACGTGATTTGACTGAACTGAGCTTGACTCGATTGTACTGGGTTGGTGTGAAATCAGCCTTGAATAAACATTGTTAAGAATATTTCAATGCTGTAGAGAATACAATTATTGTATTTGTTAAAGGTTTAAGAATGTATTTGTAAAAATATTATTAAAGATCAATGAACACATTCAAGTTTTTTTATAACGATATAAATGTTAACGTTGGTGGCATTTAGTGTATATTTTATAACAAAACTTTATTAATCCATAGAGCACACATTGTTTCTAAACAAACAAAAAAATTGTTAAAAAATATATATATAAAAAATACGCGTAACTGGAACGTTCTGAAATTTAATACTATAAAATAACTCTTTCTAATATTTCTATCGACGTGATTGATGCTATCGATCTACCTAGTAAGTCAGTGGTTGGGTTATTTGGGAGACTGACAAACTGCGAGCAAGTCTCCTCCAGACTTTTTTTTATAACCTTTTGTCGACGTATAGTTTAACCGTGTAGGTTGTCGCTGTGTGCAGGAGATTCATACTGCAACGACCAATGAATATTCATTTTTATTTATCACCGTCCTCAGCTCCGCCCCAATCTTGTTTGGTTTGGTTAGGAAGTCTGACCCGTACCCCTTTTATACACTGGCAAAAAATTCCCCCCCCCCCCCCAACCACCAGTTTTTACTCTGATGATTTTCTAATGGTTAATCTAGTTTTCTAAAAGTTAGCGAGATGTGGTTTTATGGATATTGAATTTGTCGTTTTGGGATGGTTTTATAAATCATAGGTTGAGATGTATCCGATCATTATGAAGAACGATGGTAACACGGTTACAATGTCAAAACCATTTGTGAATCTGGTTTACCGGTGATAAGGTTCGAATCCCGGCTGGGTGTACTGAGTGTTTTTATCCTAAATGTGTTCCCTCTCTTTCTTCACCCAAACGCAGATACATTTCTTCTAAATTTGATGGATCTCACATCTCAGTCTTACAACATTAGAATAATTTACATATAATTATGCGTAAATACCGAACAGGTGTCTGGAACAAAAAATGCTATCGAGAAAAAATAAACTCATTATTTTATTGACATTGTTAGTTTTATGTGCTCCGGTTCCTAAAAGGTTGTCGACTATCTACAATCTATCTTCAACTCCTCTACTAAAGGTCCCGGGGTTCGATTTCCAGCACGGCCGAAAAATTGATCATTGGTGAAATGTGGGTTTCCCCTTTCACATTGATGTAATCAAGGCCGAAGGCTGGATTTTATGTCTGTTCTAGTTTTTTAAGTCAGTTTATAAGTCGTGTGCTGATATAATCAGTCGTCTCAGAAATTGCGAGTTAAATACCTCAAGTAAATGAGGGGGAAAAAAATGAAAATTAGCTCCTTTAGCACCTTAACTATTCGGCAGTAGTTAATTTAAGAAATTGTATACCCAATTCTTACAACCCTTCTTAACTATTCACAATAAATTGCACAAATGCTGAAGGTAGAATTTTGTGGAAATGTACGTGAATTTTAGTGGAGTGAGAGTGAGAAATCTCAGTACACCCAGCAGGTATTCAAACCACGACCTCCCCTTCACCAACGAACCAATATGGCTGTAAAATAATGGTTCTGTCACTCACATGGGCTGAGCCATTGACACATTAGTGTAGGCTGTTCTCCATGTGATACTAACTATGAACTGCAACAACATAATTCAACTGTCAAAATATATTACACATTTAGTTTGTTTTAAAAATGTGTAGAACTTAAAAAATGAATGCATTATATTAATTGCTTATAAAGTGGTCCAATGCAGCATGTGAAGGTGTTCAAATTGTTAGCTGAGAAATAGAAAGGTTCACTTTATAATAATTATGTCTATAAGCGCCAAAGCACCAGCTTTGATGTTTCCTTACAGAAAATAAATGATACGATACACCGCACAGACGTTTTCCCTCCTTTATCTAAAAATGGAAACATTTACTTAAAACTCTTTAAGATGTTTGAAACAAAACACAGAAAGTTCTCCCATTACGTGGTAGTTGCGTTCTGGAAAAAGATAGCAGGGTTAAAAAATCGCGTTATAGAAAACAACTAATGGTGGAGGGGGGGGGGGGGTTTAGTATTAGGCCTGAGACTTCCATATAGTGGGCCCAGGCCCCTGGAATCAAGCTAAATTTAAATCTAAGAATTTCATCAAGTGCCTAACATTTCATTGCTCGGTTACATATTAATTTGCATACATTGTTTTGTTGTCAGAAAGGTTTAAAAAATGTACAAACCTATGTCAAGCAGAGGTGGTGTAATGGGAGGGGGAGGGGCTTATCGCTTGATGTAAATAATCCCCCCTGACTGGAAAAAATTTCCCCAACCACTGGATTGTATCCCCCTCCCTCTCTATATTTATTAAACTCCCTCTGATATTCTCGAATATTAGGCTACACTGTTACGGAAACATTGAGAAAAGAGGAACATTTCTGTCCAACAAAGAGCAGAACAATCAATTCCAGGCCTACCATCTTATATATATATATATATATATATGTTTATAGCTCAGAAACTGTAGTATTTGTAAATATATATTTTATTTTTATTTTTAATGATCCTATATTTTTGCAATGATAAGTTATTTCGTATCTCAAAGATTTACGGTGATATGATCAAAATGGGAGCTATACGTCTATGTAAAGTATTCTTAAAGTCATTTTCACCGAAAAATGATAATCTCAATTTTGTTTGCTATGTTAAAAAATGCATGGATGCGAAGTTTAATTAAAATCGTTGAAGCCGATATTGAGAAAATTGTTTTTTTCTTTCTCTCTCTCTCTCTTTTCGCCCATTGGTAAACTACCCTTAATTTTAGGGCTGAATATCTGATTCCAAAAACTCGCAGGGAGGACCTTGTGAAAGCCTGATTTTACTAAACACGATAAAAATAATGATAGTTTTATTACTTATCGTCACTCTTTTAACCATCTTCAGGCGTGTTTGCTAACTAAAGCCATTCGGTACTTCTAATTAGTACCATTTGCTACTACTACGAAGCGCTGCTCAGCACTGCGGAACACCGCTACGCTAGAGACATCTATGAACTACAATCGAACCAAGTTTTGCTTAGCTCCGCCGGGTACGTCGTCGTTAAGAGCAATATATCTATTAAACACGCTTATCTTTAAAATGACTTTAATTTAACAGATTTTAATTGACAACGTTAGGATATTATGAATTTAAAAACAACCATTACTAAAGTCATATTCAGGTGAGAAGACACTTTTTTCTGGCTGTTACAAAATTTACTAAAACAATTTTTATATACTTATACGTCAATTATGTGATCTGTAGCTCACTTTTTACTTTCTCTCTATCTTACAGGTAGAGAAAGTATGGTGATCGTCAAAAAATTCGAACTCGAGATTTTGATGAATTTTGACGTTTCACGACTTCCTGAATCCGAAAAAGTGGTTTTTGAATTTCCGTCTGTCTGTCTGTCTGTCTGTCTGTCTGTCTGTACCTCCAACTAGAGCCTAAACTATTTTACCGATTGAGCTGAAACTTGATATCTAGGGTTTTCATAGGGTTGTCCCGAGGGGTTTTTGGAATTGGATATCTACCCCTAAAATTAAGGGTAGTTTACTGAAGGGTAAAAAGAGAAAAAGTCGATTTTCTCAAAATCGGCTCTAACGATTTTGATTAAATTTCATTTATAAACATTAATAAATATTCCAAACAAAATGGCTACTCTCAATATTTCGGCAAAATGGCTTTAAGGGCTCCGGTCTGATGCGTAAATTAACATTTTTTATAATAGCTCCGAAACTATTTGAGATATGAAATTACTTAGCATTACAAATATGTATATATATTTATAATACAAATATTTTATTCGAAACATATTTTTATAAAATCAATAATTTTCAATCTATACGCAATTATATATATATTTTTAGCTTTTTGGACATTAAAGCTTAAGTATTGCGATCGTAAAAAAAACTAACCTGAAATGTTGATGGATTTCGACGTCTCATGACCCCCCGAACCTTAAAAAAATAGTCTTTGTAATGCCGTCTGTCTGTGTGTCTATTAAAACTTAAAATTAAGGGTAGTTTACTGAAGGGCAAAAAGAGAAAAAGTCGATTTTCTCAAAATCGGCTCTAACGATTTTGATTAAATTTCATTTATAAACATTAATAAATATTACAAACAAAATGGCTACCCTCAATATTTCGGCAAAATGGCTTTAAGGGCTCCGGTCTGATGCGTCAATTAACAATTTTTTAAATAGCTCCGAAACTATTTGAGATATGAAATTACTTAGCATTACAAATATGTATATATATTTATAATACAAATATTTTATCCGAAGCATATTTTTATAAAATCAATAACTTTCAATCTATACGCAATTATATGAATTTTTTAACTTTTTGGACATTAAAGTTGTAAGTATTGCGACCGTAAAAAAAAAACTAACCTGAAATGTTGATGGATGTCGACGTCTCATGACCCCCCGAACCCTAAAAAATAGTCTTTGCAATGCCGTCTTTCTGTGTGTCTATAAAAACTTAAAATTAAGGGTAGTTTACTGAAGGGCGAAAAGAGAAAAATTTTGTTTTCTCAAAATCTGCTCAAACGATTTTGATTAAAATTCGTATCTAGGCGTTGATTAAGATTATAAATAGACTGGCTATTTTCATTTTCCTATGAAAATGATTTTTAGGGTACTTTACAGAAGCGTTAATTTCCGTATCTCCACAACTATTTGAGAAACTAAACAACTTATCATTGCAAAATTGTAGGACTATTAGAAATAAAAAACTTTTATTTGACATATATTTTTATAAAAGCAGCAGTTTCTGAGATATTTGCAAATATATTAATACAATTTTGTGAGCTTTAGTTGTAAACATATACTACTTAAGTCTTAACGCAATAATTCTCCAATGCCATAGAGTAATTAAATATAAGTAAGTATCTAAAAAGAGTATGTTATTTTTCCTTAAATCTCTTAGGAGAAATGTTTGCATAGCAATGATCTATCTCCATTTTAGACTCAATAGTCAATATTTACATTTTTTATTGGTCAAAATGTATAAATGAATAATTAAATATCAATGCGATGACTTGAAGATCTGCAACACCATATAAAATGTTAAAATTTTAACCAGAAATCGAAATTTTAATACGAAGTGTTGACCTTTGTGGAAGACATTAAACTGTTTGAAATGCTCTTAGGTGGACAAAGATGCGCCTCTTTTCTCATTGATTCTATATCATTGTATATTATTTTATGCGTGTTCTTATGTGGAGTGGTGATGATACAATGTACATTATTCCGTTCAGAAATCTTACGAGTTTATAGAAAGAGAGAGAAAGTCTGTGCGGTCTGCCGTACCATTTATTATTAATAGTATCAACACTTAAAATAATATTAACAATATTGTAAAATAATATTAATACTACCTGCTTCATTGGTCGAATAGTATAAGGCGTCACTTTCGTGTTAGACTGGTTTGCTAATGACGGGAAGATCGAGGCTCGATCCTGATCGGTTATACTAAGGATATTTTTTCCTAAATGTTTTCCTACTTTCTCCCCACTTAAATGCGGGTACATTTAACCATCCTAATCTAAAACCCAATAGCGTAATTAGTACATAGGCGTATAACTCAAATGAGTATAAGACGTGGTGCTATATATAAGTAATTGATATATATATATATATATATATATATGTATATATATATATGTTGAGCGTAAAAAAGTGCTAAATATAAATGTTGAGCGTAAAAAAAAAGTGCTAATTTTATAAAGATATTTCTATTACAATTATTATACTGTACACACATTATGAGTTTGTCTAGTGATAAATAAATCATTAGGGGCCAGCAAGTGTGTTTTTTTTACTTTAGAAAGTTTCTTAATTAATGAACATCTGAGACAGCAACAAGCGTGTAATTTAATTAGTTTGAAGTTAATTAATGTCTCTTTTCACTGGATTGAGGCACTATCAAAAAGTTAACAATGTCTCCTAAGCACTTATTTTTTCAGAAGACTAGACCTAATTAAAAATCTACAATCGCTAAAATTGAGTTGAATTTTTGTTTTATTATTATTATTTAACACCATGTTTTACCACCCATTCGGGTTATACGTTTATGTACTGATTAGGCTAATTCGGTAGAGATGAAGAATGTTATATTATAGTAAATGTACCCACATTTGTGTGTAGCGAGTGGAAAGCCAATTAGGAAAATCCACCCTCACAGCACCTGACCGGAATCGAACCACGATCTCCCCATTATCGGCAATTTAGTCTATTGCAAGAGTAGCACTTTAGACCATGCGGCCCACGAAGCAGATAACATTATTATTATTATTATTATTATTACTACTACTAAAGAAGGCTAGGGAGTCAAAGCAATTAAAACACAATAGTCAAATAAAACAAATTGTGTAGCTCAGCCGAGCTATCCACATATTTACCAGTAAGCTAGGGAGAAATGAGGTAGAACTTAAAGGAGATGTATTCGCATTTACTTTGAGGGAAGGAATAAAATCATCCAGAGAAAATCTACTGATGATTCACCCGGTCAGAATTCTAAACATGACCTCATCATCGGAAAACCAGTTTAGATGAGCCCGATATCTAGAGTCCCTGCCTCCCCTGCTGGTTATTTTGGATATGATAACACACATAATTGACCAACATAATAAATTCAAGTTGGCTACTTTTTAATCTAAAAGTTTTAAACTAAACTAACCCGCATCGGTGGGAAAGCGGACTAAATGTAATATTCATTTAGTCTGGATTGCTGGTGATGGGAAAGCCGGTGGTTTGTATCCCGACTGGGTGTTAGATATGGTAGTAAGACGTCACAGACAAGGTACACACCAGACCCAAAGTCTTCAGGTAAAATGGCTGCGTTACGTGGTAGAGCTTGAGTCCTTCAACACCCGGAATCGCTAGGTGTCATCAAGGGGCATTTTAAAAAAAAAAGATAATTTTAAACATGGTTTCACTAGAGAAAAGAAACAATATCCTTTCGAGTCAATCGATTAGCTTACACAAAGCTAGGTTTGGGTAGTGACCCAACCCTTTCTTCACGTAATCCTACCTCAAAACAAAGCTTACGCAGACTGCACATAACGATAACAATGGTCCCTTTATGATGAAAATGTCAAAAGTAAGTCGTTTTAACAACTGCAGATTTGGAAGTGCTTTTATCACTGAGCATTGACACTAGCGAACCTCAGTGTTGATGACCTCAACCTGACTTAAGGAGCGCAGAGAAACTTCCGTAAGGCTGAGGATCTGCTCTATACCTTTATATATGTGGACTTATTGCAAATATATATATATATATATATATATATATATATATATATATACACATGTTGTATCGATGTATGAGGGAAGTAACCGGGGTGTGGGTATTATACCTTAAAACAACACAAAAAATCATTAATGAAGATATGTCATGTGTTCAATGATTTTCTAGGTAAGCCCTTCCAAGTTTCTGCTGGAATTGTTAATAGCCCTACTTGATACATCCCTGTTTGTGTATCTGCAGTGATACGTCACTTACAAGAGGTACAACAGGGGTATCTCAAGTAGGGTACTATCAATTCCAGCAGAACCTTGTTAGGGTTCGGCCAGACTGACAAGCGTGCGAGCGAGCGAGCGCGTGATTAGCAGATAGCTTTCGTTAGTTGTTGACGAGGAGGCTCCGAATCTTGGCTGAGTGAACTGAGGGGGGTTTTAACAAGTGATTTATTGTTGTGGTTTTCTCATCCTCTCTCCATACTGATGGTGATTCTTATTTGTAAAGGCCTACTTTGATAATAATGAAGTATTTTAACATATCAGTTTTATTTATATATATATATGTGGTTTATGATCTTACCAATTAAATTAGGCCGTTAGTAGCAAGTGTACTAAACCTATCGATAGTAATAAAAATGTCAAATTGAGAAGTTTTCCTAGCACTCAATGAACCAACATACAATAATATTGCCTAGCGCCTGTAAACTAGACTGTACCGGGTAGAGCGCGCGCGCTCAGTCGCTCCAGTCTGGCCACCTCTCATTACAACCAATGTGTTCTATTTTATATTTTAGTCACTCGCTCAGTCTGGCCGCCCCCTAAGTCGGTATCGTGTCTGTCTACTGAGCTAAGGCTCCCGAGTTTGATTCTCAGCATGGTCGATAAATTTGTCATTGGTGAAATGTGGGTTTATCCTTTCACAGTAATGAATTAACGGCCGAAAACTGGATGTTGTGTCTGTCTTAAGTTTATTATAAGGCATATGAAGCTACTACAGACCTAGCAAGCCGGTAGTGGAAAATATGGCTTTAATTAAAAAGTGACACAGTCCACAGGCTGGAAACAGTAATGAATGTATAGTAGCTAACTCAACTATAATAATGAAACACTTGGCAAAACCAAAATTGCACACAATTTTTGTTGCTTCATTTCAATAAGAGTTAGGTGTGTGCAATATTTAAGTTTAAATTCATAATACACTAAAAAAAAAAAAAAAAAGTGGGTTTTACTACACGGTATATTTAATAATAAAGACACCATTTAGACGCGTTCGATTAATTTAGATATTCTTACACTATATTCTTTAAATTGAAAAACGACACCTGGACACAGTAATCGAACCCGGAACCTTTGGTTTTAGCACGCCATTTCTCTAACCACATAGCTATTTAAGAGTAGTCCCGTACCTACGATTATTCTTCACTAATATTTTAAGGCAGAATCTGTGATGGACGTGCGGAAATAATCATCTAGCTATGAGTGATCAATGAAGATCACGAGCAATCAGATAACGCAGTCACCTTCAACTCTGGAGGGTTTTATGCCGCCAATGGTACAACGACAACTGTACGAATGAGTACATAATGATGTATTAAATAGCTAAGCTATTATATATTTTGTTAATTACGGTTATAGCAACATCTAAATATAAAATTCTTTAAATTGCTAGTTTGGTGTGAAACAAACTCTAGAGCAAGGGTCCTTAAACAAAGGTCCGTGACCTTGTGAGAACAAAACCTTAACACTAGATGGCTTTATTAAATAAAAATGTACTTTATTAACTCTATTTTAATTGTATTATCTTGCTATTTAATGCGCTAGTAAATATTTTAATAAATATATTTAAAATCAAATAGCAGAAGCTGTTATTAATTTTAGAGAAGAATTCACCATCTAGATATCATATTCTGAAAATTGAAAAATGACACCTGGACATGGGAATCGAACCCGGGACTTTTGGTTTAGTACGCCAATGCTCTACCACTGAGTTATCCAGGAGTCGTCCCTTGCTCAGGGTCATTCTTCACTCTTATTTTAAGGCAGAGTCTATGATGGACGTGCGGAAATCGTCAGCTTTATTCACGAGCCATCAGATAACGCAGCCATTTTCGACACGGTAGTTCGCTTGTTACTGTCACTCGTACAATTGTACGGATAATATTAAGAATTAAGTAGCCGAAGCTGGATATCTCAGTGGTAGAGCATTGGCGGACTAAGGCAAAGGTACCGGGTTCGATTCCCGTGTCCAGGTGTCATTTTTAAGAAAATATATTTAAGTTAAATTGGTTGCCTGTTTCAATCCTATGTGTTTTATTTTATGTATTCAAAAAGATTATTCTGAGAAGGGGTTCTATAGTCTTAACCAAATTTCCAAAGGATTAATAAACCTCCCCATTCCTACCACCCATCTCTTTTCTTCCATTTTTATTTAGTTTATGTATCATGTAAAATGAAACAACAAACTAGTATCTTCCTTTTACCAATCTTCCTCGATATGTGAAAGAACCATTGTGTTGATGCCGTCAAACGACGTTGTTTTTCTCGTCACTGAAGTTGAATGCACAGTTTGACGACGCGGCCTTTGTGGCGCCAGGTGGTGATTTACCACAAGGCACCACGCGATAACCAGGTAAGTGATCGAGTGGAGTGCGATAATGAGGGATCTCACGTAATGACGTCATAAGGTTAGCGGTGCTATCGCGCGACCTTTGTCATTTGTCGCCACATTTACTTGGAGACACGGCGTGTAGGTGAAGGATGTGGGACTTTGTCATCAACTACGTATAGCTCGTTGTATTTTAGTTCTATTTCTAATGGAAGAACGGATTTCATTACTCCTTATTGAATAGTTTTTACCAGACGGTAATTTTTTCATTTCAATTAGTAATTATTATGGGTGACCTGGTGGTCTAGGGGTAAGGTGTCAGACTTCTGTGCTGAGGGTCCGGGGTTCAATCCTCGGTCCCGGCACAGATTTATCTGAATGCCAAACCCTTCCTTCACCTCTGACAAGATGTGTATTAATCACAACTTGTGAATGTGAGGAATGCCAGGCCTCCACCGTGGTTCGGATTCCACGTTAAACTGTAGGTCCTCCATTTCATATCACAATCATCCTACCATTGCACATTAGCGTAAGTGCGTATAACCCGAACGGGTAGCAAGACGCGGTGCTAATGATAATAATGATGATAATGATAATAATGATGATAATAATAATGATAATAATGATAATGATAATAATAATGATAATGATAATAATTATTATTATTATTATTTTTGTAGGAACTTAACATAATTATAGCCTATTTATAGGCTACATTACCCGCCTCGGTGGCGTATTTAGTTAACGCGCTAGTCGTGTTGAGCTCAACTGCCGAGGACGGGGAGATCGAGGTTCGAATCTCGGTCGGGTGAACTGGGAGTGGTTTTTCCTAAATGGTTTTCCACTCTCCCTCCACGTAAATGCGGGTTCACTTCCTGTATATTCAACCTTCCCAATTCCTAACCCATTAGCATAATTAGTACTTTAGCGTATAAACCGAACGGGTAGTAAGACGCGGTGCTAAATAATAATAATAATAATAATAATAAATAGGCTACATTAATTGAAAATTTTTGTAAATTATTTGGAATAAACCTCTCGGCTATTGAAGTGGGTCATATGCACATTAATTACTTTAATGGGGAAAATATGAGAAAGGTCTAATTTAGAGGAAAGTCAGGAAATTAGTTTTAAAAAAAAACACCCTCTGCACTGGTGGCCGTGATTCGAACCCAGAACTCCACATCTAAACCACGTGGCCACTGTCACGAACTTAAAGTTAATGCACTGGCAAATTTAACCCGACTAAAAACAATAACATGGCCTCGATATTTTAAAACTTTGCAGTAAAAATGCGACATGTTTTAAGGTCACTCAACCATCATAGTTTTGCTGCAGAATTTTAACAAGTGTATAATATTATATGCTATAAATAGTGATTTAATGATTTCAAATCATTATTGTTGCTGAGCTATAAGTGTGAACACTTGATATTTGATACTTTTTTCGTACCATTTTTAAGGTAAAATAGTTAATGTATGAATCTGAAAGTAGTATAACTAGACTTTCATTAGAGGTGTACAGAATGAAATTGTTATAATATTAATAATAAACTCTAAATATTTTATCGAATTATTAATATATTTAGTTTTAATAATATACATTAATGATGATATTAATATTGCAAATATCTAATTCTTTACACCTCTAATAAATGTCTAGTTATATTACTATCAGATTTATACATTAACTACGCTACCTTAAAAATGGTACGAAAAAAGCATAAAACAACAAGTTTGATCCCTTATAACTCGTGAACTGTAATCGTTAAATCATTATTAATAGCTTATAATTATATACTTATTAAAATTCTGTAGTAAAATTTTGACAGTCGAATAGCTTTAACTCATCAAATCTATTAAGAGCTTTATTAATTATGAATTATAGGATATTTGAAAACAAGGTGCTTCTTAGGAAGATATTTGCTCAAAAAAGGGATGAGACTAATGGGAAACGGAGGAGGTTATAGCGATGAATTACATACCCTGTATTAATCACAAGACATTGTTAGGGAAATCAAGTCTCGTAGATTACGGTGGGTAGGACATGCAGCGTGAATGGGAGAATCTAAAACCATGTTGAGGGTGTTGAGTGGCAAACCCAATGGGACGAGACCATTGGGATGATCTAGACGCAGATGGAAGGATAACATTAAGATGGACCTGAAAGCGATAGAGTGTAATGAGGCGGACTAGATATAACTAGCTCAAGATAAGAATAGGTGGATTGTATAGAACTGGCATAAGATAGGGATAGGTTATAATGAGGTGGACTGGATAGAACTGGCTCAAGATAGGAATAGGGTTAAATGAGGTTACACCCATAAAATTAGCTCCAATGTTCAATTTTCTCTTCCAATACATATAAAAATCTAGATTTTCTGAGAGAGAAGACAGATCTTTATGTGTATAAAATTGAATTGAATGTTATCTTTATGTGCAGTTGTATATACGTAAACACTCTACAAGTTGCAAATCATAACGAATTGCCTCCATAAGTTCTGTATTAGCTGCGTACATTATCAAAATAGAGCCCTATTAAATTTATTACTGATATTTCAATCGTTTGATTGCTCTTTACAATTTTCAAAACAAATATTTTTAAATACATTTTTGGTGAAATTACGTCTAAATCTATTGTCTTCAATTACTTGTTTTGGTTGATCGTTTTACACACACACACACACACACGACACACACACATGACACACACACGCACACATGACACACACACACACACACACACTAAAAAGTAATTTATCGTCAAGCTAAACATTTGTTTCTTAAAATTAGGAGCTTATTGAACTTTTTGGATCACATTCGTTTTTCTATCATTTTTTTTTTACAATTGGATATTAAAATATAATTCAATTTCTCGTCAAGTTAGAAATTCTACACACAAATATTATAGCATCCAACTAGTGTTTTGTATAAACATAGCTATTTTATATAACATAGTATTTCTAAACATAAAAAGCAACAAAAGGCGCTGTGCATTCTTGGTTTCACCAAGTATTTTATTTATTACTCTTTTAACAAATACTCTATCTCGAACTATATTTATTTTTCCTACGGAGATAAGGGGGGGATGGGGCTGGGTATATTAATGATTCACTTACCATAAAGTGAGAAGTGGAACCTGCTATCTTAGAAAAAGGAAATGTGTGTCGTTGTATAACATAAAAAGGACTATTTTGTAGAAAGGATCCCAAACATTCATCATTATAGGTTCACACTTTCGGAAGAAAGGAGCCATTCATTTGAACGAGCGTAGGGCCCTCCATCTCCCCCATCAGCCCCCTCCCCCTCCTTCTCAAGTGAAGGGAAATATAATGTATAGTTTTATAAAACTGTAAGCAGTAGACTAATATTTCGCGGGGCATGTGGTACGTTTGGAAAGAAAGGATCAAAGTAATGTGAAATATCGCATTTTTTATCACAATCTTTAAAAAAGTAATCATATATTTTTAGAAAGATTATGGTGATATTATCCCCTTATACATGTATAGATTAACGAATAAACAAGTAAATTTTAATATTTGAATCCACACATTTAATAGTCGACCTAAAATCAACTATATAGTTGGTAAGTTACTTTAATATTTATTTTATATGCATGAGGATCTCATGCTAAAACTCGGTTTGATACTCATTTCCTCTTTAAAACTAATATTTGTAGGGGTACAAATATTGATATTTTATTGATGATATTGATATATATATTTTAAGTTTGATATCGCTTGGTTAAAACATACCTGAACCTAGTTTTTTTTAAATATTATATCATTATTAATGTTAGTTTATTTTTAAAATCATGTACTATATTTAAGAAGCTGAATTTAAAAATGAGATCTCTAAAATCTCACATAAAAATTAAGCTTAATGCATTATACTTTTCAAGGAATTAAAGAATCTTATTTTAAACAAATATATTTGTTAACTGTACAATATCACTTTTTTTTTTTTTTTGCAATGCCCATCATAGCTCTCCTCATATTTACACTAATGAGATAAAGATGATAAAGGTTGAATTTAGAATAAATATACTCAAATTTGTGAAGAAGAAGGATGGGAAACTATTTGAGAAAAACCACCTCAATACACCCAGCCAGGATTTCAATCCCGAACTCACCATCACCGGTAAACAAGCCAAGACGTGATTGGCGCCTTTATTCACGTGCTTACTAATGCAAGTCATTTGTTTTCATTCAAGCTAAATACGAGTAGTAATAATTTACTTTAACAAATGTATTAGAATAACAAAAGCAAGCCAATGTGTAATTGATTGACAGTAACTTTCCCATTTTCAATTTAGAATCTAATTTAACTTAACTCACTCACTCGAATCGAATAAAATATTTCGTGATAAACACGTTTCAAATTTAATCTGAATCAAAGTAGTAAATTAAATATTACATTAAAAAATCATATTTAAATATAATTTTATGCTAGATTATATATTTTTTAAATCAAGCTCAATAATTTAAAAAAATGTATCCCGAATAAAACGTGTTTAGACATGAATAGATTATTAATATTCTAAAATCTGCAAGTTTGTATTGCCAATTTAAATAATTATAATTTATCATTTGAAATAAACATGTAAATACCTTCACACTACTAAATAAGACGCAGTGATAAAAAATAACTTACTGTATATGATGATGAAATTTTTGGTTGTATTTTGATAACGGATCAATATTAGTTTCTGTAAAAAGTTAAATTATTCAAATTAAATTCCATTGAGTCCGAATCTGAAATTCATTCGGATTATAAATTTCGAAACAGATTCGAATCTTTCAAATATTAAAATTCAAAATTTTGAAGTGACGTCACATCACACCACATGTCAAATTGATTCAACACATCTGGCATGTGAATCGATATAGACAACTTTTAAGTAGTTTTTAAAGTAATAAAAGGGTTAATTTACCACGAACTATATCAATAAACTCGTGGTTATATTAATTTGATTTGCATTGCTCCAGAAGAAATATAGGCCGAATCTATTTGTAGTGTATTTATATTTTATAGTACTAGATCTTCTTTTATTCGCATAATATACAACTTATTTATTTTTCTTTGAATATATATATTGGTGTGGAAACTAGAGTTAAAATATTTAACTCAAACAATAAGTAGATTTACTTAAATAAAGTCGTATCACTAATGTATTTGAAAGCAACTGACATTTGAACGTGCCCTTTTCACACCTTACCGCTATCGATGCTTGGTAAAAAAAAAAAACCAATATAAAAATTACAAGCATTGGAATGATTCCAACTGGCGCGTTCACATTCTTGTACCTAAACTCCAAACTCCAGATGGAGTCGAATCCTGGCAACCAATCATGAGCCGACCTACTCCAATACGACCCGAGATGATTTCTTGCGACAGTTACACATCCGCGGCGAATTAATCTTTCTCCTGCTCTGCTTTAGATTAGAACCAGGAGTATTTCTTAAGTTTAGGACATGCAGGGCTGTGTTTTCGACCATGACGTCAACACTTAAAGAGCCTTGCGGGTGGTCATACTACGTTATTAATGTCTAGCGAGAAAAGTTTGGTCACAAACTGAACTACCTTGGGTCAGGCACTATTAGAGTTGGGTGCGGTAGGGGGGGGGGGGTACATCGTACCCGGACATCTAAAAGGAGCCTGGGAATTTCCTGGGATCTCAGAAAATGTCTGAATATATTGAAGACTAGCATTCACATTTCCACTACTAGTACTATTATTAAATTATTAGTGAAGATATTTTTTCTGTCTTATTGATCTTACATTTTTTTATATATTAAAAAATTTTAAATTATATAATTCTTTTCTTCTTTTTTCAGAAAGGATTGATAAGTTCATTTCTTTTTTTTTTTAGACAGGATTAATAGAAAATTGAAGGGGGCCCTAAAAAACTTTGTGCCCCCTGATATAATTCCTCTCAAATACCACAAAATAGCGTGGCTTGACGTAGCTTTCTGGTAGTGGTTATTGGGTCGCAAGTATATAATTATGTTCCCTTATTAACAAGGCTTTACTTGCTGGCGTTCTGGTGGTGGTGACTGGTCGCAAGTATATATGTTCCCTTATTAACAAGGCTTTACTTGCTGGCGTTCTGGTGGTGGTGACTATATCGCAAGGATATATGTTTCCTTATTAACAAGGCTTTACTTGCTGGCGTTCTGGTGGTGGTGACTGGTCGCAAGTATATATGTTCCCTTATTAACAAGAGTTTACTTGCTGGCGTTCTGGTGGTGGTGACTGGTCGCAAGTATATATGTTCCCTTATTAACAAGAGTTTACTTGCTGGCGTTCTGGTGGTGGTGACTAGGTCGCAAGTATAAATGTTCCCTTATTAACAAGACTTTACTTGCTGGCGTTCTGGTGGTGGTGACTGGTCGCAAGTATATATGTTCCCTTATTAACAAGACTTTACTTGCTGGCGTTCTGGTGGTGGTGACTAGGTCGCAAGTATATATGTTCCCTTATTAACAAGACTTTACTTGCTGGCGTTCTGGTGGTGGTGACTAGGTCGCAAGTATATATGTTCCCTTATTAACAAGAGTTTACTTGCTGGCGTTCTGGTGGTGGTGACTATATCGCAAGTATAAATGTTCCCTTATTAACAAGACTTTACTTGCTGGCGTTCTGGTGGTGGTGACTATATCGCAAGGATATATGTTTCCTTATTAACAAGGCTTTACTTGCTGGCGTTCTGGTGGTGGTGACTGGTCGCAAGTATATATGTTCCCTTATTAACAAGAGTTTACTTGCTGGCGTTCTGGTGGTGGTGACTATATCGCAAGTATAAATGTTCCCTTATTAACAAGACTTTACTTGCTGGCGTTCTGGTGGTGGTGACTATATCGCAAGGATATATGTTTCCTTATTAACAAGGCTTTACTTGCTGGCGTTCTGGTGGTGGTGACTGGTCGCAAGTATATATGTTCCCTTATTAACAAGAGTTTACTTGCTGGCGTTCTGGTGGTGGTGACTATATCGCAAGTATATATGTTCCCTTATTAACAAGGCTTTACTTGCTGGCGTTCTGGTGGTGGTGACTAGGTCGCAAGTATATATGTTCCCTTATTAACAAGACTTTACTTGCTGGCGTTCTGGTGGTGGTGACTATATCGCAAGTATATATGTTCCCTTATTAACAAGGCTTTACTTGCTGGCGTTCTGGTGGTGGTGACTAGGTCGCAAGTATATATGTTCCCTTATTAACAAGACTTTACTTGCTGGCGTTCTGGTGGTGGTGACTATATCGCAAGTATAAATGTTCCCTTATTAACAAGACTTTACTTGCTGGCGTTTTGGTGGTGGTGACTAGGTCGCAAGTATATATGTTCCCTTATTAACAAGACTTTACTTGCTGGCGTTTTGGTGGTGGTGACTATATCGCACGTATGTTTTTCCCCTTACTAACTAATTCTTACTTACTGATAACATTCAAGAATATATAATATTTGCACTACATTTGATATTATTATTCATACCATTTACATTCAAGAAGACCTGAAAGTTATATTGAACTACTTTCTTAATTAATCTACTTTCGTTAAACCAGATGTTTGGCTTTATTGAGATATTAGATTAAAATAAACACTGTTTGTTACGTCCAGCCGTTTTACAAACGAAACCCTTTAAACTATTAAACTTTTAAGTTACACTGATAAAAAAAAATTATATGTTGCATAACCCTCGTTCTTTTATTGGCTACTATTGAGAGATCCTATGCGTTAGTAAGTTTAGCTTTTTATAGATTTAAAAATTAAATATAGCTTAATATACCTAAATTATTGCACGAAAGAACAAAACGAACAAGGGCAAAAAATGGCACGTTAAAATATAACCTAAAATAGGGGTTTGATTAAATTTAAGGTTTTCAACAAATATTGAAGGTATAAAGTTGTAATATCAGATCAGTAATTGATTCGGCATATTTTTTATACTCTATTAGTTTAAAAAAATCCTTGCATGACATTTAAAAAAAATTGCAAAACTTCTTTCCATGTAATCAAAGGACGCCAAAGTATGGAATTTGACATCGTTAATATAAATACATCTATTATATACTTTCAATGCATATATTACGTTCCCTCTATATACTTATATATAATACTGTACATGTCTATTCATTGTTGTCAAACATATATTTATTCTTTACCCTTTCAAAAAGGCTCTTCTCATGTCATCTCGACTATATTGCATAGAAACGTATAGTATTAGGATTTTCGTTTGAAGGAACCATTAGCAAATATAAAAATAATTTATTGCTGACTTTAAGTATAATTGTATTAACATTCCTTTAGTAACTTTTATATCCCGATTCTATGGCCGCATGGTCTAAGGCGTTACTCTCGCAATAGACTAGACCACGTATGAGGGGGAGATCAAGGTTGGAATCCTGGTCGGGTGCACTGAGGGTGGTTTTCCTAAGTGGTTTTCCACTCTACATCCACGCAAATGCGGGTACACTTCCTCTAAATTCAACCTTTCTCATCTCTAACACATTAGCGTGGTTAGTATGTATGCGTACAACTCGAACGGGTAGTAAGACGCGGTGCTAAAAATAATTTTACAAGTGTCATAAATTGTTACATATTATCTAAATTAAACTAATGACTTGACATAGATTTAAAAAAAAAAGGTATATTCTAGATTTTACTTTGAAACAAAAAGTGTGTACAATTTCAAAATCCCATCATTATCAATTTAAACAGTGAAATACAACGTAATGAACATAATATTGGAAAGTATGCGTGCGCTTACACGTATTGTACTGTATGTAAAATAACGTTTCTTTGGGTGTTAACAATGTCCCCACAAAACTAAATATGGGCAGAGCGACAGAAGAATAAAAATAAAAAGTTGTCCGGATATAATTAACTTAACTTATTGTCGACATGACCGTGGGGAATTGAGCACTTTTTATGTGAAATATTGGTGGATTGGGTACTGTCATTTCTACTAGAAGGAATTTGTAAAATTGTATGGGAATGTCATAGGAGAATATTAATTGGAAAAGAGAATACATCAAATTACCAGTATAAGCCATCCATTTTTGGTAGTGTTCATAATTTTAGTAATGAGTGTCCAACTACATATGACATACTAATAATGTAAAAAAAAAATTGTTTTGATTTTCACAAGATCAATTTATTATTTTAATTTTGTCAATTTTTACTTCATCTAAAATGCATCCACTTAATTAAATTGTTCATCTTATATATTTAATTTCTTACATAACCTTATTATACATATTTCAATTTATTGCCATTCACAACTACCCATACTATGTTTTAATTTATTATTTGTACAATTTTTTTTTAAATCTCATTAATTTTCCTCACCCATTTATTTAAATTCATATCTATTAACTAAATGTTTCTTGTTTTGTTATGTTTCATATTAACTTTGTATATTACTTTTTTCATCACCGCGTCTTACTACCCGTTCAGGTTAATCTTATGTATTATTTACATTAATGGTTTTAGATATAAGGGAGGCTATACATATAGGAAGTGTACCTGCATTTGCTTGAAGGGAGAGAGGATAACCACCACTCTCATTACACCCGACAGAGATTCGAACCTTGGTCTCCCTGACATCGGCAGTCTAGCCTACTGCGAGAGTAGCACGTTAGACCCTGCGGCCACCGAAGAGGGTTCTATACTACTAAATGTAGTTCTATAGGGGCCTACCTATTGTTATCTTCAAATTAAAAAATGACACCTGTACACGGGAATCGAACCCGGGACCCCGGGATTCCTGTGTCCATGTGTAATTTTTTCAATAAGAATATAATATTTAGATGACTATAACTGTAGCTATAAAATATAATAGCTTTTGACTATTTGATGTGGACCCGCCTCGTTGGCGTAGTTGGCTAACGCGCTATTCGTGTTGAGCTCAGCCGCCGAGGACGGGGAGATCGAGGTTCGAATCTCGGTCGGGTGAACTGGGGTTGGTTTTTCCTAAATGGTTTTACACTCTCCCTCCACGCAAATTCGAGTTCACTTCCTCTAAATTCAAACCTCCCAATTCCTAATTCATTAGCGTAATTAGTACTTAAGCGTATAACCCGAACGGGTAGTAAGACGCGGATGCTAAATATTATTATTATTTGATGTGGCACAATATTGCAAAGCAATAAGTTGATTAGTTTTAGAATAAATTAATTATTTTCTTATATCCAGATAAACGTTGGCCACTCTATATAGTGTGTCCAAAGTGAGAGGGTAGGGAGAGCAAGGCTAGGTTGGGCCAACATTGTATACTATCTACCTTGAGTGAGGGAAATCATACTTCAAGATAGTGGTGCCCAACCCACCACCTTGCAGGGTGGGGGGAACTATGTTGGTGGTAGTATTGAGATCAAAAGTAGTGCCTTGGTGACATACCATACCTAAAATAAAATACTAACTCAACAAATAAATCAAAGACACTCCCCAAATTTGGTTTGAATAAAATTTAATTTTAAAATTTCAAACGTTCTTCATAGTAATGTTTGACTCTCAAAGCACGACCGAGCTTTATACACACGAAATCATAAAAGCTCCTACTGTATTTGTTTTGCGTAAAGATGTGTATATTAAATACTGGAATATTTATTTACATCGCATTCTAGTAATTGATTTGTTAGAAAGGTAAAGGAGTCCTTGGTTTGAGATTGGATGGTTAAAAATCTACTACTTGGTTAAGGGTGGGGCTGCAATAAATAGACGACTAGTAACTTGAAAATTAACCCTTTAATTGAAAAGTAAATATTCATAGCTAAATAAAAGCAAACTACATACTACACTTTTTAACTTCTCGAAGATAATGTCACTCAGGTGAGCTCTACCGGACGTCAGGCAAACCTCAGCACGTTGTCCATCACTTTCCTCAGCATAGATAGTATAATTGTTTCTGCTCCACTCTGTATGAAGAAATATTTGAAATTTTCGGTAAAAGTTACAGATTGCGCAAGTAAAGGAATGTATTAATCAAGACTTCGATTATAATATTGAAGTATTAACATAAATCTGATCCATAACAGACAGGGGAACTGCAACGTTAGTGACAGTTTTGCATTCAACCACCAAGCGCTGTAATTTATACGCAAGGGTAAGAAGAAATCCGGAATATCTGATATTGCTTTATTGGAACTCGTTTGGGGTGGTCAAGTGGACTAGGGCGTAAACCTCGTCTTGTCTGGCTGGGTGTACTAAGAGTGAGTCTTTCTAAATGATTTTCTACGCTCCTTTATCGCAAATTTGGGTATATTTGACCCGCCTCGGTGGCGTAGTTCGCTAACGCGCTAGTCGTGTTGAGCTCGACCGCCGAGGACGGGAAGATTAAGGTTCGAATCTCGGTCAGGTGAACTGGGGTGGTTTTTCCTAAATGGTTTTCCACTATCCCTCCACGCAAATGCGGGTTCACTTCCTCCAAATTCAACCCTCCCAATTCCTAATCCATTAGCGTAATTAGTACTTAAGCGTACCCGAACGGTTAGTAAGACGCGGTGCTAAATATTATTATTATTATTATTATTATTATGAGTATATTTATTTTAAATTTACTTTTATTATCACTACTTACCTTATTGGTGTAAATATGTGGATAGGCCAGAGGGGTAGTAAGCCACATTTGAAATAAATAAATAAAAAAATGTCAAAAAATTTCCCGGAAAAAGTTAAAGAAACATTTGTTAAAATTTCAAAATTGAATTTATTTTTTTTCTAATCTTTAATACCAGCTCGTTTTTTTGTATAAGTCTCAGTGCTTTAAATTTGTTCCCCGAGCCAACTTTGTATGAACTTTATACTGATCGTAACTATCTTGTTTGTTGTCCGGCCACACACACACACACACACACACACACACACACAGGTCGTGACGTCGTGTCCCGCCCAGTTCAACCCTTGTACCCCTCCACCTATTATTCAAACTCCCTCTGGAGTCAGACAATACTACTGCTCCGTACAATTCATCTTAAAGTTTCCCTTACGAATGTTTCCAGAAGTTCCCCGTTAACCGCCTACATGTTTCAGCCTCAAGTTTTCAACTAAAGTCCCAAAACTGTCAGGGAGGGCGGGGAGGGGTTATAGAACGCCCCCGTGCCCCGCGAGGGGAGTTCTACTAAGTTCAACTTCGGAAGACTCGGAAAGGGGGGGGGGCTGTCAATCGCGAAACAGCCTACGACCTCATTGTTTTACTTGATGTTCTCTTTATTAACACAGTTGTATACTAGCACAGTATGACGTGAGCATTTGTCCCCAAATTAAGTCTCATGTCACTGACGGAGTTGGGCCCCGATTTGTTAAATAAAACAGTAGAATGTCTCTCTATTGATCTAAGGATCCCGGGTTCTATTCTTGATATGGACGAAAAATTTATCATAGGTGAAATGTGGTTTTTACCCTTTCACATTGATGAATTAATGACTGGGTGCTGGATGTTGTGTCTGTTCTAGATTTAAGTTAGGTTTAAAGTCGTGTGCTGATATAATCAGTCGGTTCAGAAAGTGCACGTTAATTACCTTAAAACCCGCGTCGGTGGCCGCGTGGTCTAACGCGCTACTCTCGCAGTAGACTAAACTGCCGATGATGGGGATATCTAGGGTTGAATCTCTGTCGGGTGTACTGAGGATTTTTAAAAATTGGGTTTCCACTCTCCCTCCAGACAAATGCGGGTACATTCCCTATAAATATAACCTTCCTAATCTCTAAAACATTAACGTAATTAGTACATAAGAGTATCTTACCCTAAATGGTAGTAAGACACGGTTTTAAAAAATTACCATAAATAAATGGAAAGAAAAAGTTAGATAAATTTATGAAATTTGAATAAGAATTGAATAAAAATGTTTCACTCAATAATTTCCTAAAAAGTTTAAATGTAAAATTATATCAGGGCCAGTAACAAATATTTCTCGTTCATTCCGTGTTATTTTTTCTTACCTTTTAGCTCTATCGTAAGTACGGTACACTTTTGTTTACAAGTTGTCACATCCTGAAAAATACCTCATTTATTGACACCGCATTAATATGAATGTAAAAACATGCCTAGAGGAAGTTTAACTTAAATGGCTTCCATAAGTCATTTTAAAATTGAAGACCCCGGTGCAAGAAGGGGACAGCTCCACTATTTGCTGGTTTTCTGTTTTTTATTGACATATATGAAGAAAAATATTCTCTCTGTTTTTGTGGAAGAACGATACAGCTCCAACTAATATTCCATAAGATATTAAAGGAAAGGAGTTGTAACAGTCTGTGTTTCAGGGGAAGAATGGGACAGCTCCCGGGAGCTGTCCCATTCTTGTGCCAAACATAGTTCACTCTAGAAAGTTCAAAGATGTGAAGGAGTTAGTTGAAAAATATGTTCCCCCAGATTGCTTGTGGTTTTACAATGAACTGATTCAAGAAGATGATGCTATAAGTAACACGAGTGATGTAGAAGACGGGGATTATGATGAATAAAAAGAAAAACCCTGCCAAATAAAGAAGAAAGTAACTTAGTTTACTATTTTCAAAATATTTGATATTTTTTGTCACTATTCTCTCAATTTTTTACCATGGAAACCAATAAAAAACACATGTATTTGGAGCAAAAACAGGACAACTCCAATACATAAACCTTATATTATATGACAAATTTATTTGTTAAAAAAAAATCAGCTTTTAAGTGACAAAGTCTAAAATAATGCAAAATATAAAAATAAAATCTTTAAAAATAAATTTTTAATACTTTTTCTTTGTTTCTGAAAAATTTTGAAAAATGGAGTTGTCCTCTTCTTGCACCGAGGTCTTCAATTGTCCCTTTAGCATAGCATCAGTGGCTACACTCGCACAGTAGACTGATTTACCTATAGGGGAGAGGTTGGGGCTCGAATCCCGGCCTGCTGTACTGAGGGTGGTATTTTTTTCCTAAAATTGTTTCACGCTTTTGGTCCATAAAAATTCAGTTAAATCTCTTAAGAATCGTACCTTCCTCATTATGCCCCAATACACATGAACTATGTTTTCGTACTTAATTCATTAAACTTGTACTGAAATAATGATGAAAACTATCACGAAATGGGGGTGCAGGGAACGCGAGAAAAGGGCATTGTTTTTACAGTGCTTATAGCAACATTTTTTAGTCGAGATAACTAAAAAATTGTCTCCATAGTAGGTTTATTTTTCTTCACATGATGAACACAACAGTTGTTGAATACTTATCAAGGTTGTCCTGGAATTTGATGAGAACTTTTTCTCTTCGTTTAAAAGGTTTTTTTTTAGATAATGCCACTTGCTAATGACAGATATTCAACAACTGTTTCTAGCTTTCAGTTACCATTACTCCTATGGCGAATGGACTGTACTAATATGACTTAATGGAGCATAATCTAACAGTGCCCCTTAAATACTTAGTTTAATATTTAAAATATTCTCTTTCAGTTAAACATTAATATAAATTCAAGATTATCACTGCACACAAGTTTCAAGATCTCAACACTTTTCGCAATAATTTTTTCAATATTTTAAAACAATATAGGTGTAGTTTTACCTCCAACATTGTTATTCGTTCTGTATTAAATAGTCATCACCTAATTTTAATGAAAATTTACTTCAACAAATACCTTTTAACTTTATCCAAAACTAAATATATAAACTTGTTAACTAATATAGTAAATTTTGATCTTGTTCAAAACTTATTTATGTGTGTGGTACAGTCACGTGATTAATCATATTTTATACATATTGGCTTCCAAGTGTATTTTTTTTATCATCGCGTATTATATCTGTTCAGACTATACGCAGATATTATAATTACTCAAATGGGATAGGTATGAGGAAGGAAGTATTTTAGAGGTAATTTACCCGCATTTGCTAGGAAGGAGAGTGAGAAACCACTCTCAGTAGACCCAACCAGGATTCAAATCCCGATCTCCCCGTCATTAGCAGACCACTAATACAATAATACGCTTTAGATCGTTCAGCCACTTGAGCAATTAAGTATGTATTAAGGTGACATAGATAATGGAAAAAGTATTTTCAACTTAAGGGATGAGTTTGCGCTTGCAATGCTACTGTCCGCATAAATGAAACAATGTCACTTGATTTAATAGGAGCATGTAGTGCTTTCGTGAGATAACTGAATTGTTGAAAGCAAGTTAATAATTTATATTAATTAGTGAATCAAATTTTATATTGAAGAATGATTTCACTTAGTGCACAAAATATACCCCTTTTTCCCTCTCGTCACAACCGGCACGACCAAGAGATGTAAGTTCCTTTACTTTACGGACTGTCCTGGTAATACAAAACAAGTAAAATTGTCAAATATGGGACAAAAAAACTAAAAAAAAATCAAAGGCACCTTCAATATTTACGCCAAATAAACGTGTGTGCTTGTAAAAATGAACCACAATTAAATCGGAATTAGGTTGCAATCGTATTTTTTTTACAGTAAAAATACAAGTGCTGCGATTCTATTAACGAAATTTTCCTCTTTAATATTGTTTTATGTTTATAATTAACATACATATTTAAGCTACTACTTGACATAAATGTTTCGACATCCATTTGCGCACCCAAGATGGTGTCTTCTTATTATTGTAATAATATAAATATCACATTTTTTCTTTTATCCGCTTGTTTGGGTATTAAAATTGCAGATAATGCATGTTTAGTGTTGATATTAGAACATGGCTTACAGACGGGTTTAATTTATCATCACATTCCAAGAAACACTCAACCCAAACATAATAAATTATTGTATTTTGTATTTAACGAACCTGTAAACAAATACACATTTATTTTAGCTACCACCTAGATTTGAGCCAAGTTCTCCTGGATCCGATGTCAACCTCACCAACCACTAGATTACGTAATCAAGTAACATTTGTTGCCATCAAAATATTATGTAAATTTATATTTATTTTTTACACTGTATTTTTATATTTTAAAGCCAAACTTCTGTAAATTAATTTGCAGGTCCATTCTTTTCTAATACCTAATAATTTTTCTTGGATATTTGCCAGTACGAGCACAGAGAAAATACAGTCCAATTTTTTTTAACTAAGAAAGGCCTTTTAGAGAAGAAGAAAAACAACATAATTTTTGCTGCCAACATTGATT
The DNA here is from genome assembly GCA_033556935.1 of Timema podura. NCBI lineage: Eukaryota > Metazoa > Arthropoda > Insecta > Phasmatodea > Timematidae > Timema > Timema podura. The sequence continues at coordinate 43,964,670 of JAVRXN010000013.1, read as the reverse complement.
ACAATTTACTATATTATTAGTGTTAGTTAGGCATAAATAATTTCTACCAACATCGACAGCCGCAGATAATATATGACTTGACGTATGAATATGTACATGAATACATCTAGTAGCTTTTATAGCTGTCGGATAAGGTTCTTCCTATGTAATGTGTGTTTATGTTCTCTCCCCCAAACACTAATAAACTGTTGGTCACTCGTAGTTGGTGTTGATTGAGGGCAAGACCGTAGCCAGCCAATAATTTCAGGGGGGTTTGGTGGGCACATCCCCCAATTGCCGGAGGCTGGAAAAATGTCTAAATGATAAACAGTTCTAGAAGCTATCTGAAGTGTTTTTTTATGGCCACATAACCCACTAACTGCTGAAGGCTAGAAAAAATTATAAATATTAAACACCTCTAAAATCTCTCTTAAGTGCGTTTTATTGTAACACAGCCCCCTAATCTGTACTCTTACCTTAATTTTGATATTGTTTGAACCATAAATAAAACCATATATATTTTGTTCATAAAATTTCAGGGGGGGTTTGAACCCCCAAAACCCCCCTTGACTACGGCCTTGATTGAGGGATTGTTTGGGGTAGAGAGAAGGAGAACAATAAAATAAACTATCTTAACACAATACAAAACTGCCCTTTGAAGCTACCCCACTGACACGGTTAATAGATAAAAAGCATTAAGGACGTTGCCTACCTGTGACGTCATAGCAGGTTATGCACATGTTGATGAATCTACCTTTTTTTATTATTATTATTATTAGCACCGCGTCTTACTACCCGTTCGTGTTATACGTACTTACGCTAATGTGTGATGGTGATTGTGAGATGAAATGGAGGACCTACAGTTTAACGTGGGATCCGAACCACGGTGGAGGCCTGGCATTCCACACATTCACAAGTTGTGATTAATACACATCTTGTCAGAGGTGAAGGAGGGATTTGGCAATCAGATAAATTTGTGCTAGGACCTAGGATTGAACCCTGGAACCTAAGCTAAAAAGTTCGACACCTTACCCCTAGACCACAGTGTCACCCTAACTTTTATCCATTGGTGATGAAACAAAACCCATAAATTCTTAAATAATTCTAAATATTAGTCCTACAATGTCAAAAAATTATATTTTTTTTCTTGAAGTAGTTTTCTTTTGGTAAACATATCATCTACAACTTAGACCATTTAGCTTGGTCACGAAAATGACCTGTAGGAATCTTCCTGCTAGGATATAGATTAAAAAAGTCCATGGAAGCAAATGTCTATCAAGAATAGGAAGCAAGAAAAATATAATTTTAAAAAGTAAGTCAATGTTTTCAAGGCGCATATAATATAACGACTGTGTAAACTCGTCAGAGGAACGGGGATGTTTTATCAGCAGTGTAAACAAGAGCTCTGGCTGGGTGGACTTATCATTTTCTTCCCTCTCTTTCTATTTCGTACATTGGTGTCTTAGTACGGTATGCAAGAACGTTAGTGAATGCTTAGTGGACCAATAGTGTTGTCCCGAGCAACTCGCTTTGCAAAATAGTTTTGAAATCTACAAGTAATCAACGTCGTTAGCTCTGGAATAATTAATAAATAAGTACTTTTCTAGTTTTAACATAAGCTCGGACTTATTGTTGTTTATGAAACCGCCATGTTTATTAAAGTTGATGTTGCAATCGTCGTATTTGCTATATAAGCTGAATGTGGACGCAAGGAAAGCTAGGCAATGATGCCAATCTAGCTTTTCCTCCTTTGGAACTAACTTTTATTTTTTAGGCTTTGAAGTTCATTAGCAGCTAAAGGGAATTTTTTTTTTAAGTATACTCTATATCAGAGGTCACCAAAGTCATTGAGTATGGGAGCTACTTACAAAATTCTGAAAATTGAAAGACACGGGAATTGAACCCGGGACTTTTGGCTTAGTACGCCAATGCTCTAACCACTGAGCTATCCAGGATTCGTCCTGTGCCCAGGGTCATTCTTCAATCATATTTTAAGGCAGTCTATGATGGACGTGCGGAAATCGTCAGCTTTATTCACAAGCCATCAGATAACGTAGCCATCTTCAATTTCAATTTTCGGAATATGATATCTATATGGTGAATTCCTCTTTAAAATTAATAACAGCTTCGGCTATATGATACTTACAAAATGTCAAATTGTTTCGCGATCTATTTCCGTATCACGTAGTAGTTATTATTGTAACCTGTAAAGAGGCTTTGCTATCATACCTTTGTCCGATCGGAAGCGGGCTTTTTGACCTGTTTCTTAATTCTAAGAAAGGCAGACTAATTTTTTTTACTAAAATGTAATTTTTGATACCTGAAAACACAAAGAGTATTAATTTTTTAAACAACACTGTCTCGGACTTGTTTTGTCTTCGATTTGTCCTAAATTTTCTCTCCAATTTGTTGATTAAATTAATGAAATAGAAAATAAAAAGTTTTTAATTTAGTCAGTTTTTAAAAAGTGTAAATGTTAAATCTTGCAACAATAAATATCATTTTAGCCAGCGACGAGTAATTATCGCTCATTCCGACTTTTGTTTATAACTTTTGACTGTTTCATGAAGCTAGTTATTATTATTATTATTAGCACCGCGTCTTACTACCCATTCGGGTTATACGCACTTACGCTAATGTGTAATGGTAGGGTGATTGTGAGATGAAATGGAGGACCTACAGTTTAACGTGGAATCCGAACCACGGTGGAGGCCTGGCATTCCTCACATTCACAAGTTGTGATTAATACACATCTTGTCAGAGGTGAAGGAAGGGTTTGGCAATCAGATAAATCTGTGCCGGGACCGAGGATTGAACCCCGGACCCTCAGCACAGAAGTCTGACACCTTACCCCTAGACCACCAGGTCACCCATGAAGCTAGTTTAATACTTTCATCTAGGTCTAGCTATTTTATCACTTTAGTTATATATATATATTTATATAGCACCGCGTCTTACTACCCGTTCGGGTTATACGCCTATGTACTAACTACACTAATGGACTAAGGATGTATAAGGTTGAATTTAGAGAGATTGTACTCGCATTTGCGTGGAGGGATAGTGTAACATTATTTTGAAAAAAACCACCCTCGGTAAACCTGACCAGGATTCGAACCCTGATCTCCCGTTATCGGCAGTCTAGTCTATTACAGGAGTAAAGCCTTAGACCATGCGGCCACCAAAATGGGTTTTCACTATATTACATTGCTACATTTCCTTGACCTAACTTAATGGATATACGAATATAAAAAATAACATGAATATAAGCTATATTATGTATTATTTAAATGTCAACTACTTTCTCCCATCTGTAATTTTAGAATGGTTGTTCCCGAAAATTACAAGAAAAAATGGTCACGTTACTTTAGCTCCCATTTTTAAAATAATAACATTAGCAAATCTAGATTTATAAAGTCAAGAAAGATTTAATTTGAATACACATTTTGAAAAGAGAAACTTATTGCTTTGCGATAATGCTTATCAAGTAGTCAAATAGCTTAACAATGTGTAGCCTACTGCAGTCATTATGCAACATGAAATACAAATAGATTAAACAAAAACTCAAAATACAGATGATTTAGATGAGGTTATGAAACATGATGAAATACTAAAATTGATAACAAATAACAAATTAAAACAATACTTGAAATATCAGAAAATCACCAAAATCGTAAACATGTGAGCCATACATTATTAAAAAAATCTATATTTATTTAGTTCAAACATAGAAAAACTTAGATCACTTCTGGCGAGATTCGGCCAATATAGGTTGGCAACCCTGGAACTATGTTGAAGTGGGAGTGGACCTAGGGGTAAAGAGGGGGGACATACATAACCCCTTTGTGTCTCGAGGGAATGGTTCATTCGGGAAGCGCTGTAACGGCGTCCTATTGTGTCGGCCGCTTGTTTGGGAATATTGCGCCATATTACGGACTCCTTTGTTGACCTTTGACTGTGGGGGGGGGAAATGAGTCTGGCTGTCAAACTTGCCATCCGAGCGGCGGCGCTTCACTATTGCTACAGGCTGGTAATTTGGAAACGAGAATTGTTTTACTTTTTATACCATGTAACTATTTCTATAGCCTGATTTTGGTTGGAAAAATGGTTTAGAAAATTCAAACATATTTCTTTGCGACCAAATTTGATAACATTTTACTATATTAGCTGTGTTATTTTCATATGTATTGAAAAAAATACATGGGTGACCTGGGGTCTAGGGTAAGGTGTCAGACTTCTGTGCTGGGGGTCCGGGGTTCAATCCTTGGTCCCGGCACAGATGTATCTGATTGCCAAACCCTACCTTCACCTCTGACAAGACGTGTATTAATCACAACTTGTGAATGTGAGGAATGCCAGGCCTCCACCGTGGTTCGGATTCCACGTTAAACTGTAGGTCCTCCATTTCATCCCATAATCACCCTACCATTACACATTAGCGTAAGTGCGTATAAACCGAACGGGTAGTAAGACGCGGTGCTAATAATAATAATAATAATAATAATAATAATAATAATAATAATAATAATAATAATATACATCAAAAGTGACAGATGCAGATAACATGACCTGATGTATGACTATATTAAAATTGTTTTAGTAGCTTTAGTAATTTACATCTATTACTGTTTCCGGCCTGTGGCAGTTTTTTATTCCAGCCATATATTTCCCACTACCGGCTTGATAGTTGCGAACTGTCGTAGTTCATGTCTTATAATATGACTTAAGACTAGGGTGGTATGGAAGAACGTATAGCAAGCCCACGCTAGGACAGTGTCAACAAAGCATCCACTTAGCAGTGTTGCCAACTGTACGATCTGGATACTACTTTTGATATAATTTCCCCACATGTACAATCCAATTTTAGGATATTTTCTAAAAGTAATATCCTGTAGCCCTGCTATCTAGTAACAAACTTTACATTAATTTTTATTTTTTTATGAAAATCGCAGGGAGTATCAATATAATGTCAGAAAGTAGTATCCTACCGGTCAAAATACAATCAATTTCAGATCCATGTACTATCGCTAGAGACTATAGACTTGGCAACACTGCCACTTAGTCAAGTTCTTGCATACGGCCCTAGGACATAGGACTAGATCATAGTACAGTCACAACAGCCAGTCCCCGGCCGTTAATTCATCACTGTGAAAGTGTAAACCCACATTTCACCAATGATAAATTTTTAGGCCATGTCAGAAATCGAACCCTGGACCCTTAGTTCAGTAGACAAACACGCTACCGACTGAGCTGAGGTGTCGGATCTATTTAAGTTTAGTAATTACTAGATACTATTATTTATTATTCCTACCAAAATCAGGGTGTATATACGACTGCGGACAAGCTTTAAAAGTTACACGAATATTGGATTCATTTAATTTTAAATGTTGAATTTTCTTAGAGTATCTTTATAGCAATATTTTTCAAGTGGATTTTTATTCATTTATTTTGTATGCACCGCGTTTTGCTAGCAGTCTGAAGTTTTTTAATTAATTAAAGTCTTATTTATTTACCCGTCCACTCTATATGTGTATTTTTTGTGACATTAATTATTTTTAACTTATCAACAATTGTAATAATGTGTATTATGTTTACTTTTTCATATTGGAAAAAATATTTCAATCGTGAACCTTTTTGACATCGGCTGGCTCTTGAAATTGTATGGGACTCCGAAATAGAAACAAGTATGTCTCACAAATTGTATATATCTCCATTCCTTTCTGTCTGGTCTGTCTGTCCGTCTATTCCGTCCCTCCCACTTCAATGGCCGCGTGGTCTAACGCGCTACTCTCGCAGTTGACTAGATTGCCGATGACGCGGAGATTGATGTTTGAGTCTTGGTCAGGTGTATTGAGGATGGTTTTTTCCAAATTTATTTTCCACTCTCCCTCCACGTAAATTCGAGTACATTTTCTATAAATATAATCCTCCTCCTCCCGAAAACCATTAGAGTAATTAGTACATTAACGTATAACCTGATTGGATAGTAAGACGTGGTGCTAAAATAAAATATAAATTACGTCACTCTATATATGTCTGTCTTGACCTGGGGCTACAGAATAAACCATTTGATGAATTTAATAAAATGGTCAATCTTGATGAAGGAATTTTTATAAAAAAATGGGATTTTTTCGAAGATGGCTTTTATGATTTGGTTCAAAGTGCATATTTGAGAAGTACTTTACTTACTAAAAAAGGTATCGACATTCGTTGCAATCTAAAATACCCTGAGAAAGTGTTTACGATTTTGCTGTAATATTTATTTATGTTTTAATGGAGAAACGAGGTGAACTTTTGAACATAAGTTATTTAATCACGTGACTTAAGGTAAGGATGTAGGGGACGCGAGAAAATGTCGGAGTTTCTGCAATTTTATAGCAAAACGATGTTTTGGCCAAAATAAATAAAATATTGCTCCATTAGCAAAGTTTAGTTTAATTTTATTCCCACAGTAATATCAACAGTTGTTGAATATCTGTCTTGAGCGTAGCGGCATTAGATGAGAAACTTTTTAAACGAAGATAAAAAGTTGTTATTAAATCCCAGCACATCCTTGACAGATAATAAGGAACTGTTGATATCCCCACGTGAAGAAAATTAAACTAAACGTTGTTACTTGAGCAATATTTTATGTATTTTGGCCAAATAAATCTTTTGCTATAAAAACTGCAAAAACACTGCCCTTTTCTTACGTCACCCGCCTCGGTGGCGTAGTTGGCTAACGCGCAAGTCGTGTTGAGCTCAACCGCCGAGGACGGGGAGATCGAGGTTCGAATCTCGGTCGGGTGAACTGGGGGTGGTTTTTCCTAAATGGTTTTCCACTCTCCCTCCACGCAAATGCGGGTTCACTTCCTCTGAATTCAACCCTCCAAATTCCTAATCCATTAGAGTAATTAGTACTTAAGCGTATAACCCGAACGGGTAGTAAGACGCGGTGCTAAATAAATAAATTTTCTCGCGTCCCCTTCCACCTCACCTCAAGGCCAGATTTGTGGTCAGACTTAGAGATTGGCCAGACTGAGCGAGCGAGCGACTAAAATATAAAATAGAACACATTGGTTGTAATGAGAGGTAGCCAGACTGGAGCGACTGAGCGCGCGCTCCACCCGGTACAGTCTAGTTTACAGGCGCTATGCAATATTATTGTATGTTGGTTCATTGAGTGCTAGGAAAGCTTCTCATTTTGACATTTTTATTAATATAGATAGGTTTAGCACACTTGCTACGAACGGCCTAATTTAATTGGGAAGATCATAAACCATACCTATATATATATATATATATATACATATATACATATGTATATATATACATATATATTTATATATATGTATATATATACATATACATATATATATATATACATATATATGTATATACATATATATGTATATATATTTATATATGTATATATTTATATATATATATACATATATATATCTGATATGTTAAAATACTTCAATATTATCAAAGTAGGCCTTTACAAATAAGAATCACCATTAACGTGGAGAGAGGATGAGAAAACGACAACAATAAATCACTTGTTAAAACCCCCCTCAGTTCACTCAGCCAAGATTCGGAGCCTCCTCGTCAACAAATAACGACAGCTATCTGCTAATCACGCGCTCGCTCGCCAGTCTGGCCACCCAGTCGCTCGCGCGCTTGTCAGTCTGGCTGAACCCTTACTGTGCCTCGTTTGCGGCTCGATACCAAGGGAATGGGCCAGTTTCGCATATGAAACTGGCCCATTCCATTCTGGTATAGGTAGATGTCCTGTATTTGGTATCAGGCCGCACTTCTATGAACCTGGCCCCTAGCCTCTCTAAGCCCAAATCTGCAAATTTAACCTCAACTCCCGACCGTATCGTGAGCAACTTGGCATATGATGGGGCACTCAGACACATTTAAACTATTGTACAACCCTTTGTGATGGCGCTAACCCCGAGTAAGTGGTTAAAATAGTCGACTGCAAGTTCAAAGGGAATCTAATTCAATCTCAATTGGTACGGACGACGATAGTTACTGTTTGTATACGGGTCCGTCCTGATATTAATTTGGTAAATGTTTAAAGGCGTTAGGGATAGGCGAATAGTCGTGCTGTGCTAGATTAAGTTAGCTTATAAGTAGTGTGCTGATATAATCTGTGTGTATAGAAAGTACACGTACTATACAGTGATATTTAGTCTACCTGGCAGCCGTGTCACTGGGATAGCTGCTGACATTTCGTGTGTGCTTCTCTGTCAGCTTGTGAATGGTAAAGTGTTTCACTTTAAATCTTATTACTAGGAAATAAATGATTAAGAGTTTTTTTCACGCCCGATTAACCAGGATATTAAGTGCATGGTTACTCTAAAACCAGAAAATAATCGCGGTTTTAAGTATGCATCACTTGACAACGGAGAAATTGTGATCACTTTATTAAGGCTTTCATTTTAAAATAATTAATTTTTAGATTTTGTTTTATTTTTAAAAATATGTTATAAGGCTTTTTCTGGTCTCAATTTTATTGTTTTCTAAAGTAAAATAAAGTAAAGTAAAGTATAAATAGCCACATCATGATGCGAATCATATTTTGAGCTGAATTTCTTACCTAAGTTACGTTAAGTTCGTCGGGTGGGATGGGCTCTTAAACCGAGATTTATTTATTAAGGAGCGAAGGACTTTAAATGTTTCAAAATGTATATTTTCATCTCATATCAACGATGGTATACTATTTATCCCGCTAAGAAATGAGGATGTAAACTAATTTCTTATATTTTCCAGATTTATAGAGTTAAATTGTAAAAATTTTTCCTTAGAAATGTGTTTGACCTATTGAAATTCTAATAAAACCGGGTGAAAGGGGGTTTATATAAAATGTGACGATAGTAGAAATCGATAATATGATGATGAATGATGTAGAGATTAATAATATGATGATGAATGATGTAGAGATTTTAATTTACCTGTATGTTGTAATGTAATTGATTTGACGCTAAGGAGTATTTGAAAGCATTGAACATATTATCGTTCTAATTATTTATATATTCAAAACATTTTTTTTATCATCCTAATTTTACATATAATTAAACATATTTTACTTTATTTAAATTTCGTAATCTATTACTTGGCGCTTAAATCACGTCTTCCTCTAAATTATTTACTAGTTAGTTTAGCCCCGAGGTCAGAGATGGCAGCACCTACTGGAACAACATCACTTAATGCCTTTCGACGTAATCTAACCAAGTTAAGATCTTTTAAAGTAATTTCCTGTTTTAGAAAAATGTTCTCCACGCAGGAGGTATATTTTTTTTTAGTTTGTAGGTGTGTAATTCACCGTTAGAAAATGTCCCTTCTAGAAGCTTCTATTTGAGCTCAGATATATACAGTAATTTTGAAATTTCTCTTCACTGTGAAATCGGTCGTGATCACAGACAGACGTGTGTTCGGTCTTAAATGGACATATTTTAAGCGCTCGGTGATAATTAGTTGCTAGGCCCTCGACATGATCGCATTTCAATTTAAATAAAAACACAAATATGTTTTTTCTTTTAATGGAATAAAGTGACATGAAACTTTATGTAAAGTGTTATCATTTTTACGTTTAGTGATAAGACAAAGGTGGCATCATAAGTAAAGCAAACTGTTGCGCAATAGAAATGACGACTTACTGTGGGGCATAATATAATCTATAATAAATTACTTCCAACCGAGGAGCTCTTAAATGATTATGTAATAATTGGCGTTCCAACGAGGTGCATTTATCTTGGACGAAAGTTAGGTAATATAACAAATGGCGACACAACGTGAGGCTTGATACGTAATCAGCAACACATGCTATAAAAGGATAATATCACAAATGGCGTTCCAACGGTGTGCATTTAACATGCTACAAAAGGATATTATAACAATGTCTAATATAGAAACTCGGGTACCTAATATATTGTATGGCTAGCAGGTTCAGTCGGTATGGGCATGTCGATTTCTTCAGTTATCTCCGGACTTCTGGTTGTGTATTTTAGGGACTTAAATAGGAATTTGAACGATAAAAAAAGAAAAAGGACTTTACCTAAGTAACGCTTGAACTAAAATTGCTAAAACACCCTTGACAATACTAAAATTACAAAGAGGAAGATTTGATAAAATGCACATATGCCTGAGAAGTATACGTCATGTAAAATATAAGGGAATTAATTAAAATAATAAATATTTACTTGTTTTGTAATGTTTAAATAAAATTACAATTTACTACTCTTATGCTATAATAATAAAAAGAAAAATTGTTTGAGTGGTATCAAATAATTTACAACATTTAAGAAAGGAGTTAAAATCACTTTAAATATATTATTGATTGTCTGAAGAGTAATGATGAAAATATATAATAGATTTAGTCGTTGTCTTTACAGAGATGGTGTAATAGTTTCTGAGGGTGGATGTTTGAGATAAATTTAGGTAAACAATAAATTAGTATAATTTCACCAGAAAAATGGAGCAATGTCCCTAATGATTGGTCAACAAATTTTGTTTAAACATTAGAGTCTTCTTTTAAAGTTAAAATATGGAATTTTACTTAATAGGAATACATGGGCTGTATACTAGATTTTCAACTCACTTTGTAAATTGTTCACATTCACTTCACCACAAAAAATAAAATACATTTTTTGACTTTATGTATTGCTGAGGACGAACAAATATTTCCTCCTGAAATTCTTGGATGCCAAGAAAAAGTCCTTTTAAAATCCTCTTAATTCTTTTCAAAAATCCACAACCTTCCATTGCACTGAGAACAAAAAACCTCTTTTTATTTATTAAATAAGTTCATTCCCCGTGAGGTTTAAAATCGGCGCTTGGAGTACTGGCTAGTTCCTAGCTTGGCCACTACGTCAGGCTGAGCGTTAAAATCGTTTATTCAAGTTTGGCGTGCGTATTAAAACTGTGTTGGAGATGTTACTTTTTTCAAACTGGTAAAATATAATCATTCTAACGTTTGTATACATTTGGAAATTATCTATATAAGTTAGACAACTATGTTATTTGTTTTTTATTCAGTGTAAACTGAATTCTAGCTAAGTAACATGAATAAAGAAACAGAAATGTGTTTTCAAACCACAAGATATTTGAAAAAAAAAAAAAAAAATTATGAACCAAATTTTTTTTCAGATTTACCTCAGACAATGAATTATAAAAAATAGTGTTAACAAAAATAACACCACAACACTTACAAATATTTGTATCTATAAATAATTTGTCCTATTGAAATCAATCTAGTTTTCAGCTTGTCTTTTGTTCTGGTAAACTAATTTTTACCTAACCCCAAAATGTAATTAAACCAATACCGGTTCTATTTCCAAAAATAAAATTTCTTATTTCACGTTTAACATGAGGACTATTAGCGGCTTACTTCAAAGAGAAAAGTGACAGCGTATATCTCAGAGGATATGCATCAGCATTAGAGCAGAGAGATGATAATCAAATATAGAAATTCTTCCTCCCCACCCCCTCAACTCAGGGGATCTGGCCGGGATTCAAATTCCATCCATCCGTTCATGTCGATCAAGATCATTACGTGTCTAACGCCAATCTTTCGGCCAGTATTGTGTGTGTGTCGCTTATATATAAGACCCTTTCTATATATCAAAAGTGACAGACGCAAATAAAATAACGCGAAAGTAGATATATAAGGTCTATTATTTGGAAGATAAAACCCATATATAGACAGTATAGTTCAAATTTTCATATAAAGAGTCCTATATATATATATTTATATATAGTCCAAATTTTCATAGAAAGGGTCTTATCTTCCAGATAATAGAGCTGCTATATCTACTTTTGCGTTATTTTATTTGCTTCTCTCACTTTTGATATATCATAAAAACCAGTAAAAATAATACTAATAAAACCCACTTCGCTGGTCGCATGATCTAAGGCGTCACTCTCGCAATAGACCGAATGGTCGATGACGGGTAGATCAGGGTTTGAATCCTGGCTATTTATACTTTAGGTGTTTTTCCATAAATGATTTATCAATATCATTCTACGCAAATGCGGATAAATCTCCTCTAAATTCAACCTTTTTCACACCTAGTACATTTTTGTAATTAGTAAGCATGTGCGTATAACCTGAATGGGTGTTGAAATGGTCTAAAATGTGTGTTAAAAAAACCAATTATATAGTAAAATGTTATCAATGTTGACCACGAAAATGTTTGTGTATTCTAAAAGGCCCTTCGTGTGAAGATCGGCCTGTATGATTGTGTGCATGGTGCCGTCATGTGTGGGTGTTGTTGTATTGTATGTTCAGTTCTCTTTGTCTTGTTATTCTAATGAGTGTTGTTATTTGTTGCAGGTGAGTGTTTGAATAGCCCGAGACAGTGAGAAGTAGATGTTCTGTCTGATAAACACAGCAAGCTACTAATCTGTAAGTACTTAACTCGCTCCGATTACCGCAAACCAAACACACAAACTCTGGATTATGGTAATTGTTTATGAAGTTTGCTAGTTTCTACTGGACTTGGTTCGTAGCTTGACAAGGAAGAATTTAAATGGTGCTATGTTGCGAGGGGTATCAGGTTTGGTCAGCTTGGAAGTGAATATTTATGGATGACCTTGAATGCGAAAATATATATTCAAAGTGATGAGATCATTGGTTGATTTTGTTTTACTTGATCGAAAGTTTTAGTATTTGAATTTGTGTTCAATGGAAGTCTGTATGGTTCTCATAAATTAATTTGAAAATTATAAATACTTCTTTGATAAACTCTAATCATAAACAGTTTTTTAGCTGCTATCGGATCAAATGAACCATTCAGAAGCCAATTATTATAAGTCAATAAATGTTAATTTTTAGTCTGAAGATGGTTTATTATATATATTATATATACATATCTATATATATAGAGAAAGGCCTATAGACTAATATATAAGTAACATGTATATAAAATCTTCTCTTATAAAAAACTGCCTACTATCCAGTCATTTTATAGTTATTGACTTAATTTTTATGGCAACTGAAAAATTTATGAAAATTAGGAAAATAATACAGGTGGGAAATGCATGCTACTACTCGGTCTGTAGGTTGTTGACAACTCGCCTGCTTTCAAGGAATGTAAACCCCAGAATATGAAAAACAATAGTTTTACCGGTTGTTCTCTTTGGGTGTGAAACATGATTTCTTACCTTACATGACGAAAACAAATTTAGAATTTTCGAAAACAGGGTGCTTAGGAAGATATTTGGTTTCTAAAGAGGATGAAGATACTGGGGGGGTGGAAGAGATTACATATTGATGAGCTACATACTCTGTACTCACACAAGACATTGTTAGGATAATCAAATCTCTAAGTTACGGTGGGCAGGACATGCAGCGTGAATGGGAGAATCTATAACCTTATTCTGAATACTGACTGACAAACTCAATGGGAAGAGACCATTGGGAAGAACTAAACATGGATGGGAGGATAACATTAGAATGGACCTGAAGTAGATAATGTGTAATGAGATGGACTGGATAGAACTTGATCAAGGTAGATGGCGTACTTTTGTAAGTGCGGCAATAAACTTTAGAGTTCCTAATGAGACTTATTGTACATACATACATATATATATATATATATACATATTGATTACACTAAGCTGTTAGGAATAAGGATTTTAGATTTAGATAAAGTGAGAAAGTGTCCCTACATTTGCGTGGAGGACAAGTGTAAACCCATTTAGGAAAAAACACCTTTCACTACCTCAGGTTGCGATTCGAACCCCGAACTTCACGTCATTGTCAGTTAAGTCTATAGCGAGATTGACGCCTCAGCCCATGCAGCCACTGACGTGGGTAGTACCTACCTAAATGAAAACCTAACATAATGTTAGAAACTCTGGAGTAGACCATTAAATGATACGCAAATACCAAGAACGTTTAAATTCCTATCATAAGCCGATGGTGTCACAAAGATACGAACCGGTGGATACACACAGGTAGAGTTTAACATATTTCACAAGCTTCCTTTCCAAGTAATAGTGAAAACTCATCCCCATTTCAGTCGTTCTGAGATTGCTGGATTTACTTTCATGTATGTATACGCCATTGTACATGCTCTTCCGTAGTTAGTTTGAAAGATGGTATCCGTTTGCAACTCTCAAAGTCCGAAAGTTGAATATTATAGAGAACTTTATTAACGATGGCTACTTTACTTACATTCGCATGTGCTCTTTAAGTTCATCCTGTGCCAATCCGACTGTAGTAAGCTTCATAATAAATTAACAAAATAACCTTTATGGCTTTATTTTATATTGTTTTATGATAATAATGAAAAATGACACCTTATAAAAAAAAACTCCCCGCAAGTGAGCTATACCGACCGAGCGTCCGCCGAATGTTGGTAAAGATAGTGCCAGCATTTGTGGGTAGAGGATGCCATTTGCTCAGCACAACGAACACTCCGGCCATCAATCTCAATTTTCTAGACCGAAATCGCTACTTACTTATCGAGGCCACCCGCTTCGGTGGCCGCATGGTCTAACGTGATACTCTCGTACTAGACTAGATCACTGAAGACGGGGAGATCGGGGTTCAATCACGATCGGGTGCACTGAGGGTGGTTTTTCCTAAACGGTTTTCTACCCTCCACGCAAATGGGCACTTCCTCTAAAATCAACACCTCCCTAATCCCTTCTAAATTAATGTGATTAGTACATAGGCGTGTAACCCATACGGGTATTAAGACGCGATGCTAAAAAAATATTTGGGTAGCCCTTAATTGTCCTCGTGAGGCTTTGTTGACCCCGTTTTAGACCCACTGCTTTACAGAAAAATCTGTAAGCGCCGGGGATCAAACCCTAATGCTCTAATATAAGCTACCCAGGTTCATCCTGTGCTCAGATTTCTTGATTTTAGTTTCATGTTTGAAAATTATTAGAGAATGGTGGCTAATCTGCATCAAAATGTTAATTTACTCCTTATATTTACTAGATGCCTTCTAATCGGTTTTTATATATTAATATCATCATCATGAACAGTTTCCAGCCACTGGCCGCTTCTGTTTGGAACATAAGGCGCTCCAACGTGTATTTTCTCCCCACGACCTCTACTCCACCATGAATGACCCAGTCCTCTATTCTCTACTCCACATTCCTCTGCACTCTCTTCAGTCACCTGTCCTTTGGTCTTCCTATTGACCTCCTGCAACCCCCCCCCCCATCCCCCACTTCAATATCCGTATCATCTCCTCAATTTTAATAAAGATGGTAAAATTTTTACATTTTATTCATAAATAATCATATTATAATAAACTACTTTAAGAGATATTGAAGAATAGAAATCACGACAAACAAAAATTATTATCTTTAGACTCTTCGTTTTTACAACTTTATACTTATTTTGCACATCTCCTGCTATAATTTAACTACAACCCCAAGAGCATTATAAACCTACTATCAATTACCTTGTCGTGGGATTTAAAATTGGCATAATACTCTGCTCAACTAAAACGTATTTATAGCATTTATTTATGTAAAAAAATAATAGAACTGAACATTTATAAGTAGACTAAATGATGTCACTTATCAGATACTTTCGAAATATTTAATGGATTGAAAACAGGAGATGCACTTTCCCCATTACCTTTTAATCTAGCCTTAGAGTATTTTATAAAGGTGGGATGGAAGGGGGATTCGGGAAAAAACAGCGTTTTTGCAGTTTTTATGGCAAAACTTTTTTTGACCAAAATAAATAAAATATTGCTCCAGTACAAACATGGAGTTTTATTTTTTTTCACATGATAACCTCAAAATTTCTTGAATATCTGTGAAGGGTTTTCTGTAATTTAATGACAGCTTTTTCTCTTCATTTAAAAAGTTTGTTAGATAATACCGCCATGCTCATGACAGATATTCATAACTGTTGATATCAAAATGTGAAGAAAATTAAGTTCCATGTTTGTACTGGAGAAATATTTGATTTATTTTGTACAAAAACTGTTTTGCCATAAAAACTGCAAAAACCACTGGCCTTTTCTCTCTTCCCCCTCCATCCCACCTTAAGGGAATGTGAAAGAGTATGGTTTACTTTAGACCGTATAATGCAGCTATTAAGATACGGATAAGATTTAGCTTTGTTGGCCATTAGTAAATAAGTCGTTTAAAAAAGCAGAAATTTTACTAGAAGCTAGTAGGAAAATCGTTTTAGAAGTGAATGCTGAAAAGACTAAGTATATGATCACACAGATAACACAAATTGGGGACGATCATTTAGAGATTACTCCGAACAACATATCATTTGACAGAGTTAATGAGTTTAAATTATTTCGGAACAATTTTAACAAACAATAGTGATTTTAGATGGGAAATTAGGGAAAGAATACAGTCGGGAAATGCATGCTATCACTTGATCATTAAGTTGTTGACATCTCGCTCGTCTGCTGTCCAGGAAAGTAAAACTCAGAATATATAAAACAATAATTTTACTGTTTGTTCTCTGTGGTTGTGCAACGTGGTCTCTCAACTTACAGGACGATAATAAATTTAGGGTGTTAGAAAGCAAGGTGCTTAGGAAGATTTTTGGTCCAAAAAGGGATGAGACTACTGGGGAGTGAATGAGGTTACATAATGATGAGCTACTTACCCTCTACTCATCACAAGACATTGTTAGGATAGTCAAGTCTCGTAGATTACGGTGGGCAGAGCATGTAGGACGAATGGGAGAATCTAGAACTGTGTTTAGGGTACTGACTAGTAAACCAAATGGGAAGAGACCATTGGGAAGACCTAAACGAAGATGGGAGGATAGCATTAGAATTGACCTGAAATAGATATGGTGTAATGAGGTTAACTGGATAGAACTAGCTCAAGATAGGGATAGGTGGCGTACTTTTGTAAGTGTGGCAATAAACTTTTGAGTTCTCAATGCCATAGTCCATAGAGTAAGTAACTAAGTAAATAATGAAATTTTAAACTTTTTTCTACGTATCAACTATAGTAGGATTTTGGTAGGAAAAAACTTTCAGTAAATACACACTTTTTTGCGGTCGGTATTAATAACATTTTACTATATTATTAGTATAATTTCAAAGATTTTGATGATATGTATAAAATTTTATAGCTGAAGATCACATTACTTGATGTATGAAAAAGTGAAATTAGGGTGACCGGGTGGTCTGGGGTAAGGTGTCAGACTTCTGTGCTGGGGGTCCGGGGCTCAATCCTCGGTCCCGGCACAGATTTATCTGATTGACAAACCCTTCCTTCACCTCTGACAAGACGTGTATTAATCACAACTTGTGAATGTATGGAATACTAGGCCTCCACTGTGGTTCGGATTCCACGTTAAACTGTAGGTCCTCCATTTCATCTCACAATCACCCTACCATTACATATTAGCGTAAGTGCGTATAACCCGAACGTGTAGTAAGACGTGGTGCTATTAATAATAATAATAATAGTTCTAGTAGTTTTTCTAGCTGTACCTCTATCATTTTATGTTTTGAGATGTGAGTTAATATTGAATATGTTTTTAGTTAAATATTTATTATTTCATGATATTTAACCAAAGTTTGACTGGTTTTGTTGTTTTTTATGGAAATAAATCTTCCCCTACTATTTTATTGTTATTGGTAAAACTAGATCTTAATTGATTTCAGATCACATTTATCACTTTTTTGTTTAAGTCTTGTTCGAGGGAGAGAGAATCCCCCCACATCTTGTTTCGTATCCCGGAAAAGGTGGCAACTTTGTAAAAGTTAATTTCCCCTGATAGTTGTTGCGGCGGGTGGTACATTGTTGCGCCATTAAGTTCATTAGCTGCAGCTCTCGGCAGTCAACACTGATGAAATGGATGGGGAACGGAGTGGAGTGGTCTTAGTGGGACGACAAAAAAACCTTCATGTAACAAGGAAAGAAGAAGAAAAAAAAAGATTAGAAGGGTTCTTACCGAAATGAACATACAAAAACTTTTTTTTTAGGTTCAATCCTCCTTTCGATGTTGGAAACTTTCTTTGCTAATCGTTCTTTTTATTTTCCACAAACTAAAGGTTGTCCTTCATTCTAAGCCTTCATTTTGAGAGATTCTTTTAAATAACAACTATCGTATTAATAACTTACTTAAAACTTGATTCATTGACCACATGATATAGGGCGTCACTCTCGCAATAGACTAGAACGATGATGACAGAGAGATTGGGGTTCGAATCTCGGTCGGGTGTACTGAGGGTGGTTTTTTTTTCTAAATAGTTTTTCCACTCTTTTTCCACGCAAGTATGGGTACACTTCCTCTAAATTCAACCTAACTCATCCCTGACGATTGATATATTTATGCCGATACAATTTAAGGTGCAACAAAGAACGCCTCCCCCACTATCTTCTCCTAAGGATCCCGTCGGGCTCATGTTGTTCATGCTCGTGTACTTTTTTTTATGTTGCAGGGGTAAATGTCACACTTTGTATTTATTTTATCGGACTAAGGTACATTTTTGTTAATTTTTTTTTATGTAAACTTAAATAGGATATGTTTGAACGGATAAGGTAAGTTCTGGAATTTGGGTCAGGTATAAATCCAGGATACCTGATAGGTCCTGCATTGGCTGCATAGTGCATTACGTTATAGATTTAGTTTAAATTTTAATTAGGAATATATACAAAGTTTCAGCCTTCTCTCTTATTAAAAATGACTAAAAAATGATTGTCAGATTTGATGTCAGAGGTAGTGAACTAATTATATAAGGAATATAAAAATAATAGGGATACAACACGTTTTTAAGGCTTCTTAACAAAGATAAAACATTCCATGTTTAATGTTTTAAATAAAGAAAGGGATAAAAGTAATAATGAAGTCATTTGATTAAATTAATCTCACTTTATGACATTGTTCACAGAAAAATGTATAATTAATTCAACTAATAAAGCAGAATGATATTTTTCTTGTAACAATAAGTTAATCCTAAGCCTAACTTTCTGCAATGCCCTTTCCTCTCAAAGTCCCAACTGGAACAATGATACATGGGGATCATTACTCACTGCCCCTTCTGAATTCCCCACTGTGCAGACAACATAATATGTTCACATATTTACTACACTATACTAATAATACTACGCGTCTGGGCAACATCAATCGTAGCCAAATTAGTGGAAAGATTAGTCAGTACTAATGTACCGGTACCCAGGGGATGTCCGAATGTACTAATCGTACATCCTTTCCATTGAGGCTCTTTCCATGTCCCGATGAGATGAGGTGAAGGTGATAGTGAGTATGAGAGTGTGGAACCAGTTGAAACTCTTAAACCTAACTTAAACCTAACTAACCACACGGTGACTGTTAGTATAGTTCCCCTTTCGGGGACTCGAACCCGGGACCTCTAGGCGTGTAGCTAGGGGCACTGACTTACTACACCACGGGGCCAGCTTACTATATACTAACATATTTACATATTTATTTCCTCTTCATTCTTCTTTAAGGTAATCTTATGAAATGGATATATAAATATATGCAAAAGGTATAGTCATATTTAAAAAAAATTATTAAACATTTTACTAAAGATATACTTTTTTAAATTTGAATTTTTAATTAATTTTCATTAGTTAGATCGTTTTCAGCTTCTCTAGGAAATATTTTTTATAGCAGGTGATCTGGTGGTCTAGGGGTAAGGTGTCAGACTTCTCTGCTGAGGGTCCGGGGTTCAATCCTCGGTCCCGGCACAGATTTATCTGATTGCCAAACCCTTCCTTCACCTCTGACAAGATGTGTATTAATCACAACTTGTGAATGTGAGGAATGCCAGGCCTCTACCGTGGTTCGGATTCCACGTTAAACTGTAGGTCCTCTATTTCATCTCACAATCACCCTACCATTACACATTAGCGTAAGTGCGTATAACCCGAACGGGTAGTAAGACGCGGTGCTAATAATAATAATAATTATTTTTATAGCGGAGACTATTTCAGAGTTTGATATTTGTTTCTTAAATTCTTAAGGTTTTTTTGACACATTTTTATAAGTAGAAACTTGAGAAATATCTGCCACGATTGTTCCCGGTTTCCCAAGTGTGGCGTAGGGCTTATATATTGTTCTAGGTCGTACTTTCCTGAATAGTAGTCTGAACTTTCTTTGTCTTCTTAAGATGGAGGAGAGGACTGAAAGGGTAGGAGGACCTACTTGACGAACTTCTTCATTGGCTGGTGAGTCCTTTCATCTCCAGCCGACAATCGACAATACAAGTTTCTTGAGCAGGTGACGTCAATATAAGTGTTGGCTTTGCATACAAACTCAGAATGGCAAAAAATACAATAAAGATTCCAGATTTTTGGGAAATATCTGACATTTGAAGTCATTACTTAACATATTTACTTTTATGCATTCATATACCAAGAAGTGTATTCATTTTGATCACTTTAATTTATATTCTCATATAAAGAAAGCGTAGAGAAAATATTGTAATACTGTAAAAATAGTTTTAAAAATTATAGCTTTTTTTTATTTCCAATCGGTTGTTTTATGTTATACGTTTGTCTTTATATAATCGTATGCACCAGTCTGTAGAACCTAAAACATTGAGCTAATTTTTAAAAACTATATCTAAAACTGTTTTATCCTATCTTGGTGCTTGATAAAGATTAACTCAGATACATAGACAGCGAGAGTACTTTACCTGAAACAACAATCACAAAAAATTTATTTGTTCGAAAACAAAATCTAATGATTATTTTTAAATTGCACTCATACATAGAGAGAAAGGTATAAAATAATAGTCCCAAATATAACAAGATGGTGATTGAATTATTTTGTGTTTCTTAAATACTCAAAGTTTTCTGGTATATAAACGGTATTGCTCATTTGTTTCTAACATGGTAATATTAAATATCTTTATCCTAAATTGGAATTATAAACTCAAACAACTAAAATAGAGTTACTTTATATAACGCAACAAGCGCATAAAACCATGCATAAATAAATATATTTAATATAGTTTAAATGAGTAACGTACCCAATCGTAGATGTTTAATTCAACACGCAATAATTTAATTCACAAACAATTTAGCCAATTTACAAACTATTTAATATAACAAAAACTTAAAAACTGATATTATTCTACCTTAAGTAACAAACATAAAGAATATGAATGATGTATTATTATAATATTTTGTGTTGTTTAGTTTACACCACTTGCCTTCTGAATACATAAAAGTAGATATAGGAATCTACCTTTCAATTATTACCAATAGGCTGGTTTAATTACAAGGGGGTGGGGGAATCCAAAATTAAGGTTCTCAAAGCTATACACATTTGAAATTTACACAATAAACAAAAAACACAGCATCTTTTCGACATCATCTGTTTGGGCGTGTATGCTTTTGTCCCACCTTGGTACAAGCTGGCTCTTGAATTCACACCATTCATGAGCGGCATTCTTCAATGTTTCATTTCCCGGAAACCATCGTCCTCCCAGGTTCTTCTTTAGTGGCTCAAGTCTGATGGCAATCGCTAGGTCAGTGCTTCAGGAGGGATGCACAAGGTCTGGAGTCAGACGAGCGCTGTGTGGTGTGGTGGTGTCAGGTTTTAAAACCATATCTAGAGAGAGGAGCCCAGTTAGTTCTCTTCCTACGAATTACCTTTCTCAGTCGTCGTAATGTAACGCAATAGCTGTGAAATGTTATGTATATATATAACATGTACTTTCTCTCTATGTATGAGTGCAATTTAAAAATAATCATTAGATTTGTTTTAGAACAAATCGATTTTTTGTGATTGTTGTTTCAGGTAAAGTACTCTCGCTGTATATGTATCTGAGTTGATCTTTATCAAGCGCCCAGATAGTATAAAACAGTTTTAGATATAGTTTTAGAAAATTAGCTCATTGTTTTAGGTTCTACAGACTGGCGCATACGATTATATAAAGACAAACGAATGACATAAAACAACCAATTAGAAATTTAAAAAAATCGCTATAATCTTTAAAACTATTTTTATAGTATTACAATATTTTCTCTACGCTTTCTTTATATGAGAATATAAATTAAAGTGGTCAAAATTAATATATACATATATACGTTATATATATATACTAGTAGTTATGTGAACAGAACAACTCACTCCCTCAAACCACAAACTGCTAAGTACATCATGATAAGAATATGTCATGTTCGTATCGTTAATACAATCCTAAGATTTCTCTTTAGATTAAAAGCTGAAATATCTCCTATAATTTATTCTTGAATTAGTAATTATTATAAGTTGATATTTTCCCTTGGTGATCAAATTAGACAGAAAACAATTGAATAGGTTCTACTATACTCAATAGTACAGTATAAAGAGAATAAAACGTTGCTCGTGGGGTTTAAGACGTTAGTCATTTAGTTTAGGTTCAAAGAATGTATCTGGCAAATTTCGTTAAAATTGGTCAATTCATTTGGCAGTAATTGAGGAACAAATAAACAGACGAAATGTCAAATGATCGCTCTGCCCGGTCAACTGTTATATTATCCAGATGTTTAGGGCTAGGTTATCCCTTATAAGATATAGTTTACTTTCAAACCAAACTAAACATTTCTAGACAAGAGGGCAATTTTTTTTCTGTAATCATACTGTTACAAAAATCCAAGCTATTTTGAAATAATTTGATATCAAGGATTCTTCCCCGGCCTGTATCAAGTATTTAACTCTATTTTTTTAAATGAAATCAAGATAAAATACATATTATATCCTTTGCATTTTTTTTGTTACTTTTGAAAATAAACTATAGCGGGCTGTAATTTGATTGGTTGATCTTTCCCTGAGTGCCGCGATGTTGAATAGTTCACTACCACGAATCCAATCGGGAGGGGCACTAAGTCTTTAACAGTCAAAAGCTACAGAGGTGCGATAAGCACTCTGATTGTAAGCTCGAGTATAGCTTCTTTTTTTTTTCTATGTAATAGGGTAGAAATTAGTTTAATAAATTCAAATAAATTAACGTGATATTTATTTAATATAGAATAACTTATCTGTAGGATGACCTAAAATGATATTAAATACTCTATCGGTGACCATTAAGCGACACGAGAATGCCAAGAACATTTAAATTCGTTTTGCTTTTCAGCGTATGGCATTACTGACCGGGAGGTACAATACAGTATCCAGTTCGTTCGCCTGTATGTAGACTTTCTGCCTTTCTGGTAGAACCGAGCATTGCCCAGGGTACATCATAGGAGGTTGTCTACACGCCGTACCCGTAATGAGATGATGCGATGATAGTGAATATATGGAAGTGTTGGCCAGTGGGAATCTTAAACATAACTTGCCTAACTAACACACCTTTGGTGTCCATAAGGATTACTCTCCTTAAGAGAAAAATACCCAAGGTGCCAGCCGGAAATTGAACCAGGGACCCTTAGGTTCGTAGCCTAGTGCACTGACCACTACACCACGCGGCCGGATATATTACAGCTTCCAAGGCTTATTGTTTTCCCATGTTGCAATAAATTGACGAGGACTACCTATTTAGTACTCCAACAATAACTTTTCCTGCCGGGGCGTAAACTTTGATCTTTTTATTTTATTTCGGAGCTGTGTGTTTACAAATACATTGACGATGTATTTGTTCCAGGGGAGGAATAATGTATCCTTGTCTTATTCCCCTTCGTTATGGCTAGCAAAAACTTATTTTATTATTCAAAGAACCGTTCAAAATGTGACGAGGACCCTGAGAAATAACAACCTTTGTATTTATGAGTTAAACAATTTAGCACCCGCCGAAGCACACACTTTCCTGAACACATGCCCTATATCTGTGGTTCCTAAATTGGGCTAGCGCTCAAGGACCTTGAAAGCGAAAATAGGGGGGGTTTGTACCCCTCCGTAATTTGATGGTAGCGTCCATATATACGTATAAAACTTGTATTGGTTAAAGGTGTTGTAACATTTTTTAGCGGACCCCTCATATAAAAAAATAGCTTTCTACACACTTGGTAACACCCCTCTGAGAGTTGGTGATATTACTTAGGGGGGTGCTACGAGTCAAGGGGGGGAAACTGGGTATTGGAAGGGGTGAGCTCTGTAAAGTGAATTTGAACCAACATTTGGAAACTTCTATCACGTCATCAAGCCCATCCATCACATTAAGAGTTTACTGGACAGTGAAGTAGTTAGTAAATGTGCCAATGTGGTATCTAAGAAATTTTCTAAATAAATATTAGGCTAGACATTGAAAATCTGGTATCATTGGATAAAGTTAGTCAATTTTGTTAAGTTAATTAAACTAAAAACTTTAATTGTATTTTGAATACATGTGTTATAAAATGTTTCTGTTTTGAATATTATCATGTTAATTTTTTAGTGGGTAGCGCAAACTGTTATTTTGAAGAATGTTTTTCTATAGATTAGGGTAGAAGGAACTGAGGCAGAGTTTATGGATCCATGGGAGTGATGACCCTAAGAAGTTTTGAAAACCACTGCTCTACATGAATAATGTTTTACACTGTTCCTGAGAAATGTTCAAATCAAAGACAATGTCACTTAACGTTCGTCGCTTCCAGAGTAATTTCTTTACTCCTCGACCTGTTCGCAGCATTTGTTACAGGGATTATTCTGCCAAAGATGTTTGACTTTTATTCTGTGATTTATCTACACCATCTTCTCAGATGTTGAATAATCATAAGGTTATCGCCATGCACTTTTATCAATAATTGTATGTGAGTTAAAACATATGTAACATTTTCCACCTATGTAAATCGAATAACGCTGCAAATTTTAACGTGGGATCACTTTTAAAAATGCGTTGTAATTTTTGATGAAAATAGTCACTTACACGGTGATATTAACAACAAACACAATGTCAATTTACATCGCGTTATAACCAAGGTAGCCTCAATAGGTTTTTTGCAAGCGTCTTACTACCCGTTCGGATTATATGTTTAATATTTAATAATTACGCATGTGGTTTTAGGGATGATAAAGGTTATATTTATAGGAAATATACCCACATTTGCGTGGAGAGAGTGTAAAATAATTTTGTAAAAACCCGCCCCAGTACACCCAACTGAGATACGAACCTCAATCTCCCAGTCCTAGCGGTCTATCTCAACACGAAACTAGTGCAGTGCATTAGCTATTAGTTAATAAATCACTTTTATTATGTGTCAAGGTTTGTCATGTATAGTTATTGTTTGGTAACAACTTCAAAAATAGCTTCTAGATATCACTATTTTTTTTTTCCTGATAATAATTGACTTTTTTTCAGTGAATATTAAAATAAATCTAGCGTATGTTTGTTTAAAACAGTGGTTCCCAACCTTTTGTGGCCTATCTCCCCTTTCTGGAGGTTGACTAACACCTATCGCCCCCTTTTCATTTTCATTGTATGCCTAATTTTAATTTGAAGTAAAGTGTAAATAATAAAGCAGTTTTATTATTTTAAACAATTTTACTACCGTATATAAAAATAACCAAAGCAGTTTTATCCGGTCACTCTTAAATAAAATAGAAAAAAAATTAAAATGTACATTTTTTACAGATTTTTTTAAGAACAAAGAAGTGAAATAATTAACTAAGATCATTGACGTACATTTAAAAAACAGGAGTACATGTTTTCATTTTAAAATTGGAATCTGGAAAAAATTAAGTTGACAGTAACTTCTACTGTACAGTACTATTTTAATTTTTCCCCCTTTGAATACTCATCGCCCCCAAATCGCCCCCCACTTATTTATTGCCCCCCTGATAGCCCAAATCGTCCACTTGGGGGCGATCGCCCCCAGGTTGGGAACCACTGGTTTAAAACATAACCAAGGATGACGGTAAACACTACTTGCCAAACAAAACAGAATACAAATAAATCCAACATCCATCACAATCATGAATTAATGAAGAGGAAAATATCACTCTAATATGTCAAATTTTGGGTTTGTTACATGATCACAAATATAACTCCCTCATTTACGTATTTTTTCATCAATATGTTACACATAAATGTATCCACATTGTGGCTTCATCTCCATTTCACCTGATCTATCTCTCACCTCTTGCACTGCACCACTATCCGTCATTATCACTTCTCAAAACAATCAGCAACTGTCGCCAACTGAAACTCGACCATATTACTAGCGCGCGCACTATTGTGGTAGATGAAGGTTTTCATCACGTGTATTTGGATGCCATGGTAACGCGGGACGCTTCTCATCCCCTAGTGACGCCTGGCGTCCCGGCGTTGGATCAGTTAGCAGCCGAACTCGGGCGCGAATGGTTGTTGCTCACCACAAAATTGCTTCTTTTATAACTCGGAACACACAACATGTCTGATGAAGTGAAATTAAAACTAAACGTATTCGAAACAGTTAAATTCCATCGAAAGTATAGATTTGATAATTTATAATTTAATTCGTATTTAACATATGTGACTCATATAATAGTGTTTGGCGATAGTACGCATTTTAAAAAAAAACCAGATTGAAGCATGCAATTTTGTGAAACCTATTTACAAATCTTATATTTTAAATTGATATATTTGTTCTTTTCACTTTACATAGCAAAACTCAAAATGTGACATTAGAAACACTTCTTGTGTTTTCTGATCATTTTTACTTCAGCAGAATTTTATTTCAGATATTTTTATTGATGCCGTAAGGTCGTGTTTTTTGTAACTGTGCTTTTTTTAAATTGTAATTGTGTGTGTTTAAAAAAATCTGTAGCATAAACATCGTGAGGGGAAATTGCTGTTTTGCGTTTTTACAAGTTTCATATGTTCTTTCTCACTGCTTCTACCACATGCTTTAAGCTTTTCGCTTAGGTTGGTCAGTGGAAATTCTTGTCTAGCTTCAAAAATGAATAAATAAAATATACATCAAACAAAATCAATTTTAGTTTTCGACTTCAATCTAAATAAATATTATAAATAACTAATATAAATAAATAATGTTTTATAGTATGTCAAATTGAAAAATACTTTCTAGTTAATTAATCACTCTTATACTTATTAACATTTATATTATTTCAGTTGCACTTCAGAAATAGTGTGCGAAATAATTTTATTCGCTGAAGAGGGTAAAAAGAACGTTAGAAAAATAGTTTGTTTTAAAATGCAAGAAAAGTCATCCGGCATGACACAAGCTGTGTATGTCCTTTTAAGCGTTTTATGCTGATTAGATTGATATAAACAAGATGTAGGATGATCTAGTTAGAGGCAGTAAGTGTCTTGGTGGATCAAGAAACTATCTAATAGTGCGTTTTGATTATGGTTATCACGAAGTTTGTCTACTTGTCAATCTGAAGTGAAGTTTGGCGTCACTCGTTCAAAAGACCGGTGGAGAATCTTAGTAGTTAGTTGGACACCATCTTTTGGAGCGGGGCTTGAAAGCCTCACAATGCTGTGTTATGTGAGTACTTATTTTTTATACTTTAGCTTCAAATTTACATTTTCTTGATCTATTGTAAACTGCCATTATGTTTAAATCAAGTAGTTATTAATGGGGCTGCATTAATTGAGAGAGATAAGGAAAAAATTGAACAGTAGTATTGGTTACAGAAACACAGAATAATTGATGTTTAGTAATTATTATTATTTTATATTTAGTTAATGAAAATTAATGAAATATTGTATCTTAATTTGTTAAAACTATGATTTTCAAATCTTTAACATTAATTTATTAACATAAGGAACACAAATAAATAAATTTATATATTTCTCCTTACTACAATTATAATGAATATTATTAAAATTTAACGTCAATGTTTTGATTTTCATTTAACTTACTTAATTCCAACTCTAAAAGTTAATAAAATCTTACATATCTCAGCATTTTTAAAAGATTTACTTGGATCTCTAAACAGTGAAAAGTACATAACATTAACTTTTACATCAAAGAATAAAACATTTTTTCACTCTTAAAAGAAGTTTTTTTTACCGCAATTTACTACCTGTTAAGGTTATACGCATTTAGGATAATTACTATAGTGTGGTAGAAATGAGGAAATAATCATTCTAGAAGTAATTTATCCGCATTTGCATGGAAGGAGATTGGGAAACTATTTAGTTAAAGCAACCCTCAATAGACTCGACCAGGATTCGAGGACCGTTCTTAGAGTCATCATAAGGCCAGTTTAAAATGAAAGTGACGCCTTAGACCGTTAATAGAGAAGTTAAAGATAGATAATGTGGTCAATATTTAGTAAAATAATAACACAATTTAGTAAAATGTTTCCATATATAAATGTTTTAATCTATATACATGCAGATGTGTATAAGCCCTACTTATGTAAAGGTCCATGAAGGTTTTAAATTGTAATTGGGAACTAAAACTAAGTGTTGTATTTATATAGTAAACAAATTCATATTATATTTATTAAATTGAATAAAAAAAATTACATAAGAAATGTATAGTAGGTTAAATAAGCAAGAGTTAACTTAGCGTTAAGATATTTATAATTGTTAACACGCCATCTTTCGAATTCAAGACATTTGTTGGTTTCTGAATTGTAAAAATTGTTAAAAAGATTTTTCGCCAATTAAAATCCATAGAGTGGAAATAATTACATTGGTTAATTTCTCTTTAAAAGTTCACTAACTTTTCGCGTTTGTTAATTTTAATTAGATTGCTTTTCAATTCATTTAAATATGAGAATTTCCAATTGAAATTAAAATTCTATGGTTTTTCCCCTCTTTAACCTTTGCAGAAACTCTCACTAACAAAATATTCTCCGTTGGATTACTTTTGTATCAATAGTTCCAAGCCTGTGGTCCGTGTCGCCATAGTAGGTGGCCCGCAGTGTTAGCTTTTAAAACTTATTAATTTACGATTTTATAAATGTATTTTTGTAAAGTTACACTTAGAGATAAATGTGTATATATTTAATTTGGTGCACCGCGTCCTAATATCATGTTACCCTCATAATTACACTAGTTGGATAAAGGTCAGGTAGTAGTAGAACTTTAGAGGAGATGAACCTGAATTTGCCTGAAGGATAGTGAAAGCCCGTTCAGGAATGATTACCCCGGTCCACTCAGCCAGGATTTAAAACCGACCTTCCGTCAATGACAAACAAATCAAGGAGGTTATATCCTTACCCACATACTGTACCTACCAGGCAAATTTGTGTTTATCTTTTTTTTTAATAAAATGTTAATCTAGAAAAAAACTACAATGATATAAAATATAAAACTAAACATAAAATTAATTTTAAGCATTTAAAACACATAAAAAAATTGTATATATTTTATGGTATTCGTGGTTTATCTAAACTTTAGAGGTGGCTCTCAGCTAAATACATATTTTGACGCACCCTAAAATCTACACAAATAAATGTTTCTTAGTAAAACATAACTAATATTTTGCCATCGCATTTCACAAAAATAAAATCTAAAAAGAGAACTAGGCTAGGTAGGATACAAGATAAACACAATAACATAACCATAAAACAAATTCCCGATATTTTTATAAAGCATTTCTACCCGAACTGAGGCGCCCTCAGGGGTACGCGTCCCACAGAGTTTGCAACATTCATGAACTTTTTTTTATGATAATACGTATTTTAAACAAATTAACGTAGATTTTGACGTGATGTCATGAACTTTCATAAAACTTTATTTCCCTCTGGAACTGATCTGTCTTAACATTTTAAAAAACATTATAAAACAATAATTTTTTAGTAAGGAGCGTAACAATATTAAATATAGGAGTAATTTGGTGTTTGAGGCATTGATAATTAAATCATAAGTTTGAAATGGTCTTCCTTAATTCTAGTTGAAGATTAAAATATTTATAAGATAATTTTGCGTAGGAGGCATCGATTAACATTTTAGAAAACATTCTAAAACAGTGATTATTTAGTAAGGAGCGTAACAATATGCATACTGCTTTGTTTTGCTTACCACTAATGAAGATCTGGAAGGGGTACATTGGGTAGCTTATGGCCTTTAAAGGGATAAACAACTGATGAAAGTTTAGGAAGCATTCTTTTAAAGAAATATTCCACACATTACATCACTTTGGACTGTTTTAATTCTTCCATAAATCACTAGTAACCTATTTATCTATAGAATAGGAGAAAGGTTTTGGGAAGATTTTGATGCCTACCTAGATAATCAGATAATCACATAGCTATTCTGACTTAGAAAGGTGTATATTTCTTGCACTAGCCCGTTAAAACAAGATATTATTTCATTTACCTTGATATTTTAATCATCATCATATTTATGATAGATTTAACGCCTGTGGTGGAACTCGTATTGAACTCCCAATCATTTGTACCTTGTCTGCCTTCAAATAGCAGGAATACTACATCCGACACGCTTCGGCAGCCACGAGGTCTAATGTGCTACTCTCGTTGTAGACTAGACTGCCGATGACGGGGAGATTAAGGTTCGAATCTCGGCCGGGTATACTGAGGGTGGGTTGTTCAAAATTGTTTTCCACTCTCCCTCCACGTAAATTCGGGTACAATTCCTATAAATATAACCTCCTTAATCTCTAAAACCATTTGAGTAATTAGTACATAAGCGTATAACCCGAACGGGTAGTAAGACATAATGCTTAAAAAAAACTACATTTCTACACCACCTGGTTTCAAACCAGTGGATTTTTGGAATCAATAAACGTTCTAGAACATGTCCAAGGAATTCATACCTTACACACCTAATTTATAATATCCACCCTAATATATATTAATAAAAATTTACTTTCTGACATTTACTGTAACATAGCGACAACCTTATAAACAAAATATACATTCTTGGACCTTAGAATTTGAAATAATATCTTTTTGATGAATGTTTTGAAGCGAAATTCTCTCAAATAAGTACTTATAACATTTTAAATGTATAAAAGCAGGATTTCTGTATTAATAATTTTGTTCAGTTTTACATTTCAATGCTCGTACGTATTACTTTATATATATATATATATATATATATATATATATATATATATATATTATATATATATATATATATTCCGGATTCTTCTCAGACGCTGTATAGACATGTTTAAAATATGTTGATTTGTTTTTCAAAAGATTGGAAATGTAATTAAACATATCCTGCCATTTGTGTATATTCGTCTATCTATACGCGGGCTCGCCTGTGTATGATTATGCCCGTCAGTATATTTGTGTCTCCTTTTGTTATTGCATCTCTCTATGTGTTGTGTCCATTTTCTATGCTTTTGTCAGTTTTCTCTGCTTATGTCCGCTTTATATGTAATTCATTTTCTATACTGGTATTCATTTTCTATGCGTGTGTCATTTTCCTTTTATTTTGTCCTTTTCCTCTGCTTGTGTCCATTTTCTTTGCTTATGTCCCATTTTTTATGCTTATGTAAATTTTCTAGGCTTGTTGCCGTTTTCTAGGCTTGTACCTGTTGGTTTATGCGGGTGGCCTGTTTTTTTCCGCTCTTAAGATGTGTACAAGTACTGGAAACTTGATCACTATATCATAAATATTTTACGAATTTCACACAAAACTCTTTTTTACTTATTTCAATAGAAGTCCAATTATTACAAAATTGTAGTTTACATATTTACAAAATATTTTCTATTTCAAACGTGAAAAAAGATTGTTGGATGTATTTATTTTAGCCTAAAACTAGAAAATTCCTATCAAATGTCCTCTTGTCTCATAGAGGATAAAGGAGCAGAAGATCAGACCACACTAAATAAAGCACCCCTCGTAATAGTTGCCAAATTGGGTGACCATAAACACAATATGTGTCGTCATCTAGAAGTTTTGGAGCGTCCGCGACACGTCGCCTGGCGCCACCCGCGCTAAAAAAAATGACGTCACAGGACGCCTGGCACATTAGCTCGGTCCCCAACAAGAGCAACATTGCGTTGCATGACCGGGCATGTCATAGTTTCAACACAAGGGCTAAATTCGAAATTTTAAAATACTCAAGGGGCCACACTTTAAAACAAAATAGTGGCCATCAAAAATACATGGCGTCAGCCCGCAATCGATCCATAACAACCGTGCGCCCGCCGCATGTTGGCGAATATAGTGCCAACTTATGTGAACAGAGGGTGTCACGTGGTCAGTACAACGAACCCTCAGGCCGTTAATCTTAGTTTTCTAAACCGTAGCCGTTACTTTTTCATTCAAATAGCTCCTTATATTTTGTCCTCACGAGGTTGAGTTGAGCCAGTTACAGACACCATTGCTTCACAGAAAATCTGGAAGCACTGGGGATCGAATCCGGGACCTATGCACTATCGTAAGTAAAAATATTAGATTTAAAAAATATTTTTTATGGAAAATATGAAATTAATATCATATAAAATGTTAATATTTAAACTCTGTTTTTCCCCTGAGATATGAAAGCCTTTATTGATAGCATCGATGTGAGTGTACAAAGTAACTTTCATAATTGATGATAAATACGTGGCTTCTTGAGCTCTGTAGTATCGATCACTTTTCTTAAGATAAAACACCTGTTCACAAATCTAAATGCTGACAAACGTTGCACGTATATGGTGCGCAAAAGGAATTATTGGGAATCAATTTCTGGTCAGAAAAAAAGTAAATATTTGGTACATAAACCTCACTCGCTATATTTCCCCCAAATAATGCCCAATTTACAAATGTCGTGATCCCTAAATTGTGGCATCTACAAAGTTTATAAATAAATGGTACGGTGCACCAAACACACTTTTTCTTACTTTAACCTTAAACTAAAGAAAATAAATAATTAATAATAATAATTCTTAGCACCGCGTCTTACTACCCGTTCGGATTATACGCTTAAGTAATAATTACATTAATGGGTTAGGAGTTGGGAAGGTTGAATATGGAGGAAATGAACCCACATTTGCGTGGAGGGAGAGTGGAAACCCGTTTAGGAAAAACTATCCCAGTTCACTCGAGCGAGATTCGAACCTCGATCTCCCCGTCCTCGGCAGTCTAGCTGAACACGAAACTAGTGCGCTGGCTAACTACGCAACCGAGGAGGGTAAAAATTTCCTAAAAACTCGTAGAATTTGTGAAACGAGATAATGTGCACTGCCTAGGAAACACTCCGCCAAAGAGTATAAATGAAATAATATACACTGTTACAGAAACATTGAGAAAAGAGGAACATCTCTGTACACCAAAGAGCAGAACAATCAATTTTAATTATCAAAAGAAGTCCATAAAATATATACATTTGTTTATAGCTTAGAAACTTATTTCAGTCATATTTTTAAATTAAAAAATTGAGCCTGTACACTGAAATCGAATCCATGACTTTTGGCTCAGTACGTCAATGCTCTAACCACTGAGCTATTCAGAAGTCGTCCCGTGATCAGAGTCATTCTTCACTCTCATTTTGAGGCAGGGTCTGTGATAGTTCATTAAGTTTAATAGTAATCACAATGTTATTTTAGGCTGTGAGGCTATTATGTATAAATTAAATGTCGTCGAGATACATTGATTTAGATTTTTTTTTAACTATCACATCAACTCACTTTTTTATTTTCTCACCCATAAAAAGTATAAAATAATATAATACATAATAAGGTATCATAAAATATTATCAAAATTTACATTTTATGTATAGTATACTTCTTTCGTTTTTACCTGTGCTTCTAATTCCTTAAAGTTTGTTTTCGACAGTTATTATATAGTTTTATGTGCCCCCCTCTGATTGATGGAGAGAAACATTTTATTAATTTATTTTTTGTAATTTTATTTGCTATAAGGTTTTTTTATTACGTTACGCTTCAGTTAGTAAATTGTTACTTGTTTTATTTTCATCCACTTGGATACTAACTAAATATCATCCAACATTGTTTGAATCTAATAGTAATAAACGTTAAAATTTATTTTAATCTTTTCAAATAGCAGCGGAACTTTCATATTATGTATACCTTTGTTACCCGCCTCCGTGGCGTAGTTGGCTAACGCGCCAGTCGTGATGAGTCAGACCACCGAGGACGGGGAGATCGAGGTTCGAATCTCGGTCGGGTGAACTGGGGGTGGTTTTCCCTAAATTGTTTTCCACTCTCCCTCCACGCAAATGCGGGTTCACTTCATCTAAGTTAAACCTTCCCATTTTCCTAATCCATTAGTGTAATTAGTACTTAAGCGTATAACCCGAACGGGTAGTAAGACGCGGTGCTAAAATTAAATTAAATTAAATTATACCTTTGTTTATCCATGGATCACATTACAAAGAGAACTGGCCTTATCACTATTTTCGAATCGTCACTTTAATAACTAGTCAGCTGACAAAAGACGATCGAAAATATAGTGGAATCCAAAGCAATGACAAACCACGGAAAGGCTCATGGGAAAGATTGTTTTTCATATCAGCGCGAACTTGGAATTTGAATGGAAATTAAGAATATTTCAACTCCATATAAAATTACGTTTCTTATATTTACTATTCATTCTTCTCACTTTTATTATTAAATTATTGCCTGTTATATTTAACTAAATTTAATGACAAACCTTTTGGGCCATTGTTATAGTGCATTGGTGTTTTCTTTGGACTGTAGGAATTGTTATAGAAAAAGTATACTTGAAACATTTTTAAATATATTTTTATTAGACTTACTAATAAGTATAGGCCAAAGCCTGTGACCTCTCTCAGCAGAATTTATTTTAAAACGATAGTTATTATTAAAAAGTGGAAAATAAGTATATACACTGTGAACTAGAACTGAACTAGAAGATATTTGTATCAATAAAAGTGGAATATTTTTAAATGCTAATAGTAAAACCAAAATCACCCCCCCCCCTTTCTACATGAACATTTTTATTGGTGAGAGCAAACAATTTTTTACAGCGATTTATACTCGGAAACTATTTAAAACTTTAAGAAAGTACAGTATAGCTAAACAATATTATATTTTCTCCATAACATTAATTTTTCATTTTAAATACTAATATACGAGTACATATTGTAATTTTCAACAATACCCCCTTTTTTTTATACTTCACAACCTAAATATTTTATTTGTACGGACCATAGTGTATTTTCTTTAAATTGTTAACTAAACCATTTTATTGAATCCTTGTCTTATCAAGGAGATATAAATTTTTTTCTAATTGTAAAATCAACCTGGTTTTATAATTAGCATGGACGTCTCCCGGACCACCAGTATGGAAAAATGGAACACAATAAATAACAATCAATAAATTTCAATTGCTGTATATACTTTATTTCGGTATTACCTAGTACAGATCGGGGGTGTTCTTTGTTAAGGTGGGACGGAAGCAGACACAAGAAAAGGTCAGTGTTTTTTGCACTTTTTATGGCAAAACTTTTTTGGCCAAAATAAAAAAAAATTGCTCCAGTAGAAAATAAAGTTTAATTTTCTTCACATGTTGATATCAACATTCTTGAATATCTATCATGGTGGCATTATCTAAAAAACCTTTTAAATCGAGAGAAAAAGTTGTCATTAAATTCCAGAACACCTTTGACAGATATTCAAGAAATTTTGAGGTCACCATGTTAAGAAACTTAAACTCTATGTTTGTACTGGAGAAATATTTTATTTATTTTGGCCAAAAAAAAAATGTTTTGCCATAAAAACTGCAAAAACACTAGTTTTTTTTTTTCGCGTATCCTTCTATCCCACTATAAGGGTAGGTATAACATTATTCATGTTGGGTTTCCAAGTATTCACAGAAGTCTCGAGTTTAAGACTCTTGGTTTTACACAGACTGACTACAAGGGCAGGTCAACAAAGAAGAGTTTAGTTTGGTGGAAAAAATTTCTAACAACACAAACAATATATATATATTTTTTTAGTAAATACATACAGATATTTACTATAATTGAATCATTTCTGTCTGTTCATTAACGTCTCTCGCGCTGAAGGGCTAAAATAGTCTTAATAATTATGAAACATTTACAGAAAAATAAGAATTAAAAGTCATCATTACCGTGACCTGATTTCATACAAGGGTAGTTGTTGTTGTTTTTTGTTCCGGTCTACGTAATATTCTTATCTATGTGATAAATTGTGCAGAGCTGTCACCACAAGCCAAACTATAATGTATTTAACTTTTTTTTATAGAAAAAACCAAAGGCGTTTT
Source organism: Timema podura (assembly GCA_033556935.1). Lineage (NCBI taxonomy): Eukaryota > Metazoa > Arthropoda > Insecta > Phasmatodea > Timematidae > Timema > Timema podura. The sequence goes on along the minus strand of JAVRXN010000013.1, from coordinate 43,928,749 downwards.
CTTTTAATTAAGTAATATTTACGAAATATTATACTAGTACCCATCTTTGCGAACAATGAACAAAAACGTTATGAATATTTTTTCTTATTTTGTAAAAAATATTCAGTTACATAGCTGGAGTAGAGGTAATAATGAGCCGTAACGTAAAGAGAGGGTTAAAAACACTGCATGATAGATGTGTTACGTTAGTAATAAGATCCCCCTACATCTCCTAAATGTGTTGAACAATTTTCTTCATAATTGATATTTAAATCTTCTCCCAGCATATCTGGTTCACTGTGAATATGAAAACATCAACGCACAAATCTAACGTAACCATTCCATAAAACCTATTTTTTCCAACAACGACTTTAACAGTGATTACATTTAATTAATTTATGGAAGCCTGGTTTCAAGCAATAAAAATAACTAAATGGCGTATATTTACTGTATTGTTTTTCCAGAAACGTGAATAACTTAAAAGTGCCTACACCAGTTTTGATGGTTTTATTCAAATTTGTTTTGGTAACCATATCTATTTTGACAACCACTCTATAGCTGTAAATTAATACACATTCATATTAAGAGTACAGTGCTGTACCTAAAGCAAATAACACGTTTTATTTCATTTATTCATTTATTTGAGGCATTAGACTTAGAGACTAACCTAAATCTCGAGCAAACCGTTAATTCATCACTTTGAAAGGGGAAACCCACAATTCACCAATTATAGATTGAGTGACCTCCCATCTTGTGTACTCCCATATAGTGCACTCGGAAATTTCTACATGAATTTGTCCCAACTCGTGCACTCAAATATTCAGACGTTATTATTAATAAAACAGTACTTTTGTTTGTCCCATCTCATGTACTGAACAGAAAAAATAATCTCTTACGGTTTTGAATCGCTACTAGCGAGTTTTTATTTCTAGAGACTTATTCACCCTTTTTGAAGTGGGAACAACCTCCATAACGCATACTTCCAAATTCACTAATTAATTAACTAGGTTAGGTTAGGTTAGGTTAGGTTAGGTTAGACGTGGACTTGACTAAAGGAGGGTAAGAGGGGTTGAAGATGACACAGTGACGTGGACCTACCCTAATACACAAGAGATGAACGCTTCACCCAAGGAGAGGGGAAGGGGTAGTGGAAAAGTTGCGAGCGATTCAAAGTCATGATCTATTCTTTCTTTCTTGAGTGCACGAGATGGGACAGATTCAGGTAGAAATCTCCTAGTACATGAGATGGGCATGAGCCATAAATTGTTCGATCATGCCAGGATCGAACCCTGGATCCCTAGCTCAGTAGACAAACACGTTACTGACTTAGCTAAGGTATTGGATACAAAAAATAAAAAAATAAATGCATCTCACGATTCAGATTTAATTTGACCTATTTGACAAAAACTTCACTCCATATACAAGTTAGGTGTGTTTAATATTATTTCTTCTTAACACGCACAATGCCCGTGAGCACATATACTAAGGTTACATTCTCATCTTGGTTTGTTTATAGTGGGATTGTCAGGGTTCAAATCTCGGTCTGATATATTTAGTTGTATTTGCATCAATTGTTTCCCCCCTATAGTATCTCTAACCCCATTAGTGAAAAATATGTTGATAATTTGGAGGGGTGGTAAGACACAATGTGTCATGAATTGACTATGGTCAACTTACTTAAGTACTATATCCATCTTAAGTCGACAAACCGAAGGTTGGTGTGATGTGATTGCTATCCTTCCGGCGTTGGGCATACTCTCTTTCAGTTGGCTATTGCTGCCTGCACGATCTGGTAGAAATCCCATGTACTAAGGGAGTTCAGAAAGTGTGGTGGTTCCCTGTTGCCTTTCATACGGAAATTCTATGAGCAAGTTCCAAAGGGCCTAACCATTTTACCGGGAAAGTTATTTTCACATACCTTTCAGGTATTTTTTAACATGTCACAATCGACATGGGACTGACGGCTTTACTTTACCTCCGAAGTAAGTTGTGCTACGGATTTTCATCGCTTAGGAAAAATCCGTCGACCTCGGCTGGGTTTGAACCCAGATCACCGAGCTCGACTCCTTAGGTATATCAAGCCATAAATAATATTATTAGAGCCACCGTCACCGGCCTGTTTCAACGCCACTGCTGTTGAAAGTACTTTATGTTTGGAAGACGTATCTTTGTTAATTAGTTATGTAAATGTATTTACTCTTTAAAACTTAGTTTTAATTTCTATGTTAATTTGTTAATTTATCCATACCTACAAATTCAGTCTGGTTAAAACGGCAGCTGTAGCATTACCTCGGTCTCAGAGAGATTCTTATTTTTATCACCGAGTCTTACAACCCGTTTGGATTATGTACTAATTACGCTAATGATTTTTGGGATTAAGATGGTTATGTTTAAAGTAAGTGTGCCCGCATATATGTGGAGGGAGAGTGGAAAGCTATTTTGGAAAAATAACCCTCGCTACATTGACCTAGATTCGAACATTGATCTCCCCTTCATCGAAACTCTAGTCTAAAGCGAGATAAGCGCGTTAGACCATGCAGCCACCGAAGCGGGTTGTACGCCAATTAGACACATGTTTATTCTACGTGCTATAACAAACTTATAATCGAATATTAAAGTATTTTATGCACAATCCATTGTAATAAAATAAAGAGTTTGTTTGTCTGTCTGTCATCAACGTTGCGTGATATCTACCCCAGGCAGTGGTTTGAAATTTTAAAATTAGTAGCCTCTGTGCATAAACATGTGTGCCTCCAAGCCTGAATTTTAAAATTTAGTTTTGATTTTTCTTTAATTAATTAAAAACTGGGTAGAAATAAATATTTATTTTTAATTTTATCTATGTTTGAGCAAAGAAAATCTTTGCCCGAGGTAACCAAGCAACGCAAAGCTGGGTAATGCTAGTCTGTAATAAAACCAAAATCGTCCAGCACTTTAGTGAGCCTATCTAACCACTCGATCATAGAAGTGGCTTCAGGAAAAAATTGTCAAGAAGATTTTTGCATGGTAAGTAATAAAAATATTATCAATATAATATTCAATTCTGAAAATCTTTGAAGACTTTTATTATTTTATTTTTTTTACTTTCGCCATTTATTTCTTCAAGTCTAAATTGATCTGACGTCAGTATATACTCGGGTTTATGAATATACCATCATTCGTCTTATTTGTTGATAATGACTAAAATAACTATATAATTGAGTTGAAATTGAAAAATGCTTGGCCTCTTTTGTTACGTTGTTATCTGGCAGGTTTTTCTTTTCTCTCCATGCCAATTCTGACTGAAATAGACTGAATTGTATTTCAACCTCGTTATATCTCTCTCCCCGTCTCCATATATCTGTACTTGTCTTTCTTAGGGTCATTTATCAAGAGAAAAGCTGGCTTGCTATCTTCCTGAAAATGTCTAAAAAAAATACAGGTTCGTTTCACATTCGTTTAGTTATCGGTTTGAACTTTTCTATTCGTTATTTGTTGAGAAGTCTTATTATTTCTGACATATTCATCCGTAAAAAAATCCAATTAAAGTTAAATACAATCTTCACCTTATTAAATTGTACCGTAAGGGGCTTCCTTAAATTACTTAAGGGTTTCTTTAAGGTAGGGGGTAGGGGGTTAGTATTTTCTTACGAGGAAAGAGGCGGGTCAAAATCCATCTTACGTAAGTTTTTTTTTTTTTGCATCAATGTTTATGGTGAAACATTTTTTTTTACTTTCAGAAAATAAAAGTATACATTAATTATAAAATTTCACTTATATCTCATTTACTTATTGCACTTATAGTATTCTCAAATTTCACATCACTCTCTTTATCAACAATTCTTATGGGTGACCTTGCGGTCTAGGGGTAAGGTGTCAGACTTCTGTGCTGGGGGTCCGGGGTTAAATCCTTGGTCCCGGCACAGATTTATCTGATTGCCACACCCTTCCTTCACCTCTGACAAGACGTGTATTAATCACAACTTGTGAATTTGTGGAGTGCCAGGTCTCTACCGTGGTCCGGATCTCACGTTAAACTGTAGGTCCTCCATTTCATCTCACAATCACCCTACCTTTACACATTATCGTTAAATTCGTACAACCCGAACGGTTAGTAAGACGCGGTGCTAATAATAATAATAATAATAATAATATTATATCAAAATTAATTTTTGATGTTAGAAGTCAATCTCGAATAGCTATCAATTAATTTTAGCACCGCGTCTTACTACCCGTTCGGGTTATACGCTTAAGTACTAATTACACTAATGGATTAGGAATTGGGGAGGTTGAATTTAGAGGAAGTGAACCCGCATTTGTGTGGAGGGAGAGTGGAAAACCATTTAGGAAAAACCACCCCCAGTTCACCCGACCGAGATTTGAACCTCGATCTCCCCGTCCTCAGTGGTCTAGCTCAACACGACTGGCGCGTTAGCTAACTATGCCACCAAGGCGGGTTAGTAGCTATCAATACTATTTTTTCATAAATGAAAAATCCATTCACATTTTAGGATAGTGTCTTTCAACCTGTGCTACGCATACCTCCTGGGGTATGTTAAATATTTATTTGGAGTACGCGAGAATAATATAGTAACGGTGGCATTCCCCCCCTCCCCATGCTCCAAGTCAGCCTAGTTTGAATCTATTTTTTTTTAAACTGTACTCTTTGAAAGGAGCTTAGAGCTCGCTCTCATTAACCGTGTATTTTTATTTAAATATTAATTTTGTATTCCAAATAATGTTTTATATCCATTTTTATGCTTAAGCTGTAAATAATTGTTACCTAAGTGGTATATAAGTGAATTTTTTTGTTGAGATAAAATATATAATAAATTAATTTTTGTAACCTGATATGTATAATACAAAACTAACTATGCTTGAAGAATTTTTTTAAAAATATAAATGGGACCTTGAACCCCTTGATTCCTTAAGAATATTCGAGATTCGAAGATTCGATAAAATATCGGATTCGAGATTAGAAAATCAAAATCAAATTGTTGAAATGGAATTGGTTTTGTAACTCTAATACTGCCTATTGGTGGTTCACCCCCAGCATAATTACATAACAAACTTAACAACCAGGCCCCAGGCCAGTAATTTAACACTTAACTGAATGTAGGAATATTATAATGAATACATTACGGCAACAACAAAAAATGTTAAGATTTAGCTACTTTTTTTTAAACACCGCATCTTACTACGCGTACCGGATTATACTCATGCGTACTAATTACGCTAGTGTGTTAGGGATGAATAAGGTTGAAATTAGAGGAAGTGTACTCACATTTTCATGGAGGTATAGTGTAAAACCATTTAGGAAAAACTACCCTCAGTACAGCCGACCGGGATTTGAACCCCGATCTCCTAGTAATCGGCAGTATAGTCTCTTGCGAGAGTGACGCCTTAGACTATGCGGCCACCTAATCAGGTAGTTAACTGTTTTTATTTTCTCTTAAGTTCACAATTCTTTCCAAGAAACATGTCCGAATTCGAGACTCGGAACTCTGAGATAAAATGAAGATTCGAATTCGTAACATATTGGATTCGACCCATCGATAGTTTTAATTAAAATAAGACTCTCTCTTCCTAAGTTACATGATTAGTTAAAAAAAGATACTAATACGATTAGGAAGAAAGAGTTCTATTTAATCGTTATTTATTTATTTAAAAGGATCTAGTTCTTGGGTTAATTGATATAAGTGTTTACCAATTAGGCGGTACTTAACCGAATAAAGGTTTGCCACCACTGTTTAAGAGAATTACTATTGATTGAGCTTTATTGGGATACTCTCACGCTAGCGCTATGTTCGGCCACAAAGATCGAACTTGAATAAGTGAATAGCAACCTTTAGTTTGTACGGTGACCCGAGTTTGATTCTTGGGAGGTCACTCTTTGATCTCCTCTCGGGTGTGATTGAGGTTGTTATAATTTGCTTTCCCATCCTATTTATGTAAATACAATACTAGTAGGCCTATATCTCGTTTAAATGCACCACCATACTTCTTTTGTGTGTGCATCGCGTCTTACTACTTATTCGGGATAGCCGTATGTTTACACTAAATGTGATACAGATGAGTGAGGTAGCATTTTGAGCAAATGTACCTCATTTACCTAGCGGTAGAGTGAAAACAGTAAAAACAGCCGTCAGTACACCCATTTGGGGTTATAACTTGGAGCCCCCAGTCAGCAACAATCCATTCTAATGCTTGTCAAATTTGTTTGACCACAAGGACCAATTTGAAAATTTACAATATTGAGGTGGCTGTATCTCAGAAAATTCAATATTGTCAATCCTATTGTGTTTGAAAACAAGATGCTTAGGAATATATTAGGTCCAAATGGGATGAGGATACTGGGTAGTGGAGGAGGTGACATAATGATGATTTACATATCCTGTACTCATCACAAGACATTGTTAAAATAGTCAAGTCTCGTAGATTACGGTTGGCAGAAAATGCAGCACGAATGGGAAAATCTAGAACCTTGTTCAGGGTATTGACTGGTAAACACAATGGGAAGAGACCATTGGGAAAACCTAGACGTGGATGTGAGGATAACATTAGAACAATATCAAGGTAGGGATAAGGTGTAATGAGGGAGACTGGATAGAACTAGCTACAGATATTGATAGGTGGCGTACTTTTGTAAGTGCAGTAATTAACTTTCGAGTTCCTAATTCCATAGAGTGTGCAGGTTGCAATTTTAAGTTAAAAATATTCAATCTTAAATTAATATTAATTATTACTATACAAATAAAATAAAACCCATATAAAATTGTAAAATTGATTCTATTTTTAGCCAGAAATATGAACACTTTCACTTGCAATAATGGCTTGACTGCTAGGCTTTACTTACATCTTGTGTTCAAGTCACTTTCTTAATTTTGACAAATGCGTGTCCGTTAAGTCATCTCTATGGTGCCTATCCCACTATCTATATCTTTTGGACCTGCTTCGATAGCCGTATGGTCTAAGGCGTCACTCTCGTATTAGACTAAACTGTCGATGATAAGGAGATCGATGTTCGAATCCCGGTCAGTTGTAATTAAAGGTTTAAAAAAAAATCTTTTCCGCCATCCCTCCACGCAAATGTGGGTACACTTCCTCTAAATTAATCCTTCCTCGTCCCTAACTCAATAGCGTAATTAGTTCTTATGCGTATAGCCTGAACATTTAGTAAGTAACACGTGGTGCTAAAAGAAATATGGATAATGGTTTTCAGAGATCCAACTCTGAATTGTCCAACTATAGGTCATGTACGCCAACCTTTTTCTCGTCAAGAAAATATGTGCCCTCTTGGCGAAGTTAATTACTTTTCATGGACGAGTAAAAATGAAAAGTTTACCTTTTCAAATATACAGCATAATAGAGTCGTGTAGCTCTCTACGACACTGAGTACAAACTATTAAAAATGTAATTGCTCATTGCTGTATTCATTTAATGGACAATTTCTTAAGATTTATCATAATAAAAATTACGCTTTTAAAAATGTTTTTCAGGGTGAGGTGTTTTCACGTAAAGGCCACACATACAGGATGTACCGTAACATGTGGTACCCACTTCAACTTTGGACAGGAGACACAAAAACAATTAGAAACGTTAATATAAGCATGTGCCCAATTTGACCTTGTTTTTGAGTTATCGAGTTCTAGGCCTGCAGTTATCTTAACGTAGAATGCAGCACTCTTTAAAAAAATACTGGGTTTGTGCTGGATTCGTCCTTCTTGTACACGTTGATGAAGTATTTCAATGCTGGCAATGGATGTTGCGTAAACATTTTGTTTTAAACAGCCCCACAAACAAAAATCTGATACATCTTAATTCTGGGGAACGCACAGACTAGCCAGTAGGTTCTGCACGACCTATCAATTTGTTAGGAAATAGTTCACTCATTAATTTGTATAACTACTTGGGCTAGAATGTGGGAGTGCATAGTCATGCATAAACCACTTGTGACGTTCAAATTAAGTGGGACCTCTTAACAATAGTTCATTCAATTGATTTTTAAGAAATGTATACAAGATTCATATTTTGATCTCCCGTCAATAAAAACAAGTCCGATTAAATTGTCGCCGGTATTTTCTGCCCATACATTGACTCTGAATTGTTGTTGGTGTTGTGATTGACGAATAGCACGTGGATTTTCTTCTGCCCAATGTTGAGTATTATGAAAAATTCAAGATTCCATCTCTGGTGAATCCAGCTTTGTCGATAAATAATACAGTGGACATAAAATACAGATCGACGTACGGATCTGCAGGAACTAAGTAGGCCTACAAAAGTTTCTCTTGGAGGTTAATAATCGTCCTTAAATGCCTGACCCTTTGAAAATGGAACGGATAAAACTGCTGTTTGCTGTTGCAAAACTCTTCACACTGTCATAATTATGTCCGACGTTTTCTACTGCTGCTCTTCTTCGGGTACTGGTACACTAACAGGTCTTCCACCGTTTGACACTCATTTTTAAAATGATCCTTTAGCTCCATGGCGTTCATGTAATCGCTGTAATGTTTTATTTTCTAGAAGATATATACTAGGGAAACGATTCATGTAGAAACTTCTTGCTTCTGATGCATTACATTCAGCGAGTATACATCAAGTGCATGTCCGCCATTTCCTGGTTTGAATAATTCATTATCACGTCTAACGCTCAGCATGGTATCAACTGCTCTTTTCAAGAGAACAAACAAGTGTAAACCATAGAACATACCTAGTCAACAGGTCAAGAGATATCGAGTATGGTATACTAACATTTTATTGAAATCACTTGGCTGTAACTCGGATACATGGTAAAATGGCACACTTGATTATATGAGCTTTTGACGTGAATACGTCTTTAAATTTACTACCATACGGGGGCAATCCAAAATATCTAATGATAACAAAATCGGGGGATACAGTTTGGTGTTGTAGTTTCGAATCTCTCCTCTACATCCAAAATTAAATTATACCACTGGATAGCTAAAGGATCAAATAATTCATTACAATAAGCGAGAACAGTGACGCATCGCGCGTGGTGGAGGGAGAAGCGCCGCCATTTTGAGGTTATTTTGCTGCGTATCGAGATTTGCAATTAGTATAACTTTTGACTCGGAGAAGCTACGATGTTCGTTTAAGTTTAAACGTATTCACGTACAACACACGGCCGTGTCCATGATACAGCCACACCCCATTTTTTTTCTCCTCTCCACCGCTCAAGTGAGTCCCACATGTTACGGTACATCCTGTATATGCATATATATTCTTCTTTTCACTAACTGCTGACTTACACTCTATGCTATATTTTTTCATCCCCTTTTAAATTATAAAACATCTCAAGTTTTGTTTACATCTGTATCTTTTGTTCGTTTTGTTCTGAGTATTTTTCATCACTTTGTATTTATGCGTTCATATTTCAGCACCATTCCCCCCCCCCCCCCCCGAGGACAAAAAAGCTCACAATAGAATTAGAAGAGAAGCATTTTTTTTTTCATCATTTGCACATCCAAGCTTACTCTATTCTCGCCCATCGTTTCACTTATCTTTATTTTTCACGATCTGTTGATGTGCTAGCTATAAATTATGAGGTACCTGTAGAGTGCTGGGCTATATAACTGATGGATTTTTACTGGCTTGGCTCAGACGGTTTTCTAGACTGGAACGCATCAAGAGTCATGGCGAAAATAGTTCTGGTGAGATCATATCACCCATCGTAAATCTTCGGATATCCTCGTGGAAACTCGTGTTGTGACGTCACTTGGTCAGATCGTTCAGATTATTAACATGGTGGGACCTGTTTTGATGGCCTCATAGTCTAATGCGTCACTCTGGTGTTATACTAGACTGCCGATGACAGGGAGATCGAGTCGGGTGTCCTGAGAGTGGTTTTTTTTCCCTAAATGTTTTTACACTCTTCCTCCATGCAAATGCAGGTACACTTCCTGTAAATTCAAACCTTCCTCATTCCTAACATATTAGCGTAATTAGAACATACGCGTATAGCCTGAACAGGTAGTAAGACGCGGTGCAAAAAAATGACATAATCAAAACTTCAAGTGAGTGGGATAAGTGATTGAACATATTTGTGATAAGCTAGACACAAATACAATATGTTGCTGTCAATAGACTAAATTATGTTTAAATATAAAACCTATATGAAAATTTATATTTATTAATTCATAACTTTAAGAAGAAATAAAAAATGTTCGATGAACTACATACAACTAATGTTCCGAGTGTCTGCAGGTCCAACTCGCCTTTACGCATGCGCTAATACTAAAGTTTCGTTCCTAGTTTAATACGTAACGCACATTAAGGATACGATTTACGCGAAGAATTTATTAAATACACATGAAAAGAAAATCAATTAGAGGTCCCCTCTAATAACTTTTTGAGCTAATTACTTATCAGTGACCTGGTGGTATTGGGGTAAGGTGTCAGACTTCTGTGCTGGGGGTCCGGGGTTCAATCCTCGGTCCCGGCACAGATTTATCTGATTGCCAAACCCTTCCTTCACCTCTGACAAGACGTGTATTAATCACAACTTGTGAATGTGTGGAATGCCAGGCCTCCACCGTGGTTCGGATCCCACGTTAAACTTTAGGTCCTCCATTTCATCTCACAATCACCCTACCATTACACATTATCGTAAGTGCGGATAACCCGAACGGGTAGTAAGACGCGGTGCTAATAATAATAGTTATCTTTATACTTTGTTGTTGTTGATGATGTTGATAACACGCGCTAAAGGGACACCCCTGACAGAAAAGCGCGTAATGAACGGTCCAGCGCTTACTCCTCTCCAAACTTTTTTTCATCGAATTGTTTATGTTCTCCCCCTCTCCTGCTTCTGGCGTGGAAGAAGAGGCGCCAGACATACTTCGTACGTAGATTACACCGTTGTTTGTAATGCTTTATTCACCGGCGGCTGCCATCCTTTAGCGCCGTTTTAACCCCGTAACTGGGCGTGGTCGGATTATGCCTTCTATAGTGAAGATGCATAATGGTATTGGCGAATAAATATAAATGGACTAGTTATGATGAAAGTTTCACTACCTGAAATGTGGGCGGATTTATGTAATTGAAGATACTACACTCCCGTGCTGTGTCTCCGTTTCGTAACATCGTAACATACGACAGATGTCTGTCTGTATCTTCGACCAGAGCCGATAACATTTTACTGATCAGGCTAAGACTTGGTATCTAGGGTTTTCATAAAGTTCCCCCGAGGAGTGTTTGAAATTAGATATCTAGCCCTAAGATTAAGGGTTGTTTACCAAAGGGCAAAAAGGGATAGTGCTGATTTTGAGAATATTGTTTTTGAAGATTATGATTAATTTTTGTATCTAGGCATGGTTTTACATTACAAAATAAATGGGAATTTTGGTTTCCCCATTAAAATTACTTTAAAGACAGCTTAAAGAAGCAGAAATTTCCAATTTTTGATCATATATCCGCAACTATTTGAGATACGAAATAAAACTTTTTGTTTTAAATATATTTTTATTAAACCAATAGTTTCTGAGCTATGAGCAAACATAATATGTTTTTTTCTGGGGTACTTTTAAATATGAAACTGATTGTAATGCTCTTTGGTGCACATAGATGCTCCTCTTTACTCAAAGTTTCTGTAACATTGTATATTATTTGATTTATGCTCTTTGGTGCAGTGTTTATACAAAAACTGCATTATTATCGTTTAGCAAATTTTACGCTCTTTTAGTAAATATCTCTATTTTAAGATAAAAGAGAGAGTCTTTGCGGTGCACTGTACCATTTATTTATAGCATCGTGTCTTACTACCTGTTCGGAGTATACGTCTATGTACTAATTACTTTAATATAATGGGGGTGAGGATAGTTGAATTAAGAGAAAGTGTACCCGCAATTGCATGAAGGGAGAGTGGACTATGTGGCCATCGAAGTGGGTTCTACATTGTTAAAAGATAACCAATTTTTTTGGGACTGTTATTATATATTTACAAAGATTTACTTTTGTTGACCTGAGATGACCTGAGATGGGCGGACATGAATTGAGCGTATTCAGTGCATAGTAACCTTAACGCGCCACTCTCGAATTTTATTGAATTGCTGGTGATCGGGGTTCGAATCTCGTTATATTGTACTGAATGTGGATTTTTTTCTAAATAGTTTCTCACTCGCCCTCCACGCAAATATGAATACATTTACTTTATACTTGACCTTCCTCCGGTCTACTCTATTAGTGTGAATGTGCATATAGTCTGAATGGGTAGTAAGCCGCACTGCACAAAAAACATTCAATTTAATATATATGTATACATAAAATTGAATTTTATATATATGGTAGAGCGTCAATATTTCGGACTATTCGGACATCGATCCAGTCCATATTATCGATTTGTACAGATTTTTGAGGATACGATACCTATACCAAAAATAAAAAAATAATCTTGGGCATAATACTTAGGAAAACTCAGTGTTAAGATAAAAACATTTTCACTTTATTCAAACTACAAACCTACATATTGTTTTTTGTTGCTACTGTGAAGTGGCCAATCCACTTGTTAACAATTTTCTTCTAGTTTTGTCAACAGTGTCCACTCCACCAATCTCTTACATAAAAACTTTCAAATCCATCACCTACCTTGTTTTTCAAAATTGAAAGTGCTTTCCGATTTTTTTCACATTAAATACTGTTTTATTACGATTGAAAACTATTTTTAGGAGGCTATCACTGGGTTATGTTATCAATCTGTCATGTCAGCAGTAAAACCCTCCCTTTAGGTTTGGTGTAACTTGCAGCTATAACTTGTATGCCCGCGTCTACGCGTCGCGAACCGTCAAACGGGGTAGATTAAGTTTCCGTGTTGATGTTCGAATAACTTTCGTGGGCTTCGAAAAAAGGTATTTTTGAGCGCATTCCACGTGATTGTTAGTTTCTATATATTAAAAAAAAATTGCACCACGTAATACTACCCATTCGGGTTAAACTCCCGTGTATTAATCACGCTAATGAGCTAGTAATGAAGATGGCTAAATTTAGAGGAACTGTATCCGCATTTGCGTGTAGAGATAATGGTAAACTACTAAGGGGAAAATCACCCTCATTCATCCAACCGGGGATCGAACCATGATCTCTCCATCAGACAGTGTCTAGTCTTTTGCGAGAGTAGTGCCTTAGACTATGCGACCACCCACCGAAACTATTTTTTTAGCATTGCGCTTTACTACCCTTTCGGGTTATAAGCTTATGTACTAATTACGCTACTAATTACCTTTCACGTTTTCACTATGGTGTAGCCTTTAAGATAGGTCCACAATATAATCCGTCAAGAAAATACTTCTCCTACCTTTCGTGTTAAACGAATTGTACGTATTATTAGAATTTCGAAAAAATGTTTTATGTTTTTGTTCCTGTGATCTTTGTTTTACCGAGTAGCAACCCCTCGTTCACTCGTTGTTAAAGGACGTGTACTGGAGCTCTAAGCTGTTGAAAAACTATTGTAATATGGTTAAATGGCCGACCCGTTTATTATTAGCTGTTACAAAGTATCGTGATTAAATTATATAATGCACACGGCAGTATTAAGATGTATATAAGCTTGAAGGCCATACGGTTTGTGTGTTGGTGGGGGTGGGGGGTAAGGGGGGGGAGGATCCAATAGTTGCTTACGTTTTCTTATAAGGGGGGGGGGGGGGGTGCTGTCAAAATATAACTTACTCAAGGTTAAATCAATATTTATGGTGAGACAAAAATAAGTTGCCAAAAATTAAATATATTAATTATCACATATATTTAATTTACTTACAATGTGCTACACCTAGATTTACTGCAATCAAAATATTCTAAAATTTCATATCACTCGCTTAACCAAACGATTAAAATTATCTAACTAACAAAATCGTAAAAAAAAAAAAAACGTAAGATATTGAGGGGTGAGGGTTTGTGTCGGGAAAATCTTATGATCCCTTATTTGGGGGTTTGGGGGGATCGAAAATCATGAAAAAAAGCTTTACGTAATTTAAGGACAGCCCCTTGCTGGAGTAGAATAATAGTAGGGATAAGCTTCCAATCCTCCCCCCCCCCCTCAACACATCCCCGGACTACCAGTAAAAATATCTGGCCACCCCAGTGAGTATTTCACATTCAACCCACCACTTGTTTCTTTCAAACGTTTGTTCCACTTCATGATCGAGTTATAAAATGTTCCGGACCTCTATAAACTCACCTGAACTTACTTCGAACAAGCCTTTCAGATTTAACTCCCCCAACCCAACTACAAAACACACGTAACCTTCTGGTGAATTGTCGTCCTGCTCACTCGGATAATCTCACATTACGTTGCGCGGGCACGATTCTACAAAAGAGAACTGTTCATGTGTAATAAAACATTTGGTGGTTTGGCAGAAAAATAAAACTGGGAGAGCTTCGCTATTTATCGGTGCGATTGTTTCTGAGATGCAATAACTATTGTCATAGTTATGATATATTGGCTTTATTTTACACCCTTCCTGGACACTATGTATTATTCATACGGCCCGAATTAGCAAACCAGGGCCAAATGAATAACTAAATAATTTTTATTTACTATATTTTGTCATAAAAAAGTATCACAACCATTTATTAAGGTGCTAATCGTTTGAAAGTGTTTCCTAATGACAAAAATTATCAAAGCTAAATTACAGATCAACAAGATATTATTATTTGTTTTATAATTAATTAAGCTATGTGAAGCTACGTTTAGATAAAATATAAACTTAATTACTTTTGGTATTCAACTAGGTATACTAAACTTGTTAGAAATTATTTAATTTAACTGGTATAAGGCTACAACAAAATTGGTATATATAGGTGACTCTACAAGGTAATAAATGAGCCAAAAATGTCTACTATTGCTATTCATGAACGAGAAATTAAGTATCAATAAATTATTGCCATCGCCTGTCAAAGCTGTACTAAGTAAAATAAATGGTACGGCACACCGCACAGACTTTCTCTCTCTTTCTATAAACTCGTAAGATTTCTGAACGGAATAATGTACATTGTATCATCACCACTCCACATAAGAACACGCATAAAATAATATACAATGATATAGAATCAATGAGAAAAGAGGCGCATCTTTGTCCACCTAAGAACATTTCAAACAGTTTAATGTCTTCCACAAGGGTCAACACTTCGTATTAAAATTTCGATTTCTGGTTAAAATTTTAACATTTTAAAAGGTGTTGCAGATCTTCAAGTCATCGCATTGATATTTAATTATTCATTTATACATTTTGACTAATAAAAAATGTAAATATTGACTATTGAGTCTAAAATGGAGATAGATCATTGCTATGCAAACATTTCTCCTAAGAGATTTAAGGAAAAATAACATACTTTTTTTAGATACTTACTTATATTTAATTACTCTATGGCATTGGAGTATTATTGCGTTAAGACTTAAGTAGTATATGTTTACAACTAAAGCTCACAAAATTGTATTAATATATTTGCAAATATCTCAGAAACTGCTGTTTTTATAAAAATATATGTCAAATAAAAGTTTTTTATTTCTAATAGTCCTACAATTTTGCAATGATAAGTTGTTTAGTTTCTCCAATAGTTGTGGAGATACGGATATTAACGCTTCTGTAATGTACCCTAAAAATCATTTTCATAGGAAAATGAAAATAGCCAGTTTATTTATAATCTTAATCAACGCCAAGATACGAATTTTAATCAAAATCGTTTAAGCAGATTTTGAGAAAACCAAATTTTTCTCTTTTCGTCCTTCAGTAAACTACCCTTAATTTTAAGTTTTTATAGACACACAGAGAGACGGCATTGCAAAGACTAATTTTTAGGGTTCGGGGGGTCATGAGACGTCGACATCCATCAACATTTCAGGTTAGTTTTTTTTTTTACGGTCGCAATACTTAAACTTTAATGTCCAAAAAGTTAAAAAAAATCATATAATTGCGTATATATTGAAAGTTATTGATTTTATTAAAATATGTTTCGAATAAAATATCTGTATTATAAATATATATACATATTTGTAATGCTAAGTAATTTCATATCTCAAATAGTTTCGGAGCTATTTAAAAAAATGTTAATTTACGCATCAGACCGGAGCCCTTAAAGCCATTTTGCCGAAATATTGAGGGTAGCCATTTTGTTTGGAATATTTATTAATGTTTATAAATGAAATTTAATCAAAATCGTTAGAGCCGATTTTGAGAAAATCGACTTTTTCTCTTTTTGCCATTCAGTAAACTACCCTTAATTTTAAGTTTTAATAGACACACAGACAGACGGCATTGCAAAGACTATTTTTAAGGGTTCGGGGGGTCATGAGACGTCGACATCCATCAACATTTCAGGTTAGTTTTTCTTACGATCGCAATACTTAAGCTTTAATGCCCAAAAAGTTAAAAATATATATATAATTGCGTATATATTGAAAGTTATTGAGTTTATAAAAATATGTTTCGAATAAAATATTTGTATTATAAATATATATACATATTTGTAATGCTAAGTAATTTCATATCTCAAATAGTTTCGGAGCTATTATAAAAAATGTTAATTTACGCATCAGACCGGAGCCCTTAAAACGATTTTGCCGAAATATTGAGAGTAGCCATTTTGTTTGGAATATTTATTAATGTTCATAAATGAAATTTAATCAAAATCGTTAGAGCCGATTTTGAGAAAATCGACTTTTTCTCTTTTTGCCCTTCAGTAAACTACCCTTAATTTTAGGGGTAGATATCCAATTCCAAAAACCCCTCGGGGCAACCCTATGAAAACCCTAGATATCAAGTTTCAGCTCAATCGGTAAAATAGTTTAGGCTCTAGTTGGAGGTACAGACAGACAGACAGACAGACAGACGGAAATTCAAAAACCACTTTTTCGGATTCAGGAAGTCATTAAACGTCAAAATTCATCAAAATCTCGAGTTCGATTTTTTTGACGATCACAATACTTTCTCTACCTGTAAGATAGAGAGAAAGTAAAAAGATGCTTCATTTTACTTACAAATGGCCCTTTGAGCACTTGAAAAATCTGTAATTGCAAACATTGATTGAAAGTCACTATGTCAACCCTTTTAGAAACAATTTCGATTTGCTTCGTTATAGGGCCTACTAACATCAATTAATCAATAGTTATCAAAGTCTCTTGATAATACTTTCTTAAGAAAAACTCCATGGCCTAAGCCCGCAAGTGCCAACTGAGTGGCCGCCGCCTCTTTGCGATGTCAAAGCCAGCATTTGCAGATAAATAGTGTCGTGTGGTCAACACAACAAACCCTCCGACCGTTGATATCAGTTTTCTAGACCAGAACTGCTACTTTTTCTATTCAAGTAGCTCCTCATTTGTCCTCACGAGGCTGAATTTGACCCCTTTACAGACCCAAGAATTAAGAATGTTATTACTGTATAATTGTCTGTTTCATGACTTATTGAAACAAACAAAAAATGATGAAATCATTATGTTTTTTGTTTCGTGGTTGTGACACCAAGATATATTATAGTGCATAAAATAATAAATTAAAATGTATTATATTCACACTTTTATCTTCTTAAAACTAGCCACACTAAATAATAACACAAACCAATGCTTTATTTTGTAACGTAGATAAATAGATATTCAAACTATTTGTTTCAAAATAAAAAGTTTTTATTTTAGACACAAGCGCATGAATACTGGTTGTATTGACGTCATCAACTAACTTAATCTCGTACTGTTCGCCATATTTAATTATAAAGTGAAGGCAACTTTTTAGAAGCTTTCGTTCGTTAGTGATTTTTATGTCAACTACAGACACCACTACCACACACAAAAAAAGAAACATCCAAAAATTCATTTTCATGATTTCATATATCAATGATTTAAAAAACGCTTAAAATAAAAATATTATTAAAACAAAATATTTTATTGTGAAAGCTATGACTGAAAAAAAATAACATACGCTCAACATATGGGTTTGAAGTTTATATTATTTGGCGTATATATACATGAAACTAGATCTTGTAACTTTTCCTGTCAGACAGGCTATTCCTAAGGAAATAAAAATGTATCTGTCCGCTACTTATGTATTAATCACACTTCATTATTTCATGTGCCACAAATCTGCTTTACCTTTTAATTCAAAAACCACTATACCGATTGAGCTGAAATTTCACATGGGCATAACTCAGACGTTCGGTTAACATATAGGATAATTAAAATTACTTATACCATTTAACCTAAAACACCAACTCCATCCCTTCTCCTTAGCACCCCTATAGTTATTCCCTGAACCTCTGGGGCAAGGGAGTTGCCTTTGTGTAGGGGGTACCCATAACCACTAGAATTCGAACCCTACCCCACCCTCCAATCACCCCCAACAGCACCCGGATGAATTTCAGTAACTTAAAAACCACTATACAAATTGAGCTGAAATTTCCCATTGGCATAACTAACACTTTCCGGTTAACATACAAATACCACTTAATCTAAGACACCAACCCCACTCCTCATCCTCTCTAGCACCCCCATACATATCTCAGGAACCACGGGGCTAGGGAGTTGCCCTTTGGCTGGGTGTACCCACGAGTTTTACAGCCAATATCATTGCTGAGGGAACTGCAGGTCTTATGGAGAAAATCAGGAAAGCTTTATCTTCGTTTTCTATCGGTCAACTGTTGCCAAATCTACTCACTTTCAGTTGTATCTGATAAGCTTATAAACCGAACGGGTAGTAAGACTTGTTGCTTAAAAAGAATGTTATGTCTGAAGATGGTGTGCTAGAGTAATAAGGAACTACTGGCAACCTCGACTAACCAGCGTTGCGAAATTTTTCTTATATTTAAGATAAGATTGACCACACAAAAAGCGAGATAATGACAACGTTGTTTCCCAATAGTTACCATGCAGTTCCTTCAGAGATGATATTCAGTGTATACATTGAACACCCGCACCCAGACGTATCTCTAGAGCCACTGTAGAGAGGGGGTTGGCTACATTATTTAACATTAAACCTTCAATACTTAACTACCCATAAACATGTGTATCCAGTCAGTTGTAAATCAAGAAACATATATATAAAACTAAATATTGACACACAGCACATAATAATAACAGAAAGTATTAACAAAATTAAAGTGACGAGCTTTACCATTTGATAAGGATGCGGGAGTTTAAATTTCCTAGATAACTTTAAATGAAGATTATGACTTTTATAAGCTATACAATAATGAATACGAAGAAGATGTGCCATTTGTTTTTGTAAAACTTCATATATTTACATAAAGTCACGTGACAAAGATGCTTAATTCACAGCCATTAATTCGCAAATCGTGGATTAAGGAAGGATGTGCCATTGTCTTTGAAAATAAAGAGTTCAAGTGCGGAAAATGCACTTAAATATTATTTTTAACATTCAATCATATACTAATTTAGACATATTTATAATCCTTGTAAAATAATAAAATAAACACTTTGAATAAATAGCTCTTTCATACAAATATCTTCACGTTTTACTAAAATGTCGGTTTCATTTCTTATTAGGTTTTATAAAACATTTTTATTTTTTTTATTTTTTAAGTCAAAATGTTTTAAATGTAATTCAGAAGATATTATTAAGAGTTATATTGGTTAAAAATATTGTATAAACATATTTTGATTAAGAATGCTTATTCGAGTTGAACTAACCCAAATATCTCCCCTTTAACCCCAACTTTATCCTGTGCACCCGCCAAATCAACTATACCTAGGATGGGTAGATTGAGGTTCAAATCTCGCTCGGGTGAACTGGAAGTGGTTTTTTCTAAATAGTTTTCCACTCTCCCTCCACGCAAAAGCGGGCTCACTTCATCTATATTCAACCTTACTGATCACTAAAATCATTAGCGTAATTAGTACTTAGGCATATAACCCGAACGGGCAGTAAGACGCGATGCTAAATAATAAATAAAAATAAACTCTGCATTACTATTTTTTATTCTGTTAGGACTACCATTTCTATATAAAGTCTTCCACTTAAATTAAAAAAACTATTTTATGGTAGTTTAGAACTATGAAAGTAAAATAAATCTTCTAATCATCATATTTAGTATAATTGATATATGCTATAAAAATTAGCAGTTTTAATCCTAGTACGCTCTTGGAAACATTGTTTGCCAACTTTGATCGGAAACTGTTGGCAAACATGGGAAATAAAATGTTTGGAAACGGTTAAAAAACATTGTTTCCCATCCAGAGTTCAGTTTAGTGAAAGATGTCTTCCGAGGAAGATTTTGCTATGGCTTGTGCTTAAAAAAAAAATTAGTGTGCTCTCTTCGAAATTGCACACGAAGGGCCTTTAACATTTTTTTCCACTTTATTCAGACAAAGTCTTTTCTTCTATTTCATTATACACATCCTGTTTTTTTACGCGATTTTCATAGTCCACGATTGTCACAACAATGTGTTTGTGGGAAATATCTCTTATAAGTTCCAGCCAGTTTCTTTTTAGTTGACCACAACATGACAAATGATGAACCAGGAACTGATGTAATCTCTGCGAACAGCAGAAACAAACTGGTCCAAGTTGTTTGTTGCCGGGAATGTTGTCAAACACATTCAGACACGTAAACATTGCTTCTTGTTTTCTTTTTTGAAAACACGACTTTTGTTTGCAAAGTATATTCAAATGTTTCCCATGTTCCATTTTTGCAGACTGTTTCCCAATTGTTTGCACTGTTTCCCAATTGTTTGCAGACTGTTTCCCAATTGTTTGCAGACTGTTTCCCAATTGTTTGCAGACTGTTTCCCAATTGTTTGCAGACTGTTTCCCAATTGTTTGCAGACTGTTTCCCAATTGTTTGCAGACTGTTTCCCAATTGTTTGCAGACTGTTTCTCAATGTTTCCCAATTGTTTGCAGACTGTTTCTCGATGTTTCTCAATTGTTTGCAAACGTTTCCCAATGTTTCTCAATTGTTTGTAACTGTTTCCCAATTGTTTGCAGACTGTTTCTCAATGTTCTCCAATTATTTGCAAACTGTTTCCCATTTGTTTGTAGACTGTTTCCCAATTGTTTGCAGACTGTTTCCCAATGTTTCCCAATTGTTTGCAGACTGTTTCTCAATGTTTCCCAATTGTTTGCACACTGTTTCCCAATTGTTTGCAGGATGTTTCCCAATGTTTCCCAATTGTTTGCAGACTGTTTCTCAATGTTTCTCAATTGTTTGCAAACTGTTTCCCAATTGTTTGCAGACTGTTTCCCATTGTTCCCCAATTATTTGCAAACTGTTTCCCAATTGTTTCCAAACGGTTTGCAAGCGATGTTTCCGGGTAGTTGTTTCCTAGTGCATACTAGGATTTACGCTAACCTAAAATGTTTTCAAAAAATAAAAACATGGTTGGCATTATTCATATCCATAAAAAAAAAGGTTATCCTAATTTAATAAAACACTGTATACCATTTATAATTTCATGATTAGCTTATTACTTTCTTTATTCGACCGATATTAATCAAACTCGATACAAAACAACTAGGCCGCTTGCTCGCTTTCAAATATCCCATGGTCCTTTGCTAGCACATTGGCGAATAAAATCAAACGAGGGGGAAAAGGGGGAAAGTCACATTACACACCTTTTCCAGGACAACGACTTTTATATCTCAAATCCCATAAAAAACCCAACAAATATTTTTTTAATTCATCCAAACTTTTTTAAATAATGTTTATATTTGGTTTGGTAAGGACTAATAAATGATAAAAATTATATCATCTTTATTTTTATTTTTATTCCCTTCTCCTTATTTGATATCGGTGTTATTATTGAGTTTACACCATCTTCAGGTCTGAGGAAAACCAATGTAATTGTAAATTAATAAAAACAATAAAATTGCAAGATTAATAAAGTTAAACATTAAAATGGAAATAGTCTAGAGAGAAGATATTTTAGGAAGTATTAATAAATAATTAAATTAACTAGCTAGTTAATTTAAGTGATTATTTATTTAATATCTTATATAATATTTTCTATTGGTTTTCCTCAGACCTTAAGATGGTGTAAACTCAATAACACCGATATCAAATAAGGAGATGGAAATTAAAAAAAGAAGATATGAATTTATCATAAGTTAAACATGACAGATACACTCTTTTAAACATTAATATCTCAATTTGAGTTAAAAGTGGTATTTCCTCCTTTTTACCTTGTACTATTCAAATACGTTCCTAATGTAATCGTGTTCCAATACAAACATTCTAAGATGCAAATTTCCCTAAAACTGAGCTCTTCTTAACTATCGCATTCCCGTTTTGGAATATTAAAATAATAGGTACACTCTAAAAGCTATTAAAGCAATCTTTCTATCTAAAAAAAAAAAGGAGCAAATTTCAATAGCCTCCTAATACTCGAATGTCTTACGGTAATCTCCCTTCCTCTATCGAGGCTAATGGTGAGATTAACCAGCTATACTGATCGCTGCTGACTCTCGTAATGGTGGTAATAACAATACTTGTTTGGCTATGAGCAGCCTGGCGGTAAAATGGGGCGAAATGACTGCATTCTCCTCGGGTAGAGTCACGTCCTATTCGACCGTAAACAAAACGAGAATCCACTGTAAGAACTAACGGGAAAACTGTTACCATTTTGTTAAAACAATGGGAACCATTACAAATATCGGGTGTGACTCGCTCTTTTTAGAGTTGTATTTCGCTAACCGCGTCTTAATACCCGTCTGGGCTATCCGCATGTAATTACGCTAGCTGGATAGGGATGAGGGGGGAAGAATTTAGAGGAAATATACCCACATTTACGTGTAGAATAAGTATTAAATACTTTTTTTTAAACACCCTTAGGATACACGGCTATGATTCGAACCACGATCTTCCCATCAAACCACCAGACTAGATGTGCCTGACATTTAATCCGCGTGTCCAGCAATGCTGGTGTATGCTGTAATGTCCCAACTTGTTTCGAAAAGGAAGGATGAGACTGCAGTTTTAATATTGTATTTGCATTTTATATTTAAATTCAGGAATTCTCTTTATTTTATAATATTATTTTTAATTATTCTTTTGCATTTTAGAATATGTAAGCCCTTCAGGCAGTTTGGAAGTAGATATATTTATTTTATTTTAAATGTACTTACTGGGTGTGTTGGACGATGAAACCAAAAGGGAAAGAACTGATTTTGAACTTAGTTTTCGTTTTAAAAGAAATACACCTTTTACTTAGTACAGAGCGGTTGCATTGTCCAGCCAACCAGAAAGCCAGAATTCAAACTACTTTCATGTGATAGGTCGAGATTGTCACGCCACTCTGGTGCAATCGTCGATGTCATCATAATTTGAAAAGACGCGAGGTAGAAACGAACTCTGACTGTTACACCAGAAAGGGACGCGCGGTGATCGGGTTGGGTGTTGCTTGTCGTCACATATTTAATTATGGTGTAGTGTACGGTGACTGGCGTAGGGACGGGTCAATTGTACAAGCTGAAGTTATAAATTGTTATAGTAATAACTCATAAAGAAATACGTTCTTATAATAAATTAATATAAAAGTGATCAAACCATATTTATTGTATAAGCGGGAATTTACTTATATGATAATCGCGTCGATAAGAGAAGCTGAGCTAGCCAGGGACAGATGTTAAGATTATAAGTCGTCGTTTCTTCAGAGTTCTTCA
The DNA here is from genome assembly GCA_033556935.1 of Timema podura. Lineage (NCBI taxonomy): Eukaryota > Metazoa > Arthropoda > Insecta > Phasmatodea > Timematidae > Timema > Timema podura. The sequence goes on along the minus strand of JAVRXN010000013.1, from coordinate 43,905,178 downwards.
ATTGGTTACCCAGCGCGGGGCGGGGTCTTTGAGAGTTTTTCAATCGGCGCGCATCAAGGGTCTTTTCTTGAGTTCTTCAATCGGCGCACATCGAGGGGCTTTTCTTGAGTTCTTCAATCGGCGCACATCGAGGGGCTTTTCTTGAGTTCTTCAATCGGCGCACATCGAGGGGCTTTTCTTGAGTTCTTCAATCGGCGCACATCGAGGGGCTTTTCTTGAGTTCTTCAATCGGCGCAATGAACTCATCGAGGGGCATTTCTTGAGTTCTTCAATCGGCGCACATCGAGGGGCTTTTCTTGAGTTCTTCAATCGGCGCGCATCGAGGGTCATTTCTTGACTTTTACAAATAAACGACCCAACGAGGGGCCCCATTATAAGATTTTAAAATGCTAGTAAAATTCTTTATAGGATAACAATCGTAATTGTTTATTGATCCAGTTGTTGCATTTTGAATCCGGGTTAGGTGGATTTTTTTTTCTAAAATAGTTTCCCCACACTACTTTCATGAAAATGCGGGTATATTTCCTCTAAGCTCTACTTCCCTCAACCCACCTCATTGGAGTAGTTAGCTAATGTGCTAGTTTCGTTTTGAACTAGACTGCCGAGGACAGGAAGATCAAGGTTCAAATCTCGCTTGGGTGAACTGGGGGTGGTTTTTCCTGAATAGATGTCCACTCTACCTCCACGCAAATGCGGGTTCACTTACTCTATATTCAACCTTACCAATTCCTAACCCATTAGCGTAGTTAGTATTTAATCGTATAACTCTAACGGGTAGTAAGACGTGGTGCTAAGTATTATTATTATTATCATCATCATCATCTACTTCCCTCGCTTATATCTGATTTTTGTAAATATATGAATATCCTGGACGGATACTAAGACGCGGTGCATACACAATAAATTAAGTGACAAGAAAGTAAGAAAATATATGCACCAGAATTTGTCTGAAGGAAGGCTTTAAAACCATTATGAGCATCATAGCTGTTTAGGTTTAACCAAACTTCCCAAGATAGTTAGGCGCTATCTTGGCCGCCAATACATTTCATGGTTGGTAAGAGTGTGGGGAGCACACACATATATATATATATATATATATATGTGTGTGTGTGTATATTGAAAATGGTGCCCCGCGCAAATTACGAGCAGCAGTTTCCCCATTTCTTTAGAGGAATGAAATATACTGTCGAGTTTAAAACTTCGGAGCACTCCATTCTCGCAACTTATAATTTGTGTGTTTCCTTTGTTGGTTTTTATTGAGAAAGTTGGACAGTTTCCGTACCTATTTTGTGTAACAGTTCTTCGTTGTTTCTTTAAAAGTTGGTTCAATAAAACTATCACGCTATTTGTGTGGTAACTTAATAGCTTTATATATATATATATATATATATATATATATATATATATAATATATTTGCTATTTGTGTGGTAACTTAATAGCTATATATATATATAGACACAAAAAAACACTTGTGATAATAGATGGATCAGATCTCTTTGAATCAATAAGTGTCCATATTGGGTGACCTGGTGGTCTAGGGGTAAGGTGTCAGACTTCCGTGCTAGGGGTCCGGGGTTCAATCCTCGGTCCCGGCACAGATTTATCTGAATGCCAAACCCTTCCTTCACCTCTGACAAGATGTGTATTAATCACAACTTGTGAATGTGAGGAATGCCAGGCCTCCACCGTGGTTCGGATTCCACGTTAAACTGTAGGTCCTCCATTTCATCTCACAATCACCCTACCATTGCACATTAGCGTAAGTGCGTATAACCCGAACGGGTAGTAAGACGCGGTGCTAATAATAATAAGTGTCCATATTTTTACTTCCTCCTTAAATCAATGTCAAGTTCATGTAACATCATTCAGATGATACATATATATATATATAATTAATAGCTATACATATATATGATTATAACTTAATGGTTATATATATATATCATCGGGACGATGTTACATGAACTTGACATTGATTTAAGAAGAGGAAGTAAAAAGATGGACACTTATTGATTCAAAGAAACCTGATCCATCTATTATCACTCATGTTTTTTTTTAGTCTCATGGACTAATGTGAGATTTAGAATCATAATAAAATGGTTTATTACATAAAATCGTCGCTATAATGGATTTCCGCTGAAAGCATAGCGAAAGGCTCTTAGCTTCAACGCAGAACGTAGTTTGTAAAATGTAATTTTACCACATAAATTGCCTATGGACATCTTAAAGAAAATAAAACGCTACTAAAACATTCGTGGTATCGTTTCGCCATCCTGTGACGTATTCCCTCCATGACTAGCACTTGTAATTGGATATTTGTAGGTCAGCAAACGATTAAAACCTTCCATTTCAACAACAAATTAGGCTTTTTAATCGCTCCGCTGCTCTTCAGTCTTTGCGCGTTATCTCGTTTTAAAACAGATGAAGCGAGATATAAATTACTAGATTTTTTTTGTGAACTCGTTGAGACGTATTTATCGTGATGCAGCACGTTAAATTGATTATCTTCCTCCCATCTCTAAGGACTGGTTACATTCCCCAGGGCGTAGTTCAAGCTATGTCGGCGAGGTTTACCCCTAGAAGTGTCAACAGTCTTGTAAAAGCGTTGCTTTGGAAGCACTGGTAGCCTTAATTGGGTGAGTGGACTATCCTAGGTAAATTGCAACTGGGCTTCAATTAATTAACCTTTCTCAATATAATTGCAATACTATCGATTTGGTGAGCAAGAAGTCTCAAGTCCTATGAAAATATTACATTTTAGTTAAACCATGTTTGAGTACAAAATAACTTCGCCTCAAGAAACAGTCCATGTTATGACAAACTCAAACCAAAAGAGGTACTTGATCGTCTGCATTGGTGGGCACGCGAACTAAACGTCAAGGTCGTATAGTTTAGTTTGTCATTATGGAGAGGTCAAGGCTCCAATCCCGTCCGGGTGTACTGAGAGGTTTTGTCCCTTACTAATTTCTCTTCTCTCCCCTTCACCTCAAACGCGGATACGTTTTAATTAAATTCGGCCTTCCTTATCTTTAGACGATTATTATTAAATCATTTAACTCCTGATACAAAGCATAGGGCCGCAACAAATCTTTCCACTCCAGCTGTTCCTTCGTTGTGTTTCTGTGATAGGATAATTTCAAGCTCACCCACCCCACGGATTTCTACGAGCGAGTGAGAAAGAACTTACTAAGTTTTCCTAAAAGGTATTTTTACATACATTTCAGGGTCTATACATGCCACAATCGACATGGGACCGACGGCTTTACTTACCCTCCGAAGGAAGCTGTGCTACGGATTTTTATCACTCAGTAAATATTCGTTGACTACGTCCTGGGTTTGAACCAACGAACATCTGGTTCTATGGCAAGCACTTCCTACCACACTAGTTTAATTAAATTCTGATAACCGTATGGGTAGTAAGACCATATTTATGCTTGCTATTCCATACAACCATACCCGGGAACGTCTAAAAAATAACTAAAATTAAACACAGTCCACATAAAATATAATTATCTGTATATTCTCCTGTAATGATTTAATAAACTTATATAAAGTTTTCTACAATGTATTCTTACCCTCCAGATTCAAAGGTAAAACATGTTACCTGTGTGTTCTAATATATTTGATTATTTATCCTAGCAAACATTTAAATATAACAAACACCGATTCAAATTTTAATTCAAATCCTAAAGTTGGTTTGACCAAGATTTAACTTTAGTCTAGTGCTTAGGGTCCAATTCTCCTTTGGTTAGAATACAATGTTCGCCTTAAAAAGAAAAACCTCAACAACCCCTATACACACCAACAAATCTAACTGAAATGAACTAATTTAAAACGACAGAACTGAATGAATGTACCTCACTTATTTAAATTGTTGTTACCTCTACTGTAATTTTAAGCTCCCATTCACCACGACTTGAATAATTGAACGCTTGTTTTATAGTTCGAGCGGACCAAATTTACCTCTCTCCTCTTGCCAAGGCGAACAAATTATTGTGTATCAGCCATGGAATTGAATTGTCTGTTCATCTCGAAGGTTAATTAACGTATATCCTAAAAAAAAATCTTTTTTACTCTGCGCTGTATCAGCTTTTATATATTTTATTGACGTATTTAGATTGTAGCTGAGTAGCGAGCACAATTCAAGCCCTACCTCTTCCCATTCCAGGCCAACGTGTACGCTACACCATTTTATCCTGTACATCACTGACTACGAATGCGTCCATAAAAAAAAATCTGCCTGCAAAGGATGATATATGGGTGAATAATAGAAACGACGGTTAGTTATAATTATGATTGAGTGTTGACTAAAACAAGGGAGATTTTCCGATTCTATCTCAAGGGTATTCAATAAAGTTGTTCTTTCCCCCTCCATCATTCGAGGATGAGCTACGTAGGGCGATATCGTCAATACAAGCTCAAATACTTTGGATAGTGTAGCATCTTGCATGTGTTTTTATCAATAGGGTACCTCATAGTTCCAGTTTATTCAAGACCTTGTGGCTATTTTGACCAACTTTCAAGATTATGTCCACAACTTTGTCGCTGAACCATGCTTTATCGATTTCACCTTTCCCGTTATTGTGTTCGTCATGACACAGAACTTTCAAGGTTATGTTTACAACTATGGCGTTAGCTGTGACTTTATTTTAATCCTTCCCGATCTGGCTTGTTTCACTATCGGAGTAATTTCTATTTCGATTTCTAGAAGAGATCTCTTGGAGACTGGATTTGTTTCATCCCCTGTTCTTGAGTGTTCCATTTCTAGAAGAGAGCTCTTGGAGACTGGATTTGTTTCATCCCTGTTCTTGAGTGTTCCATTTCTAGAAGAAAGCTCTTGGAGACTGAATTTGTTTCATCCCCTGTTCTTGAGTGTTCCATTTCTAGAAGAGAGCTCTTGGAGACTTGATTTGTTTCATCCCCTGTACTCGAGTGATCCATTTCTAGAAGAGAGCTCTTGGCGGCTGAGTTTGTTTCATCCCCTATGCTCGAGTGTTCCATTTATAGAAGAGATCTCGTAGAGACTGGATTTGTTTCATCCCCTGTTCTTGAGTGTTCCATTTCTAGAAGAAAGCTCTTGGAGACTGGATTTGTTTCATCCCCTGTTCTTGAGTGTTCCATTTCTAGAAGAAAGCTCTTGGTGGCTGAGTTTGTTTCATCCCCTATGCTCGAGTGTTCCATTTATAGAAGAGATCTCGTAGAGACTGGATTTGTTTCATCCCTGTTCTTGAGTGTTCCATTTCTAGAAGAAAGCTCTTGGCGCTGAGTTTGTTTCATCCCCTATGCTCGAGTGTTCCATTTCTAGAAGAGATCTCATAGAGACTGAATTTGTTTCATCCCTGTTCTTGAGTGTTCAATTTCTAGAAGAGAGCTCTTGGAGACTGGATTTGTTTCATCCCCTGTTCTTGAGTGTTCCATTTCTAGAAGATAGCTCTTGGAGACTGGATTTGTTTCATCCCTGTTCTTGAGTGTTCCATTTCTAGAAGAGAGCTCTTGGAGACTGGATTTGTTTCATCCCTGTTCTTGAGTGTTCCATTTCTAGAAGAGAGCTCTTGGAGACTGGATTTGTTTCATCCCCTGTTCTTGAGTGCTCCATTTCTAGAAGAAAGCTCTTGGAGACTGGATTTGTTTCATCCCCTGTTCTTGAGTGTTCCATTTCTAGAAGAGAGCTCTTGGAGACTGGATTTGTTTCATCCCCTGTTCTTGAGTGATCCATTTCTAGAAGAGAGCTCTTGGAGACTGGATTTGTTTCATCCCCTGTTCTTGAGTGTTCCATTTCTAGAAGAGATCTCTTGGAGACTGGATTTGTTTCATCCCCTGTTCTTGAGTGTTCAATTTCTAGAAGAGAGCTCTTGGAGACTGGATTTGTTTCATCCCCTGTTCTTGAGTGTTCCATTTCTAGAAGAAAGCTCTTGGAGACTGGATTTGTTTCATCCCCCAGTGAAGCTGACCTTCCAATCAACAGCAATACAGTTCATGGTGATCCTGGAGCCCTAGACTATTTGACTACCATTGCGGATAAAGCTAGCTGTTAATTTAATTATATGAGTATAAGACCCGCAGCGGTGGGCACGTGATCTAAATATCGATCCCATTTTGTTGGCTTTTCTGATGAAGGGAATGTTGAGGTTCCAATCCTCTCCGAGTTTATTAAGAGTGGTTTTTTTCTAAATGGTTTCCCTCTCTACCTCCATGTCACTGCGGGATGTCCTATAAATTATACCACCCCCATCTCAACCACATTAACGTAGTTAATATAATATGCTTGTAACGCGAACTGTTAAAATTAAAAAATAATTAGTACCTAGACCGTCCGCCACGAACGTGAGCGGGTTGGTCGTGGTTTATGTAGAAACTGATTCAACACAGAGGCTCAACCTAAACATATACATTTTAATGACCGTCATAATTACGGGAATTAACTTGCCCGTATTAAATATTAATTTGGTAAAGTAGCAGTGGAATGGTGAGTCTGGCTACGGGTATGGTTCTGGTGAGCTGGTGGCGGTTTGGGGAGCAGATTTGTTATTGATATATCTGCAAGGAAAGGGCGAAAGGCTGAGCTAAACTGTCACGCCCGTAACTCACTCTGTCTTCACGTACCTACCTACTACACTCTCTCTCTCTCTCTCTCTCACACACACACACACACACACACAATGTAGCTTTCCCAGCTCTTTCTTCCACCCACATTATTTCCCCTCTTACTCTGTAAGTATACTCAGTGTCACATAAACTGAGAACACATTTCCCATTACGGATGACTTGTTTTGGCTAAGCTTGGAACTAGGTCTAGTTTTTCTCCAATTCATTTCTTTAGTGCGTTGAAGTCTGGCTACTTAGCTCAGTCGGTAGTGCGTACCTCCACAAAGCTAACGGTACAGTTTTTTTTACTTTCGATTCAACTTAAATTTATCAAATTGGGTGAAATTGAGATGACCTGTTTCACAATGATGGCGCCGATGGAAATGGACGTTGAGATTTCTTACATAACAAAGCTAATTTTTAAAGTATGTGCTAGCATAATCATTTAAGTCAGAATATAAACACTAAATAGCCTACATTTTTAAATAACTGTTTATATTTTTTAAATATCTCATATAAAATATAGTTAGTGGCATTTCTAAATAGAACAAATAGATTTAGTCTGGTGGCATCAATAAAAGTTTTTATGACTTATCTCTACTAGTGGACACCCCGTTTACCCTGAAAGATGGTAAGTAGCCTTACCCTGGCTGATTACACTATGGGCCTCTCTTATAAGCTACACCATAGTTTAACTTGGCAAGGTAAGGGCCCCGGTGACCAGTTGTCGCCGTGATCAAAAGACAAAGCGTCCGCCGTCCTGCTGCGCGGTCATGTATAGCGACCAGGCCACGCCAGCCATTTTTTCTTTTTTTCTCACTGAGAAAATGAACGCTGAGCAAGTGACAGCATGTTGGTAATTGTCGAGAAAACGGAGAAACAGAAGGAAGAAGAGATTCTGGGTGCATCCTATGTTACAAACGCGCGATGAGAAGGGATTGTTTGCAAGATTTTATCAAGATCTTATAGCAATATGAATAAATGTTTTTTTAGTCATACAAGGATGTATAGTATACACTATCCTTTGCTTGCATTGCAAGACTTAATTAAATAAATGGTACGGCAGACCGCACAGACTTTCTCTCTCTTTCTATAAACTCGTAAGATTTCTGAACGGAATAATGTACATTGTATCATCACCACTCCACATAAGAACACGCATAAAATAATATACAATGATATATAATCAATGAGAAAAGAGGCGCATCTTTGTCCACCTAAGAGCATTTCAAACAGTTTAATGTCTTCCACAAGGGTCAACACTTCGTATTAAAATTTCGATTTCTGGTTAAAATTTTAACATTTTATATGGTGTTGCAGATCTTCAAGTCATCGCATTGATATTTAATTATTCATTTATACATTTTGACCAATAAAAAATGTAAATATTGACTATTGAGTCTAAAATGGAGATAGATAATTACTGTGCAAACATTTCTCCTAAGAGATTTAAGGAAAAATAACATACTATTTTAGATACTTATATTTAACTACTCTATGGCATTGGAGAATTATTGCGTTAAGACTTAAGTAGTATATGTTTACAACTAAAGCTCACAAAATTGTATTAATATATTTGCAAATATATCAGAAACTGTTGCTTTTATAAAAATATATGTCAAATAAAAGTTTTTTATTTCTAATAGTCCTACAATTTTGCAATGATAAGTTGTTTTAGTTTCTCAAATAGTTGTGGAGATACGGAAATTAACGCTTCTGTAATGTACCCTAAAAATCATTTTCATAGGAAAATGAAAATAGCCAGTTTATTTATAATCTTAATCAACGCCTAGATACGAATTTTAATCAAAATCGTTTGAGCGGATTTTGAGAAAACCAAATTTTTCTCATTTCGCCCTTCAGTAAACTACCCTTAATTTTAAGTTTTTATAGACACACAGACAAACGGCATTGCAAAGACTATTTTTTAGGGTTCGTGGGGTCATGAGACGTCGACATCCATCAACATTTCAGGTTAGTTTTTTTTTCGGTCGCAATACTTAAACTTTAATGTCCAAAAAGTTAAAAAATTCATATAATTGAGTATAGATTGAAAGTTATTGATTTTATAAAAATATGTTTCGGATAAAATATCTGTATTATAAATATATATATACATATTTGTAATGCTAAGTAATTTCATATCTCAAATAGTTTCGGAGCTATTTAAAAAAATGTTAATTGACGCATCAGACCGGAGCCCTTAAAGCCATTTTTCCGAAATATTGAGGGTAGCCATTTTGTTTGGAATATTAATTAATGTTTATAAATGAAATTTAATCAAAATCGTTAGAGCCGATTTTGAGAAAATCGACTTTTTCTCTTTTCGCCCTTCAGTAAACTACCCTTAATTTTAAGTTTTAATAGACACACAGACAGACGGCATTGCAAAGACTATTTTTTAGGGTTCGGGGGGTCATGAGACGTCGAAATCCATCAACATTTCAGGTTAGTTTTTTTTACGATCGCAATACTTAAGCTTTAATGTCCAAAAAGCTAAAAATATATATATAATTGCGTATAGATTGAAAATTATTGATTTTATAAAAATATGTTTCGAATAAAATATTTGTATTATAAATATATATACATATTTGTAATGCTAAGTAATTTCATATCTCAAATAGTTTCGGAGCTATTATAAAAAATGTTAATTTACGCATCAGACCGGAGCCCTTAAAGCCATTTTGCCGAAATATTGAGAGTAGCCATTTTGTTTGGAATATTTATTAATGTTCATAAATGAAATTTAATCAAAATCGTTAGAGCCGATTTTGAGAAAATCGACTTTTTCTCTTTTTTCCCTTCAGTAAACTACCCTTAATTTTAGGGGTAGATATCCAATTCCAAAAACGCCTCGGGGCAACCCTATGAAAACCCTAGATATCAAGTTTCAGCTCAATCGGTAAAATAGTTTAGGCTCTAGTTGGAGGTACAGACAGACAGACAGACGGAAATTCAAAAACCACTTTTTCGGATTCAGGAAGTCATGAAACGTCAAAATTCATCAAAATCTCGAGTTCGAATTTTTTGACGATCACCATACTTTCTCTACCTGTAAGATAGAGAGAAAGTAAAAAAGTATTATTGTATATTTGGATGGCCTTATGCCAGAGTGAACTATCTCCAAAAATAGACATATTTAGTTTTTTATGTGATCCTGTTCAGAATTTTGTCCTCTTTCTTATGCCATAGTGCACTATGTCGTACGCCAACAAGAGACTAAACAGTAACATAATTTGGTTTTGCCATGAGATTGGTAATGCTGTATGCTATTCAACTTTGAAGTTGTTTTTTTGAAAAACATTTGTTTTGGCTGATAGTTCACTATGGTTAAAGGCCATCCATTTGAAAAACACACTCACTTTACAAACCACACTGATAAACTTATCACGAGTGATGTCTGAAGACGACTGGCCATTATTGTTTCAACTACCAGCTACTACCAACTACCTTTCATCTAATCATGTGTAAACATTCGGTCGCAGTGACTGAAGGCTGGTCGTCTGCACGCTGTCCGTTATCCCATTGGCCACCGCTACTGATTGGTTATGCCCGTTGTCCCACCCATCACCTATAAGCATTCTCACTTAGCGTGGACCCTTCTTTCTTTTAAAGTAAACGGAGAATACATATTCTCTGCCCCTCGCAGACATAATCTCTTGCAAATTCAGATCCAGGCAGGAGTCCCTAAAGCCTCCTCTATAACACCGCCTCTTTGCTCTTCACCGTCTTTTTGTTTGTTCCTCCATCATTTTATCCCACTATTCTTCATACACACACACACACCACACACACACACACACACACACACACACACTATCCACCCTTCACCCCATAACCTTCCCCCCCTCCATCCACCTCCCTCACATACACTACCATTTTCATATTTGGAACTACGCCAACTTCATGGGTGAACGAATACTGGAAGAAATATAAGTCTAAAGAAAAACCTGACTAATCTCAGATTATTTCTATACATTTTTACTATTATTTGTACTATAGTGTTACTGGGGGTCTTCATAGACAGGGTCAGGAGATCGGTTAGCGCTCTCGACTCTTGATTTAAAGGCAGGACCAGCCAGCTATATAGGGAATGTTTTGGGTTATTTCCGACACAGTATAGTTTTCTTTCTTCAGACGAATTCTGGCTGAGATTTTAACTACTACCCTCATTGTCCTGTTACCTTGGTTAAATGTTTAGTCGCTAATAGTACTGCCTCCAAGCGTGATTGTAAAGTCAAATAAATATTTACCAGTTTTTTTCAAAACTATTTGAGAATGACCTAGTGTTTTAGTTTGCAAGAAGCCACAGTAATATAGTGGGGTTTTTTTCTTTGTCACGTCATGTACCCGTACGAGCTACAGATTTACACATTTTGATTACTTTAATGGGATAAAGGTCAACCTCGGTGGTCTTGGGGTAAATTGCTCGCATCAGGAACCGATGTTTGCGAGTTCAAACCCAGCGGAGTTAACGTATTTTTCTTGAGCAATAAAAATATGTAGCACAACTTCCTTGTTAGAGGAAGTAAAGCCGTTGGTCCCATGTCAATTGTGGCTTGTGAAAGAACCCTGGAAGGTATGTGTAAATACCTTTCACGGGAAAATCGGAAGATTCTTTCACACACGCTCATAGCAAATTCAGCGTGTAGCGGAACGGGGAAACACCACACTTCCTGAACTCCCCTAGTACATGGGATTTATACCAGATAGTGCAGTTAATACTAACCAGCTGAAGGGCTAAGTGCATGTCCAGCTCCAGATGGATAAAAATCTCATCAAACCAACTTGAGCGTTGTTGACTTAAGAAGACGAATGAGGCAAGATGAGGATGGTAGGAACCAGAGAAAATGTAGCCAACATTCACTTTGAAGGAGAGTGGGACGGTACTTAGGGGAAAAACACATTTAGTACACCAGGCTATAATTCGGACCCTGACCTCCTCGTCTCCGTCAAACCAGACCATATTAGGGGATTCCCTTAAGGTGCGAGTGCAGGGAACGCGAGAAAAATGTGTTTTTTCAGTTTTTATAGCATTTTTTTTTGCCAAAATGAATAAAAATATTCCTCCAGTAGAAACAGAAGAGAATTTTCTTGACATGGGGATATTAACAGTTGAATATCTGTCAAAAGTGTCCTGGAATTTAATGTCAACTATTTACTTATTACTCAGAAAATATTAATTGTATGAAATATTATTTAAATAAAATTTATTTATATGTATATTTAAGAGTTCTAGAACTTTTCAACGATAAGTTATTTTGTATTTAAAGAGTTGAGGAAATATGATCATAATTAGAAATATAAGCTTACGGAAAGTAGCCTACCCTTAAATTAATTTTCTTTGTAGTATTAAACGGTAGCTAGATTCAATTTTTAATCAAATTTTTTATAGATTTTGAGAAAATCAATTTTTATATTTTCGCCCTTAAATAAAGCATCCTTAATTTTAGGGTTAGATATTTAATTCCATAAATGATAACCCTAGATACCAAGTTTTAGTCTGATTGCTAAAATGATTTCGACACAAGTCTCAGTAATAGACAGACAGCATTGCAAAAAAAAAAACTTTTTTTTGGGAGGGGGGGTTTAAGGTTATGTTTACATGATTAAAAATCTCTAATTAAAGTTTTTTTGACATTCATAAAATTTTACTTCTCTGAGGGGTTGCGAAAAAGTAAATATTAGCTAATTATTTATTTGCATCTTAACTTCTTTAAATGAGTTAAATTAAACTTACAAAATTAAGTCAGAATTATTGTTTGAGCTGTTTAAAAAAAGTATATATTTTTAGCTTAATTACCTTGCCATTTTATTATTTTTTTGTTTTTCACATTCATCAAGCACTACTAAAGAGCAGGGATAATCTTAAATATTAAATTTTAGGGGGTGTGAGGGCCCCAAAAGTTTAGGATATACAGCTGTAAATAGACATACATAGTAATTTATAAAAAAAATGGCATAACGAAAATAACTTTTTTGGAATTTGTGGCACATAAATATTACATTTTTGAAAAAAAAAATCTTAAGTTATATTTTTACTTTCTCTCTATCTTACAGGTAGAGAAAGTATGGTGATCGTCAAAAAAATCGAACTCGAGATTTTGATGAATTTTGACGTTTCATGACTTCCTGAATCCGAAAAAGTGGTTTTTGAATTTCCGTCTGTCTGTCTGTCTGTCTGTCTGTACCTCCAACTAGAGCCTAAACTATTTTACCGATTGAGCTGAAACTTGATATCTAGGGTTTTCATAGGGTTGCCCCGAGGGGTTTTTGGAATTGGATATCTACCCCTAAAATTAAGGGTAGTTTACTGAAGGGAAAAAAGAGAAAAAGTCGATTTTCTCAAAATCGGCTCTAACGATTTTGATTAAATTTCATTTATGAACATTAATAAATATTCCAAACAAAATGGCTACTCTCAATATTTCGGCAAAATGGCTTTAAGGGCTCCGGTCTGATGCGTAAATTAACATTTTTTATAATAGCTCCGAAACTATTTGAGATATGAAATTACTTAGCATTACAAATATGTATATATATTTATAATACAAATATTTTATTCGAAACATATTTTTATAAAATCAATAATTTTCAATCTATACGCAATTATATATATATTTTTAGCTTTTTGGACATTAAAGCTTAAGTATTGCGATCGTAAAAAAAACTAACCTGAAATGTTGATGGATTTCGACGTCTCATGACCCCCCGAACCCTAAAAAATAGTCTTTGCAATGCCGTCTGTCTGTGTGTCTATTAAAACTTAAAATTAAGGGTAGTTTACTGAAGGGCAAAAAGAGAAAAAGTCGATTTTCTCAAAATCGGCTCTAACGATTTTGATTAAATTTCATTTATAAACATTAATAAATATTCCAAACAAAATGGCTACCCTCAATATTTCGGCAAAATGGCTTTAAGGGCTCCGGTCTGATGCGTCAATTAACATTTTTTAAAATAGCTCCGAAACTATTTGAGATATGAAATTACTTATCATTACAAATATATATATATATTTATAATACAGATATTTTATCCGAAACATATTTTTATAAAATCAATAACTTTCAATCTATACGCAATTATATGAATTTTTTAACTTTTTGGACATTAAAGTTTAAGTATTGCAACCGTAAAAAAAACTAACCTGAAATGTTGATGGATGTCGACGTCTCATGACCCCCCGAACCCTAAAAATTAGTCTTTGCAATGCCGTTTGTCTGTGTGCCTATAAAAACTTAAAATTAAGGGTAGTTTACTGAAGGGCGAAAAGAGAAAAATTTGGTTTTCTCAAAATCTGCTCAAACGATTTTGATTAAAATTCGTATTTAGGCGTTGATTAAGATTATAAATAAACTGGCTATTTTCATTTTTCTATGAAAATGATTTTTAGGTTACATTACAGAAGTGTTAATTTCCGTATCTCCACAACTATTGGAGAAACTAAACAACTTATCATTGCAAAATTGTAGGACTATTAGAAATAAAAAACTTTTATTTGACATATATTTTTATAAAAGCTACAGTTTCTGATATATTTGCAAATATATTAATACAATTTTGTGAGCTTTAGTTGTAAACATAAACTACTTAAGTCTTAACGCAATAATTCTCCAATGCCATAGAGTAATTAAATATAAGTATCTAAAAAAGTATGTTATTTTCCCTTAAATCTCTTAGGAGAAATGTTTGCATAGCAATGATCTATCTCCATTTTAGACTCAATAGTCAATATTTACATTTTTTATTGGTCAAAATGTATAAATGAATAATTAAATATCAATGCGATGACTTGAAGATCTGCAACACCTTATAAAATGTTAAAACTTTAACCAGAATCGAAATTTTAATACGAAGTGTTGACCCTTGTGGAAGACATTAAACTGTTTGAAATGTTCTTAGGTGGACAAAGATGCGCCTCTTTTCTCATTGATTCTATATCATTGTATATTATTTTATGCGTGTTCTTATGTGGAGTGGTGATGATACAATGTACATTATTCCGTTCAGAAATCTTTCGAGTTTATAGAAAGAGAGAGAAAGTCTGTGCGGTGCGCCGTACCATTTATTTATATTACAATATAATGTTAGAGAAAGTAAATATGATCTCATTGGAACATTGAAGATTAATAATGTGAGCCACACAACAATGAAATAAAAAGAATAAATTCTAAAACAATTTGAAAAATTGTCGTTCAGTGTCATAAATAAATAATACATTTGTAGTTTTAACATTTTATTTTAATTGCTTATTCATTAAAATGGATTGTACAAATAAGTCTTCATGAAGATCTAGTTAAAATAAAACTGGTGTTGACCTTAAATAGAAAACATTAAAAGTGAATTTTAAAAATGTGAATCAATGATGGGCAGGGGAAAATATTGTTTCGAGAGCGTAGGCGCTGTGTGTATGTAATAGCGGAAGGAGTAATAGAATAAGCAGTTTAGTAAGGTCAAGTCATGTTGTCTGGGACTGTCAATTCTATTAGATATTATCAATAACCGCCTTTGTGATCTAGTGGTCAGAGTTCCTGGCTACAGATACATGAGTCCCGGGTTTGATCCTCGGCGCTTTCATAATTCTAGACTGCCGATGACAGGGAGTTCGGGGTTCGAATCCCGGTCGAATGTACTGAGGGTGGTTTTCTAAAATTGTTTTCCACTCTCCCGCCACGCAAATGCAGTTACACTTCCTCTGAATGCAACCTCTCTCATCCTCATCGCATTAGTGTAATTAGTATATTCTAGTTGAATGCCCGTTCTTCGCACGGAATATTGTATTGTTATTTATTTTTGGATGAAAATGAGGAATTTTTGTTTAAAGGTTAATGGCACGGTTCTTAGCGCTACCCGAAAAACACTGCGAGGAGGTGACCATGTATCGTTTCTCATGGGGAGTTTTACTTTCGGCAGGCCCCCTTGCCTACTGCCTGGGGCGTTATCAGTTGAAGGCTTATGGACAGACCTCCCCCACCACTCCCCACCACCACACACCACCACGGGCAGGGCCCTCTCATTTACACAGACACTATAAACACCACAAAATTCAGCGAAATATAAACTACAGACTTCTACCATCTCTTAGAGTTGCATTTTAAAACGTAATTACTTATTTTAATTAATTGTCTGTATTCATTTTTTTCCACGCCTTAGAAGCATCTACGGGGTTAAAAATAATGTCTATATTTTTTCGAAAGTATTATTAGAACAAACTTATCGGATTATTACCCTCTAAACGCTTAAAAAGAGTTTATATTATTATTATTATTATTTAGCACCGCGTCTTACTACCCGTTCGGGTTATACGCTTAGGTACTAATTACGCTAATGGATTAGGAATTGGAAGGGTTGAATTTAGAGGAAGTGAACCCGCATTTGCGTGGAGGGAGAGTGGAAAACCATTTAGGAAAAACCACCCCCAGTTCACCCGACCGAGATTCGAACCTCGATCTCCCCGTCCTCGAAGAGTTTATAAAGCAATATTGTTGATTAGGGTAGCAACCACGATTTCACCCCCTTAATCACAAAATATCGGAATGAAACAACTTTATTTTTCCTAATTAGCTTATAAGGAACACCTGTGCCAAATTTCAGCCCTCTAGCTTCGTGGGAAGTGTGAGAATTAGTGATGAGTTAGTCAGTCAGTCAGTCAGTCAGTCAGTCAGGGCTTTCACTTAAAAAACTGATAATACAGAAAAATGTAATCAATCTGGGAAGCAAAAAGAAAAATGTGTTTTAAAAGGCCTTCTTATAAAAGTTGGGGTGTATTTAAATCTGGCATTAGACCAGCTATTGTCTCGAAGCCCGATTGTATGTTCTAAAAGTCCTTCCTATGAAAGTGAGAGTATATTTAACTGTGGAGTTAGACCAGCTATTGTCTGGAAGCCCGATTGTATGTTCTAAAAGTCCTTCCTATGAAAGTGAGAGTGTATTTAACTGTGGCATTAGACCAGCTAGTGTCTCGAAGCCCGATTGTATGTTCTAAAAGTCCTTTCTATGAAAGTGAGAGTGTATTTAACTGTGGCATTAGACCAGCTAGTGTCTCGAAGCGCGATTGTATGTTCTAAAAGTCATTTCTATGAAAGTGAGAGTGTATTTAACTGTGGCATTAGACCAGCTAGTGTCTCGAAGCCCGATTGTATGTTCTAAAAGTCCTTCCTATGAAAGTGAGAGTGTATTTAACTGTGGCATTAGACCAGCTAGTGTCTCGAAGCCCGATTGTATGTTCTAAAAGTCCTTTCTATGAAAGTGAGAGTGTATTTAACTGTGACATTAGACCAGCTAGTGTCTCGAAGCCCCCACTCTGGCTGATGGACATTCTTCCTGTAGAGAACATTGCGGTTTTATGCGCAGCTCCGGACTGTGCCAGCCAGATGGGTGATTAGAGCGGCGGGATGGGCGTGTTTTCATCACAGAAAAGATCGTAAACCTTTGTAAAGTGTTGCAGAGACCGCAGTTTGCTCCTCTTAATACGATTCCTCTTTGGGATCTCACGTTCAAGGGATGAGCGCAACCAGATTTAACATCAAACAAATGAACCGCGACAGGGCGGAATGTCTTCTTTATCTGCAATAATGTCACTCACTTATTTTAGCAGGGGAAAATAGGTTTTTCTTATTATTTAACGCGTATTTTGTTCAAAACAAAACATTATGAGTTGAATTTAAACTTTATGACAACATTTTTAGCATCAATTTTATTCTAAGAAGGTAAAAGTTGGTAGAAATATGCGTCCGTTAAGTTCCCCTCGAACCCCTATCTCTCTCCCCCCACACACTCTTACTTTTAAATATTCATCTTTCTGTGATTGCAATCGTTTGTTCTTAGTTTGTATCGGATTTTTTCGCAAACATTCTCGTTTGTTCAGTTTAGATAGGCCCACAAATGATATGTTTACATTGGTGGGAGGGGGGCTAGCTTCACAATAGATCTCCCTCTCCCCCATTTTTAAAAATTGACATTTTTATGGTTGCACTCGTTTGTCCCTCAAATGTTCAGAAAGATCCGTGCCCCTGCCCAGCATTTATTCAAAAAATTACACTTTTTATATATTTTATTTTTATTTTAACTAGACATCGGACTTGTTTTATATAGAGTCACACGCACGCTTCGGAGAGAGAAGTATTGTGATCGTAAAAAAAAAAAATCAACCTTAAGATATTGTTAAATGTCGAAATTTCATAACTCCCTGAAACCGAAAGGATGGTTTTCACGATGCCGCCTGTCTATCTCGAACTAGAGCCGAAACAATTTTACCGTTTGGGCTAAAACTTGGTATGTGGAGTTTTCATAAGTTCCCATCAATTAGTGTTTGGAATTTATATATCTAACCCTAAAATTAAGGGTAGTTTACTGAAGGGTAAAAAGAGAGAAAATCGATTATAAAAGTTAACTATGATGATTTTGATTAAATTACCCGCCTAGGTGGCGTAGTTGGCTAACGCGCTAGTCGTGTTGAGCTCGACCGCCGAGGACGGGGAGATTGAGGTTCGAATCTCGGTCGGGTGAACTGGGGGTGATTTTTCCTAAATGGTTTTCCACTCTCCCTCCACGCAAATGCAGGTTCACTTCCTTTAAATTCACCCCTCTCAATTCCTAATCCATTAGCGTAAATAGTACTTAAGCGTATAACCCGAACGGGTAGTAAGACGCGCTGCTAAGTATTATTATTATTATTGATTAAATTAATATTCAGTCATGGTTTAATATTACAAACAAAATAGAAATTTTTATTTCCCCATGAAAATTACTTTAATGGTACGTTCATAAACAGAAATTTCCAATTTTGATCATATATCCGCAACTCTTTGAAATACGAAATAACTTAACGCTGTTAGGATGTAGTACTATTAAAAATAAAAATATTTTCTTAAAAATATTAATTTTCATGAAACCACTAGATTTTTAGTTTAAGCAAATGTAAATGAAAAAATGAGAGAAAGTCTGTGCAGTACAACATACCATATTTTTTTTTCAAACCAATTCAAAAATTATAGACTTTCCAAACCTGTACATACTATACATAAAATATATCATATACAGACAACGTCAGACATATACTCCACTTTCCTTACGAGTGGACAATTCTGAATACTACAAGGATTTACTGTCAGACACCTTAGCATAGTCAGTAGCGTGTCTGTCCATTGAACTAAGGGTCCCTGGTTTGATTCCCCAGCATGGCCGAAAAATTTACTATTGTTGAAATGTGGGTTTGCCCTTTCATAGTGAGGAATTAACGTCCGGGGACTGGATGTTGTGCCTGTACTAGTCTTGAGTTAGATTATAAGGTAGTGGAAAATTTATGGTTTGAATAAAAACCTGACCCAGGTCATAGGTTGGAAACAGTGATGGATTTTAAAAAAAAATACTAGATTTACTTTCACGTGTGCATACGTCAAGTCATGTGATCTGCAACTGTTAGACTACTTTTGATAGATATTATCAATGCCTACGAAATAACACTAATTATAAATTAAAATGGCATCAATGTTGGTCGCAAAATATATGTTAGTTATTTTCTAATAGGTGCTGTTATTTTTTTATATACATACAGACGAGTAAAACAATAATTTTAAAGACATATATATTTTTAAATTCACTAATGCTTTCTCCATATTGAAATAAATAAGAAAGTAAAACAGCTTATAAATTAATGGTCAAAGGCAATTACTGATTTGTAATACACATATTAGTGAAAGTTAGTATGAATCGTACATTTTATATTTACGAAGAATCGGGATATATAAACATTGATTTTTATAGGAAGCCCACTTACGATCACTTCCCGCCATTGTGGCAACATGAGTTTCAATTTTTCAAAAAACTGTCTTCGTATGAAAATCAGATTGTACTAATACTGTATGGGGTATAAACATCGACTCTTGGAAACGCAACTCACCTGGAAGTGAAGATAGAGGGAGCTGCTTACTGCGGTGGAAAAATCTTCACACCGCTTTGAAGTTTCGTATGGGCATAACCCAAGAAAAATTCAAAATAAATATTGAAAAATATGTTTTTATATATACTATTGGCAACTTCTAAGTACCTATTTTTAGATATAAGTAAATTAAATTTTCTAGAGCCTTTTCTAGAATAATTAATATTTGGTGTTATATTTCACTTCTATACCTATCTTTTCCTTTTTTTTTTATCATATCCATTACTGTTTCCAGCCTGTGGCCTGGGCCACTTTTTATTCTTTTATTTAGCACCACGTCTCACTAACCGTTCGAGCTAAAAGCCTAAGTACTAATTACGCTAATGGGTTAGGATTTGGGAAGGTTGAATACAGAGGAAGTGAACCCGCATTTCCGTGGGGGGAGAGTGGAAAACCATTCAGGGAAAACCACCCCCAGTTCACCCGAGCGAGATTCGAACCAAAATCTCCCCATTCTCGGCAGTCTAGCTCAACAAGAAATTAGCGCACTAGTTAACTACGCCATCCAGGTGGGCCACTTTTTTATTCAAGCCATATGTTTTCCACTACCGGCTTGTTGAGTCTGTCGTAGCTCCATATGCCTTATAATCTAACTTAAGACTAGGAAAAGCACAACATCCAGTCCCCGGACGTTAATTTATCACTGTGAAAGGGTAAGCCCACATTTTCACCAATGATACATTTTTCTGCCATACCAGGAATCGAAACCGGGACCCTAAACTCAGTAGACAGACACGCTACCGACTGAGCTATGGTGTAGGATATCTATGCCTATCTAAATATTAAAAGTATGAACATAAATATTTTAAGATGTAGGCACGCCTTCGAAAAATATCAGCGTTACTCCAGATTAAGATTTTTTATCGCCATTGCCTGCCTTAGATAGTTTATCTATGTAGCAAAATTTTCAAAATAGTCATTTATGTTCAAATTGTACAGCATTTTTTAACATGTTTTATTCTTTTTTTTTTTCAAAACTACGTGCTATGTATCGCCATATCTTCATGTATTACTAAACTGTCAAACAATTCCAATAGAAATAATATGTAGTGAAGCTTACGATATATTTCATTCAAATTAAATATTATTGAAAAATGACACCTGACACGGGAATCGAACCTGGGACCTTTGACTTAGCGTCAGCGCGTAGTTACTCAACCAGCAAAGAACGTAATGGTAGGGCATTGACGAGCAAATACAATGGTCCTTTGTTCGATTCCCATGTCCAGGTGTAATTTTTAATTTCTATTTAGTTTAATCAAATGATGTATATAAAGCTACAACTGTATCAGAAACTAAAGTTATTTTCCACTTTTATCTAAAATATATTGAGGTGAACATTTTAAACTAGCGTTTCATTTTATATATGGAATAATATAAAGTAAATAATTATAGGTATCAAAAGAATCACAAACAAAATATGTTTCAAGAATGAAATGTGAAATACAGTTCACACTTCACACTACTGCCGCGGGGGAAAAGGAGGTAATGGTCGGGCTCGTGAAGAAAATTGGTCGTTACCGCCCATTCCCTCCACCTTAAGATTCGTTCATCTTTCTATAGGAACTCGTCGGGCGGAAGTGGAGGAACGTGCAACGAAACTTACTGGGAAAAAAAGAAGGGAGAAACTGAAAAGAAGAAAATTTTAAAGCTTAACATAAATAGGACTTGTAATAGAAAGTTTTTCTATAAACACCTTTTCGATGTACAAATTATTATATTTCAAACCGCGTGTTTCAGCATACTTAAACACCGTACTACTACTATGATATTTGAAGGTTACTGGGGAAAATATATTTATTTTTTTAATTAATAAAAAAATTACAGAGACCTTAACCATAATCTTAAGTGCATTAGAAAGGTTTCATGATTGTCTGACACAGGCCTTCATAAATTGGGGGCAGGCGCGGATTCAAGGGGGTGGGGTCAAAGGGGCAGTTGACCCCCTGGTGAAAGTTAGAAAATTAATACAAAAAAAATGAAAGTTCAAATTTTAGAAAGAAAATACAACACAGATAAATTATACCTTTTTTAAAAATCTTTTTACGCGCAGGCACCTCTTAAGCCGGGTCCACATGTGAGTTATTCGTGTTCATGTACGAATATTTGTCATGCATAGCGAGGAACGAACATTGTTCCGCATAGAGACGGTAAACTACCACACATCAAAGAAGACTAATAATCGCCTGAGAGCAGTTCATCCACGAATACGTATATAGAGTATGTGTGGACAGCAGAATGGTGGAACTATGGGGGACTCTGCCCCCTTGGAAATAATTTGCGCCTCCGTGGAATAAATTCCTCCCTTAGATATATTTCAGATCCTCTAATATTATTGAATATGAAGCTGAAAGATGGCCTTAAACCAAACTCCAAATGACTTATAGATGCATTCTATTATCAAAAATTTGCCGAAGACCGCTTCAAATAATTACTAGACCAGAGGCATCTAACTGGCAGAAAAAGTCGGAGGAGAAAAGCTCTAAATAGTTTCCAAGGTCATCCAAATTTCAAAAATGTTCAAGGGATAACAACTCAAAATAGCTTCTATATGCATGTCATTTTGAAGAATTTTCAGGTGAGGAACACCCCAAATAGATTAGTTTCTGAAATAATTCAATTTTCATAGTTTTGTCAGTGGAAGACCACTTAAAAGATTATCTTCTAGTGGTATCTAACAATCCTAAAAATTTAAGGTGAGGATCACTCTAAATAGCTTCGAGGGGCATCCAAATTTCAAAAATGTCTAGGTGAGGAACACTTTAAATGGTGGCTTATAATTTATTAAAGAATCTAATTTAAAAACCAATCAAAGCAAAGACTACTCATAGCTTCTAGAGTGAACCATTTTTCAAAAAATTGTTGAAGGAGGGCCACTTCAAATAGTTAATAAAAACTATCTGATTTTAAAAAAATTGGAGAGGATGATCATGGTTTGAAACAATCATATAAGATCAAATATGAATGAAAAATTATTAAATGGCTCTAAACAGAAAGCTAACATTGTAAGTAACTATGTTATTTATAACTGTACCGTGCGTATAACCCGAACGGGTAGTAAGACGCGGTGATAATAATAATAATATAATAATAATAAATAATAATATAACTGTACCGTCGTTCCTCAGTCCAAAGAATATACTACATAGCATAGTTATCTACTCACCATGGTCGCCCTATTTGACCAGCTACGCAACACGCCCAACACCACGGTCCCGAGAATCGTCTTTTTGGCTTCTCCAATATTCTCCATCCATCCAGTGCGTTTGTTAGTTACTCTCACGTGATTCCCAAACTCCCGCCCTCTGGGGATATCATATAAAGTGCGTTCGGCCAAGTGAAGAGCATTCTTGGGACCTGTTCGGTTTGAACTAGGTGGATAGCGTAGAGCTACGAGGCGTTGAGAGAATATAAGCAAAATTCCGTTTCGGCTTAAAAATAATAATTAAACTTATATTTGTATTTTTCCAAATTCTTTTTGGATGTATTATTCAAAGGTTTAAATATAAGATGCTTCGTTGGAAGACTTGTTAGTATATGATAATATTTTCCAAAGACTTTAATGTGGAAATAGACTATTAAACATTCATTTACCTGTTTGATTATATTTAATAATAATGTGTTTCCAAAGACTTAAATATGGAAATAAACTCTTAAACTTTAATTTTATTGTGTGATTATATTTAATGAGATTATTTTGCCAAACACTTTGTTATTTGGTTATATTTAAGGAGAATATTTTGCCAAAGATTCTAAAGTGGAAATATACTCTCAAGACTTTCATGTTTCTTGTTTGTGAATAGTTTTCCAAAGACTCTAAAATGGAAATATACTTCTAAATTTTCACTATCATGATTAATAGCCTTTGAAGGAAAATAAGTTAGCTAAGACTCTAATATGGAGATATACTTCAGTTCGAACTTTACCATAATATAAGATTTGTTTAGAATGAATCAAATTAAAACTTAATGATTGCTAATTATATAATTCTCTTAGTCATATTATTTGAGTTAGTCCAGTATGCCAGTTTTACATGCAATTATTATTTGCCGCTTAAGATCTTGAATTAATTTTCTTTTGTCAAACTGAATTCCCGAAAGTAATGAAAACTTTAAATAGTTCTCGTTATGTTTGAGACTTGTTGAGGGCATAGTTTTTATTTCAAAGATATCTTGCACAAATAGCTTGGTTTATGCAAAAGGTTAAGAGTGCATCTTGAGTTTGTGTTAGCCTTGGGTCTCTCTCAAATTAGTAGGATTTTTGATTATTAGTACCGGTTATTGTTGTTGGCCCATGGGTAACTAATTTATTTGGAACTTAATATTGGTTTGTTGTATTCATAATATTTATAGCCTCCAAATATATGTGTGCAGATAACTTCAAATTTATTAAGCAAACTTTTAAAGCATTGTTTTTATAGTTATCACGAGAAACTTGAATAAAAGTTTAAAGTAAAACTTAAATATTAGCTTAGGCGTACTTAAGATTTTTTCTTGAACATAGCATTTTTAAATATCATTTCTTGGATGGTTATTTGTTGTAATAATAACTAATGCTTAGAATTAGATTGCAACATCACATTTATCTTCTACTTTAATTTTCGTATACCTGTCTTTTCTATTTATGAACATTCTAAAGGTTAGTAAAAGAATCACTTCTACTGTAAACTAAGAGGAAGGTAGTTGTCCTTTTTAAATTCCGCAATCAGGTGGGTTGCGAGTCGCTGAGTAACAATCATTTGTTTTCAGATCATTTTTACTCTGTTCGACTCATGCGCCCCACTCTGATTTTATATATATATATATATTATATATATATATTCCATTTTGCAGTTTCAAGTTATTTAGAGTTAGGAAGGAGGTTGCATAATTATAACCCCCATATTAAAATGATCTGGATCTGCCCCTGATTAGGGGAGGGGGTTACGTAACTGAATGTGGGGGTCGCGAAAAATTTGGCAACAATAAAATGTTTCCGAACGCGTAGCGACCAAAAATTAATTCCTAATCAAAAGCGTAATGAATCCGCAGTGTTTCTGGCAACGCTCGACCGTGTTGCAATCGCGCGACTCCGCTGCAGGCTTGGTTTTGAACACACAACCAACTATAACATTTTTATGTTTAAA
Source organism: Timema podura (assembly GCA_033556935.1). Classification (NCBI taxonomy): domain Eukaryota; kingdom Metazoa; phylum Arthropoda; class Insecta; order Phasmatodea; family Timematidae; genus Timema; species Timema podura. The sequence continues at coordinate 43,880,524 of JAVRXN010000013.1, read as the reverse complement.
AGATGAAATTGAAAGTTTTACTAAAAAAAGTTAACATAGGGAATAATAGGGTGGAAAACAGTTCTTTAGAAATGTTTACGGCTATAGATGATTTTATAAATGAAAACAACTTTCCCAAAGATCTAATTGTAAGAGTTATAATTGATCATCTGAAGTGCCTTGAGATACACCTTCAGAAATACCTCTCATCAAATTATGATTTAAAAAACTAGATCTGGCTCATAAACCATACTCAATTGAAATAAAAAACTTCAGTAATTTGCCATTGAAAGTTCATGAAAAATTTACCGAGTTATCAAGCGACACGGTTTAAAAATTGAGTTTCATAAAAAATCGTTAAATGAATTTTGGCATGGGATTAGGACAAATTTTTCCAACAATTTCTGAAATGGCCCTAAACATTCTATTACCATTTTGTCCTACGTATTTATGTGAAGCGACGTTTTCAACATTGATGACTATAAAATCAAAATATCGATCAACTCTGGAAAACGTTGATGATGCTCTATTTACTGCAGTATCAAATATTCAGCCAAGATTTAATTCTTTATTTAAAAATAAACAAGTCCATCCATCTCATTACTTAGGAAATTTGCTTTCGTTTTGAATGAATGGTAAAATAATATGTATACCAAAGAAGTGTTTTAAAACTAATATTTTTTATTTATTTATTATCACCCGCCTCGGTGGCACAGTTGGTTGACGCGCTAGTTTCGTGTTGGCTAGACCACCGAGGACGGGAGATCGTGGTTCGAATCTAGGTCGGGTGAACTGGGGGGTGCTCGTTAATGGTTTTCTACTTTTCCCTCCACGCAAATGCGGGTCACTTCCTCTAAATTCAACCTTCCTAATTCTAGCCCATTAGCTCGATCGGAGTAAGACGTGGAGCCAAATAAAATAAAAAATATAATATTTATTAATGTTATTAATAATAAATGTTTGATTTGTATACCTATTTTATATACCTATATACTCGGGGTCACGTAAAAATTTCTCGGACAAAAAGGGTCTCGAGTGGAAAATGTTTAAGAAGCCCTGATCTAACAGATCGCAGCACTACTTCTATTTGAGTTAAAATTGGACTTTCCACCTTTTCCCCTGCACCCTTCATTTTAAATAAAAGTGACCTTGTCCACAGCCGTCTTTAATAACAGGACGACCCACACCTGTGGCCACATCGTCTAGTGCGCTACTCTTGAAGTATAGACTAGGTTGTCAATGACGGAGAGATTGAGGTTCTAATCACGTTCGGGTGTATTTTACAAAATAGTTTTCCACTCTCCCTCCACGCAAATGCGAGCACACTTCCTCAAATATAATCTTCTTTATCCTAAATACAGTAGTGTAATTAGTAATAAGCGTATAACTTGAACGGGTGTAAGACGCGGTGCTAAAAAAAAAGTAGTAGGTCGGAATACTGAAATTTGGCAAACACCGCGACAGAGGTCTGGTCGACTACACAGGAACAGTCCCAACAGCTGTTATTGTTTATTTGTTGGTTTGTTTTGTTTTGCTGTGCAAAACTTTGACTTGATAAGTTTGACATTAGTATACATGTATCGTATTAATTAACTAATTATGGTATAATAATAATGTTATGACAGCTAAATAAAATGCTAAGAAATGGTTTTGTTCTCGGCTGTAATAGCAATTATAGTTCCAATAAGTCTTCAGAATATGTCAATGTTTTTAGTTTCTCTTGGTGAAGGATTTTAAAAAATATTAAAATATTCGTATCCAAGGCATATTTTTACTAAAAGCAGTTATGTACGAAAATACACCAGTGACGGATTCATTTTAATCCAGAAACAATTCCTTGAATATTTCTTTATTTGATTTTTTGCTCAACCTGGTTTAAAAAAAATTAAAACTGCCAAATTAAGTTACTACCGAAATTAAATTACAAACCGACACACTCAATGACATTAATCATAGCGTTGTAGTAAATTGTAATATAATTGATATAAATGTTCACGCAATGACTTATATGTATATTAACAATTAATTGAAATGTATTTTAAAGACCTATAGCTCATTCTAATACCATATTATAGCTACAGTTTATAAAATTATGTTGAAATTTATCATCCCAAGTCTTTAAAGAATGAAGAGTATAACTGAGAACCAAATTCTGTCAATGCTTGAAAATATATTTATACAAAATTACAAATACATGAATGATAAACTTTGTAATGAAAAATTATTTCCCAGAAAAGGAAATTACTATTCCACGAAAATCAAGTTCCAAGATTATTTTTCTTGCGATTGATAAATGGCAATAAAGTCAATGCCTTTATCAACAATATCATACGTGCTTCGGTGGCCGCATGGTCTAAGGCGTCACTATCAGTCTTGTGTTAGACTACAGTAGCCCCATAGCTTCTTTGGTGCTGACTGACAGTTCACAGCTGACTTCTGACAGTCAACATTTAGGTATATACCTAAATTTTGACTGTCATAAGTGACAACTGCTAAAGACATGTTTTTTGCAGATCATATGGTTCGGCGTAGGGATACATAATTTGGTCTGGTAGCTTTTCAAAGCGTCAGAAGTCAGCTGTGAGCTGTCAGTCAGCACCACAGAAGCTAAAACTGAGGTATAGAATGCCGATTACAGGGAGATCAGGGTTAGAATCTAGTTCGGGTGTACTGAGGGGAGTTTTTCCATGATTGTTTTCCACTCTCTCTCTACGCAAAAGCGGGTACACTTCCTTTATATTAATCTTCATCTCTAGCTCATTAGCATAGTTAGTGCATGCTTATAAACCTAAAAAGATAGTAAAGACGCGGTGCTGCAAAAAAAATTTTTTAAAAAGGCTTGGGCTTGTACTACGCGTTTGTGTTCTTTGTTGTGTTAAAACTATAAAGTATGAGATTTAAAACAAATGATGAGCACAGTTTTATACTTAAAGAAATAAAACACGTGATTTTATTCAAATATGTGTTATAGAGCGACACCTAAACAATTTAACACAGGACCCTTTGATTGGTTGAAAAACGCTCTTACTAAGATTCAAAACAATAACTTTTTTTTTTCCTTTTTAACATACTGTATATTATGATTTTTGTGTGTGAATAGAACATCATCTATAGCTACCAAATACCTATTAATTTATTTATCAAATGTTTTGCATTATTTTTCACCTTTAAACCTTTATTTAAATGATACTTGTAAAACCCACTTAGATTAAAAATCATTCAAAATCAATAACGTTCGAAATGCCAAATAAAGTTTTAAGTGAAACAAAACGGTAAATATACACGTATTTTTTCATAAGAAGCATCAAATGGCTGAGTTTAGTCTCATGACGTCATTCCAAGCAACGTTGCCACATACTCCATGATTGTCTTCCTACTAAAATTGATCCTTAGACCTTAGTTGTTGTTTTTTTACAACAATGAGCTATATAGGCTTGTCTTGTAGTTATGTTTTAAATTATAATCAGTCTATATGCACTTGTGAGAACAAGTGATTCTTATATCACATACATTACGTGTGGCCTGTGCTTAGGTATATTTTTTTTTCATTTTATTACTATGAAACAAACGGCAATTTATTAGTATAATTTATTTTTAGCACCGCGTCTCTATACTGTTCTGGTTGTACGCAATTTGTATTATAATTGTAAAGTTTACTACTCGAAAGCTAAGTAATCTATAGCTGGAAGAGCTAAATGAGTGGCTCATTTAATTTATTCTTTATTAGCAGGGTTAATGAGAATAAATATTTAAGAAATTTTTTAACTAGAAATGACGATATTAGATTGCAAATTAGGGGAAAAAAATGTCTGTAAATGCATGCTATTACTCGGTAAGTTGTTGAAATTTTGTCTGCTTTCAAGGAATGTAAAACTCAAAATATACAAAGCCGGTTGTTCTCTATGGCTGTGAAACGTGGTATTTTATCTTACATTACTGAAACAAATTTAGGGTATTCGAAAACAAGGTACCTGGGAAAATATTTGATACAAAAAGAGATTAGCCTAATGAGGAGTGGAGTAGGTTACATAATGAGGAGTTATATACTCTGTACTAATCACAATACATTAGGATAATCAAGTATCGTAGATTACGTTAGGCTGAACAGGCAGCGTGAATGGAAGAATCTAGAGCCTTGTTCAGGGTACTGACAGGCAATCCCAATGGGAAGAGATCATTGAGAAGACCTAGACGCAAATGGGAGGATAGCATCAGAATGGACCTGAAAGAGAGAGGTTGTAAATGATGTGGACTGGATAGAACAAGCTCAAGATAGGGATAGGGTGTAATGAGGGGGACTGGATAGAACTAGCTCAAGATAGAGGTAGGGTGTAATGAGGGGGACTGGATAGAACTAGCTCAAGATAGAAGTAGGGTGTAATGAGGGGGACTGGATAGAACTAGCTCAAGATAGAGGTAGGGTGTAATGAGGGGGACTGGATAGAACTATCTCAAGATAGAAGTAGGGTGTAATGAGGGGGACTGGATAGAACTAGCTCAAGATAGAGGTAGGGTGTAATGAGGGGGACTGGATAGAACTAGCTCAAGATAGGAATAGGGTGTAATGAGAGGGACTGGATAGAACTAGCTCAAGATAGAGGTAGGGTGTAATGAGGGGGACTGGATAGAACTAGCTCAAGATAGGGATAGGGTGTAATGAGGGGGACTGGATAGAACTAGCTCAAGATAGAGGTAGGGTGTAATGAGGGGGACTGGATAGAACTAGCTCAAGATAGAGGTAGGGTGTAATGAGTGGGACTGGATAGAACTAGCTCAAGATAGGAATAGGGTGTAATGAGGGGGACTGGATAGAACAAGCTCAAGATAGGGATAGGGTGTAATGAGGGGGACTGGATAGAACTAGCTCAAGATAGAGGTAGGGTGTAATGAGGGGGACTGGATAGAACTAGCTCAAGATAGAGGTAGGGTGTAATGAGGGGGACTGGATAGAACTAGCTCAAGATAGAGGTAGGGTGTAATGAGGAGAACTGGATAGAACTAGCTCAAGATAGGGATAGGGTGTAATGAGGAGGACTGGATAGAACTAGCTCAAGATAGGGATAGGGTGTAATGAGGTCGACTGGATAGAACTAGCTCAAGATAGAGGTAGGGTGTAATGAGGTCGACTGGATAGAACTAGCTCAAGATAGAGGTAGGGTGTAATGAGGGGGACTGGATAGAACTAGCTCAAGATAGGGATAGGGTGTAATGAGGAGAACTGGATAGAACTAGCTCAAGATAGAGGTAGGGTGTAATGAGGGGGACTGGATAGAACTAGCTCAAGATAGAGGTAGGGTGTAATGAGGTCGACTGGATAGAACTAGCTCAAGATAGGGATAGGTGGCGTACTATTGTAAGTACGGCAATGAACTTTAGAGTTCCTAATGCCATAAAGTAAGTAAGTATTCTTTATTGTTCTAATACTCATACAGAACTGATAGTTTTACTCGCAGGCATGCTGATTTTAATTTTAATTAGTGGAAACTGTAATTTTTATTCAGATTACATGTTGTCAGTAACCACTTAAAGTATTTGCTAACAATATTTAAGCCCACACAGGAGATCACGCGTACAAAGGCGTGAATCAGATCTTGTCTGGTTTTCGGAGAGGTAGTAATTCTAATCTTGGTTGGGTATTGTGAAGTGTTTTGTCCCAAATAGTTTCACAATCTCCCTTCATGCGAATGCGGGTACCTATACTAAATTTAAATTCTAATTTCCTCATAACTACCCCTCCAGCCTCCCAACATCCCGTACATATAGTAAGACGCGAGGCATAAAGAAAAACTTGACATTTTTAACGCCGAACAAACTTCATAATACTTTTATTTTAATTTATATTTGTTTACAAAGTAATGACCATGTATTTATTATTACGTTCGTTCACTAGATCAACCTATGCAACTTTTTTTTTCCATTATTTGAATAACTAGATAACCTAAGGAAAGTTTTGACTTTTTTAGGAGTCTAATATTATTATATCATGACATACTAGAGCTGCACAAACATTTTATTTTGCTTGCTACCCATGTTTCAATACGTCTTTTTATCTATGATTATCAAAGATGAAGTCGACCTTGGGGGTTTTAGGGTAAAGTGATCGCCTCAAGACCCGATGTTCGTCGGTTCAAACCCAGTGAAGGTTGACGGATTTTTCTTGAGCGATAAAAAATCCGTAACACATCTTCCTTCAGAGGGGAAATAAAGCCATCGGTTCCATATCGAATGTAAAATGTTAAAGAAACCTGAAAGGTGTGTGAAAATATCTTTCCCAGCCAAATTGGTAGACTCTTTCACGTTCGCTCATAGATATTCTTGTGTGCTGATATTATCAATCGGTTCAGAAAGTGCACGTTTAACACTTCAAATAAATACAAAATAAAAGATGTATACTGCTATATTATTTGTGAATACACTTAAGTAACCATTACTGAAATACCATTGTAAATATGTAATGGGAGTTGAAAAAATCCTTCACTGTTTCGGAATAAAATAAGATTTAAATAATAATACTTAGCACTGCGTCTTACCACCCGTTCGGGTTATACGCTTAAGTACTAATTACGCTAATGGGTTAGGAATTAGGAAGGTAGAATATATACACATTTGCGTGATATATACACATTTGCGTGGAGGGAGAGTAGAAAACATTTAGGAAAAACCACCTCCAGTCCACCCGAGCGAGATACGAACCTCGATATTCCCGTCCTCGGCTGTCTAACGCAACACGAAACTAACGCGTCAGACTGTGTGTGTGTGTGTGTGTGTGTGTGTGTCAAAGATTAGCACGTGAAGACATTCGAAATGAACACCTTCAAAGCATTCAACCAAGTTGAACTTTGTTTCACTGGAAATGGATTGAAACAGCTGTCGAACTTTTGCATGGCTTAGCACTACGTTTGGTGGAAGAGATACTGTTATTAATTTATTTCACAGGATATGAGAGAACGCACCGTTTTGCCTTGATTAAGTAGTAGGGATAAAAAATTATTTAGAATTTAATAGTTTTGAATACCACAAATTGAATAGAAATACTATACATATTTATGCACACACACACACACACACACATTCGCATATATATACGAGTATGTATATTTTTAAACGAGCTTTAAACTGAACATCTTTATTTTTAAATTATTTATAGGGTCTACTAATATATATATATATATATATATATATATATATATATATATATATATATATATATATATATATAGGACATCTTTATTTTTAAATTATATATACTATATGATATATACATTAAATTATATATACTATTTAATTTATACTTAAATAATTATATATACTATCTAATATATAATTTATACTTAAATAATTATATACACTATCTAATATATAATTTATACTTAAATAATTATATATACTATCTAATATATAATATATTTATATATATTTATTTATATTTGTATGTATTTATGTAAATATATAGTTATTTATATTTATACGTATTTATATAAATATATAGTTATTTATATTTATATGTATTTATATAAATAAATATTTACATATAATATATAATATGTATAATATATGTATTTATATATAGTATATAAATATATAGTATATTATATATAAATACATATACACATAATTATACATAAATAATTATAATAATTTTACATAAATATCTTATGTATTAAATATTATATATAATTTTAAAATAAAGATGTTCAGTGTAAAGGTCTTTTAAAAATATACATACATTTTGGTTTATTAATTATAGTTAATTGATTGTTGAACCAAGTTTTAGGTTACATTAGAATATAATTAAATGTTTCTGAATGCAGTTTCTGAATGCAGTCAGATTTATTAATGTGGAGGCCACAAAAGTAAATTTATGAGTACGTATGTGTCCTTTCCTTCTTGTTAACAACAGAGAAGTGGTTCCTTGGTTAGTGTTAAGGAAGACTGATTTCTATATTACCAGTCCTAACAAATAGGAGCATGTATTCTCCTACATGGTATTACAGTCACAACGAGAGTGAGAGGGGAAAACTACATAGAATCTGTCTGAGTGAGTACAAGCAACCTTGTAGTTCCTTGCCTAGTATCACTTCCATTGTGTGTGTGTGTGTGTGTGTGTGTGTGTGTGTGTGTGTGTGTGTGTGTGTGTGTGTGTGTGTGTGTGTGTGTGTGTGTGTGTGTGTGTGTGTGTGTGTGTGTGTGAGAGAGAGAGAGAGAGAAGGATGCTCTCTGATCCTCTTGATAGAATACATCCTTTCTTCCAGGACGAAAACTCAGAACATCTCAGTAAAATCGTTTGACTAATTTCCCCAGTTCACGCTGTTGAAGCGCTAACATTGCAAGAATGAGTTTCCCGGAAAAGGTTCCAGTTGAATATTGTCATGCCTCATTAAAATATACAAGGCTAGACGAGCTATAGATATTCATAATGCTTTTTTTTTTATCTTGTGGCATATATTACCTGGAGGGATATGACATCGAGGTTCGGGCGCCTGTATGTAGACTATTCACTGTTATGATAGCACAAAGCGTTGCCCAGGGTACACCATAGGAGGTTGTCTACACGTCGTACCCGCATTGAGATGATTTGATGATAGTGATTATAAAGTTTTGGAGCTGGTGGGAGTCTTAACCAAACCCTGGTGATATTTGGAACCATTCCCCTTAAGGACAAAAATATCTTAGGTTCCAGCCGGGAATCGATCCCGAGACCCCTATACTCGTATCCAGGTGCACTGACCACTATACTGCGGGGATGGTTATAATACGGATGATCCGCGGCCATTCGAGTACTCTGCGAACGGTTGGGTGCTTTCGATTACTGAGAAACATGGTTGTGACCCATCATCAAGTTAATTCAGCAAATATCCTTCGTGTGAATTTCCACAAGGGCAGAGCCCCGCTTTGTGGCCGTTCTATGGAACTATTCAATAAAATAATATCCTTGGAAACTTGTCGACGCTGAACTTGAGGTAGAGAACAGATATTTGGACGATATTGCGAAGAAGAGAAGTAATAAGGCTGTAAAAACGTTTTACAACTCGCTATGAGGACACTCTGGACCGGAAACTCGGATGATAACTTTCTTACTTTGGAGGACGTTTTAATTCATGCTATGATGGAGTAAAGTAGAAACTAAAATCAAAATACTTTAAATCCTGAGATGCTCCGGTCCTGACGGAATCTATAAAATACACCTTTTTTAGGAATGGAACTGCTGCTATCTTATCCTTCCTCTATAGCTCGCTATACCCGATAGAGTTTTGTTTCCATAACATTGGTGGGAAAACCAGATGTGAGAAAATTCAATGTTTTTGCAGTTTTTTATATTAAAACAGTTTTATGGTCAAAATAAATCAAATCTTGCTCCAGTACAAACATAGAATTTAATTTTATTCACATGGTGGCCTCAACATTTCTTGAATATCTCTCAAGAGTTTCCTGGAATATAATGACAACTTTTTATCTTAATTTAAAAAGTTTGTCATCTAATGCCGCTATGCTCATGACAGATATTCAACAACTGTTGATATCACCGTGTGAAGAAAATTAAACTCTTATGTTTGTATTGAAGCAAAATTATATTTATTTTTGACATGTTTTTGTATAAAAACTGTAAAAACCCTTACCTTTTCTCGCATTCCCTACTTTCCCAATTTATTACCTTAAGAAAGTAAGTACCGCTGCGTGTGTTGAGAATTTAAGGCTAATAATTTGATAATATACAACTGGGCAGATAACATTCCATTTTTGAGTAGTTTTAAAAATAATTAATTATTTCAATGTAAATACAAGGCCGTAGCCAGCCAATAATTTCAGGGGGGTTTGGTGGACCCCTCCCCCAATTCACGGAGGCTAGAAAAAATTCTTAATAATAAACACCTCTGGAAGCTATCTGAAGTGTTTTTTATGGTAACACAGCCCCCTAATTTGTACTTGTAGCTTAATTTTGATATTGTTTGAACCATAAATAAAGCCATATATATTTTGTTCATAAAATTTCGGGGGGGGGGGGTTTGAACCCCGAAACCCCCCCCTGACTACGGCCTTGTATTAATAAGGAACTTTTGTCTTATAAAATGTTTTACCAAACATAATATCCGAGTCTTTGATATGAGGGAAGAGAACATGTTTCTATAAACACTAATCTAAGTTCTCGCAAATGTTTTCTGACAAATATATTTAGAACCTCTTCAGAAACTATCTCAGTATTTTAATTTATATTGAACAAGGCCAAACTATTGAGTCTTTCCTGACTCATATTGATATCCAGCAGGTTTTAATGCTAGTCAACGAATTAAAGATCGTTCTGCTGATGAATTAGTAGCTGGTATCACACGAACAGTTTTAAATAGGCACTCATGTTTGGAAAAACGGACGCAAATCTGTAAGCTTACATTGGTGTATTGACTTTTTAGGATTCATATATCACTAATTTCCTCCATAATTTCAATTCTCCATAGAGGATTGAAAACCCTGATAAATTTGTTTTTGCTTCTATCTATTATTCTATTAATCTGACAACTTTTTTTCTTTTAGTAACTAGAGGGAATTCAAACGATCGATGAATATTTTCTAAAAATCGACAGAGGGCGCGTCCCCCTTTGCCCCTACCTTGAATCTGCTACTGTCAGGCGAGTACTGAAAGAGTACATAGGAATACAGAAATAATTAAATAATAAATTTTAATGTGATATTATATTTCACATAAAGTGACAGTGTATAAGGGTAAATGTAAACATAATTTTTAATAGAACATAATTCAAAATATGTCAATAAACAATTAATGTAAACATAAAATTCAAAATTCTAAGTGGGAAGGGCTTCCTTTAATACCAATACTATGAATTATTATAAAAGTAATTTTAATTTTACTTACTTTATGGCATTAGAAACTCAAAAGTTCATTTCCTCACTTACAAAAGTACGCGGGTACCCGTCATTTGACCTAAAGGCATTTGGCCTAAAGTGTAGGCTAAATGCCTTTAGGCCAAATGCCTTTTAGGCCAAATGCCTTTAGGCCAAACGCCTTTAGGCCAAACGCCTTTAGGCCAAACGACTTTAGGCCAAATGACTTTTTGTAAAGTTAATTTTTAGACCATTTATTAAAATGTGTTTTGCTGTCTCCGGAAACATTCGTTATGATTTGTAGTGATGCTAATAGATGGCGAGGTGTGTAGTGTTTAGTTAACAAATATATACTACCGTTTCAAAATACGTAAGTCTTTTCTCAATTTACTACTTCCCAAGTTATAGCAGCACGTCCATTAACCTGTAGTACCACTTTTGTTTATGTTGAACTTTTTACATTGCCAAGGTTTTATACTAGTTTTTGTACCATTTTGTACCAGAAATAAAAAGTTTTGTACACGTACCGTTTTCTATTAATTAGCACATACACGTGGTCACACTATTTTAATAATTTTGTTTTATTTTGAATTTTGAATATTTTTAAGTGCCAAAGTATATTTTATTAGTCTTTCTTAGTATATTTGTTTATTAATTTTGCTAAATGAATTAATCAATCATTCTTTTTTTATAATCATATTAACATACTCGAGTTTGCCCACGGCTTCGCTCACATTTAAGTTGGGTAAATTATCTTATTTCTATCAAATCATCTAAACCAGGTTTTCTTAAACTCTATGCTCTTGAGCCTTACATGAACATTAAAAGTAATTGTTAAGACTCTCTTTCTTAGAATAAAATAACTTTTTTACGTTAAAATACAAAAATGATACATTTATTATTTAATTTATTTCTTTATTTTCTGATAAGAGCTTTGTAGAAGTTTATTAAGAATAGTAAAGATTTGTATGATATTAATTAATTTTATTGCTTCATAAGCCAAACAGAATATTAATTTTTTAGTCAATCATAATTTAGAAAGTCGAAGGAAGTGAAAAATTGGTTCACACCTCATTTGAAATCCCCTCACGCCTCACAGTTTGAGAAACCCTGATCTAAACTACCAAAAAATACAATTTTAGACACGTGTGAGGCGAGAACTTTGTATGTTGATGAAGCCACAAATTAACTACTACCTATAAGAAGTAAAATCAATTTTATATATATATATATATACAGTCTTTGCATCAATATTTGCTCGCTTACGCGGAGACATTGTTGAAATGAACACCAAAAGAAATAGTTTAAATTTACTAATTAAACTTGAATTAATTTAAAAGAATCACTCTAGTAAGCACCTCAGCTTATCAAATAAATTGTTTTGTTAGTAATTGTTTCTATTGATTTTTGAAAATTTTCCCCTCTCCTCCCCAATCATAATTTCTCTATTCTCTAATATTCACACATAGGCCCTCTATGTGGATCATACCGGCCTGTAAAAATCATTGATCTCTATAATATAATTGGATAGACATACACATGCACATTCCAAGGACAAAAGCGTGACGCTCAAGTGTATCGTCTGCTACACAGAGGGGGGGGACAGATTTAACGGTTTCTTTAAATGTTCTTATGGGAAAACATGTCTCTGATGAATAAAAGTGTTATTGTTTGAAAATAGTGAAGTATTATACCACACTTTCCTGAAGAAACATTTACATTAAAGGATATACAATCCAGTTTTACATGTAATACTGTACAGATATGAATAAAACCTTAGATATTCCCATTTCTATGTATTTATCATCAATGTTGTTTACAGTCTGGCACGATTACACTTATATTTAAAGTTGATTATTAGCTTGTATATTGGTTTCAGAAACCATATTATATTGAAAGTTCTATAAATATAATGAACAAGGTATCTTAAAACTTGATTACATTTGTTTGAATGACAAAATTTGAATAGTTGCCATGCATTCAAACTATCACTTAGGTTATAGGCTTGTGGAAAGTATTATTATAATAATACCTGTTTTTTTAAGTTGGCTCATATCTTTCAGAAACCATATCATGTTGAAATTTCGATAACTATAATGAAACAAGTTAGCTAAAAACTGTATTACATTTGTTTGAATGACACACTTTGTGTAGAAGTCTTATGTTCAAATGATAATTTAGGTTATAGGCTTGTAGGAAGTACATTATCTACTAAACCCTGATTTTAGTAATAATCCCAATCTGTAAGGCTTTATTTCGTACCAAAATAATATCATATATATAATATTTTGGTAGGATGAACGGCAATTTAGAACAGAAGTAGAAATTTCCTTCTGTAAGGTCTTTTATTCTAACTGTAGCATCGGATGGTCAATAAAATACACAACTGCTATATCGATGGTTGAACCTTACCCCATTTGTCCGTGATTGGAGGCGACGTGGAAGAGCGACCTAACTTCTGCTATGCACACCTTCCTTCACCCGAGAGAAAATGTACACTGGCGGAGCGAATTGAACGGCGATTTAGCGAACCCCACATGTGGGCTGGACATGCGCAGTTATAGTTATTCTCTTCTAGATTGTGCCAGAAAAAACCACCGGTCTTCCCGAGGCACGTAGAAATGCGCATAACATTGTTCCTTTGATATTCCAGAATCTTTCCCCTCTTGCTTACCCTTCATTCCCCTCCTCTTTGTTGTATCTGTATATATATTTGTGTCTGTCCCAATGAACCTCACAATTGGGACAGAGCTGGATTAGGACTAGTACAAGCTTCGGCTTCCAGCGTTTGAGAATGTAAGAACCCAAATTCTATCTCGGCTAATTTAACATCTTTTTTTATATATTTTTTTATTATTTCAAAATTCCTTTTTGGCTTAATTTTTTTGTTATCTTAAAAAATTAAATTTAAATAGAAGTCTGGCAATTAACTTGTAATGGCGTCTTGTCACCGGTTGAGGTGTAATGATTTATTTGTATTAATTACGGTGGAACTCTAAATTAATTATTGCTTCATATTGTGGTATTGGACTTATAAGCCTATGTTGTCTTTTAACAACGCGCCAGGGCGAAATGGGCGTAGTCACGATTTATAATTTATACAAATTGTTATGTTAGGGGAACTATTGACATTTACTGTTATGTTTATATTAAATAGTCTTGTTGATATAATACTTAGATTTCTTGGGGTTATTTCGCAACCTTATTAATGTTTTCATCTTGAGAAATATTTACCTTTTAGACTTGAGAGTCAATGTTGTCGCAATACAACACGCCAGCGCTGATTGAACCAAATCAGGATTGATAGGGTAAATAATTTTTAGACCGATTGTATTGTCCATATTTACTATTATTCTATTATATATATATATATATATATAACCGTATATTTTTTGTTTACTTGTAAAGAAAATATTACTCTGATTGTAACTTTATTGTTGGCAGAATATCATTTCTGCCCAGACCCGTTATAGTGGGCTAATTTTCAATGTTAAAGTCCAAAGCACTTGTACATAATGTACATATAATTGTTATAACAAAAATAATTAATACTTATTTGAATTGTTAAACTTCGGATTGTCCTATCCAAAATAAATATTGGTTCAACATGAATAGTTTTTTATTTTTAACTATTATATACCATCACATGTCCTAGGTTTTTGGTTGTTTAATGTAATTTATCTAATATTTTTCTGTGGTTAGGAGGGGTGACGCATTTTTAGGGCTCTCTGGTGATAGACGACTCCCATATATTTTGATACTCTCAGTAACAGGTGGGAGTGGCGAGATTAGACGCGTAATGTTTCTCTACGGAACATTTCTAGTCTTGAACTCATGTGCACTCACTCTTGTTGTTGTTATTTACCCTTTTGTATTTTCCTTGTATTATTATGTGGCCTCCTCGTCTGAGGACGCTACATAACTAAACACAACTATAGGGTAGAATTCTGGTACGAGATAAAGCCTTAAAAGTTAGCTTCCTTCAAAAATCATCTTACATATTAGGCTACATCAACTTATTTAAAGAAAAAAACTATCCAGTTTTGATTTTTTATATGCTCTTCAAAGCTTTAACTAACATATTTATTTAATTTAACCACTCACACATTGATGTTTCTCATATATTCAATAAGATTAATGAACTATGTCAAAATGACACATTGCCTTGTATGGGTAAAAGAAAGAAAGAGATACCCGAAAGTTTCTTTCTTTCTTACACAATGGTATGCAGACGACAGCTCGAAAATTTCAGCCACAGATGTCCATCCAGTTATACTATAGAGATCAATGGTAAAAATATCATTTACTAACTTGTCCTGCTTATACCCGGACCAAAATCTTTTACGAAAGTTTATCTTTATTGCTTCATAGGATGTATAGTCAGCCTCGTGACTATTCATCTACACTCAGCTTCACCTACTAACTTTGAATTAAAAAATGCTATTTTTTGTGCTTCGGTGAGTTTACTATTTTCAAAAAGTCTATCCATCTTTTTCAAAAATTGTACAGCATGCACCCTATCATTATTTCCACTGAAGGTGGGTACATAGTCCATTAATTGATTCTGGATGCTTGTAGTAGGTAATACCAAGGCACCAGCAGTAATTAGCGTCCCTTTTTCCACTACTTCGTCATATCTTGACTTAGCTTGTTCTAATTGTTGTCGCATTTGCTCGACTGTTTGTAACGTCTTGTCCACAGTTTCAGTCAAGTTGTCCTTAAATTTGTCCAATTGCTGGTCAACTATATCCTGTAAGTAAACATCTGGTACTGTGTGTCCATCAGAGAAATCATTTTGGAATTTAAGGTTATCACTACATTTTTTTTTACAGTCGCAAATCGTTCTGTTAAATGGTGTACCTGTTCTAAAATTTCATTTTTATTTCTATCGCAACTTTCCTGAGTAGTTTTTACTTTGGAATTTAAAGCGTCCTGTCTAAGCTTATAGTTTTCCTTTGCATTTTTAAGTTTTTTTATCTGCTCATTCGTCTGTTTTTCTGACTTACTACAGTCTTCCCTGAGCGTCTGTAGTTCGTCCCTTACCTGCGTTTGGTCACTTTCAGTCTGTTGTATTTTCTGTAATTTTTTGTCAAAGTCGTTTTGTACTTCTTGAAATTTACCCTGAAATTCTTATTCTAACCTGTTGAATCGTTCATTTACACCCTTAAATTTTTCATCAAACTTTGTATTTAATTTCTGATTATTTTCTTTGATTTCTTTTAATTCCTGGCTATTTTTTTGTAGCTCCTGTCTAGTTTTTTGTAGCTCCTGGCTAGTTTTATCGAACCTTTCATTTATTTTCTGATTTAACTTTTAACTCTTTTCACTACTCTCTTTAATTTGCAGACTTAACTTTTCACTCTTTTCACTACCCTCTTTCATTTGCTGCACTAACTGCATTAATATTGCATTTAGGTCATTTGCTTATGTTTGTTGAGCTACACCTCCTACCTTTGAAACATTTTCCACCCCCCTTAAGTCTTCTTCTTTATGAACTATTGCTTCAACTACTTTCTCATGTTGTTCACTTTGTTCCTGATCAGATAGTTCTAAACAAGAATGTTCTTCTACCATTGGTTGGGAATATTGCGTTAGGGGAGGATTATCCTCACTGCTACTACTGTCTGTCTCTTCCATATTTAATGAAGTTTTGCTGTTGATGACTTACGTGAGATTTTCCTTGCGTACCTCACCTGAAGTCTAGAAGCTTTGGACCTTATTCTGAATCTACCTGGTTTCGAACTCTTCCCTCTGAAGTCACCTGGTTTGGAGCTTCTTCTTCCAAAATCACCTGGTTTGGAGCTGCTTCTTCTTCTTCTTAAGTCACTTTTTTTTTTGTAATAAAGCACTTAAGTTGTTTGCGGCACTTTCACTGTTCTTTGAGCACTCACTTTCTCGGGTTGTGAACTGGATTTAATTTTATTATTTCAGTTTATCAGGCCCTCCATGTTGGGAAGCCATTATTGTAACGTATAAAAGTTAGCCTGATATATTCATGTTCGTTCGCCACCATTAGGGTGACATTTGATATAATGATTGAATTGGGTCCAAGTTTGCTATCCTGTATTATGGTAATCAAAAGGGGATAATGTCTTATTTTTATAAATTAAAAGTTCTGGTCTTTTATAGTTTTTTTTATTTTAAGTAGATAAACAGTTTTTGCTAGATATTTCACAAGTTGTAAAATTAATTTAAAAACCCGACTATTGTATTATGTGTATGTTAATTCTCGGCACGTGAAATTTATCATAGACCCAACCCACACGGCTCTTCGTCAGGATTGCAAGTGAAGAGATGCGTACTTTGAAGTAGGTATATCTAGTGACATCTCCTTCTCGAAACTTCCCAAAAGAAAGAAAGGTGTGGTCATCCAGGTGCGTCTCTGTCTACAAAACTGAGTTCGCCTTTCAAACAGAGACGTAGAAAGATATCGCCATACCTTGCAACTTAACACAAATAAATCTTACTACTCGCTCGTATTTATAATATCGTAATTTTGAATATAGATGTGAATAATAAATTATTTAGATGTATAATTCCATATCATTACAACATATATATACAAACACGTGTATATACGGGCGCATTACAATTGGGCCACGTAAACAAGTTATGATCTCCGTTTGACGTCTACATATTTACTGGCAAAATTTATTTAATGCGTCACTATTATATATATTAATTATTAATATTGGCTTCCACTTTCATTTTGCCTTTCGAAATAAGTTGTCAAAAGTCCCCGAGAATGGTGTTTTCTTATTGTTTTTCGTTAAATTTATGACCGTGAGATATATTAACAAGGAAATAATATCGGAAATCTATACACAAAAAAGGTGATATAGTGTTTTGTGAACTGATCTAGTTGTATGTAGGATAGTGTCAATGTTTTTAGAAATATTGTAACTACCTTGCATCAGTTGTGCTATCTATATTCAGATGAAACAACTAACAGTACTTTTTACTTTCCGAAGATAGCCGAAGGTTTTAAATTTACATTTTAGGCCAAATGCCTTTAGGCCAAACGCCTTTACGCCAAATGCCTTTAGGCCAAACGCCTTTAGGCCAAACGCCTTTAGGCCAAACGCCTTTAGGCCAAACGCCTTTTAGGCCAAATGACTTTAGGCTAAATGACTTTTGGTTTCATTTTTAGGCCAAATGCCTTTAGGCCAAATGATTTTAGGCCAACTGCCGCGTCCCCAAGTACGCCACCTTTATCTATCCTGAGCTAGTTCTAGCCAATCTACCTCATTACAACCTATCTCTTTCAGATCCATTCTAATGTTGTCCTCCCATCTGCGTCTAGGTCTTCCCAATGGTCTCTTCCCATTGAGTTTACCAGTCAGTACCCTGAACACGGTTATAGATTCTCCCATTCTCGCTGAATGTCCTGCCTACCGTAATCTACGAGACTTGACTATCCTAACAATGTCTTGTGATGAGTACAGGGTATGTAGCTCATCATTATGTAACTTACTCCTCTCCCCAGTAGCCTCATCTCTTTTTGGATCAAATATCTTCCTAAGCACCTTGTTTTAGAACACCCTAAATTTATTTTCGTCAAGTAAGGGTTTCACAACCATAGAGAACAACCGGTAAATTTTAATTGTAAGTGAAAGAAATTCATGCAATAACTATTCGCCTAAAACTAATATACCCTTTGATATCTAACCATTTGTTTGAACAATGTATACTATTGTTAGGCGTATTAATTAATATTTTATAGTGATTTGGCAACTCCGTATAGTATTTTCCCATTTTATTTTAAATAGAATAATTTATTATCTATTATAGTATGAGAACGGCTAAATAATACCTTTATTAAAATTGCTAATGCTATAAAAGTACCTTAAAATGTGTATGACAAAGTGTTTAATCACGGGGAAGGGAGGAAATAGTTTCTAATAGTATATGTAATTAA
Organism: Timema podura; assembly: GCA_033556935.1. Taxonomy (NCBI): domain Eukaryota; kingdom Metazoa; phylum Arthropoda; class Insecta; order Phasmatodea; family Timematidae; genus Timema; species Timema podura. The sequence continues at coordinate 43,861,791 of JAVRXN010000013.1, read as the reverse complement.
TCTGAGAACCTTTCCGGCCTTCGTTAATTAGTTAGAGCCAAGCACTTTGTTTGGAATGGACGGAATTCCCATCGTTTATCTGTTAAGATGAGAGTTGTAAACTACTTGACCATCGGCGTCCATCTGAACCTAATATAAACGTCTGTGGTGAATCTACATTTGGGTGTAGCGATGATTGCTCGAGTTTGTAAGGGGTTGTTTTGAAAGGCTTTCCCAATTGGTTGGGTAATTTGTGATAATTTGTTCACACAAAGAGATGTTGGGATGAGTACAATATATTACACCTCAGAAACAAACACTCATAAGTTGAATATTTGTAATTATTTATGTCACTATCATAATTGGAATACGTACAATCTTTACATTTAAATATTGATTATATATTTTTTCTGTCAGCAAAATATAGCATCTTTATAATTCTAAACATACATTTATTAACTTCGCCTTATAAAATATTAACATAAATAAATTGTGCGACACAATATTACTTTCTCATACATTATAACCATGGAGTCAAACCGGAAAAGAAAATCTGAAAATAAATTGTCTAAGACCAAAACCGGAATTTGAATCGATATATATATATCTATTTCGGTTCATAAAGGTTCTTATTAGTTCTTAAATAATTTTCTATAAGTTAATTTTATACCTCTCTTTCTTTTATTACTTTCTCTCTATCTTACAGGTAGAGAAAGTATGGTGATCGTCAAAAAAATCGAACTCGAGATTTTGATGAATCTTGACGTTTCATGACATCCTGAATCCGAAAAAGTGGTTTTTGCATTTCCGTCTGTCTGTCTGTCTGTATGTACCTCCAACAGGAGCCTAAACTATTTTACCGATTGAGCTAAAACTTGATATCTAGGGTTTTCATAGGGTTGCCCCGAGGGGTTTTTAGAATTGGATATTTACCCCTAAAATTAAGGGTAGTTTACTGAAGGGAAAAAAGAGAAAAAGTCGATTTTCTCAAAATCGGCTCTAACGATTTTATTAAATTTCATTTATGAACATTTATAAATATTCCAAACAAAATGGCTACTCTCGATATTTCGGCAAAATGGCTTTAAGGGCTCCGGTCTGATGCGTTAATTAACATTTTTTATAATAGCTCCGAAACTATTTGAGATATGAAATTACTTAGCATTACAAATATGTATATTTATTTATAATACAAATATTTTATTCGAAACATATTTTTATAAAATCAATAACTTTCAATCTATACGCAATTATATGAATTTTTTAACTTTTTGGACATTAAAGTTTAAGTATTGCGACCGTAAAAAAAACTAACCTGAAATGTTGATGGATGTCAACGTCTCATGGCCCCCACAACCCTAAAAAATAGTCTTTGCAATGCCGTCTGTCTGTGTGTCTATTAAAACTTAAAATTAAGAGTAGTTTTATAAAGGGCGAAAAGAGAAAAAATTGGTTTTCTCAAAATCTGCTCAAACGATTTTGATTAAAACTCGTATATAGGCGTTGATTAAGATTATAAATAAAATGGCTATTTTCATTTTCCTATGAATTATTAGCACCGCGTCTTACTACCCGTTCGGGTTATACGCACTTACGCTAATGTGTAATGGTAGTGTGATTGTGAGATGAAATGGAGGACCTACAGTTTAACGTGGAATCCGAACCACGGTGGAGGCCTGGCATTCCTCACATTCACAAGTTGTGATTAATACACGTCTTGTCAGAGGTGAAGGAAGGGTTTGGCAATCAGATAAATCTGTGCCAGTACCGAGGATTGAACCCCGGACCCCCAGCACAGAAGTCTGACACCTTACCCCTAGACCACCAGGTCACCCTATATTTTTATAAAAGCAACAGTTTCTGAGATATTTGCAAATATATTAATACAATTTTGTGAGCTTTAGCTGTAAACATATACTACTTAAATCTTAACGCAATAATTCTCCAATGCCATAGAGTAATTAAATATAAGTAAGTATCTAAAAAAAATATGTTATTTTTCCTTAAAGCTCTTAGGAGAAATGTTTGCACAGCAATGATCTATCTCCATTTTAGACTCAATAGTCAATATTTACATTTTTTATTGGTCAAAATGTATAAATGAATAATTAAATATCAATGCGATGACTTGAAGATCTGCAACACCTTATAAAATGTTAAAATTTTAACCAGAAATCGAAATTTTAATACGAAGTGTTGACCCTTGTGGAAGACATTAAACTGTTTTAAATGCTCTTAGGTGGACAAAGATGCGCCTCTTTTCTCTTTGATTCTATATCTTTGTATATTATTTTATGCGTGTTCTTATGTGGAGGTGTGATGATACAATGTACATTATTCCGTTCAGAAATCTTACGAGTTTATAGAAAGAGAGAGAAAGTCTGTGCGGTGCGCCGTACCATTTATTTTTTATTTTATGATTCTCTTATTTTTCTTTTTCCCGGGATTTTTTGTCAAAGTCAAATGTATTCTTTTGTATTATTTTTTTCACATAGATAACTTTTAATTTGCTGTAAAAAAATTTGAAGGTATTTTTCTCTTCACGAATTTTATAACTGTAGTATAACTATTAAATAAATATTTAAATAATCAAAACATGAACAGGAACCTAACTAATAATAAAAAAGAACCGTAACTTTTATTTTTCTCTAATCAAAACCGATAAATATTTTGGTTTGACTATCTGATTATAAAATATTTTTCATTTATTTGAGGTATTTAACCTGAACTTTTTAAACCAGTTGATTATATCAGCACACTACTTTTAAACTTATTTAAATCTAGAACAGACACAACATCCAGCTTCCTGGCCGTTAATTCATCACTGTAAGAGGGTAAACATACATTTCACGAATGATAATTTTTTCGGCCTTACCAGGAATTGAACTTGGGACTCTTACTTAGCTCATTAGACAGACACGCTACCGACTGGGCTAAGGTTATGGACTATATAATATAATTGTGACAAAATTTTCAGTATTCATTTATCAATAAAATACCTCTTCATAAGTTTCCCTAACAAAAAAAAATATTATTTTGATAGTCACATGATGCATTCTTGAAATATAAATTATAAACAAACATTCCATAGATATTAAGAAATTCACAAATTTTCACAAATCAGCCATTAGTAAACTACCCATAATTTGTTGGCTGGACTGAAAATAAGAAAAAAACAAAAAAAAAACTGGAATATGACCATTTAACATCTAAGTATTCATGGTGAACAAAATCCATCAAATTGATTCGTCTTAAGTGCCAGAGACAGACAAACAGACAAATAGAAAGACAAATATGGGGACAAAAATAATTAGAAGACCCAAATTTTTAAAATTTGGAGGCACTTAAAACGCCAAGATTTATCAAGCTCGGAACAGAAAATGTTTCCTATTACAATACTTTCTTTACATGAGAAAGTAAAACATCCAAGCGCCACATCTTACTACCCATTTGGGCTATGCGCTTCTATACTAATTACGTCAATGGGGAAGGGATAAGGAAGGCTGAATTTAGAGGACGTATACCCGCATTTACGTGGAAATAGAGTGGAAAACCATTCATACCCTCAGTACAGCCGACCGGGATCGAGCCACGATTTCACCATCTTCGGCAGTCTAGTCTACTGTGAGATTAGCGACTTAGACCATGCGGCCACCGAAGTGGGTAATCCCTAGTTAAGAATTTCATTGAAAACAAGTAAACTAAAAAACAGCTTATTGTATTTTACTCAAATTTAAACATTTTATTTCATTACGTGTCATGGAAGTTATAGCAATATTTACTCTCGATAGTTTTATTTTCTTTTTCAGGGAATAAATAAAACAATTCCTGTCGATGTATTTCTTACATGTGTAGCATGTGCCTCATTGAGTATTTCAAAAAGTTGCAAATTTTCAAAAAGGGTGGCTTTCTATGCATCAATAATATGTCCATAAATTTAAATGTGCATTCTCTTGGACGAAACTTTAATTTGAATACATAGGAAATTGGGATAGAACATAGTAGTCTCAATTTAACTCATATTAAATTTAATGTTTTAAGAGACTCTTACGTAAAACTTCAATCTCATTTTTATGTACGTGTAGCAGGCTGCTTACGCTGTTGGTTTATTTGATAAAGCGGTTATGTCACAGCCATTATTTAGAAATAGTAGCCATTATAAATGGTGTCTCTTATTTTCAACACGTTCGTCACTCAATTTTAGTTATTTTATTCATTGTATTCATATAGTGATTTTTGTTCACTAACGTAGCATTTTGTTTTTAAAACGAGGTTCAATATAGTACAATTATTTGTTTTTTTATTTTAACGGGTGCCCTATTCATTAAATAAACAGGTATCGCGTTAACCTATTGATAAGGGGCAGTCCTTAAATTACGAAGGTTTTTGGGGGGGCAGAATTCTTCCTACGCAAGTTTTTTTTATCAATTTTTTGATGAGACAAAATCTAAAAAAAGTCAGAATATAAATATTTTAACCATAAAATTTCATATCATTCGCTCTGTTACCAATCCTTATGTATAAAAACAATCAAACGATTAAAATAATCTAATCTACCAAATCGTAAAAAATTATGTAAATAGAGAGGGGGGAGGGGGGGACTAAAAATCTTACGATTCCTTACATGGGAGAAGGGGGATGGTCAAAAACCATGAAACATGAGAAACAATTCTTACGTAATTTAAGGACGTTCTATAAGGAGACTCTGAGTTAGATTCTCGGTAAGTCTAAAAACTCATCATTGAGGTAATTGGGGTTTTCCCTTTATCAGAGTAATGAATTGACAACTTAGGGACTGGGTTTAGTAAAAATAGTACAATAATAAATAAGTTATTCTGTGAATTGTGTTCTGATATAAACAGTAGATTCAGAAAATTCACCTTACACACCCGAAATAAAATGAAAAAACTATTACGCCGTAACCTTTTTCATTTCGAATATTTTTCTAATCCCAAGTTGCGACTCGATCACAGTTATTGCTTTGTCTGTCTCTATCTTTATCTCCCCCCCTCCACCCTGCCCACCAGCCTTATATATTTGCCAAGAGAGCGTGAATCTGTTTCGTTCGTTAGTTCGATCCGTGAGACTTTATTGTTTCAACCATCGGCCATCCTAGAGCGAGGGGGAATATATGGACTGTGAAGAAATAAGAGAGAGAAGTAACATATATTCAAAAATTGAGATAAAAATACTTACCAAAGCAGTTCAGTTGTAATAACAATCCCTTCCACTTGAGCGAGCTCTGAGCTAGCCATTTTTTTTTTGTCACTCTTATCTTTTGATTTCTGGATGCTATCCAGATTTCTAGCCTTACTTTATTATATTACATAAATACATAGCAAAAGCTTGAAGAAAAAATGCACGAATAATAATAATAGTTTAACTTATTAAGTTTATTCTTCCAAGTTTGAAAATGAAATTATTTTATTTTCATTTGAATCTAAAATCTAAACTATAGCCTCTATAATCTCCAAAATATGAATTAAAAATATAGTATAGGTCTTGACAGTTTAATTTGGTTCACATACACACAATAATCTACTAATACAATCGATATATATTTTGATTAGGTTTTTATTAGTTTTAATGCTAATTTTTTTCGCGGTTTAGCAAGTTAATATTGCACTAATTTTGTTATTTTTTAATATCGCAATTAAACCAGTTAATTTTTTTACTTTAATATTTTTTCAGTTAAAATAATTATGTAGGTAATCAAAACTAAATTTTACTAAATTATTCAAATGCATTTATTTTAAATGTTTGTACATGATTGAAATGCCTGTATATTTATGTAATTACACAACAATATCGCAATTTACATACATTATCAATAATAGCTCATTGATGCAGCTTAAATTCACACCGGTGTTCACGCGGTATAAGGCGTAAATATTGCAGCATGCTGGATTGCAGTGGACAGGGAGTTCGAGATTTGAATCTCGGTTGGCTATATTTGAGTAGTTTTTCACATGTTATTTTTCACTCTTGGTTTTTCCATACTCTCTCCACACCAACGATGTTGAATTTCCTCAAAACTATCCTCCTCATACCTATTTTGTTGTATATAGATGTGTTAAAACCTATATCCATATATTATTATATATATATATATATATATATATATATACATATATATATATATATTAGTTTATTTCAATTTTGATCACGCAGACTACGTATAACTGGTTTGTGAATGTTAAGAATGTTAGGGTTCGAATCCTATCCGAATGTACTGAGTTCCCCTCCCCTCCAAATATTTTTATTTTATCTCCACGCAATCACAGGTACATTCCCTCTAAATTATACCTTTTCATCCTTAATCCAGTTGTATGGTTTAATTCGGTAAGCCCAAATGGGTAGTAGGACTCGATGCAAAAATAAACTTAAAAAAATCCAAATGTACTGAGTTTTTTCCCCTAAAGGTTTTTTAATCTCTTTCCACGCAAATACAGCTACATTTTCTCTAAATTATACATTTTTCACTCCTAACCCATTTGTGTAGTTTAATTCGGAAAACCCGGATGGGTAGTAAGACTCGTTGCATAAATAAACTCCACAAAAATCCAAAGCTAAATACATTATAGTTGATGTAAAAAAATTTGTCTGAATTGCTTTAAAGGTAAGCGCACGTTAATTGATATTATTAATAAAAGCAATTATATTATTTATATTATATGATATAATATGTATTGTGTATAAATGCAAACTCCTGGTGACTGGTGACTGGTGACTGGTGACTGGTGACTGGTGACTGGTCACTGGTCACTGGTCACGTGACTGGTGACTGTGACTGGTACTGGTGACTGGTGACTGGTGACTGGTGACTGGTGACTGGTGGTAGCTACTGATTAGCAAACGACCTCACACGTCCATCACATACTCTGCCTTAAACTATGGGTGATCCAGGGGCTAGCCTGGATTTCTGAGTGTTAGAGCATTGGCGTGATAATCCAGAGGTCCTGGGTTAGATTTCTCATCCAGGTTTCATTCTTAAACTATATCCAAATCCATATATATTATATATAATGACAGATCACATGAATGATATCTTGGTCTTTGAAACACGCTTCATGTTGCCCCCACTCGACCATCGGGCACTCAGACTTGTTTTGTGCCCCCCTCCCCTTTTCCCCCTCGTTCTCTCCCTCTAATGTCCTATTACGTTGCATGAATGTGCTGTGTTTCTTTATAATAAATATGGATGTGAGCAGGGAAGTTTAATCGCACTCACGTGGATGTGTAAGTAGAAGATGAGGGGTGAAATGAAGTACTAAAGCCCCCCCCCCCTACACTATGATATTGTTTACATAAAGGACCAATGTTTCAATACTTACTCACTCTATGTATGGCATTAGGAACTCGAGAGTCCATTGCCTAGCATTAATAACTCAGAGGTATAGAAATGGCGCGTATTCAGGCTATCCTTTTTTAAATATTTATCTGAACAAAAGGTTATATCAATGCTTTAGAAAATTACATATCGAGATGTCATGGAAAACAAACTATTGTTGACTAGTGCACACATACAAGAGTCTGTTTGGCGGAAGAATAGAAATTGTTTTTGTCTTTTTTGTTTTAGTGAAAGAGAAAACAATGTAAACGCAGAAACAATTTTATTTTTGAAGCCAAACCAAATGATTTTGGAGTTATTCCAAACACATTTATTTACAATCAATTAAAAATAATATATATGTAGGGAGGGGCCTTTTAAGTGGAGCTTTAACTTTTGAGATATGAGAGGTTTGTATTTTAATTATTAAAAAATATCTCATTTTTCACCGCTCTTACTACCCATCCTGGCTATACGCATCTACTTACAGTAACAATAATAGAGTAGGATTGAGGATGGTCTAATTTAGAAGAAATGTACCAGAATTTGCACTGAGGGAACGTGAAAAACATTTAGTCAACACAGCTCCCAGTACACCCGGTTGGGATTTGAGCCCTTAGAAAACGAGATCAAATGATCTTGACGGTTGTACCGCGTCCTCACCGATATGGATGGGTCTCACTTTATTATTAATTTTAAAACTATCATTATTTTATTCTCCATCGGTTAAACCTATACTTTGCTCTTTTTATTATTATTAGTGTTATTTAACGTGAACTATCTGAACCGACTTAATATTTCAGCACACAGCTTACAAACTAACTTGAACCTTGTAAAATCCTCAACCATACGGCTGTCACTTCATTAGTGTGAAAGAGGTACCTAGTACAAATGTCACAAATGATAGATGTTTTATTCATGCCAGGAATCGATCTTGATACCCTCAGCTTGGTATCTATATGCGATAACCGATTGAGGTAAGGTTTTGGACCTATGCCTCGTTAGAGCCGAAACACTCCAGGGATCAACTCAACATTAGTAATATTATTACTCAGTATCTTTAATTAGAAAGACTTTGGAGACCATACAAATTAACACGACACATAATCCGCTATAGAGTTGGAAACAACTCACTAGACCCTATACCTGTATGGGATTCGAACCCCAACCTCCCCATCACCAGGTAACTAAACTAGAGGAGCATTAAACCTATAGCTACACATATTTTTAGCACCGCGTCTTAATGGGTTATACCTTTATGTTAGTGGTTTTAGGAATTAGGATGGTTATATTTAGAGGAAATGTACCAGCATTTGCACGGAGAAAGATGTTGTAAAACCATTTCGGAAAAAAAACACCATCAGTACACCCGACCGATATGCTAACCTTGATCTCCACATCATCGGCAGGCTAGTCTACTGCGAGAGTAGTGCGTTACTGTGGATTCACACGTTCGCTGAAAACTAGCGCAGAAAGAAACGTGGTCACGTGACGCGCTCTAAGGCAATCACAACATTTCCGCCTAATCAGCGTGAGCTGTTCCGCTCAAGTTCAACTTAAGTCTACTTTGTCCGCTCTGCCTGAGATGTTCGGCACAGGAAAACCAATCAAATCTCAGAACCAACCATCTCAAATCAGTGCGCATGCGCATTTGACAACGCATGCGCTCTACAGACAGAAACTAGCAGACAGCTTCGTTGGCCGTTGTGAGGAGATTTGAAATAACCGTTAATGTAAAGCGTGTTTATCGATGTATTGGATTGTGCCACGACACATCGTTATAATTTGAAAATATCCATCGGCAGAATGATATAAAATATATCTTTATCTATTAGAAATTAAAACATGTTGATTGGCAGCTGTTTTAAGTAAGCGTTGCAATGCAACATGTGTCAACATACATCCTGTGAATAGCTGCGCCACTGAAGCAGATTCTGTTTTCCATTTTCGGCGAACGTGTGAATCAATCTTTAGACCATACGGCCACCAAAGTGGGTATATATTACTATATTAGTTTGTAGGTTATGTATAAACAGTCACTTCAGAAATTGAACCATAAATACCCCAAATAAAAAATAAGCAACCTTTTTTTAAATGTTGTATACAACCCTTCTACTCAAAATCTCTCAGCGATCCTGGAGGTAAATCTATCACTAACTCTAGGAAGTTTGTTCACGGTGTGTTGGCAAGGTTTGTTCGTAGTTGTGCCGTTTTGACCCCGAGGGCGAGTCCACTCAAGGCTTCTGAAAGACTTACCGCCGTCTAATGGCGATACGAGGCGGCGCTAGGTAAAGGAGGAAGAAGGCGTCATGTTTTATTCACACACAACACCTGGTCTCCTTGTGAGACAAGTGTCCTCGCTACCAGGGGGACTCTCTTGTATGTGTAACGACCGAGGGCTGAGGAGGGAGGAGGGGGAGTACTCAGCCGCACTCAGGAATACTCGTTCCGAGGAACAACACTTGCATCTCAATCATATTTCACGAACATAGATTCATACATTTTTTTATAATACTTTTAAGCATATTATATAATTATTAATGATGAAATATAAATAAGTTAAAGGCGAGGAAAGTATTTAAACAGAAATTGACTAGAATCCACCCCAAAGAGAGAATATAAACTGCATGGTGGACAGTAAATGTCAAATAACACCAGGCGTTATGATTCCATATTGCGGCGTTTTTCAATCGGTGTGCAGCAAATGTACGGAGGAGGATTAAAAAGAAGCGATACTTTTTTTTAAAAGAAATTAAAATAAATCCTTTTAAATCCATGATCAATTTTTTTTTAATTACACAATTATTAGAATTTTAGCTTTTTTTTTTAGGTATTTAACGGACACTTTTTGAACCAACTGATTATATCAGCTTACGAGAATCTCTTTGAGCGAGAGCGAAAGGGCTTACCAATTTTTCCAGGAAATATATTTTAACATACCCTCAAGGGTTTTCTTTTACATGCCGCAATTGACCGACAGGTTTAATTTCCCTCCGAAGGAAGTTGTGGTACGGATTTTTATTTCTCAATAAAAAGTTCACCGACCCCGGCTGGGTGTGAACCCACGAACATCGGGTCCTTAGATGAGCACTTTACCCCAAGACCACTGAGGTCCACATATATAATGTGTTGAGGAAAAATAATTGTTAATATAAAAGCAGTTTAAAAGTGGTTAAATTATATACTTTTAATAATTATATACAAATATATTTTTATACCCCGATAATTTAATTTTATCTCATTTTGTAGTAACCACTGTCGTTATTTAGAATTAATTTGATTTTTCTTACCTAACATGCCAGTTCTTGATTTGACTGTTCCGATTATAGAACCAGCACCGACTAGCAGAACATAATATTCCAGGCCGAGGCGGAGGATAAGATAATCCCAACTAATGACACACGTCGGCTTCCTTATCTGGTCGTTGCTGCTGGAATAGGCTGAGACATTGATACTCTCTATCTTTTCTAAGATAACCCCTCTAACCCCACCTACATTATGTTAAATTCCCTGCCAAGGTGTTTGTTATGGACTCAAAAAATCCTAATAATTCTCATTGTCGAATAACCTTAAGTTCAGCCGTTTATATTTGTTGTGTTAAACTTTAGTATTAAGAAACCAGAAAACGTATTTAGCCTGAGACAAAAATCCCAATATTTACAATCAACACCATATCCATGAAATTGTAATATCTGATTAATATATCTAGTTAATTCATAAATAACCAATTATTTGAGTAGGGTCTACTGCGTGTGATTAAGATCCATCCAGTATATCCACAAATGGGGTAGGGGTGATGAAATATAATTTAAAGGAAATGTACCACATTTTTCGTAGAGTGAGAACCAAACTATAAAAAAAATATTACATCTGACTAGGATTCGAACCTTGACTTCCCCGTAATTGTAAATACATTCTATTTTGGTTTGACGCCTTATATTTTGCGATCACTGATTTGGACGTGACTATAATTATTTGACCGAGACAACAGTCGACTTTCAAACACAAAAGTTCTTCATTAATAGAGGGGTTATTATTACAAACATGATCGATACGTTTTTAAATACCCACTAGTTTCACAGCTCCACACTCAGTTCACCTGAAAGTTAGCAATCTTACCTTGATTGATACACGATGACTCCTATCTTATAAGCTACACCATAGTGGAACCAAGCAAGGTAAGACTGTCACCTTTCACGGTGACAAAGGGTAGTAACTTTTGTACGTTCACTAATCTACTTCCCACTGCAGGCAATAGATAGCGCTTGAATTTTTCCCATGATGCAACAGGGGTCAAATGTTCCTTATTGCAATGAAATAATTTAACTCAAGGGCGTACGAGTATTATCAATGGGGTTTCTACTGAAAATGTTACTATACCTTTGGCCAATAAAAGTTTTTATACATATATGTGGACCCCCCCCCACCCTCTAGGCCTATGAGCCAATACAAATCTCTCCCATCCCCTTGAATTGTTCCCATATGAGTTGTGAATATGAACATTTTATTAAGTTCTGGCAGTGGTCCTTTGACAAAGGCCCGATCAATGGTATCAACTGTGAATATAACTTATGATCGTAATATTTTTGGGAACTATTCTTGGTACTCCAGTAAACCCGTTTCCTTCCTTCACATCCCATGTTTGGGCTAGTTTCAGGTTCAGGTTTCAGGATCCAGGTCCCAGGGTATAGTCCGATCACAATCTCATAGCTCTTGCTTATCTGTAATGTGTATATTGGTATTTGATGAGTCAACTTTTTAAATACTGAGTGAAAGCTATCATCAAATTCCAGAATGCTCTTGACATTCAAGAACGGTTTAGATTACTATGTGTAGAAAATTAAACTTGGCGTATCTACTGGAGAAATTATTTTATTTTGGCCCAAACAAAATTTTCTAGAAAAGCTGCAGAAATACCGGCCTTAACGCGCGCTACCCTCCATACCACCTTAGTAACTTTCCTGGCAGCACGCGAGGCTGTCCCTGAGGTTAAAGCTTGATTCACACCTCACAGAAAAAAATAGCAGAATTTGTTTGAGTGATACAGTAATTCACACGCTGTATGTTGACCCATGTTGCATTGAAAAGCAAACTTAAAACAGCTGATTATCAACAAGTTTTATTTTCTATTGAATATTTTAGTTCATTGTCACATTGAGTGTTTTTAAATTATAAAGCTGTGTCATGGCACAATCCAATATATAGCTACACACGCTTTCCATTAACGGGTTATTTCAAATCTTCTCGCAAAATCCAACGAAGCTGTCTGCTTGCTTCTAGCTCTACAGCGCATGCGCACTGATTTGAGATGGTGGTTTTGAGATTCGATTGTTTCTACCGTGAATCAAGCAGACGAAGTAAAGATGAGTTTATCTTTAGCAGAACTGCTAGCGTTGGGTGCGCTTTTCCTCTTTATTTTCTTAATTGATGAGACGGAAATTTTGTGATTGGTTTATAGCTCGTCACCTGACCCCGTTTCTGTCCTGAGCTTGTTTATCGGCCAACGCGTGAATCCACAGTAAGCCTGCCCTTTCAAAGTGGGGATCTTTCTACTGTGCCCTGGGAGTGCCTCCCACCCCTCCCCTTGGATGTACTATAAATTGAAGGGATTCACCAGACCCGGGGCAGGTGCCTTCTCTCACGTAGGGTGGAGGGTGCGGGGGTGGCATCCCCTTGTTTTGGCAAGCTATCAGTAAACTTAAAGCCTCGTGTAGCTGCGATTACTTTCAAGAAAGTTATCTTGGGATTACTTTTGCGCACTTGTATGGGATAATTTGTTGATATTTACAGCATTAAACTCAGTGTTTATCGAACCATTTGTAGACATTTAAACACGTAGATAGATGAAAACTATACAAGAACACTATAATGGAGAATAGTACAAACATTTATAAATATAATTTCATATTCATGTGCCAAGCTATTTGCTCTACAGTTGTATTTTTTTTTTTTGGGAAGATATTGTCCTATCAATATTTTTTTTCTTTAGTATCGCAACTTTTGAGCGGTGAGATATATTACTTAGCAAGGTCGACTTGTGTTGTGTGTGTACACTTTAAGATTCTCCGGGGACACAGATCATTGACCAGAGTACACACAAGTTAAGTTCTAGTTGACAATACGCGGAGAGTAAGGACAGGTTTATTTTTGATTGAGGAAGAATACAAATCTTACAGTCTAATTTTCATAGGAAGCCCGTTATTTGAAACCTGGAAAGACATGTTGCCACAATACAGGAAGAAAATATTACAAATTGTATTTACCTTCTTAGCCCGTTTAATTGACAATGTAAAGATAAATCATACAATAATGCATAAATAAATATTATTTGAAGCTTTTGAAAACCTTTAGATTAACTTTTTAATTAATTAATCAAATAGGACATATTTATAGAATGCCAAATTTTAGAGATTGTCAATTTTGGTGGTCGGAAGTGGGGTTATATAAAGATTGGGGTTTAGTTAACACTATTATTTATTTTTTTTTACTTCTTAACATACATATCAATTTATGTAAAAAATACTTTTTCGTTTATTTTATTAGTATAAATTTATATACGGGCTACAATCTAATTTTCATAGGAAGGGCCTCTTGGAAAATGCAAACACATTTTCTTGCGGCTAGCATTGGTAACATTTTATTATTTTATTAATGTTATTTTATTGGTATTGATAATATCCATCAAGAGTGAAATTTGCAGATCACATGACTTGACATATGAATACGTGAAAGTAGATCTAATAACTTTTCTATATGTCAGATAAGGCCATTCCTATGAAAATTTGTCTGTACAAAGTCTTATAAATGTGGTTTATTTCCAGGGTACCGTAAACAAATACTATATATATATATATATATATATTATATATATATATATTATATATGTATTATATAATTATATGTATTGTGCTAGGAGTTGACATGGTTTATTTAAAAAAGAGTCAAAGATTAATTATATTTAAAAACTGAGAGAATATATGTATTTTGATAAAAATTGGAACTCCATATCGGTAATTTTGAATCGCCTACTGTTATACCATTCTGCTTTCTTAAAATAACATAATCCAGTGAGCTAAACTCATCAAAGTTAGCGTACTTCCAACAGGAATGCTAAATTATGGTATTATGACTTTTAAAATAAATTAATTGATCTTATTTTGTAGAAATTAAAAAAATAAACGGTACGATAAAATCGTAAATACTTGCTCATACATTCAATTCCAATTTTCAAAAATAGGTAATTACTAACTACCTTAAAATCAATTTTCTAAAAATAAATAAAAAAGATCCAGTGATATTTATAATGTAACAATCCTCAGATAGTATTTGATCTGAACAAAATCGTTAAAACTATTTTCTGAAAAAATAAAAATGGCTTTCAAAAATCAAAAGGCCACTAAATATCCCTAGTAATATAATTAAAAATCACGATTTGGCCTCAAGGTTTGACCATATTATAACATATGAATATTAAATTTGAACGAAATCCATCAAACCGTTCCGGCTGTAATACAGGGACACGCAGACAAACATGGGGGAGACAGAATTTTAAATCCCACTTCTTTCTTTTTTTTTTTTAGGGGGAGGGGAGTTACTTAAAACGTCAAGATATATCATAATCTCGAGGGAGAAAATGTTCACGATTGAAAAATATATATATGAGAAAGTAAAAACTTACCTTTTGCCAAATCTCAAGTGAATTCTGCGGATTGATTCACCGCTAGGTGCTCAACGGGTTCTGGTAAAGGACGAAACTGAAATAATGTCAAATAGTTGGTCATAACGGAATCTAAATAGACATTGGTGGCTCAAAAAACCCAAACTTGACTATTAATCTTGATTTTGAATCGGGTCCAGATATTATTTCACGCGCAATTAATCCCGATTGTAGCCGGCAGGCAGCTCTGTCGACTGTGATCCGCGGTGGCGCCTTAACCTCTTCCAGTTGGCTTAGCTTGGCGCTGAACACACGTCACTCCGTGTGAGTTCGCCGGGAAGGAATGCGTGTCCCACAGACAATTAACGTGATATACCGGATAATGGGGGGTTATATCATCCGGTTTTAAAAGCAAGGAAAGTTTAGCGAAGGTTTCAACCATCATCCCCCGGATTAAAACATTTCAAAAGTTCGTGTGTCCCCTTGAACAGTTAGTGATTTAAGGAATAAGATTAATTTCGTAGCCAATGTAAATGTGTGTTTTTAATATTTCTTTTCATAATGAAATATAAAATGATATAACGAGAAGGTTATGCTACAACGAGAAGGATATGATACAACGAGAAGGTTATGATACAACGAGAAGGATATGATACAACGAGAAGGTTATGATACAACGAGAAGGATATGATACAACGAGAAGGATATGATACAACGAGAAGGATATGATACAACGAGAAGGTTATGATACAACGAGAAGGTTATGATACAACGAGAAGGTTATGATACAACGAGAAGGTTATGATACAACGAGAAGGTTATGATACAACGAGAAGGATATGATACAACGAGAAGGTTATGATACAACGAGAAGGATATGATACAATGAGAAGGATATGATACAACGAGAAGGATATGATACAATGAGAAGGTTATGATACAACGAGAAGGATATGATACAACGAGAAGGATATGATACAACGAGAAGGATATGATACAACGAGAAGGATATGATACAACGAGAAGGATATGATACAACGAGAAGGATATTATACAACGAGAAGGATGTGATACAACGAGAAGGTTATGATACAACGAGAAGGTTATGATACAACGAGAAGGATATGATACAACGAGAAGGATATGATACAACGAGAAGGTTATGATACAACGAGAAGGATATGATACAACGAGAAGGATATGATACAACGAGAAGGATGTGATACAACGAGAAGGTTATGATACAACGAGAAGGTTATGATACAACGAGAAGGATATGATACAACGAGAAGGATGTGATACAACGAGAAGGTATGATACAACGAGAAGGTTATGATACAACGAGAAGGAGTGATACAACGAGAAGGATGTGATACAACGAGAAGGATTTTGATACAACGAGAAGGATGTGATACAACGAGAAGGATGTAATACAACGAGAAGGATATGATACAACGAGAAGGATGTAATACAACGAGAAGGATGTATACAACGAGAAGGATTATGATACAACGAGAAGGATATGATACAACGAGAAGGATGTGATACAACGAGAAGGTTATGATACAACGAGAAGGTTATGATACAACGAGAAGGTTATGATACAACGAGAAGGTTATGATACAACGAGAAGGTTATGATACAACGAGAAGGATGTGATACAACGAGAAGGTTATGATACAACGAGAAGGTTATGATACAACGAGAAGGATATGATACAACGAGAAGGATATGATACAACGAGAAGGATGTTCCAATTATGAATGCCTACGTTTTAGAGCCTATGGTTAAGTTTCGTGTCTTTTAAGGGGACTGCCTGGGTAGTTGAGATATTGTGAATCAGATATTGCACTTAGGTTAAATGTTAACAAAACTTTAAAATTACGTGAGTTCTGTATTTACTCGAATTAATACAAACCGCTTTAATATAACTCTATACATAGACTTGTAAACATAGTTTAAAAGTGGAAATTTTCTTCTTGAAAGTACAAAATCCACATATTTTGGTTGATCCATTTAAGGTCAAATGCCGGGAAACGAAAGGTAACTGGTATAGGAACGTATAATGGAACTTTTTGAATCGAATGATATAATTTAATAGATAGGTCAGTCTGACACTTTAGCTCAGTCGGTAGTGTACCCTGTCTATTGAACTAAAAGTCCTGGGTTACGATACCTGGCATGGAAGAAAAATTTAATATGGGTGAAATATGGGTTTCTCCTTTCACAATGATGAATTAAAGGTGGGGGCTGGATGTTGTGTCTGTTCTAATTTAAGTTAGTTTATACATCATGTATTGTTATAATCAGTCATTTCAAAAAGTGCACGTTAAATACCTCAAATAAATGAAAAAAATAATAGAAGGGTCACAACACAGATTGTATTGGTATTGGTATTTTCCTCCTCCCCTGTTTGTTTCTCACTACCCTAGCAGGAAGCTACCACCTATGAAGTTAAAAAATTTCAATCACCACGTTGGTTTTCCAGGGGCATTTGTAAAGTGAAATAATCTGCGCTTACGGACTGGGATCTAGCCGTCACCTTGTTTAACCATTGGTTTCATCTCTCCGTACGCCGGCCCTTAATTACCTAATAGACTAGAGAGGAGGAAGGTAGAATTTATAGAGAATGTACAAGCATTTGCGCGAAATTATAGTGGAACATAATTCAGGAAAAAAAACATCATCAATACACCTGACAGTAATTCTAAATCCCGACCTCCCCATCACTGACGAAACCCAGAGTAGAATATTCTGACATTTGGTCCATGTGTCGCCGATGCGGGTTCTGATAATTTCATGCATATTACTATGAAAGTCTTTTGTAAAAATCTGGTAAATAAAATATCTAGGTCTTTGTTTTTCCAGCCAAACTTGGCACTTACACATTGCTCTATTATCTTTTAGCACCGCGTTTTATTACCCGTTCGGATTATACAGGGTGGGTCGGAAACAATTAGACGATTAATGCTGAGGAAAGAGATGGACAACGTGCTGAGATTTTCCTGACTTCCGGTGGAGCTCACCTGAATGACATTTTCTTCAAAAAGTGATCAAATGTTAGTATGAGTTTGCTTTTATTTAGCTAATTTTATTAAATTTAATTTGCACGCGTTTATACCTTCGTTTATACGCTTAAGTCTAATTACACTAATGATTAGAAATGAAGTTGAATTAGGAGTGACCCATTTGCGTGGAGGATGGAAACCATTTAAGAAACCACCCAGTTCACCCGACCAGATTCGAACCCGATCTCCCCTCTCGATGGGCTGACTCACAACGGCGTTAGCATACCCAGGCGGTTTTGCTAATGAATTTCTTTCCAATTAAAGTATTCAAGTACTATATCTAATTGTTCGCCTCAATTTATATTATATATATAATATTATATATAAATATGTACTAATTACTCCAATGTGCTATGAATGAGTAAGATTGATTTTATAGGAAGAGTACCCGCACTTGCGGAAAGGGAGCGGGGAAAACAATTTTAAAAAAAAACACACCCGACTGTGATTCGAACCCCGAATCTCATCATTTGGCAATCAATCTATTGCGAGAGTGACGCCTTAGACCATGCGGCCATGTTAGATTTTTGAGTTGAATTTGATGTCATGGCTGTCACTCGTACCGGAAGTCACATGGTTAAAGGCGTCAATCTCTCACTAAACTGGACTTGTCTGTTGCGGTTCGAATCTCGGTCAGATGCAGTCGGGTGGTTTTTCCATCCCCTCTTCACATTTATACTGATGCATTTCGTCTAACTTCCCTCCTCATCCTGGCCCTATGATTGAGCGATTAAATAACTAGTTTGTTAAAACGTATGAACTAAAAAAGAAGTTACATTTGACGATATTTTCTGTTCAAAAAATAAATACCCTTTAATAAATATTTCTTCTTCTTTTGAAACTCAAAACCTAAATTATTTTTTAGTGCGTCTTTCTATTAATCTGGGATATGACATTTTAATCACACTAGTGGTATAGAGGATGGGGAAGGCATGATTTATAGGAAATGTATCCGCACTTTCGTGGAAGGGGGTGGGAAATAATTAGGAAACATCAGCCTCAGAACACCTGGAAGGAATTCTAACCCCAGCCTCTCCATCACCGTAAAACCAGACGATATGAGTCTGACATTCGTCCGCGTGATCACCTATGCGTATAATCTATCACATATAATTGACACACCACATATCAATGCTTGGATACAAATAATTTGAATGTGCAAAGTATTTGACACTAAGGAAATGTGAAAATATTTCTCAAACAAGTTTAAAAAATATTAAATTGTTTCTTTTATTTTAGATTATGGTAAAATTAGTAAATTTTCTTGTGCATTTTTTCTCAAAAATATTTTACTTTTAGATTATAAAATATACTTAAATTGAAACAAATATAAAATCATTTATGCTATACATTAAATACATTTTGATTACAAATTATGGAAAAGATATTACGCAATAGTTTCCAATTGGCAAATTAATTGTTTTACTTTAAAGTAAACTATTTATTATAAGTCTAGTGAGGCTTGTATAGTACAGTACAGTTCAATTTTTGTAAGAAGAGTTATCTGATAGTTATAAAAGTTACTAGATATACTTTTACGTATTCATACGTCAGTTCATGTAATCTTTTGATAGATATTATATAGCCTACTACCTATAAAGTAACACAAATAATATAATAAAACGTAATTAATTTTTTAACTCAAATAAATATGTTTGTATATCTTAAATGATTCTTCCTACGAAAATTGGACAGCAGAAAACCTCAAATCAACAAAGTTGCCTGTTTGGGTGGGGATTTCCTTTCTAAGCTACTTGTCATCTGTAGCTGACATTACGCTATGAATTGTTGACTCGTTCATTTTATCGACCTATATTATCCTTATCTTTCGTAATATATTCAATATACACGGGCAGGCAAATCGTCCAATCCATCTCTCGTGGAATGATACTGCATTACAGACCAGTAGCTGACGCAATCAAGTAGACACCCTCGTCTGCTGTTGTATAGTAACTCCTTGTGACAGGTGATAACATATATATATTGCTGGTGACACACGATACCAGAGTCTGCCGTCACAGATACAGCAATCTGGTCGGTCATTACGCCTGAGTGGTGTACTTTGGACAGTATCAGGTACATAACTACACAATGCTCGGTTTTAATACAGGGGTCATGTGGTCAGGGAGGCTATCTACTAGTTTATTTGTATCACCGCTTTCAGGTTATACGGATATATGATAATTACTCTAATCGAGTAGGGATTACTAAGGAAGCATTTTAGAGGTAATAATCTACCCATATTTGCGTGGAAGGAGAGTGGGAAACAATTTAGAGGAAAACTCACTCTATAGACGTAGACTCGACCCAGATTCGAACCCCAATCTCCCCGTCATCAGCAGGTAGGTCTAACATGAGAGTGACGCCTTAGACCATTCGGACATTGAAGAATGTGTCTACTAGTTAAAACGGCCTTGGTTCCTGCATTAAAGGCAGTGATTAAACATAACTTAGGTGTTTTTTTGTCCTGTACTTCCGGATAATTTAAGTTCGCTCGGATGTTGGGCGTTTAGTTTGTGGTTCTATATTAAGCTAGTTTGTGAATGTATATTGTTATAACCTTTGTATAGCCATCACGAACACTAGTTTTCTGAATGTAGAATCCTACCTTGACTGGTTACACTATGACCCTATCGTGTTAGCTCCATCATAGTGGAAAAGTACAGTAGCATTCTTTCCTTGATGATTACACTATGGTATTATCCTATAAGCTTTATCATAGGGAAACCAAGCATGTTAGCAATATTACCTCGACTGATTACACTATGGTATTATCTATAAGCTTTATCATAGGGAAACCAAGCATGTTAGCAATATTACCTCGACTGATTACACTATGGTATTTCCTATAAGCTTTATCATAGGGAAACCAAGCATGTTAGCATATTACCTCGACTGATTACACTGGTATTTCCTATAAGCTTTATCATAGGGAAACAAGCATGTTAGCAATATTACCTCGACTGATTACACTATGGTATTATCCTATAAGCTTTATCATAGGGAAACCAAGCATGTTAGCAATATTACCTTGACTGATTACACTATGGTATTATCCTATAAGCTATATCATAGTGAAACCAAGCATGTTAGCAGTATTACCTTGACTGATTACACTATGGTATTATCCTATAAGCTACATCATGGTGGAACCAAGCCTCCTTTTAGAGTAAATGGAGGGTACAATATATATAAATAATAATATTATACTACTATGTTAGTTCATGGGCATCAAAGATTGTAAATTGTTGTTACCGTTATCTGTGAAAGGGACTGAGTCCTGCAACACCAACTCGTTGGGGCAGATTGGGAAAGTTTGACGGAAGGTGATTGATGAGGATCGCCACTGATCTTAAACCCTCTATTATAATTATGGCTGGATTATCTATAAAACTAGTTAAGACGTAGAATTGGGCTCGAAAGGAATGTAGTCCCGGGCTTATTTTATCTTGGAGAGGACCACTTGTTCACCTTTGTATGATGACGGATTCTGTTTTAGGAAACATTTTTTCCTGGGGAAATATTATCATTAGTTATGATTTTGACAACTTAAATTTATTATTTATTCACGAATTTTTTGTTTTATATCGTTTAGTAACAAATATATTATT
Source organism: Timema podura (assembly GCA_033556935.1). Lineage (NCBI taxonomy): Eukaryota > Metazoa > Arthropoda > Insecta > Phasmatodea > Timematidae > Timema > Timema podura. The sequence goes on along the minus strand of JAVRXN010000013.1, from coordinate 43,840,146 downwards.
TATATTATGATATTAGGTTGTCAGTTATTGATACTATTAAAATTAATTAAAATGCACATTGGCATCGTTAAAAACATAATAAAATGTAAATGAATATGGTATTTCTTCTTTGCTGAGTTCTTTGGTAATATATTCAATTGCACTTGTATTTAGGTGCCATTCGGCATATTCTTGGATACGTTATCAGTTTGTCAAAGGCTTAATATTTTAGATTGTTTAATCTATGACGAGTTGAAATTATTACTTAACTGCACTTATAGTTCAATATCTGTGTTACAATTTTAATTTTTTTTTAATTCCTTTGAGTGTAATTAAGGAATTGTGGTAATTGGTTTAGGTTAAGTGAATATTTGCAATGTAATCTAATAATTTATCAGGTTAGACCTACACATCCCTTAAGCCTAACTTAACTAACTCTAACAGTTAGTTCTATATTCTCTTAAAATCCACCATGCAAATTATGTTCGCTAGGATTGATCGTACAAATTTTAGCACTAAAAATACTACATGAAAAATGGTTACGAACCTTACAAAACACAAACATGTTGTTTTGTTTTTACATAAGATAAACACTGTTCATTAAATAAAATTTTAAACTAAGTATTTCTTTGAAAAACAAATAGGCTATACATTTCATCGAGTATAACACTCCCCAAATATCCATTTCAAACAAATGGTTAAGAGGCATTTTCGGAAAAATTTGAATTTAATAAAAAATCACTTATCAGTAAATTACCTTAGTTTAAGGGTAGCGTCAAAATAAAAATAAAAATACGTTGAGGTATGAACATATAACATCTAAATATAAAGTTTGAAAGAAATCCATCAAACTGTTTCGGCTTTATTTCCAGGGACAAACAAAATTGTAAGACCTAATTTTGGGTCATAATTCAATGTAGAAAATGCTTCACTCTAACAATACGTTTCTATATGAGAAAGTAAAAAGATACGTAAAGTAGCAGTACTACTAATTACACCAATTATGAAAAATATGGAAGCACCACTAGCACAAGTTAATTCGTGGTGTGATGAATAGAAGAAAGTTTGAAGAAGTGCACTTGCATTAACGTCTAGAGCGGATTTAAAAACTACAGTGATTCAGCACACGTGGAATAACAACCCCCCTAACCGCCTCGGTGGCGTAGTTAGCTAACGCCCAGTCGTGTTGAGTTGGTCCGCCGAGGACGGGAGATCGAGGTTCTAATCTCGGTCGGTGATGCGGTGTTTTTCCTAAATGAGTTTTACACTTACCTCCACGCAAATTCGGAGTCCTTCCTCTAAATTCAATCTCCCAATTCCTAATCCATTAGTTTAATTAGTACTCAAGCGTATAACCCGAACAGGTAGTAAGACGCGGTGCTAAAAAAAACCAATGATCACGACCGAGATTCGAGCCCCTACGTCTTCACCATAAACGGTAACCCTATACAATGCGAGTATTACACCTAATTCAATTTGGTCGCTGATGTGAATTTAAAATAAAATACATTTAGGTGTTATTTCCTTCCTATACATTTGAGTGTACACTACAATTTTCATAGAATGGGTTTTTCGTAAGATACTCCATTTTTTTAGGCCGAAATTGTTAAAGTGTTAGGCTACTATTTTATTATAATTATTATTTTATAGATATTGATTATATACATTAAAATTGAAAGCTGCAGATAACATGACCAGACTTATGAATACATTAAAAATTAGATCTAGTAACTTTTCTAGACACGCTTCAGCAGTAGATTGGTCTAACTTTAAGGCGTCACTCTCGTGTTAGACTAGCTTCCTGGTGACGGGGAAATTGAAGTTCTAGTCCCGGTCGAGTCTACTGAGGATGGTTTTCCCTGAATGGTTTCCCACTCTCCTTCCATGTAAATGCTGCTAGATTACCTCTAAAATGTTTCCTTCCTTATCCCTACCCTATTATAGTAATTGTCATATATACGCATATCCTGAACAGGTAAAACGGGGTGATAAAAAAACTTTTTTAGCTGCCTTTCCGATGTAAATTTGTCTATATTTATATTTACATCCCAAATATATCGCAGCAAGAATCATAGAGCATAGCAAATTTTATTGGTATTTTTTTTATGATTTCCTGGTTTAGAAATAAAACTATTATTATACACACATATGTATACAACTACTCTCAAATATCTCTCTCGTGCTTTTGCTCCTCGCTGCTTCCCATACTTGATACTAGCGCTGTCGTGCATAAAACCCGGAACTAGTGGCGGTGATTGATGAGGAGTGACCGCACCGTTAGTGTATGTGACTAATCCGGTGAGGCCGGGGTTCATTTCCCTGGGATTGTTTAATTTCTTACATATTTCACATTATATTTTATAGGATTATATGCTATTACCATAATTTTATTTAAATATATTACATGTACCGGGGATAGTTGTGTATAGGAAAAATATATAGTTATCATAAATGTTTAACGCTCAGAGATGTATTTGCCATTATCATTCCACTCTAAACTTTCTCTTGATTCCTAGTTAATATTGTTTTAGCTTATTATTGCCTATTGAAGTATGTAAATATCGTGTAATGAGCATGTTTGCTCAAATATGTGTACAGATGTTAAATAATATGCATGGTATGTTTGCAAAATATGTGCAATGTTTGTGTTTAAATATGTGGGTTTTTTCAAACAGTGTGTATTGAATATATTTATACAGATAGATTTTGCGGATACTACAGTATATAACTTCGCCACTAACGTAGGCCTATATTATTACTACTATTATTATTATTATTATTATAGAACACAGATTCAGGTAGATATACATGTGTGCAGAAAATACATTTTTACAAACAGGCCTGTCAATATTATGAAATGTACACTCCATTAATGAAGATACTGGGGAATGTAGTAGGTTACATAATTATGAGTTACATAACCTGTACTCATCACCAGACATTGTTAAGACATTCACGTCTCTTAGGTTACAATGAGCAGGACATGCAACAGAATGGAATAATATAGAACCTTGTTCAGGGTATTTACTGGTAAACTCAATGGGAAGAGACTATTGGGAAGACCTAGATGCAGATGGGAGGATAAAATTAGAATGAGCCTGAAAGAGAAAGAGTGCAATGAGGAGGAATGGATATAACTAGCTCAAGATAGGGATACATTGTAATGAGGAGGACTAGATAGAACTAGTTCAAGATAGGGATGGATAGGTGGCGTTCTTTTGGAATTGCGGCAATGAACTTTCGACTTCCTATCATACTTTTTTAAATTAATTTAAATATGACAGAGACCTCTTTTAACCATGATCTAAAGTGCATTAGAAAGGTCTTGTTTGTATAACAGATGTAAGCACTAACTCAATCGGAGTTAAAATGGGACTTTCCTTCTTTTTCTCTTATACCCTTCACATATATATATGTATAAAAATATATATATAAAGGATAAATATATACATATATATATATATACACACACCAATTTACCGCACATATTGTTAATCACAGCCATTACGTCAGCTTTTTTTTTTATCCTGGATTAGAACACGCCTGACTCGTGTTTAGTGAACAGATTGCATCTGTTTCACGTATTTTAATCAACAACATAAGCGAAATCTAATTTCCTTTAGTAACAACAAGCACGTCTTTGCACTCACACTTTGTGCGCAATCTTCTTACTGAAATTACTTACCCACAATCCCTCCTTCTCCTTCCAACATTTTGTTGGGCATATAATTGTATTCGTGTCGCGCGGTGCATGGCATACATAACCTGCGACAGTTTAACTGATGAATGCGTTGTTTACAATGGATGTATTCAACCAGGCTACCACGGAATATGAAATCATATTTTAAACGTGTGTTCATTTAATTTAGTGTCTGGGTCATACGTGTTTATTATATTAGAACTCTAGTATTTTGATTACAATTAACAAACCAATGCTGGTTACATACATTTTTATAAGTAAATTATAGTATTCTTAATAATACATTTTAAAAGATAATTTACTGCGACTTTTAGAGGAAACATTTATGTTTCAATAATATTTATATATAATAATCATCATCATCGATGGTTACGTGGACTAAGTGTCAGGCTCGTGTAGTTTGGTTTGGAACGATGAGAAGGTTTGAGTTTGAATCCCTACCGGGTCATTTGAGTTTTGTTTCCTAAAATGGTTTCCAACTCTTCCTTCACTCGACTACAAATTACATCATTCTTGATTTTACCCCCCATTAGAGAAGTTAAATTTGGGTAGTAAGGATGGGTAGTAAGACGCTGTGCAATAAAGTACTACTCTCTTTAGACTTTCATAAGAAATCCTTAGACTACCTAAACCCAAATAACATTTTAATGCAGTGTTTTTCAAACTCCATTGATTTACGGTCCATTAAAACGCAGAAGTATATTTGTTGACCCACCAGTATTTATAATATATAAAAAAATCTACAAAAGGTCACAAATATATTATGGTTTAACTTAATTACCATAGAATTAATAGCCAGAGCTATTATTTATGCTTTTAGTGGGAAATACTCCATCTAGATATCATATTCTGAAAATTGAAAAATGACACCTGGACACAGGAATCGAACCCAGGACCTTTGGCTTAGTACTCCAATGCTCTAACCACTGAGCTATCCAGGATTCGTCCCGTGCCCAGGGTCATTCTTCACTCATATTTTAAGGCAGAGTCATCTGCGACTCGGTAGTTGGCATATTGCTGCCATTTGTACAGTTATTAAATTGTACGGGATTGCATATTAAGAATTAATAGCCAGATCTATTATTTATGCTTTTAGCGGGAACTACTTCATCTAGATATCATATTCTGAAAATTGAAAAATGAGTGAAGAATGACCCTGGGCACGGGACGAATCCTGGATAGCTCAGTGGTTAGATCATTGGCGTACTAAGCCAAAGGTCTCGGATTCGATTCCCGTGTCCAGGTGTCATTTTTCAATTTTCAGAATATGATATTATTTACCATACACAAACCTTTAAATCTATATTTTCTCATTAAAAATGTTGGCAGTATTATTAAAACAATAATACATCCATTATAAATAAAATAATCGATGTAATTTATTTTTTAATCTATCAATTTTCATTTGTGCGAACAGATAATTGAGATCCTATTGGTGAACTAAATGGTGCTACTTGGGTTGATAGAATTAATCATTTTCAATCTTGAATCAATTAAAATCGCTCAAATGTAGCATTGAAAATGTGCACCCTTCCACGGGAATTAAACCCGGGACTTTTGGCTTAGTAAGCAATGCTCTTGTGACTGAGCTATTAAATTGAAAGAATATGAAATATAAATGCATCTATAACCTAACAACTATAATAGCTTAGCTATTTAAGCCATTAAAATATTTGGCTGTTGTACGTTGATAGTAGCCCAATACTTTGGATCAATGTCGAGGTATGTTTTAACCGATAACAAAATAATTTGTCAATGTTATCACGTATTGAAACCATAAGCTTACAATTCTAACCTATTTAAAATTAAGGACACAAATATTCATGTAAACATAAATTGTCAATGTATATAGACCTAATACATCATTTGTTTGGGTTTAAAGTATTGTGTTTTATGTTGGTTATTCATTAAAATTCTATAAATTATTTAATTTAAATTATTAGTCAAACTGATCCAAAAAAACATCAGAAGAACTTTCTATAATACTATCGTAAACAAACACCAATTAAGACCAATTAAGAAACAAAATATTGTGTATAATTTCAAATCTCCCTATATTAGTGGTTGGATGTTATTTGAATATATAAATGTTATCAACATTAAATAAACAAAGGGACTTTTTTGTTATTGTATTTAACGTCCCTCACTAATACAATACCGTGCGGTCGGATTTGTTGTATAATTGGAGTGAATTAAAGCAAATTAGTCAAAATAATATTTTATAATTATTTATGGTTTAGTACCTGGCTATAATTACCTAAGTTAGCGTACTCATTTTAATTTTTAAAGGATAACTGCGTAAAATATATTCAAAATAATATCTATATGTAACTTATATATAACTATTTGTATTCAATTGAATCAAATTTGCATTAAATGTATAGCATGTTTTACTATTTACAAACTATATATACAGTATATAATATTTACACTTAACGGTACAAACATTGGTACAACTATTACATATCAATGTGTACACGTAAATGATACTTGGTTTCCATGCCCACGACTTTAGTCCAACACAACCAGTCTCGGGTCCAGATGCACTCACAAGACGACTCTCCTACTATACTCCATTCACAGTAGGAATTACTCTCTGAAAGGTATTTTTTCCTACCAAAATTCTACTATATAATAGCTTTCTGGTAGGAAAAAAAGCCTTTCAGAAAACAATTCCTACGATGAACAGACTTTACCTGGATAACTTTTGCAACCTCCCCCGCACCCCCGCCATCTTTAAAGTTACAGATGTGGGTAAGATCAAAATGGGTCACTATAGCTATTCGTTACAAATCTATGTATTAAAAACAGGAATATATCCGCACAGACAAACTAAACTGCAAACTATTGTTTAATAAATTATAATGACCGGGTATAGTTGTGTCATATACAAGTATATTACATTATATATTATCTATATATAGCAAGCTACCTATGAAGGTGTATCTATATATAGATATATATACACGGCGGCGAGAACTATTGACGAAGAAGGCATAACACTCGGAAAACCATGGGAATAACTAAAAAATGTGGCAGAGAATATTCTTAGATGTTTTGTTGCGGCCTAATGCCCCACATAAAGGAGTTAAAGTAATTAACATTACATACACCTTATTTTACCTAACCTATAACCTAGCTACAATTGGAGTCCCCAGCTGCTGCATGCCTCATGCGTTAAGGTTTATTATGTAACACGTAGGACCCAAGATGTTGGGAGACAAGGCATGAGGGAAAGTAAGATGCGTTTGTTATCGCCAACTTGTTGGATCAACATCCTGGGTCATCCGTTAGTATTTAATCAGTCTACACATTTCTAGTCATGGATAACGACGTATTTCTTGCCTTTTCCTTCACTTATTGTGTTAACAGGAAGTGTACTCTTCCAGAAAGTCGGAACGTACACCTCTACTTCCCCATTTACTTTTTCTTCTCACTTTTAATGATTCGCGTAGATATTGGGCTAGGATGCCAGTTTTTTTTTCTATTACCGATCCAATTGATATATTAAAAAAAAAAACCCTTAGCTATTGCAGCAAGTGCATCGCCTCAATTGTTCGAATTCTTGTGTTCAGCCGAGGTAACGTTCCGAAGAACAGAATACTTTCGATATAAATCAATTAGTCTAGCTGTACTATCCTTGTTCCATTCCATGATCACAAAACTATGCAAACCCCGATTTTAAAAGTTAAACTAATCTGATAACAAAACACGTGCGTCACCAAGGCTAGAGACTGACTCGATAGCGCATGCGCAGAACCTCCCAACTCGGCCAACATGTTGTGTTGGTCTCCAACAAATGATCCACTACAACCCAACACAACATGTTGGCTCTGACCGGCTCTCCCAACACCAAAATGTTGGCCAACATCCCCAACAAGCTGGGAATGCGTTTGTATAGTAACACAACTTGTTGGGATCGTGCTGGTCAACATGTTATGTGACAATATAAACGAGTTCTAAGCGAACAAATAATAATAGTAAAAAGGTGACCTGGTGGTCTAGGGCTAAGGTGTCAGACTTCTGTGCTAGGGGTCCGGGGTTCAATCCTCGGTCCCGGCACAGATTTATCTGATTGCCAAACCCTTCCTTCACCTCTGACAAGATGTGTATTAATCTCAACTTGTGAATGTGAGGAATGCCAGGCCTCCGCCGTGGTTCAGATTCCACGTTAAACTGTAGGTCCTCCATTTCATCTCACAATCACCCTACCATTGCATATTAGCGTAAGTGCGTATAACCCGAACGGGTAGTAAGACGCGGTGCTAATAATAATAATAATAATAATAATATAATAGTAAAAAAATTAGTACAGCATTTTACTACCCGTTCGGATTATACGCTTATGTACTAATTGTGCTAATGGTTTTAAAGACGAGGAAGGTTATATTTATAGGCGGTGTACCCGTATTTGCGTGGAGGGAGAGTGGAAATCAATTTTAGAAAAACAGCCCTCGGTAAACCCAACCGAGATTCGAATCTCGATCTCCTAGTCACCGGTGGTCTAGTCTAGTCCAACACTAGAGTGATACCTTAGACCATATGGGAACTGAAGAGGTTTAGAAAGTTATTAATCCTAAATAAATAAGTTAAGGGGCCGATTGTGACACCTTTGTGCTTGTAATTTGTTTTTCCTCTCAATCCGGCAGGTAGGCTGATCCAGCTGTTTGGCAGGCGGGGATTGAGGGGGTAGGGAGTGTATTCGAGAGGTAATTGGAAATTTAGAAGGGTCTGGGTAGAATTTATTCAAACACAGTCTTCTAGAAATAGAGATTTACATACAGACGCTAGCTGTGACTCCTATATATACATGGTCGGTGGACGCAAAGGCTAGTTTCACACCAAAAGAATCCAGTCCAGTCTCCTCAGACGAGCCTAGATTCAGCTGACTGGTTCAACATTGTTTTAAACAAAGGAGAACTGAATGATTTTATACTGAATACGTCACCTCCAATCCATTCCCTGGTCTGGACCCGGCCGGTTGAATTTATGTCAATCTTTGTGCATCTCGTGTTTACTTTACTACTGTTTACATTTTATTTCGGTCAGAGTTTTTAATACGTTTTTAATAATGGATGTTGAAAATATATTATTTAGAGGGAAAAAAACTGTATATACTCATTCGAAAATACTTGTAAAACTTAATTGAATAACTGGGTGAATCAAAGGTGACCTGGTGGTCTAGGGGTAAGGTGTCTGACTTCTGTGCTGAGGGTCCGAGGTTCAATCCTCGGTCCCGGCACAGATTTATCTGATTGCCAAATCCTTCCTTCACCTCTGACAAGACGTCTATTAATCACAACTTGTGAATGTCATGAATGACAGGCTTCCACCGTGGTTCGGATCCCACGTTAAACTGTAGGTCCTCCATCTCATCTCACAATCACCCTACCATTACACATTAGCGTAAGTGCGTATAACCCGAACGGGTAGTAAGACGCGGTGCTAATAATAATAACTGGGTGAATCAGGAATCAGATGGTTGAAAGAACCGAAAGTATGTCTCCTTAAATTAAAGGATTGACCCATCACTTTTTTTTCCATTTTACTATGGATAATCCTACGAAAAAATAATTAACGTAGCTACATCTACATCAATATTGCACAAAGCTAGTTCACTGAATAAAATAATTGTATCCATCTGTCCCAGTCTAGTCGATTCATCGACTGATTTGAAGGTAAATCCCCTTGACTGGTGTGATTTGAATGGGCTAAACTTGAGTAAATTGGACTGGGTTGGTGTGAAATCAACCTTAGGCCCCCTTATACACGTACAGTTTCACCTTTAGGTTGAAATGACAGTCCTACCTGTCCCAGCCTAATCCTACACACGAACAGATCGGTATGTCAGTCCGCCTTGCAATCCGGTTGAGTGTATTTGTACACAAGTTTTAACTTGGAGAGAATGTCATCAGTTGAATTGCTTGCATATGCAGCAATTCTCTATGTTTTAAAGAATAAAAAGAAGAATAAACACTCTAAGTGAGGTGGAAAGAGTGGTTGAACCGGGAAAATTACACCCATATACATTTTATGCATAATAAAGGGAGATTTCTGAACTCCTCGATACATTCAGAATGAAAATTTAACCACATGGCCATGGCCAATAACCGAATGAAACACATGATATGTCACTGAGCACGTGGATAGCGGAGACTGAACCTATTCAAGACTTGGCCTGCCGGCCGATCGTATTCCCTCCCCTACAGATCAGTTCCCCCTGACAGGCACTGTGGCCTGCAAGTATAACTTTCTGAATTCCCACAGTCAACAGTTCCAACGATTGGCTGGCAGGTCACCTCACACAGGCATTTCAGACTTCAACTGTCCAGACAGATTGGAAGGCGAAACTGTACGTGTATAGGGTGAGCCTAATGGAGTCTCAGTCGAGTCCAGCAAATCAAGGTTCGGGTCGGCGTAACGTGTTGTGTCGTGTCGTGTCGTGTCGTGTCGTGCCGTGCGCGTGGACTAATGTGTTGGGTAACCAGTGGTGGAGCTACGTGAATCATATGGTGGACGTAGACATTGACTTTTGACTTTTCTCTAAATTGTGTGTATGAACTAAATATTATACGTGATTGTCATATGCAAATTGAATTCAACTTATAAAAGTGTGAGTCGTATGAATATACAAATTGTTATCTAAGTAACTTTTCAACTGTCAGAAAAGGCTAAATTTAGTGCAAGCCAAATTTTATATCCAATATTCGTGAGAACAACCACGTGGTTTGATAATATATTTCATTTTATTGGAATAAAATAACAAAAGTGAATAAAACTTGAGTACCAGCGTTCAGTCTTGCGGATCTCATTCAGCTGCTCGAATAAGTTCACATAATGATTCACTTTTATATATTGGCTGACTGATTAAGTCTGATACACATATTTAATTTATATGCATATATACTTCTAGAAGTTGAGTTCATTTAGCATAATTTATCAGAGTGATACAAAGTTATGGATAGGAAACAGTTACTTGTAGTTTTTCAAATGTCAGAAAAGGCCAAACTTCTCATGAATTTATCATAAAAATTCTACACAGAATCACTATATTCCCGTAGACATCAACATGAATAGAGCCAAACTTCCCCAGACCTGCGGGCTATTACAGTCCAACTTTCAAATGAAAGGCCTTTTAGAAAATAAAAAGCATATTTTTTTGCACCCAAAATTAATAACATTTTACCATATTATTAGTGACAAACATATTAAACATGACACCTTCAGATCATATTACTTGAAGTATGATTAACATACGTGAAAGTAGATCTAGCTGCCCTTTCTATGAAAATTTGACTGTACAACACGATAAACTTGCTATTGTTTCTTCATAATTGGTTGGATAATATCTTAAAATAATGTGGGTACACTGTACACCTGAAAAAATAAATGGTACGGCGCACCGCACAGACTTTCTCTCTCTTTATATAAACTCGTAAGATTTCTGAACGGAATAATGTACATTGTATCATCACCACTCCACATAAGAACACGCATACAATAATATACAATGATATATAATCAATGAGAAAAGAGGCGCATCTTTGTCCACCTAAAAGCATTTCAAACAGTTTAATGTCTTCCACAAGGGTCAACACTTCGTATTAAAATTTCGATTTCTGGTTAAAATTTTAACATTTTATATGGTGTTGCAGATCTTCAAGTCATCGCATTGATATTTAATTATTCATTTATACATTTTGACCAATAAAAAATGTAAATATTGACTATTGAGTCTAAAATGGAGATAGATCATTGCTATGCAAACATTTCTCCTAAGAGATTTAAGGAAAAATAACATACTTTTCTAGATACTTATATTTAATTACTCTATGGCATTGGAGAATTATTGCGTTAAGACTTAAATAGTATATGTTTACAACTAAAGCTCACAAAATTGTGTTAATATATTTGCAAATATCTCAGAAACGGTTGCTTTTATAAAAATATATGTCAAATAAAAGTTTTTTATTTCTAATAGTCCTACAATTTTGCAATGATAAGTTGTTTAGTTTCTCCAATAGTTGTGGAGATACGGAAATTAACGCTTCTGTAATGTACCCTAAAAATCATTTTCATAGGAAAATGAAAATAGCCAGTTTATTTATAATCTTAATCAACGCCTAGATACGAATTTTAATCAAAATCGTTTGAGCAGATTTTGAGAAAACCAAATTTTTCTCTTTTCGCCCTTCAGTAAACTACCCTTAATTTTAAGTTTTTATAGACACACAGACAGACGGCATTGCAAAGACTATTTTTTAGGGTTGTGGGGGTCATGAGACGTCGACATCCATCAACATTTCAGGTTAGTTTTTTTTAACGGTCGCAATACTTAAACTTTAATGTCCAAAAAGTTAAAAAATTCATATAATTGCGTATAGATTGAAAGTTATTGATTTTATAAAAATATGTTTCGGATAAAATATCTGTATTATAAATATATATACATATTTGTAATGCTAAGTAATTTCATATCTCAAATAGTTTCGGAGCTATTTAAAAAAAATTTAATTTACGCATCAGACCGGAGCCCTTAAAGCCATTTTGCCGAAATATTGAGGGTAGCCATTTTGTTTGGAATATTTATTAATGTTTATAAATGAAATTTAATCAAAATCGTTAGAGCCAATTTTGAGAAAATCGACTTTTTCTCTTTTTGCTCTTCAGTAAACTACCCTTAATTTTAAGTTTTTATAGACACACAGACAGACGGCATTGCAAAGACTATTTTTTAGGGTTCGGGGGGTCATTAGACGTCGACATCCATCAACATTTCATGTTAGTTTTTTTTACGGTCGCAATACTTAAGCTTTAATGTCAAAAAAGTTAAAAATATATATATAATTGCGTATAGATTGAAAATTACTGATTTTATAAAAATATGTTTCGAATAAAATATTTGTATTATAAATATATATACATATACTCCATTCACGGTATGAATTTCTCTCTGAAATGTCTTTTTTCCTACCAATATCCTACTATATAATAGCTTTCTGTTAGGGAAAAAGATCTTTCAGAAAACAATTCCTACGGTGAACAGACTTTATTTGTAATGCTAAGTAATTTCATATCTCAAATAGTTTCGGAGCTATTATAAAAAATGTTAATTTACGCATCAGACCGGAGCCCTTAAAGCCATTTTCCCGAAATATTGAGAGTAGCCATTTTGTTTGGAATATTTATTAATGTTCATAAATGAAATTTAATCAAAATCGTTAGAGCCGATTTTGATAAAATCGACTTTTTCTGTTTTTTCCCTTCAGTAAACTACCCTTAATTTTAGGGGTAGATATCCAATTCCAAAAACCCCTCGGGGCAACCCTATGATAACCCTAGATATCAAGTTTCAGCTCAATCGGTAAAATAGTTTAGGCTCTAGTTGGAGGTACAGACAGATAGACAGACAGACGGAAATTCAAAAACCACTTTTTCGGATTAAGGAAGTCATGAAACGTCAAAATTCATCAAAATCTCGAGTTCGAATTTTTTGACGATCACCATACTTTCTCTACCTGTAAGATAGAGAGAAAGTAAAAATTGCTTCATTTGTTTCTGTATAGTCCGGTCACGTCTTACAAATGCACGTTCGACAATTATTATTATAGAACAACCCATTTCGCACAGATGGATGTGAGAGGGGGGGAATCATTTAGTAGTTTGCCCCACATACCCGCTTTTTGGGGACCCCCAAACCAACCACACACTGGTTATTTCACAACAGAAAGTCTTGCCGCCGTCACAATACACGTGCATAAAACACAATGTTTTATTTATCTTTATGTTTTTATGTTTAACCTTTACTTTTTTTTATTCATGTATATGTTTTTTATTGTAATATACCTCTCCTTAAATATTATTAACTACACCTTGACCTGAAATAAGTTTTATTTAAATTAATGAGTATTAAATATTCTAATAAAATACAAACCTACATTACAAACTTAAGACTGATATAATGTGGATTGTCATTTACCGAGAAGAGTCTTCTAAAAATACTAAAATAATGCCAACTTCTTTGAGATTCAAGATTATATATATTGATACTGCAGTTTTTATAATCTAAACGTCCAAAATAATAAATACTTAACCCTAGTTTAATATTTAGATTTCATAGCTTCAAATGTATTTTTTATTATTTAGAATTTAACATTTCACCTTATATATATATGATATATATATATATTAAATATAATTATAAATTATATATTAGAAAGCGTGAACCTCAAAATGTCGCTGCCCCCGGAATCATTTGGGGGTGGGGTGCGGGTGGGTGAGGGGGGTTGAATTAAGCGCTATACCATCTCATTCCTCTTGTGCCACTGTTGCCTGCAAGTCTCCCTGGCGTATTGAGTCCCCCGAGTAATTTAGCCCGAGCATGTTGGCGCGCCTGACGGAGACACCGGGATCATCAGACACAACATGACGCGTGTAATCGATCACCCGCAACACGGCTTCGGTGTAGGGAGGATTTAGAAAGGCCTTTAGGATGTAAGTCACAAAAAAAAAAAGTGTTTCCCACACCCTTCCACCCACCTAACCCTTAAGGTAATTCGAACAATAATAAAAATATTGCACAATAAATTTAACACGTGTTTATTTGATAACTCAACTTAATTGATCACTCATATGTAGCTGATGATTTCCGCACTTCCATAACAGACGCTGCCTTAAAATGTGAGTGAAAAATGACCTTGGACACAGGATTACTCCTGGATAGCTCAGTTGTTAGAGCATTGGTTTATAATCCAAAAGTCCCGGTTTCGATTCCCGTGTCAAGGTGTCATTTTTTTTTCAATCTAAATCATATGAAATTTAGATGCTGCTATAACCGTAACTAACAAATATAATAGTTTGAATATTTTATGCATTATTGTTAGTATTAATAATATCATTAATATTATGATTATTATTCCTATGAGGTGTGCACAGGAAAATATTTATATCATAAATATTATTAATATTATAACTATTTCATTCTGTACAGCTCATTTGAATATCAAGTTATACTAAATTTCAGCTGCATACATTAATAATACTTTACCTTAACAATAGTACATGAAAAGTATAAAATAGCAAGTTTGACCAGCGACCCCTTAAAACTCGTTAACTGTAATTATTTAAAATAATTGAATCACTATTCATAGCCTATAACTATACGTTTATTAAGACTGTGCTATAAAATGTGTACTGTTAAATGAACGTAGTTTGAATTGCCTTATCACACCTTGCAATTCAAGGATAAACTGCCTTTTAAAAAAATTACAATGTGTAACACAAATTGTAGATAACATATGCGGCGGAAGGGAGGTCCAACTGTATTGAACTTGGCTGCCTTTGATAAAGAGTTCAAGGTTCTAATCCAAGTGGGATTTTCACTCTAGTTTGAATTTATTAATTTTATTTGAGATGTTTGGGCTCGAACCCTGGTTGGACGTTCTGAGGATAGGTTTTCCTACACTTTTTTCCTCCCCCACTCTCTCCACGCTAATTAAGGTTAATTTTCTTTATATTCCACCTTCCTTGTCCCTAACACATTATTATAATTAAATGTGGATAGCCCGGACGGGTAGTAAGATGCGATGTATAAAGTAATAACATTATTACAGTTTTTCAAGTCACTAAAATGAATCACTAAGCTGTCATGACAATCAAATGACCATCTATAAAATGTCAAGAAAGTAGGGACTGTTGACTTAAAACCACCATATGGCGTCATAAAGAACTCTATTGAAATTGAATGTTTTAAAATATGTTTTTGCTCACAACCATTTGAAGGGGAAAAGGGGAACAATCCAATTTTGACTTCCAATCAAAATATATAACTTAATTATATTAAGTAATCAAATCAATTATGATTAGAACTTTTATTATCGTTTTAATATTATATATTATTATTATGATTATTAATATCATTAAAAAATGATCGAGAAAAAATATCGCCGTTTGAATTTTTCTTTAGTGCTTCCATCTATTGGACAATCACGTACCCTTTATGATGCTCTTTGATTATGCTTAAAAGATGTTTCTGTCGTATTTAAATTAATTTAAAAAAGTATTTGGTTTCTTATGGGGTTTTGAGATATGAAAGTCGTCCTGGAAAATGTTTGTAATCTGACACTCCCCCTTTTCCCCCTGTACCGTTCAATTTTATTTATGTAACCATTCTCTTAAGATGGTTTTTAAGGGGAGGCGAGCTAAAAGTCCGTATATTTACAGTTTCTACCACAGATAAATAAAATATGGCTTTAGTATTTATTATTTAGCACCGCGTCTTACTACCCGTTCGGGTTATACGCTTAAGTACTAATTACGCTAATGGATTAGGAATTGGAAAGGTTGAGTAGAGGAAGTGAACCCGCATTTGCGTGGAGGGAGAGTGGAAAACCATTTAGGAAAAACCACCCCCAGTTCACCCGACCGAGATTCGAACCTCGATCTCCCCGTCCTCGGCAGTCGGGCTCAACACGACTAGCGCGTTAGCCAACTACGCCACCGAGGCGGGTATGGCTTTAGTAGATAAGTTTAGTTTAATTTTCTACAGTTATTTTTTATTATTATTTAACACCGCGTCTTACTACCCATTCGGGTTATACGCTTAAGTACTAATTACACCAATAGATTAGGAATTGGGAAGGTTAAATTTAGAGGAAGTGAACCCGCATTTGCGTGGAGGGAGAGTGGAAAACCACTTAGGAAAAACCACCCCCAGTTCACCCGACCAAGATTCGAACTTCGATCTCCCCGTCCTTTGTGGTATATCTCAACACGACTGGCGCGTTAGCCAGCTACGCCACTGAGGCGGGTTTCCACAGTGTTCTTGAATATCTGTCATGGGCATCGCAGGAATCAGCAAAGAATATCTCTCGTCATTGAAAAAGTTTCTAGGCAAATACCAAAATGTTCATTCCAGGGCCCAGATTTTGATGACATAAAAATTGATTAAAAAAATTACCTATAAAATAACTTAATAATTCAGAAAAATTACTTCAAATTTTCAAAAAAATTTCATAAAAATATAAACAAAAATTCTGAATAAATGCACGACTAAATCAAACACGCAATTAACAAACATAAATTGCAATGAAAAGCTTTTAACAACTAAACTATTGCATTCTTTTAATTAATATAATTTACAAATAATCAACTTTGATTTACAAAAAGACCCTCCAAACGCTACCCATTCCGGCGTCGTTGTAATGTCTCACAAGGAATGTGTATTTTACAACCATAAAGGAAAAGAGGGTAAAAAGTTAATTGCAAACATTATCTTCTTATTCCGACAACTTTATGATGAAAAAATTTATGTTTAAGTATCTATGCATTTATTAACTATTGATATTATTTTATAAAATATACTTGTTCAACATAAATGCATTAAAATGACTAAAAATGAAGCAAATCAAGAAAATATTACCTTGAATTCTAAAATGACAAAAATTGACCCATAAAATATAAATTTCTATAAAAAGGGATCATCAAAATCCGTGCTCTGCTCATGACAAATATTTAAGAACTGTTGACATTTGTATGTGTAGAAAATTAAACTAAAAGTACCTACCGAAGCAATATTTTATTTATTTTTAAGTTTTTTTAATATTAAAAGGTGTCAAAATACGTATTTTAACTCACTTTTCTTCCACTTCACCTTTAATAATTGTTTCTTTTCTGTTTTATTGGTAGCTTTGATAGTATGGGAAATGAGAATTATAGGATGGAAAACACTTTAATTTACGTTAAGGGAGAGTGGGAAATTATTTAGTAAAAAAAAAACCTCGGTACACCCGAACGGGATTCAAGCCTCCACCTCGATCACTAACTCACTATACCAGATGAGACTGTTTGAAACTGACGCCTTAGTCTGTGTGTACATCAATAGAAATAAGTAGAAAATAATGTTGTTATAAAATTGGATTTGCAAATGCAGACAATTATTGAGGTTAAGCTTTAAAACTATTATTTTATTTATCATCCCCATCGCGTCTTACCACCCGTCCGTAACCGTAGTTTGAACATACCGGAGTCATTTGAACCCTGAACTTTGTCTTTATGGAGAAATCCGAACAATCTATGTGAACAAATGTGCGTTTCCTTGGGCGGTCTTCTATCCAATTAATATTAGGGGGCTTATAGGCGCGGCGACACGGAGTTAATTAACGCTCCCTATCGATTGCCATTGTTCTTAGAGAGTATTAACCTACGGTTTGACAAGTCAAACGGCGCTTTCCTCTTTGATATGACCTCTTAACACTTAGAGGACTCGACTTGCGGCATTTCAGCGTTTGTTCGGTTAGTTACACTAGAGTAGACTCAAGATAGTGAATGTGTATTAACTTGGGAACCAAAACATAAACACATAAAGGCTTTATAATCTAAAATAGGGGTGTCAAACTCTAGGGTGGCATTGAAAATTGAAAATATTAAGGGGACCGCATTTAAAAAAAATGCAACCTTGTCAGCAGATTTAGTAAAAAATAACTCACTAAATCAAGAGCGCGCATGTGGGTTTTCCAAATGGGGGGTGGGTTTAAGTCCCACCTGCCAGCGGGTGTGGCATCCCCTTCCCCTTGAGAGAAAATTTCAAGAAATTAACTTTGTGAGAGGAAATTTTAGAGCATCTGAACATAATTCTTAGCTAATTATATGATTTTCAAGAGCCAATTTTTGCAAAAAAAAAAAAAAGTTTCTGAAAAATTAACAAAATATTTATATTTTTCCTAAGTTTATTTAACAGAACACAATGAAATGAAAACTGTTAAAGAGGTAGTGGGCGGAAATCCTCATTTTATCGTTTTTATCTCTGTTAGCTCGGATAGTGATGATTATAATTTAATAGCAAATTGCAGCCAAATCACAAATAGGCCTAAACAATCTTATTTTTTCGTAAGTATATTTTTATTACAAAAATAAATTTGAATTAAATAAAATACTAAGGCTTATCCTTTTATTTTTACCTAAAACATGTGTAGTTTTGATCAGGCATTCTTTAATAAATCGAACATATGTAAAATGTTACAGCTTTGGTGAAATCTAATGTGTCAAGGAATAACATTTCCTAATATTGTATTTCTTTGATATTTATAAAAATAGCGATTGGACGACATTCCATGTCAGTTAATCATTAGTTCCACGGGACACAAGTTTGACATGCCTGATACAAATTCTTAGTAGCCGTATCGGTGGTTACGTGGACTAAATGTCCGGCTCATCTTGTCTGGTCTGCCATAGACGGGGTGGGCAGACCGGGACTCGAAACTAGGTGGATTCACTTATGTTGGTTTTTCTTAAATTCTATTCCACATCTTCCTTCACACAAGTGCGGGTACATTACCTTCTAAGTTATGCCTTCCTCATTACTATCCTATAAACGTTATTAAAGTTCTTGTAGCTTGGACGGGTAGTAAGACACGACAGGGATAGTAAATAAAAGCATAATTTTAAAGCATAACATCAATCATTGCTTTAATTTGCAAATCCAGGAATAATAACTTTTTTATTAAATTTTTCTATCGATGGACACATAGGCTAAGGCATCAACCTCGTCTAGTCTAGTTTTCCAGTAAGTTCGAATCACATGCAGGTTTATTGAGATTTTTTTTCCTTACTAAATTATCTTTCACTCCCCCTTCACGCACAAGGAGTATACAAACCACAAGAGTTAATTACCTCATATAAGCAATTAGGGATAGATAAGTTAAATAAAATTGACTTACCATCCATCGCCCGCCTAGAAAGAGGATGAAAAACTGCACTGTGGAAATATATATTTTAATTCCCCGGCTGTAATGAGACTTTTCCCTCTTTCCTGGTCTTATTTCAAGAAGTTAATTGTTTGCATATAAACATTTTATGACAGGTAAATTAAACTTCCATAACTTCTGGTTCCATACCTAGTCTTGTTGATAGTTACAAAATGAATGTCTTTGTTGTTCTCTTGATATAATAAATACTCATGTAATGGAATCACTTTAGTAGGTATTTTATTTGATATATAAAATATTAAAATCAATACATCATAAAAAAACACAAAACACTTAAATGGTTACTTTGTCGTCGCATTCCGTTTGGAACCGCTTTGGTTGATTGACATCTTATTGGTGACCACAGTGGCCTAATTATTAGTATACTGTATACCTCATCTCAATATTTTTTATGTATCACCGCCTCTTACTACTGGTTCAGGTTGTACGCATATATAATAATCACTCTAATAGAGATTGGGAATGCAGCATTTTAGAGGTAATATACCCGCATTTGCCTGGAAGGAGAGTGATAAACCATTTAGGAAAAAACCACACTTAGTAGACCTGACTAAGATTCGAACTTCGATCTCCTTGTCTTCAGCAGGCCATTCCTAACACGAGAGTGAGGGATGCCTTAGACAATTCGGCCACTTAAGAGGATCCTTATCTCAATTAGAATAATATTAAAATATGTAGGTGTGATTCCGTTTTAGAATTTTTTTTAAATATTAACTTATGTTTTAATACTATTTGCAACCATTACTGTCTTTTTTTTTAGCTCGAAACTAAAAACTACTAACTAATCTAATTATTTGTGTTCCACTATATTATATTCCTACTACCCTTCTATTTCAAATTTAAATTTTCCCATTGTCAAATAAGATAATATTATCATATACTTTTTATTTAAAATTGACTCCTTAAAGAGAAATAACCTCGTTCCACTATATTTCTTTTGAGAATGATAATAAATCTTCATGATCACTCAAACTCTCTCCACTAATCTTAAAATGCCCTGTAGGAATTTTGTTATTAATTGATTTTATTTTTATATAAAGGGTTAATCAGCTTCAGACCATGTGCTTTGATCTCAGAATTGCGGATTTCTGGTGAAACGTCGTTAAACGAGCTAATATTGCCTTTTAACGATTTTATTAAAATATTATTGACCGAACAAAGCGAGGTTCTTCTGTTTTTTAACTTAATCATTTGGCATTTAATCTATCTATCTACCATATATATATATATATATATATCCATCCGTCCATCAATCCATCCATCTATATGTTAGGATTTTTCCACCGATAACTGTCGAATGCGTGGACCAATTTAATAAAATTTGGGACATTTTTTGAACTCTGGTTGAACGATGTGTGCACAAGGTTTTTAAATCTGGCACCCGATTTTATTATGGCTGTGGCTCAAAAGTTTTATCGTTTAATAGTTTATCTCAAATGATTTGAATTTATAATTCTAAGAAATCGATCAAGAACCTAGGGCATTTTTTTTTAAACTTTTGACATCTATTGTGAGACTGATTGACTGTCTTAAAACACGTAAACAGCAATTATTCTTTATGACTACAATGCACTATTATAGTATATTCATTTGTTTTCTATCTTGATTAGAAAGGAAAAATATATTATTCCAAATCCAAGCAGAAATTATAAGAGATATTTCAACTTGAAATCCAAAATAATAGAACTCTTAAGACTGTAGTAACAATAAGAACATGAAAGAGACCCGCTTTGGTGGCCGCATGGTCTAAGACATCACTCTCACAATAGACTAGACTGCCGAAGATGGGTAGATCGGGTTTGATCCCGGTTGGGTGTATTCAGAGTGTATTTTATCAAGTTTTTCTCCACTCTCTTTCTTCCTCGTAAATACAGTTGCACTGCTCCTAAATTCAACTTTCCTAAGTCACTAACACATTAGAGTAAATTAGTACATAGGCGTGTAACCCGAACGGGTAGTAAGACGCAGTGCTAAAACAAAACAAACACGGAGGAAGTGAGGGCTATTGTTCACAGAGCTAGTAGAAGCTTGTCTTGAAGTGTGAGATATTTAATCACATAAAGACCTGTTGATTCCTTTCGCCTCCATTTTAACGGGACCCATATCTTGAAATAATAAAACACTCTGGATTTCAGAACTAATTCAACGTGTCTCAACATCCCATCAGGCGGCCTCCTGAAGAATTGTTTTTCCCCTTTAAGGTATACAATATGGTATAATTATATATAAAAAGAATTATAAAATATATATAATTAAAGCATAATATTAGATAACTAGACTGCCGATGAGAGGAAAATCGAGGATTGAATCTCGGTCGGGTGTATTGAGGGTGGGTTTTTACAAAATGGTTTTCCACTCTCCCTCCACACAAATGTGGGTACACTTCTTCTAAATATAAACTTCACTCTCCCTAAAACTATTTGCTTAAGCAATACATATGCGTATAACCCGAACGGGTAGTAAGACGTGGTGCTAAAAAAAAGTTACACCAAGTATATAGAAATTCTTAGGGAAGTATTATTATACTCTTTTGACCACGCAGTAAACCCTTGAGAAACTTTCGCACATCCAACCTTCCCCTCTTCCCCCCCCCCCCCCTCAAAAAATATTTAGTCTTTTGTTGGTTGTTGATGAAATTAAATACCCAGCGAAGTGTATAAACAAAATAGCTAAGAGAGCTTATTAATATGAACTTAAATTTTAAACAAACAATGTGTTTTGACGTAAACTGAGTATGCTATGTCTGAAGTCGGTAAAAAAAATCCTCTCCGCTCTAGACTTTGTATTAGTTGAGAAAAAGGGATGTCGACAACAGAAATAATATATAGGATATTTACTTTATATATTTTAATGAAACCTTAATGATCCTCCCCTCCCCCCATTTTGAGTTTTGAGACACAAAATTTAATGGGAGAATGTACAGGAAACTGGGATAAGACACACAATATTTTCCAATATCCTAGGTTTTATCTTTATGTTCCTATCTCTGTGTCTTTTCTTTATTTAACGCGTTTTCTTTTTTCTTCTTTTTTGGTTGTTGCCTCTTTTAGAAAGTTTCATGGTCTCTTCTGAAAAGTTACGTTATAACGAAACCTAAGTCGAGGGATTGTGTGATAATTACCCGTTTTCTATAAGAGACAAACAAACATTGTCTCTTTCCCAGGGGCAACGGTTTTAAAGGAAAAATAGTCTCCTCTTTTTATCCCCGTATTTTAATATTTTCATGTTTATGTTTGGTCAATATTTATTCAGGAAATTTTAATATATAAAAATAAACCTATACTCAATATCAATTTTATCATGGGCTAGAATCTGAACTATTCAACCTCTTTACTATTGGTCCTTTTTTTTCTGAAAACAAATTTATAATAATTGTTTCTGGAAAGTCTTATATTTTAAAGTTTGTTTTTCTCTTCACATAAATTCACGTGTTAAAACTACACATCTCGATGGTCAAATTTTAGTTTTCAGATTTTTTTTGTTATACAAATTGTTATTTAAGTTATATTTATGTATTATATTTAAAATGTTGAAATCATTCAGAAATAAGCAATTTAATTTTACAATTTAATACCTTTACTGGTGGGCCCGTCACGCTCATTTAGTGTGGTTCGCAGGTGACGAGAAAATTGGTGCTCAAATCCCAGTTGGGTTTACCAAAGATAGTTTTCAATAAATTGTTTCCTACTCTCCTTCCACGCAAATGCAATCACATTCTTCTGAAATTCTACCTCCCTCATTTCTACCCCATTAGTATGAATATGTGTATAGCCCGAACGGATAGTAAGACGCGATAGATAAAAAGTATTTTTTTAAACAAAGTTTGACGCAAATTTCACAGTTCTGTGATC
The DNA here is from genome assembly GCA_033556935.1 of Timema podura. Taxonomy (NCBI): domain Eukaryota; kingdom Metazoa; phylum Arthropoda; class Insecta; order Phasmatodea; family Timematidae; genus Timema; species Timema podura. Next base: position 43,816,852 of record JAVRXN010000013.1, on the reverse strand, counting down.
AATAGAAGGAATGATGAAAACATAAATCTTTTTCTTCTTAAGTCAACAATCTGAAGAGTGTTTTGATTTAAATTCATCCTGAACTGGGCATGCACTCAAGCCTTTCGGCTGGTTTAGTACTGCCTGCACCATCTGGTAGAAATCCCATGTATTAGGAGATTTCAGGAAGTCGGGTGTTTCCGTTTTCTTTTACTTCCCCTCCGAAGGATGTTGTGCTACGGATTTTTATCACTCAAGAACAAACCATTGACCTCGGCTGGGTTTGAACCCATGAACGTTGGGTCCTGAGGCGAGCACTTTACCCCAAAACAACCAAGGCCGACTACGTTAATTTAGCCTTACTCAAATAAATAAAGACATTTTCTAAACGTATCATAACAGACAATGTTAAGATAATTGAGGGCTTTGTTAGTGGTTTTGAAGCTTCAGAGCTACCATTTGCATTATTGCTATATCAGGATATTTCTTCTAAAGTAGTTGGCACCCTTGTTATATTCTTCTACCGTTACTGTTGTCCACTTTTTATTTATTAAAGTTAAGTTGAGAACACTTCTTAAAAAAAGTTTTGGAGAATAAATTGATATTAACAATATAATTGTCAAAAAAAAAAAATTACAAAATCTAGCATCAATTTCTACTCTTGGGTAGTATATTGATTCAAACAACACACAAACTTCATTTGAAACTCTCTATAAAAATAAATATTTCTCAATCTCAACTATATTTACATGTCAGAAATGTCCTGCACTCCCAAGTACTATTGTATGCTGAAACAAACACTTTCATATTGATATTTAAAAAAGCAGTGATCACTTTGATGCATTTTTATAAAAGATTATACTTTTATTCTCCATTTTCTTATATTTTTTAAAAAAAGGTACCTAGTTAATATGAAGTTTTGAGTCTTTTTTAAGGTTTCTGTTAGAAATAATGTGGACAAATCTTTTCCCACCGTTGTATATAGAAAAGAAAAGAAAATAAGTTATCCCTATTTTTTTTCTCCGCCACAGGTTCTCCCTTATTCGGTCCTGGCCCGATATTCCTCACAGCTACCCTATTGTTCCCCCAATAGATGCCCCCGACGCGCATAGCGTACCCACGTCACGCGCGCGGCACTGTAGGTAAGTAAACTGTTTACAAATACCAACCAGACGTTCTCGACACTACAAGGCGAGCCAAGTATGAGGGGGAGGGCAGGAGAGATAACCACGTCACTGCAACTTGAAATGAATCCCTAGGTCAATATACAGAATGTACCGTAACATGTATGGCTGACCTCAGCGGTGAATGAATCTCTAGGTCAATATACATAATGTACCGTAACATGTGGGACTGACCTCAGCGGTGAATGAATCCCTAGGTCAATATACAGAATGTACCGTAACATGTATGGCTGACCTCAGCGGTGAATGAATCCCTAGGTCAATATACAGAATGTACCGTAACATGTATGGCTGACCTCAGCGGTTAATGAATCCCTAGGTCAATATACAGAATGTACCGTAACATGTGTTACTGACCTCAGCGATGAATGAGGACCTAGGTCAATATACAGAATCTACCGTAACATGTGGGACTGACCTCAGCGATGAATGAGGACATAGGTCAATATACAGAATGTACCGTAACATGTGTGACTTACCTCAGCGGTGAATGAGGACCTAGGTCAATATACAGAATGTACCGTAACATGTGTGACTTACCTCAGCGGTGAATGAATCCCTAGGTCAATATACAGAATGTACCGTAACATGTGGGACTGACCTAAGCGATGAATGAAGACCTAGGTCAATATACAGAATGTACCGTAACATGTGTGACTTACCTCAGCGGTGAATGAATCCCTAGGTAAATATACAGAATGTACCGTAACATGTGGGACTGACCTCAACGATGAATGAGGACCTAGGTCAATATACAGAATGTACCGTAACATGTGTGACTTACCTCAACGGTGAATGAATCCCTAGGTCAATATACAGAATGTACCGTAACATGTGGGACTGACCTCAGCGATGAATGAAGACCTAGGTCAATATACAGAATGTACCGTAACATGTGTGACTTACCTCAGCGGTGAATGAATCCCTAGGTCAATATACAGAATGTACCGTAACATGTGGGACTGACCTCAGCGATGAATGAGGACCTAGGTCAATATACATAATGTACCGTAACATGTGGGACTGACCTCAGCGGTGGAAAGAAAATACGATAGCAATGACAAAAGTTAATAGAAACATATAATATGTTTAATTTGACCTTGTTTCCAAATTATAGTCATGTTTGTACTCCAGTAATGTGGAGCTGCTAAACATTATATTAAGTTAGTTCTTAAAATAGCCACCTTTGACCTGAATGAAAGCCTTCAGTAGTCGTGTCGTAAAATGTCACACGCTTTCGAAAATACCAGGTGTTTGTAATAACCAGGAATAACCCATAGAACATACCTAATCAACAGGTCGAGAGATATCGAGTATGGTAAACAAACAGTTAATTGGAATCACTCAGCGGTAACTCGAAAACAAGGTCAAATGGGGCACATGTTTATATAGGCTGTTTTAATAGTTTTTGTGTCTCCTGTCAAACGCTCAGGTGGGCCCCACATGTTACGGTACACTATTTATATACTATCAGTACCTTGATTGTCTTGGTAAAGCTTTTAGTGACAACATTAACTTTTTTAAAGCGTTAGTCCGGTTTTCTAATTATAAAGAGATCAAATTCCGGTTGGGTGCGCTTAAGTATTTTTTCCTACATATTTTTACAACCTCCCTACACGTAAATGTGGGTATATTTTCTCTAGATTCAAAGTCTTACTTTCTTTACCCCTGAACCATTTTAGTATACGTATATCGGGTTAGTCCGGATGGGTAGTAAGATGTGGATAAGAAGATTGATACTTTATCCCTAGCCCGTATATATTAAATAACTGGAATACAGGACAACAAATATTTAATATGTGCATCCCCCCACCCAGAATCGAAGCAGGCTCCTCAAGATTTTTGGTGAGTCTCCAACAACCTTGTCATGGTCAGTCTAGAATATATACAAAAATACCTCGGGCTAGAAGTATCACTTAGTTCTCTAGTTTATGGCAGAATTCAAATTTATTTTGGCGTAGGCCACACAATGATACTTTTCACGAAGGAAAACATGGTATTAATGCAATGGGTGGAAACCAATCAATGACCAGACGGGCAGGAATTTCCCATCAGAGGAAAGTGTTGTGTTGCGGGAATTTAGGAAACGCGTGTTAAGGGAAATGTTTTTGCAGTTTTTATATCAAAACTTTTTTTTGGCCAAAATAAAACAAACATTGCTCCGGTAGAAATATAGAGTTTAATTTTCTTCACATGGTGATATTAACAGTTCTTGAATATATGTCATGAGCATAGCGACATTAGATGAGAAACTTTTTAATTGAATAGAAAAAGTTTTTATTAAATTTCTAGAACACTCTTGACAGATATTCAAGAAAGGTTGATATCACCATGTAAAGGAAATTAAACTCTGTTTTTATTGGAGAATTATTTTATTTATTTTGACAAAAAAAGTTTTGCTATAAAAACTGAAAAAACACTGCTCTTTTCTCCTCTTCCCTACATTCCCACCTATAGAGTCGGTCTCACGGCCGATTAAACGGGAAATTTGATACTAGATTACTTTCGAACCATAAAACATATGGAGATGCATTTTTTTTGCTCTCTTCATTCAACGACATTGAAATTGTGATCAGTTTAGTATTTTATTTTATTTTAATCCAATGTAACAGTTTCACTGGTCTCAATTTCGCTGTGTGTTTTTTTAATAAATAGAATAAATAAAACTGCACCACGTTGCGACGTTTGGTTTTTGGTGTATTACTTACCTAAGTTAGGTGCTATCCGGAGGGCAGTGGGGGTTGGACGGGCTCTTAAGATCACCCGCATGACAATGCTACGTTATATACGCACTCCACGTACTTGCGTGACCAGACGAGACCAGATATGTGAGACGGAAAATTTTCCGTTTTGGAGAATTATGCCTATATCTTTTTCTGGAAAATGTATGTAAAATAATTTCAACTGATTAAATGGAACTAATGTAATCGATATATATAAACGTTGACATTTGGAATATATATATATATATATATATATATATATATATATACCAAATGTATATGTATATATTAAGTATAAAGTAAGTATATATTAATTATAAACGTTGACATTTGGAATATATATATATATATATATACCAAAAACATCATCAAACGGGTTCCACTAACAACTAATAGTTATTTCACACATGTATTATCCTCACTCATCCCAACAAATTAAAAGTCGGAGACTTTGTGATTCTTACTTATCACAACCATAGTAGTGATTTACGTTTCAGTGCCCGCATGTTCAAATGGGTCACTCTCGCAATAGACTAGACTGCCAATGACAGGGATATCGGGGTTCGATCCCGGTCGGTTGCTCTGAGGGAGGTTTTCTAAATGGTTTACCACGCTCACTCCACGCAAATGTGGGTTCAATTCATTTAAATTCAACCTTCATCATCCCAAACACATTAACGTTATTATTATTATTATTATTATTATTATTATTATTATTATTATTATTATTATTATTAGCATCGCGTCTTACTACCCGTTCGGATTTTACGCACTTTACGCTAACTTGTAATGGAAGGGTGATTGTGAGATGAAATGGAGGACCTACAGTTTAACGTGGAATCCAAACCACGGAGGGTTTGGCGTTCAGATAAATCTGTGCCGAACGTAATTATTACGTAGGCTTATAAACCGAACGGGTAGCAAGGCACGGTGCTAAAAAAAAGTAGTAAAGAAACAAATGAATGAGAGCCTTTGTAAATCCGTCCTGTTCATAAATTATACTTCAATGTTTTACTATCAATAATTGTATGGCTGGCCCGACATTTGTCCCCCACCCTAACCCCCCCATCCTCCGTGCTTTCTACTATCTACCACTTCCCCCATCCCGTGCCCTCCATCTTTTTATACCCACTCGTCTCTTAACACACTATATTTTGAAGTATTATAGGCTCTAGGTGCCACCTATTATAATTATTTAACCCCTCCATCGCAAGCCGCCACTGCAGAAAATTTTCCGATTCAAAATTTCCCGGAACAATTTAATCTTTACATGAGACTCTTCCTAACGCGTGTTCTTTAATATAGCCCATCTTAAACCTGACCAAAATATTGATAACAAATAGTGGACTTTTATTAAGCGAACTCGAAAAATTGGCTATTCCTTATGTTCATAAAACATATTTAGCACCGCGTCTTACTACCGTTCGATTATTCGCTTAAGAACTAATTACGTTAAGATTAGGAATTGGGAGGTTGAATTTAGAGAAGTGAACCCGATTGCGTGAGGAGAGTGGAAAACCATTAGAAACCACCCCGTTCACCAACGAGATTGAACCTCGATTCCCCGTCTCGTGGTCGAGCTCAACAGTTCAAAAAACAAAATAGCACTACTAGGTACTAAGTTAAATAAATATGTGGGAATAAAATATGTATAGATCAATGTTACGGGATGGGGAAAGTTGCCTTACTACCTGTTCAGATTATACGCGTATGCACTAATTACGCTAATAGGAAGTGCACCTGCATTTTTGTAGAGGAAGAGTGTAAACCCATTTTGGGAAACCTTCCTCAGTACACCCGACCGGGATTCGAACCATGACTCCCCGTCATCGGCAGTCAAGTCTAATACGAGAATGACGCCTTAGAGTTTAGACCATAGGTCCACCGAAGCAGTTAAGCTGTTCTTCACATATAAGTGGTTGTATGTCAATAAACTGCTCACCTTACTTTCCTCGTGCCAACCCACATTTTTAGCGTTCGTATCCACATATTCTAGGATTTTTAAACGCCTCTTGACCCGCCTTGGTGGCGTAGTTAGCTAACGCGCCAGTCGTGTTGAGCTCGCCCGCGAGGACGGGGAGATCGAGGTTCGAATCTCGGTCGGGTGAACTGGGGGTGGTTTTTCCTAAATGGTTTTCTACTCTCCCTCCACGCAAATGCGGGTTCACTTTCTCTAAATTCAACCTTCTAATTCCTAATCCATTAGTGGAATTAGTACTTAAGCGTATAACTCGAACGGGTAGTAAGACGCAGTGCTAAAATTAAAGTTAAAAAATTAGAAATTTAAACGCCTCTTGAGCCGTTTTTCCCTTTTGCCCTGTCTAGCACGATAACGTGTGCGTTTGACAAACACGGTAAATACTGTTGTGATCACCGTCGTTATTGGAACATGCGTTAGATGGATGTAGCTGCGCCTTGCGCGTTGTTGGGAGGTTCGCATGTTGTCAATCACAACCACAACATTAATTACATTTAATCCCGAGCACAGCGCTCCGTGATTATAACTAATGGGTTGAATCGTATCCAGTGTCGTGGGGATGGTTGTGATGAGAGAATCGGACTTTCATTTCTGTTTCGTCGTTATGTGTAGCGACTGTGGTCAAGAACGCGAGTTGGTCTTTTTTTCTTTTCAAACTGCAACAGGCTCACAGCTACTTAACATGGTATATTACATTATTTTATTTTATATTATTAGTAGTACAGTAGTCTCAACCGTTCTAGTTAACAGAATGGATCCCATTTTAAACTTTCAAACATTCAAATTATTAGGAAAATTTAAAATGCAAGTTTTTTTAAAATCGTAAACATATTTTAATATAGATTTTTTTTAAATTTTCCAATACAAAAATAATATCTTAAATATCAATAGATATTAAATATTAGAATTGAAATAAAAAAAACACTAAGTATTTACTGTGCTACCTTCTCATATTAAAAAGTAAAAAGTATTGTAATCGCGAAAATGTTGACCTAGGTATTAATTATAAATATTGACGTTCCTAGTAAGAGCCAACTGATTCCTCTAAATAATTGTGTGTATATCTTATTCGATATCTCTCAACCTGTTGACTAGGTGTGTTTTATAAGTTTTTCTGTTTGTTCTCTTGAAAAAAGCAGTTTTTGAAAGAGTGAGGCATTCTACTACACGATGACTACAAAATTGCATTCAGGCTGAAAGTGGCTATTTTGATCACTTCCTAATATGTTAATCAGCTCCACATTACTGGAGTACAAACATGACCATAGCTCTGAAACGAGGTGAAAAGGGACTCATGTTTATATAAACTTTTTTCCGTAGATTTTGTGCCTCCTGTCCATCACTGTTATAGGCCCCACATGTTACGATACACCCTGTATATAACGTCACCACATCTTACCACCCAATCAGGGTGTATGCATATTTACTAATCACGCGGATTTGTTAAGGATAAGGCCGACACCTTAGCTAAGTGGTTAACGTGTCTGTCTACAGTGCTAAGATTCCCGAGTTCGATTATTGGCATGGTCAAAAAATGTATAATTGGGGAAATGTGGGTTTAGCCTTTCACGGGGATGAATTAACTGCCGGGGGCTAGCTGTAGTGTTTGTTTTGTATTTAAGTTGGTTTATAAGTCGTGTGCTAATATAATTAGTCGATTCAGAAAGTGAACGTTTAATATCTTAAATAAATGAAAACAAAAATGTTAGGGATGAGGAAAGGTGAATTTAAAGGAAGTGTACCCGCATTTGCGTGGGAGGAAGAGTGGAAAACAATTTATGAAAAATCGCACTCAGTTCACTCAACTGAGACTCGAACTTCAATCCCCCGTTCATTGGCAGTCCATTTTATTGCGAGAAGGACGCTTTAGGTTAGGGGTTCTTAACCCTTAAAAGATTACAGACCCCAAATGGATTGCCCAATATTTCCCCATACCCCCTTCGCTAGACTGTCAAAATCATCAACACCAGTTCTATTATGACTTCAAAATATGTTGATATATTGGTTCTACTTTACATATGGAGAGCTAGGAATAGAACAGCTTAAAGAAACTAAAAGGATTTTATCATATTTATTTATAGAAAATTCACAAAATACCCAATCCTTATCGATAACGGTGAAGGATTGTTTTAATCTAACCTCAACTTTTTTAAATTGTTCAGAGTTAGAGTCCTATCCCTCCTTTATTTGGTTCTCATATCCTCAAGGGGTATCTATGGATATCTCTAATTAAGAACCCCTACAACTCCCGCCTTAGACCATTCTGCCACCAAAGTGGGTGAAAATTAATAAATTAAAATTAAAGCTTAAAACAGTTCCTTTCTTAGCAACGCGTCTTACTACTTATTCAATCCGACCCCGTGGTATAGTTTTCATTACACCTTGCTTTGGGTTCGATTCCCGGCTGGTACCTTGGGTATTGTTCATGAAAAGGGAATGATCCCAACGGTCACCAAGGTTTGGTTAATTAGTCTTAAGCTAGGTTAAGACTCGCGCCGGCTTCACAACTTCATAATAACTACCATCACATCATGTAATTTTGGTTACGACGTGTAGACAACCTCCTATGGTGTACCCTGAGTAACGTTCTGTGCTACTATAGCGGCTAATAGTCTACTTACAGACGACTGAACTAGATGCCATGTCCCTCCGGTCAGTTATGCCAGACGCTAAACAAAAACTGTTCCGACTATACGCATCTTAAAACATATTAACTACAATTATAGGGCCTAATCCAATGTATTCAAGATGTGTCAAATACATATGACCCGCTTTGGTGACAACATGGTCTAAGGCGCTACTCTCACAGTAGGCTAGACTGCCAATAACGGGAGGATTGAGGTTTGAATCTCGGTCGGGTGTACTGAGGGCAGTTTTTACAAAATGGTTTTTACACTCTCCTTCCACGCAAATGCGAGCATACTTCATTAAATATAAACTTCCTACCCCTTAAACTATTAGCGTAATTAGTATATAAGCGAATAACCCCAAAGGGTAGTAAGACCCGGTGCTAGAAATAGAACATAGGCTGAATTCGAGGCCTATGATTTGACATTCAAACGGTATAATACCATTTTCTGAAAATTGAAAAATGACCCCTGGGCACGGGACGAATCCTGGATAGCTCAGTGGGTAGAGCATTGGCGTACTAAGCCAAAGGTCCCGGGTTCGATTCCCGTGTCCAGGTGTCATTTTTCAATCGTCAGAATATGATATCTAGATGGAGTAATTCCCACTAAAAGCATAAATAATAGCTTTGGCTATTTAATTCGGTATACATACCGTTATACACATTAATATTGTATTTAAAATTTTCAATTATAAAACGGACATAAATAATAGCTTCGAAACATTTTCCCCTGCCCCAAAGTAAATGTATTTGTGCGCCACTGATCTAACCTGCCGGCTACAGATAGGAGCCGCAAGCGTATGTACTATTATATGTATTTAAATTTATTTTCCGACCACTTGGCACACAAGGCAATAGGCACACCAACTACAAACTGGCCTAACTCTTAAGGACCATGATCTTTTAATCAAGTTCGCGGGTCAACCAATCCCCCATTGACCTTAACAGTTTGTTATTAGTATTCTGGGAGATTGGTTGACTCCCCAGAATAGGCTATGAACATGGCACAAAAACACGCATCACCCAGTCGCCTGGTAATGTCTGTATTACTTTAAATGGGAACTCCAATTTCACCGATTATACATTTTTAGGCTGTGAGGAATCAAATTTGAGCTCGTAAGCTCAGTTGACAAATGTGCTACCAACTGATTGATGCCGGACACACAAACATATAGATGGATAAAGAAATGCATTCGTATACATTTATATTATTGCATATTTAGAAAAATACACATATGTTATGATGGATTAAATGGCTAAGCTATATATTTATTAGTTGCGGTTATACCATTGTTCGAATTGGGAAATTTTAACAACCAGAACGGTAACAACTAACAACCAATAATTCCTTAATCTATTTTACAACATGAAACTATTACGTTGGTAGAACCTATTGCATTGTCTATACACAGTTCAATAAGTTGCATGCTAGGCCATGCCAGTTTAATTGAATTTCAATAAAATGAATATCACACTGCAGTTTACTATACTAATCTAATTAATTGATAATTAGATTTAATTAGTATTGATTGATATTGAACGCTGCATCTATCTCAGTTTTTAATGACACTCATTTTCTTAAAAATATTTCGTAAACCAATGGGTTTGGTTAGGAATGTTAGGATTTGTATGCATTTTTGGAATGCGCCACTGATACCATGCCAAACCTTTTCTTTTTCACATTTCATACAAAAACACAACATATGCCCAACATTTGTTTCTGCATCTTTCGCATATTTTAAATATTTTATATAGTTTATTAATATTTCTACATTTAAAGTTTTTTATTTTATTTACAAAAAATAATACCATACATTTTATATTCGTAATATTTATTTTATATTGTCCCTTTTTTCCAAACTTTAGCATTGTTGTTACACATGTCTTTCATTATTTTAAAAAATAAGACACTTGGAACGTAGAAACATGTTAAGGATACCTATCATTTGTGGGGAAAATACTAGACTGAAATTAATTGAATTACAATTACAGAAATATGCATGCTAAAAAATTCCCCAAGCACTTCTTATGAAGTAAAAATGTGTTTAATCCTACAAAATGTTGCTACAGAAGAGGCAAAATATGGCACCGAAAAATTTGAAAAATTCTTTGTTTTACATTGTTATAAAAATTACGATAATATGAGGAATTATTATCATTATTATTTAATCAATATGAAAATTTTTGTTTCAATGTAAAATGTTTTGTAACAAACACTGTTCATTAAATTGGCAGAAACAACCAGATATTCTACTCTTTAATGTAAAGCCCTTTCTATTACGTGCAAATTTTATTTATCAAAGTATTATTTCGGACCACACCAGGAATGTTCTTTTTTAATAAATATTGGCAGTATTACTTGCGTGGTGGAATTTCGTATATATTTGAATATTTCAGACATTACATAGGTCTCTATGGGAACTTTAATTTGCAGTTAAGTTCTGACTCTACTGATCAGGCTTGGTTTTTATTAAATACGTTTTGCATTTCTAAAAATTTAGCCGCCGACAAACAGACACCACTTGTCATTTCTCATTTCATTCAACGCAATAAATGTTTTGAAGAAAATATGTTTAGTTATAAAACTCAAGCGGCAAGGAAGTATTGTAGTTAACTTGAGTATATAAATACATTTTTACGCTAAACATAGTTTATAAAAAGAAATATATGTACTTACGAAATCTGTGTCTTTTATTTTTGTCAACTTGTGGCACAGAGTTCAAAACTTCAAATAGGTAGGTACTGTATTCACACAATGAAAGACAGTGTGAAACTGAAGGTAGAAATTTTCTACCTACGAACAGAAACAACAAATGCCCTTTCCAAAAATAATCCCCACGAACCGCATTAGAGGATACAAAAGGGAAGGTGAAAATTTAACACCTGTAAAATAGTTGTGTAGAAGTCATTGTCTTGTTATAGGAATTGTCATCTCTGTTGGTAAGCTAATTCTTGGAAAATTCAGTGTAATACAAAATACATTACACTATACAGAAGCGCAGTAGCATCTAGGTTCGTTCAAAATACAATACACAATACAGAAGCTTAGCAGGATCTGGGTTCTTTCAGACTAGAATAGAGATAATTTCGGAAAACGATAGGAAGAACGAAGAAGTAGCGTTCTAGCGCGCAGGCGGAACGCTTTAAACTTTTGTTGTATCAACCGGAATGATCGTAATATCTATTCGTATCAACCGGAACGGTGTTCCGATGCGTTCCGGCCTAATTCAACCACTGGTTATAGCCGTATCTAAATATGATATTCTTAAACAGAAAAATAACACCTGGACACTGGAATCAAACCTTGGACCTTTGGCTTAGGACACCAATGATTTAACCTGCCACTGAGCTATCCAGAAGTCGTCCCATACTCAGGGTCATTCTTCACTCATATTGGTGACCTGGCGGTCAAGGGGTAGAGTGTTGTACTTATGTGTTGGGGCCCGGGGTTAAATCCTTGGTCCCGGCACAGATTTATCTGCTTGCCAAACCCTTCCTTCACCTCTGACAAGACTTGTATTAAACACAACTTATGAATTTGTGGAATGCCAGGTCTCCACCGTGGTTCGGATACCACGTTAAACTGTAGGTCCTCCATTTCATCTCCCAATCACCCTACCATTGCTCATTAGCGTAAGTGCGTATAAACCGAACGGGTAGTAGGACGCGGTGCTAATAATAATAATAATAAATCACTCATATTTTAAGGCAGAGTCTGTGATGGACGTGTGGAAATCGTCAGTTACATATGAGTGATCAATTAAAATCACGGGCAATCAGATAACGCAGCCACCTTTGTCTCGGGAAGGCTTTATGCTGCAAATAGTACAATTACAACTGTACGCATGCGTATGTCATGAGTTGGGCACGGAACGACTCCTGGACAGTTCTCTGGTTAGAGGGGTTCGATTCCCGTGTTCAGGTGTCATTTTTCTATATAATAATAACATATGTTTAGTCTGCAAGTAAAGTTGACTTTTCGGTTCATTCCTGAAGAAAGCATTGTGTTCAGTAAGTATGAGCTTTTTGTCAACCATAAAATAACGAGGAAGTGTTTGTTGCTTCTAATCTAGACTTCCTTGTGTTCTCTAAACTTCTAAACTACCGGATCATAATGTAATATAAACGAAAGTTGGAAGTTCTCTGTGACAAGGAAATAATTTGGGAGGAGGCTAGTAGCACATTTATACATCTTGAGCTAACGAAACTAAGAGTATATTACATTTCGTTTTAACTCAGTTGTGACTTCCTGAAGTTGGATTAAATTACAAATATCAGGTAAGTATATCTCTTCAAAATGAATATTTAAGACCTGCACAATTTAGATATTTCCAAGCAACTTCTTTTAAAAAAACTTAAAACAAATTTAAATCTTTTTTTAAAAACCTTTAAAAACTTTAAATCGAAAGAATAGTTTTTATATTTTTTAAATTGTGCATGCATACAAACGAAAAGTAATATCGGTACATTTGTATACTTTTTTAACACCGTTTCTTACTACCCGTTCGGTATTGTACACTTATGTACTAATTATGCTAGTGGTATTAGGGATTAGGAGGGTTATATTTATAGGAAGTGTAATCACATTTGCGTGGAGGGAGGTTGGAAAACCAACCTCATTACACCCAACCGAGATTTGAGCCTTGGTCTCCCAGTCATCGGCAGTCTAGTCTACTGTGAGAGTAACGCCTTAGACCATGTGGCCACCGAAGCGGGTATTTGTTTACTATATTTATATATTTTCCCTCGCGTATCACTAGCCATTTGGTTACTACCAATAGGTATAGTCTATTATAATTAACTTACACTAATGAAGTAGGGATGAAGTTGGTAGAATTTTATAGATGTACCCACGTGCGTGGAGGGAGAGTGTAAAAAAAAACTTTTGAAAAAACACCTTCAGTTCATTCAGCTAGGATTCTAACCCTTAACTTCCTATCACCGGTTATTCACTTTATTAATACAGTGATGCCTTAGACCACGCGACCACCGACATGGAACATGTTTACAATAAATCACGTTTGAATTTCTTTAACGGGATTTGAACCCATAGTTGGGCAGTTCCTACCGCTATTGAAATAGCTGAACGTATCTATGGAAGGAGTGTTCGACATTTTATTGAGTACTTGAAGTGAATAATTACCTCGCAAGATACCAAATGAGTCTGAGCTCACTACTATCAGTAGAGCCAAGGTGATGACGGCCCGAGTGTATTCAGTGCCGGAATAACACACGCAATGTCTAAACTTGCTTGCGTTTAAATTTTGGCTTCATCTTGTTATGAAAAAGGAATAAGAACTTTTAAGTTAGAAAGATTACCTCGCCATTTTCCTGGAGAAAAATAAATAAATCATGAATTTAAAAAAATTAAGCCCACGTGCACTCGGTCAGAATTTAACCCGTGCCTTCCGGGTTGTAATCATGAGTACAAATCATGAAAACAACACTTCCACTAATTATGATAAAAGTGATCATTCGCATAGTAATTAGAAACCAAAATCAAAACTAATGTATAGAAATGAGAGAAGAAAACAAAAGCAATCGAAGTGTGCTGCATCAGGTTAAGAGGTAACAATAAACTGACCCTCTTCGGAGGTCACGTGGTCTAACGCGCTACTATCTTAGTAGCTTAGACTGCCGATGACGGGGCAATCAGGTTTCGACTCTTGATAGGGTGTACTGAGAGTGGTTTTTCCAAAATGGTTTTACACTCTTCCTCTACGCAAATGCAGGTACACTTCCTTTAAACATAGCCTTCCTAAGCCCTAAAACCATTAGCGTAATTAGTGCAAAAATGTATGACCCGAATGGGTAGTAAGACGCGATGCTAAACAAAACAAAAAAAACTGGTGGTGTAGTTGGGAGTGGAGTGAACGCTGAAATCATCCTCGTGCCCTTGGGACTTCTTTGTCACGTATTTTTACCATTGAAATGTTTATGGAAGTACTACCATAGAAAAACACGTAAAACAAAAACGACTAATTTGATCATAAAAATTAGTCCGACAACTTAATTTATCCATAACGTGGCTGTCAACTAAATTTGATTCCTGCTGAAAAAAAAACTGTGTAATGATTGTGTTTTAACTTTCCCAGGAATGAATTGACGCTGAGGGACGAGTATTATGTCTGTTCTAGAACTCAGTTTGTAAGCTGTGTTCTAATATGATAAATCAGTTCAGAAATACATGCTTTGGTGGCCGCATGGTCTAAGGTATCACTCTCGGGTTAGGCTAGACTGTTGGTGATAGGGAGATAGAGGTTAGAATCCCGGTCGATTGTACTGAGGGTGGGTTTTTCAAAATGGTTTTCCACTCTCCTCCATGAAAATGTGGGCACACTTACTCTAAATTCACCTTCCTCATCCCTAACTCATTTGCATAATTAATTCATAGGTGGTTAATTTGAACAGGTAGTAAGACGCCGCGTTAAAAAAAAGTTCATAAAATTCACCTAAAGTAACTTCCATCACAGTAAAAAAAACTAAGAAAATGCTTTATACATAAACAAACTGTAACTTATTTAAATTGTTTCCCACTCTCCCTCCACGCAAATGTGGGTACACTCCATTTAAATTATACATTCTAATCCCCAGCCAATCAGTGTGATTAAATTCAGAAGAACCTGATGCCAAAAAATCTCATTGCATGACTATTTCACCCCCCCCCCCATTAATATATTGTAAGAGCTGGGGGTTGGCGTATACTCCATTCACGGTAGCAATTACTCTCTGAAAGGTATTTTTTCCTACCAATATCCTACTATATAATAGATTTCTGGTAGGGAAAAAGGCCTTTCAGAAAACAATTCCTACGGTGAACATACTTTACACCATTTTGGGAGGGAGGGTTGAGTTTAAAATATTTAATGATGTATGGATTGAAATGTGCTAATAGTGTTTGATTTATTTCTATTTGCAAATGAAAGATACAGGGGGAAAAGAGGGAAAGTCACAACATACACATTTTCTAGAACAACTTTTTTATATCTCAAACCCCATAAGGACCCCAGCAAATATTGTTTATACACAGGGTGTTTATTAATAGCTATAAAATATTCTACTAGAAATTGACAACAATCAATATATACCCTTTATAATTAATTTAAATCTGACAAATACCTCTTTTAACCATAATCTAAAAGTGAATTAGAAAGGTCTCATGATTGTCTAACAGATGGAAGCACTAAATCAATTGGCGTTAAAAATTAGACTTTCCCACTTCTCCCTCCTATAGGCCTACCCTTCAAACACAATTTCCGAGTGTACACACTTTCATGTATTTTGTCATTAGAATGCTGCAAGACTGTGCAAACATTTTGATTATTTATGTACCTGAATTTCGATTAAACAAAATGATAAATACAATTTAAATTCTAAACTGTTAACTCGTTTTATTTACATTAGTCTGTTTGGTATGATAACATAATCAGATGCTTGCTATGGTAGTTCAGTATTCATACATAACCCAACTTTTATATTTAACTTGTATTTAATACCAGTCATCAAACATTAGGAACCTGGATTTTTTATTGATTTTTTTAACACAAATCATCACATGTATGATTGATCAAATTGCAAACGCTGACTGGTAGCCCCATTTGAAAGTTGGCACAATTACTTTTATATTCGTATCGTTATAATAAATCTAATAACACTTTATAACATTTAAAGAAATGAATGACTCGCACAGGCTAAGGCGTCAACCTCGTCAGATATAGTTTGCCAATGACATGGAAGTCGGGGCTTGAATCCTATTCGAGAAAAATGTGATAGCTTTTTTCTTAAATAGTTTCTCTACGCCTCTCTGCAAGATTGGGTATATTTCATCTAAATTCTACCTTCTTTATACCTACCGATTGTGTGTGAATACGCTTATAGAATGTATAGTTAAAACATATCCAGTGAACTTAAAAAATTGATAGCGTTTATCAAATTAAGTGCTAGTTTCATAGATTTAGCACGCCTCAAGTGCGGCTCTATACTGAATGCAGGATGACACCTACATAATCCAAAATGGAATGGGACAATTTCATAGTCAGATTTAACACGTCTCAAGTGCGATGTAACACTAAATACAGGACGCTAGAAAAAGCTAAGTTTTTTTGCAGTTTTGATGGTAAAACTTTTTTTTTTTTTGCCAAAATAAATAAAATATTGTTCCAGTATATACATAGAATTTAATTTTCTTCACATGTTGATATCAACAGTTCTTAAATATCTGTCAGAGCACGGTGGCATTATCTAACACACTTTTTAAATGAAGAGAAAAAGTTGTCATTAAATTCCAGAACATCCTTGACAGATATTCAACAACTGTTGATACCACCATGCGAAGAAGATTAAACTCTATTTTTCTACTGGAGCAATATTTTATTTATTTTGACAAGAAAAAGTTTTGCCATAAAAACTGCAAAAAGACTAGCATTTCCTCGCGTCTCCTTCTATCCCACCTTAAGAATGTCGGTTACATACTCGGTGCTAAAAATAGCCCGATCTTATTTTTTAACCGCTTCCTTTGTTGTAGTAATTTCCAAACAAGTGTTGAGGTATATTGATGTGTGGGACCGGTAACCCTATGGTCTCCGCCGGGAGTTGTTCTCGTGTATAGGTTGATGTGTTTCCCCCACACGTATATTTTATAATTAGTGGAACTTCGCTGGAAGTTTGAAGCTTATAAATGTGTAATTTATAGTTAATTCGAATTTTTCTGTAACTTAGAGAAAAAAATTGATGAAAAATTAATGAGGTAAACTGCTTGTCTGTTTAATATTTAAAAAAATATCTACTGTAAGATTAACGAATAATTTTGGTGCTAATACGGGGAACTATCGTGTTGAAAGTTTCACTTTATTCGTTTGATGACTCATTTTATTATATTACTATATTAAATTGTTTTTATTTTTCCACGCTACCACGCACCTCTAAGGACATTATGAATTATTTTAGAGCCGAGATCGGCTCGGTGTGAAGACAATCAGCTTTACCTGTACGACCCGCCTCGGTGGCGTAGTTGGCTAACGCGCTAGTCGTGTTGAGCTCGACCACCGAGGACGGGGAGATCGAGGTTCGAATCTTGGTCGGGTGAACTGGTGGTGGTTTTTCCTAAATGGTTTTACACTCTCCCTCACGCAAATGCGGGTTCACTTCCTCTAAAAATTCAACCCTCCCAATTCCTAATCCATTAGAGTAATTAGTACTTAGCGTATAACCCGAACGGGTAGTAAGATGCGTGCATATTATGTTATTATTATTATTTTATTTAAAGGAATTTAAAATTAAAATATTATATTATATTATTATTATTATTATTATTATTATTATTATTATTATTATTATTTACCTGTATGACTGAGTCCGTCCTTGACCCTATCAGCGAGTCCTTGCGAACAATGGACATTCCGGTCACTGATTCGGAACGTATAGAATCGTATTCTAACAATCCGATGAGGAACCGCTAGATTTGGATCGAATCGGTCAAATGGGTTTGAACCATTTTCATTTAATTACAATCTTCTCATTTATTCTAACGGGACTTTTTGCGATCCATAACGGTCCAGTGGGCGACATGCTTATCTCCTCATTTAAGAGGTTCAGACTTCGATTCCTTCCAGATACGCTTAAGGATTTTTGTTCCACAAAACCACAGCATGGTCAGCAAACTTCACTCCAGAAGAATGCTGGTTCATTTCCTTAAAATATACTCAATGTTGTGTTATCTTACTTTCAAAGTTCAGTGTAATCAAAACTGAAGCATAATACTTAAGCAAATTAAAAATATCATTCATAACAAAAACTTAAGAATTATCTACTGTCATGTAAAAAAAAACCAATAATTTATTTTATAAACGGCACCATAATAACTGTAAAGGGTGCAAACTATCGGCAATATTCTACTTCATTTGTAATCCATCCATGCATCTGTTTGTAAAGGCATTTTATAACTCCAGCCCACTTAAAGTTATTAAACCAATTTTTTATATGTTTCTTTCACTCACTCTCCCTTGCCATATTGTCGTGTATTTTATTGAGTTTGTTTTAATTTTCTCATTTTAGAGGATCTATTTTACAAACGTGTTATATTTTCTCCACATAACTTAAACCGATTCTTTTCGAAGTCATATAAAGAAAAGTGTATACAGCGCGAATACAAATTCCTGCAATTCCTCTTCATAGCGCAATGACTTTTAGCAAAACAAGTAAATATGTAAAACAATGAACGTCGTTTGATGCTTATTTTAGTAATATTCTACACTGTGATATGGAATAAGGATACACTATAGCTTCCAAGCAGGCTACTGAAAGAAACAACTTCCACAATAAAAATATGTACTGTTACTATATGTACAGTAGCCCCATGGCTTCTTTGGTGCTGACTGACAGCTCACAGCTGATGCTTTGAAAAGCTACCAGACCAAATTATGTATCTCTACGCCAAACCATATATCTGAAAAAAAACATGTGTTTGGCAGCTGTCACTTCTGACAGTCAAAATTTAGGTATGTACTTAAATGTTAACTGTCAGAAGTCAGCTGTGAACTGTCAGTCAGCACCAAAGAAGCTATGGGGCTACTATACAGGATGACAAAGCGTCACATTTTGTTATTATATGCACGTCTCAACATGCTATCATCGGCGGTTATACAAGCATCGTGCAATTTATTGAGACCGAGATCTAGAACGTCAACATTCGCGAGAAGATCTGCATACACCTTGTTATTCCAATTATTTGCATAGAAAGAAAGCTGATGGCCTGAATGAGGACGTCGAATAGGACCCCTCCACGCCCAGTCCACTGTCTAGGTAGATCATATCTTACCACACTCTATACGTATTTCAAAATGCAGTGATGCTCCGTCGTGCTGAAACCTAAACACCTGTCGTAGGTCCTTCGACAGCCCTGGTAGAGCTGTATCCGGAATCCTTGTCTGTGGTAGGAAGGAGCATCTGGAAGGTCCTTTATCAAACCAAAATCGTACTATATAGTAGAATTCTGGCAGAGAAAAAGGCCTTTCAGAAATCTCTCCCTACCACTAATCGGGGTGTAACATTTTAGCCGCAGTGGTAGCATATACGGGCCTACAAGGACGTCAACCCCGATACTAACCTTGAACCGTGCCCATTTGGACAGTGACTAACTTGAAAAGTAGCGTATTAATTGACCCGCGCCCATTTGTGACTGTTGTGACCCACTTGGACAAGTAGCGTGTGGATTGACCCGCGCCTATTTGTGACTGTTGTGACCACTTGGACAAGTAGCGTGTGAATTGACCCACGTCGGTGATTGAGCGATCCAAGGCGTCACTATCGCAATAAATTGTATTGCTGGTGACGGGTGAGTCGGGGTTTGAATTTTGACCAGGTGTATTGAGGGAATTTTTCTTAAATGTCTCCCTAATCTCCTCCCATGCTAATGTAGATACATTTCTTCTCAATTCTAACCTCCTCACTCCTCTCACATTGGCATAATAGATGTGCGTCTAGTCCTAAGCGGGTAGTGAGACGTGGTGTGAATTTTGTGTGTATGCAATATGTGTTACTTATTTTTAGCACCGTGTCTTACTACCCGTTCCGGTTATATTCCTGTCTAACCTATTTGACTGTGTCATTAGTCTCCTAAAATAAATATAGAGGACGATCACTATTTTATATTTTCGGCTCTTTTGTCGCCTAGAATAGCACTCTTTAATGGAATAATTCAAATTTATATCGACTTTGAATGATTCAAAAATAATATATTTATTAGATATTTTAAATAGACATGTTCCATTATTAAGTGATCCCACATTTATTATTAAATGGCGTGCTATGCATAGTGACGCCCTTGACAATCTTCTAAAAAGATGTTTAGCAACGGTAAAAGAACTGCAGACTGAAAATGATTTTTAATAAAAAAAATTAAAATAGCTGTAAGAATTGTTATTTTTTAAATACCTGAACCTATCTCAAATTCATCTGTTTTAATTATTTTGTTAATAGTGTGCTATATAAATTTTCATGCCAAAGTGCTTTTGATGTAATAACATTTGTAAGTATTGTGTTTGAAAATATGTGAAAAGTTTCTAGAGAAATATTGTGTTGCAACAGTCGTTAAACTATATGTGGAAATAACACACTGACAAACTTTGCAACAATGAAATTCAATTCACACCTTAGTCATTCTTTAAGTACTTCTTCACATTCTTCGTTTAAGTGTATCTCTACACAAGGCTATCTAAACTTTTATTTGAGAAAGGGGTTAGAGAACGGTGATATTATTTTCTGTCGAAATAAAAATTGGTAAACTTAAATTTTCCCCACCTCATGTAATTTTATTTGAAGCTCTGGTGAGCGTATTACACCGACATTTTATCATGTTTATTTTCATCAGTTTTTCAGGGTACGTTTTACTGTTTTTTCATTTATTATTAAAAACTTTTATTCCGGTTTGTTTCCCCTCCGCCTCAAGTTTTGTTCAAGTGCACCATTTATTGTGGGGATAATAAAAACATAAACGTGTTTTGTGGTGTGTGATGTCCTTTCTTAACGTGTTGGGGGGGTGGGGGGAGGGGTGTGAGACTCCAGCTACTGGCGTCGGCGACGGGGGGGATTTATGGTCCGAAATCCGGGTTCTGGACCCCCCGGAACTTGCCCGCTCGTAAAAAATATCCCGTGCAATACACAACGCCACGGGCTGGCACTTCCCGGAGAAATAATTAGGACATTACGACTGCTGCGCACAATACATTTACTTCCGTTACGGACCCGGACATAAATTTGAAAATTAGGGTTATGGGGAAAATAAAACTTAGACGCGGGCGACTATAACTAATGAGGAAGACGCGGACATTTGTTCACAATATGAACATTCACATTTCATAAATATATGAATTTAACCTACTACTTTTTTATTTCTCATATAAAAACTTACTACCCGTTTAGGTTATACGCTTATGTAATAACTACTCACCCGCTTCGGTGGCCGCATGATCTAACGCGCTACTCTCGCAGTAGACTAGACTGCCAATGACTCGGAGATCGAGGTTCGAATCTCGGTCGGGTGTACTGAGGGAGGTTTTCCAAAATTGTTTTCCACTCTTCCTCCACGCAAATGTTGGTACACCCATAAATATAACCTTCCGAATACCTAAAACCATTAGCGTAATTAGTACACTAGCGTATAGCCCGAATGGTTAGTAAGACGAGGCGCTGCTACTAACTACTTTAATATGATGGGAATGAGGAAGATTGAATTTAGAGGAGGTGTACCTTCATTTGCCTGGAGAAAAAGAGGAAAACTATCACACGCGTGTTTTGTTTGTTGTGTCCGGTGCTTGACTAAAGTTTGGGGTAATTCGCGTATTTGCGCTCATTGAGGTATGAATAAGAAAGGTATAATATAGAGGAAGTGTTCATGCATTTTCATGGAGAGAGTTTGATAAAGCATTTAGGAAAATAGCATCACTGTACACCTAACTGAAATTTGAACCCTGACCTCCCGGTCTATGGTAAACCAGATAGCACGAAACTGACTCCTCTGTATGCCCACTGATGCGAGCTTTTATTTGATTAAATGGATAAATTAGCTTAAGCCAAGCTGTATTTCATTGTCAGTTTACAATACATTATAATTAAATGTTAATTAGCTCACTAGAGTAAGTGTCTATCTAAAACTACCAGACAGTAATTTAATTGCCCTAGTTTAAATGTTCTAGCTGAATACTCAAATAGATTATCTATGAATGCAGTAGATAAAAGAGAATAGAACTGAAAAATATTAACAAACCAAAAAACTGAACAGTAGAATATTCTCATTCATGGTTGTCATCGGAACACTTAAAAAATACATATTTTTAGAGAAAAAAAATTTGTTAAAAATGAAACAATCTGAAAACTGGCTTTAATTTTCTTAATGAGACATATAAATTAATGGTTGAAGATTTGAATAGATCACTCCTGACAAATTTCGGTGTTTCATCTAATTTAACACGTTAAAAAATCTTTGTTTGATAAGTCTATCTTATAACACTAAACCTTGGTTTATTTGGGGAATTACCCGCCTCGGTGGCGTAGTTGGCTAACGCGCCAGTCGTGTTGAGCCAGACCACCGAGGACGGGGAGATCGAGGTTCGAATCTCGGTCGGGTGAACTGAGGGTGGTTTTTCCTAAATGGTTTTCCACTCTCCCTCCACGCAAATGCGGGTTCACTACCTCTAAATTCAACCTTCCCAATTCCTAACCCATTAGTGTAATTAGTACTTAGGCGTATAACCCGAACGGGTAGTAAGACGCGGTGCTAAGTATTATTATTATTATTATTATTATTTGGGGAATTTATTTTTATTTATTGACACAAAGTATTATTGAGGAATTGCCGCCATATTTATATTTTCTATGTAGACGAGAAGCGTGTTATAAAAGTGTTACAGTAATTATACGATTAAAAAACTATTAGTGTTTTCCAAATTGTTTCTCGCTCTCTCACTCCACAAATGTGGATGCTTTTCCTCTACATTTTTGTAATACTTGTCCGGAATGGTAGTAAAACTCTATGCAAAAAAATAATTAAATTAAATTATGGCACCACCGCGTCTTACTACCCGTTCGAGCTATACGCTTGAGTACCAATTACGCTAGTGTATTAGGGATATGAGAGGTTGAATGTAGAGGAAGTTAATCCACATTTGCGTGGAAGGAGAGTGGAAAACCATTTATAAAAACCCAATTCACTCGACCTAGATTCAAATCTCGATCTCCCCGTCCTCGGCAGTCTAGCTCAACATGAATATAACACGTTAGCCAACTAAGCCACCGAGGCGGGTTCAAAAATAAAAAGTTTTATATACTTAATATTTTGTTATTTTCAAAACAAAAACACTATATTATTTGAAATACATTTTATAGTCATTATTATATTATACTAACATACGCTGTAATTTATTCATTCTTTCTTTAATTGATTTTTACTTTCAGCCGACTCCTCGGAGAGAGACGTATTGTGATTGTAAAAAATATTGAGCTCGAGATTTTGATAACTGTCGACGTTTCATGACCCCCTGAAACCGAAAAAGTTTTCGCGATGCCGTCTGTCTGTCTATCTGTCTGTACCTCAGGCTAGAGCCGAAACTATTTTACCGATCGGGATAAAAATTGATATTTAGAGTTTTTCTAAGGTTCCCCCTGAGTAATTGTTGGAATCAGATATCCAACCCTAAATCTAAGGGTAGTTTTCTAAAGGGTAAAAAGAGGAAAAAAAACTATTTTCTGGAAATCCGCTCTAAAGATTTTGATTAAATTTCATATCTAGGTACTGTTTATTATTATTATTATTATTATATTATTATTATTATTATTATTATTATTATTATTATTATTATTATTATTATTATTATTATTATTAACCAAATGGCAACTTTCATTTTCCCATGAAAATAATTTTGAGGTACATTTTAACATAAGCGGATATTTCCAAGTTTGATATCTTCGCAACTATTTTAAATACAAAATAACTTATTATTGTAAAGTTGTATTAATATTGAAAATAAAGTTTTTTAATCAAATATATATCTTATAAAACCGGAAGTTTCCAAGCTCTAACATCTAATATATATATATATATATATATATATATATATATATATAATATATATAAATCATGGTCTGAGAAATTGAAATTTGAATGTTAAGTTCTTTTGTGGTCGGAGACGTTCCTCTATTCTCAATGTTTTTGTAACATTGTATGTTATTTAATTTTACACACCTTTTGATATTGAAGTAAGCATTTCAATCTCTAGGGAAAGGAGTGAGAAAGTCTGTGTGGTGTACTGTACCGTTTAATTACATTACAACTAAAGGAATGATTCTCATCTGTTTAAAAGACAAGTTTTTTTTTACAATTTTTTATTGAAACTTTTTCTCTGTCAAAATGAATAAAATATTGCTTCAGTATAAACATAGAGTTTAATTTTCTTCACGTAGTGATATCATCAGTTATTGAAATTTTTCAAGGATGTCTTGTAATCTAACAACATTTTCTCTTAATTTAAAACATTTGTCATCTAATTCCGACATGTTCATGACAGATATTCAACAACTGTTGATATCACCATGTGAAGAAAATTAAACTCTATATTTGTAATGAAACAATTTTTTATTTATGTTGGCCTGAAAAAAATATACTATAAATCTGCAAAAACACATTTATTTTCTCTCGTTTCCTATTCCACCTTAACGTGCCTTAAATATTTAATGGAAGGGAATGCGAGCTCAAGGTTAAAAAATTTCAGTTTTTATGACTTAAAACTCTTTAGACTAAAATAAAAAATATATATTAATTCAGTAGATACATTTAGTTTAGTTTTAAACACATATTAATCTAAACAGATTTTTAATAATATGTTATAGATATTGCGTAATTTGACCAGAACAATTTATCTTGATTTTTTTAAGTTTCTGGTTAAATGCGCGATGCTAAAGATAAAAATATTCAATAATGGTTGAGATTATTACATTATGTTGAAAAATTAAACTAAATGTATTTAATGAATACATTTTTTTACCCACTTCAGTGGCTCCATGGTCTAAGGCGTCACTCTCGCAATTGACTAGACTGCCGATGATGGGGATATCGGGTTTTGAATCACCTGAAGTTGTTTTTTTTCCTAAAACGCTTTTCACTCTTCCTCCACTATAATGCGGGTACATTTCCTCTAAATGCAACCTTTCTCATCCCTAACACGTTAGCGTGAATATTAAATGTGCGTACAACCTGAGCAGGTAGCAAGACGCGGTGATAAATATGTATAAATACATATTTTGGGCCATATAATGTTTTTGTTATAAAAATTACAAAAATACCGACTTAAAACTCACGTTTTATTCCTTCTCACCTTAAGTCTGTTGGTTTTAATTTATGTCTCGTAAACTTGACCACAGTTGCTTATTTGACTAAAGAGAATATAAATATATAGCCTACATTTTAACTCTCGCAGATGATGGTAACTCTTATTAAGACTTACCTTAAAAGCTCTCGACCACGGCTGTCTTGTGGTTAAATAGATTAAGTCGGTACTGGGATAAACTTGAGCTCTAAAGTGCCCATTAAAACTACCAAAAGGAGGTCAGAAGCCCCATTCATTGCTAAACCTCGCCCCGAGGAACGCTATAATTGGGAGTTTTTTTTTGTAGAGTCCAATTTTTATAGGAAGAGCCTTTTCGAAAAGACACACTTTTTTTTTTCAACATTGACAACATTTTACTTTATTTTTGGCTTTATTTTATAATTATTGATAATATCTATCAAAAGTGACATCTGCATGTTCGACCTCGGTGGCTTTGGGTTAAAGTAATCGCACCAGGTCCCGATGTTCGTGGGCTCAAACCCATCCATTGTCGACGGTTTTTCTTGAGCGATAACATTCTGTAGCACAACTTTGGTGACCTGGTGGTCTAGGGGTAAAGTGTCAGACTTCTGTGCTGAGGGTCCGGGGTTCAATCCTTGGTCCCGGCACAGATTTATCTGATTGCCAAATCCTTCCTTCACCTCTGACAAGACGTGTATTAATCACAACTTGTGAATGTGAGGAATGCCAGGCCTCCACCGTGGTTCGGATTCCACGTTAAACTGTAGGTCCTCCATTTCATCTCACAATCACCCTACCATTACATATTAGCGTAAGTGCGTATAACCCGAACGGGTAGTAAGACGCGGTGCTAATAATAATAATGTAGCACAACTTCTTAAAGCCATGTCGATTGTGGCATGTGAAAGAACCCCGGAAGTTATGTGAAAATAACTTTCTCAGCAAAATTGGTAGGCTCTTTCACTCTCGCTCATAGGGCCGTATACAAGAACTTGACAAAGTGAATGCTTAGTGGACACTAGCGTGGGTTTGCTTGCGTCATCATAGGTTAAAAGTTGGACCGATAGTGTGCTCTGGACCACACTAACGTTCCACTCAGCATTCACTAACGTTCTTGCATACCGCCCTGGACATTCTTTTGTGAGGGTATAATCAGTCGGTTCACAAAGTACCAAGTTTAGTAACTCAAACAAATAAAAATGAAATGACATCTGCATGAATACGTGAAAATAGATATAGTAGCTTCACTTAACAGTCAAATAAGCTCATTTCTCTGATGGCTATAGTAGCTTAACACCCCGCCGTGCGATGCAAATATAACGTCATGTATTTAAACTTTCAAAAGAGTGAAGCAGTCTTAAGACTTTACCATCTCGGTCAGTAAATCTGCCGACACTGGCGATTAACTTCCTCGACGCCATTGTTACTGCTACTGTACTTTTTTTTTTTAGGAAGAGAAGGATTAAATAAGAAAAGAACAGTGCTTTAGCTAAGATGAACGTAGTGAAATATTTGGATGGGGTAAAGGAGCCTTTAAGGAGGCCGCCTTGGTAAGAGAGAAATTGCCGCGCAGACATTCAGCTCTAACACAATATATAATTTTACAATACTTTATTTCAAAATATGGTTCACGCCAATATATATATAGTTTAATTTATTTGAGGTATATTAACATGCACTTTCTAAACCGACTGACACAACACCCAGCCCCCAGCTATTAATTTATCACTTTGTAAGGGGGAAACCCACATTTCACCAAAGATAAATTTTTCGACCATGCCAAAAATTGAACCCGGCTACAATATGTAAAATTAGTAGATAGACACGCTACCAACTGAGCTAAAGTGTCGGACTACCCCAAAATAAAGTAGAAAAATGCCAACAGGGTTCCGTTTACTTAATAACTTTATAGATTTATTCAAATAAATAAATGGGTGGAAATTTGACATTAGCTCAATTTCAACGGTTTTTAAAGCAGATTTGCGAATCTGAGACTAAGATTGATAAAAAAGGGCTCTAGAGGTATCCTTCCTCTAACAAATACAGTAATTATTTGAAAGGCTCACAACAAAATGTTTCAAGATATTTGAGAACTAGCAACTAGCTTTCCTCTTTACCTTGAGATAACAAGTTTTGTAGTTTTCTTTCCTCTCTTTCTTTTCGACGTGACAAAGGGTCGTTATAAGGGAAGGGGTAAAGGGAGTATAAGCTTAGAGAGAATAGAGAAACAGTTCCAGAAAATGACACAGACCGTTGTATTTAAAGTCATGTGGCCTCACAGCGATTGATACTTTCTCGCTGACCAGGGCGGCCGTCTTAAGGAATCATTAACCTGGCAGCCTAGGGGTAAGGTGTCAGACTTATGTGCTGGGGGTCCGGGGTTGAATCCTCGGTCCCGGCACAGATTTATCTGATTGCCAAACCCTTCCTTCACCTCTGACAAGACGTGTATTAATCACAACTTGTGAATGTATGGAATGCCAGGCCTCCACCGTGGTTCGGATCCCACTTTAAACTGTAGGTCTTCCATTTCATCTCAAAATCACCCTACCATAACATATTAGCGCGTAAGTGCGTACAACCCGAACGGGTAGTAAGACGCGGTGCTAATAATAGTAGTAACATTAACTTGCTTCTATTATATAATATTTTGTGTAAAGGTTTCTATTAGTATAAATATCTAAATAATAAAACATTCCCAGAAACCACTGGAAAGTATATGTAAGTCAACTATTGATAAACCCGCACTAATGGTCGCATGGTCTAAGGCGTCACTCTTCGTAATATACTGGATCACTGGCAAGGCCGTAGCCAGGGAGAGGTTTTGGGGGTTCAAACCCCCCTCGAAATTTTATGAACAAAATATATATGGCTTTATTTATGTTTTAAACAATATCAAAATTAAGATACAAATACAAATTAGGGGCTGCGGTACCATAAAAAGCACTTCAGAAAACTTCTAGTGGTGTTAAATATTTAGAAATTTTCCTAGCCTTCGTCATTTTGGGGGTTATTTTACAAAAAAAAAAACATTTCACAGAGCTTCAAAAAGTGTTTAATATTGAAAAATTTTCCAAGCATTTGGCAGCTAGGGGGTTATTTTAACATGAATGAAAAACCACTTCAGAGAGCTTCTAGAACAGTTTATCATTTATAATTTGTTCTAGCTTCCAGCAATTTGGGGATGTGCCCACCAAACTCCTCCTGAAATGAATGGCTGGCTACGACCTTGATCACTGCTGATAGGAATGTCGGGCTTCGAATCCTAAATTTTTTTTTTTTTTTTTTTTTTTTTAGCACCGCGTCTTACTACCCGTTCGGGTTATACGCTTAAGTACTAATTACACTAATGGATTAGGAATTGTGAAGGTTGAATATAGGGGAAGTGAACCCGCATTTGCGTGGAGGGAGAGTGGAAAACCATTTAGGAAAAACCACCCCCAGTTCACCCGACCGAGATTCGAACCTCGATCTCCCCGTCCTCGGTGGTCTGACTCAACACGACTGGCGCGTTAGCCAACTACGCCACCGAGGCGGGTGAATCCTAAATTAATTTCTTCTCTTCCTCGGATACACTTTTTCTAAATCATACAATGCCATCATTTGGATTAACGCCTGTAAGTTTTGCGAATCACTAATGGTGCTCATATTTAATGTTTGTAGCGTTGTTACTCTATTTAAAAAACAACTTTGGGTTTTTTGTTGCTACATTCCCTTGATTGTTAGTTAGCTAGTTATTTGATATGTCATATAGTATCTGAGCCTTAAAGATAATTTTCTAAAATCCTTTATTCATAGTAACGGGCAAAATACACACATTTTCAAAAATATATTATTTGATGACCTCAATCGCCACACAATACATTATATTTTTAAAACGACTCTTAGAGCTAGTGCTTATCAAATTGTGATCCGCGTTGGGCTATCAAGTGGTCCGCAAGATCCCATATGATATATTTTCCAAAAATTTAATTTAATATTTCTTTAATTACTGCGTCTGTTCAGTTTATACATACATTTAATAAATTAATTTTTTATCTTGTATTTATAGTTGTAAAATGGAATTGCCTAAAAACAACGTTTTTCATGAATAACTTTCAAACACCCCTTTATTCTAGAACATTCTACTGGCTACGGTACTGCACCCTTCCTTTGTCCTCCCTTACTTGTTTTCGAAGAAGATTCAAGCCTCTTTATAGTAAGAGAAGGACAGTAGAATGTTGTAATACCTTGAAATCTTACAGCCCCTAAAGAAGAATAAAAATATATTTAATTTGGAATATTATTATTATTACATTTATTATTATATATGAATTTTTCATTAGAGGCGAATAAAATATGACTACAGTTTAATTTCAAACTGAGAAGCTACGTGCCTACTTAAGGTGAAGATGCAGCGGCCGCGAGAAAAGGGCAGTGTTTTTGCCATTTTTATAACAAAACTTTTAATTTTTTTGACAAAATAAATCAAATATTGCTCCAGTAAGAAAAATAGTTTAATTTTCTTCACATTATGGTATCAATAAAATTGTTGGATATTTTGTCATGAGCATAGCGACATTATTTAACAATTTTTTTAACTGAAGATAAAAAGTTGTCATTAAATTCCAGGAGAGCCTTGACAAATATTCATGAACTATTGATATCACCAGGTGAAGAAAATTAAATTATATGTTTGTACTGAAGCAATATTTGGTTTATTTTGACCAAAAAATGTTTTGATATAAAGGGCCAGTTTCATAGTCAGATTTAGTACGCCTAAAGTGCGAGTCGATACTAAATACAGGACGACACCTACCTAGACCAAAATGGAATGGGCCAGTTTCGCATATGAAACTGGCCCATTCCATTCAATTTCAGGTAGGTGACGTCTTGTATTTAGTAAAGCGCCGCACTTGAGGCGTACTAAATCTGACTATGAAACTGGCCCAAAGTTTCATAGTCAGATTTAGTACGCCTCAAGTGCGGCGCTATACTAAATACAAGACGTCACCTACCTGAAATTGAATGGAATGGGCCAGTTTCATATGCGAAACTGGCCCATTCCATTTTGGTCTAGGTAGGTGACGTCTTGTATTTAGTATCGACTCGCAATTTAGGCGTACTAAATCTGACTATGAAACTGGCCCAAAAACTACAACAACACTGACCTCTTTTCTCGCGTCCCTTATACCATCACCTTAACTCGCTTTCTCGTGTCGTCTGACAGTCGAGGCCCGGTTAATATACCGCGTGAATAGAAACGCGTGACACGCTTAACAGTGTGTAATTTAGAGGACCCGCTGAACTAATATTGTCAGAATCAACGCGGGTGTATTAACTGATTAGAGACATCAAGGAGGTGGAGGGAGAGGCCGGTAGTCACAGCGGCGGCGAGGAAGTAATTAGAGCGACACATGCGAGCACACACACACACACGAGGTGTTAATACAGGAAGAGTGACAAGCGGGGAAATGTTTAGCCAGAGGGAGGGAGGGAGAGATACTTGCCACTCGACAAACACTCCCTCACCGCCCGTTACACACACAACACTGTGTTTGATTAACTTTTGTTTTTTGGTTCGTAAGCTGAGCATAGCAAAGGTCTTATGGTGGGATAAAAGAGAACGTGACGTATTATCTTAAGAAGACAACACGGTACTAACCTTTAGTCACGTATTATCTTGAGAAGACTACACGGTACTAGCCTTTAGTCACGTATTATCTTGAGAAGACAACACGGTACTAGCCTTTAGTCACGTATTATCTTGAGAAGACAACACGGTACTAACCTTTATTCACGTATTATCTTAAGAAGACTACACGGTACTAACCTTTATTCACGTATTATCTTAAGAAGACTACACGGTACTAACCTTTAGTCACGTATTATCTTGAGAAGACTACACGGTACTAACCTTTATTCACGTATTATCTTAAGAAGACTACACGGTACTAACCTTTGGTCACGTATTATCTTAAGAAGACAACATGGTACTAACCTTTGGTCACGTATTATCTTAAGAAGACAACACGGTACTAACCTTTGGTCACGTATTATCTTGAGAAGACTACATGGTACTAACCTTTAGTGACGTATTATCTTAAGAAGACAACACGGTACTAACTTTTGGTCACGTATTATCTCGAGAAGACTACATGGTACTAACCTTTAGTCACGTATTATCTTAAGAAGACAACACGGTACTAACCTTTGGTCACGTATTATCTCGAGAAGACTACATGGTACTAACCTTTAGTCACGTATTATCTCGAGAAGACAACATGGTACTAACCTTTGGTCACGTATTATCTTAAGAAGACAACATGGTACTAACCTTTGGTCACGTATTATCTTAAGAAGACAACATGGTACTAACCTTTGGTCACGTATTATCTTGAGAAGACTACACGGTACTAGCCTTTAGTCACGTATTATCTCGAGAAGACAACACGGTACTAACCTTTGGTCACGTATTATCTTGAGAAGACTACATGGTACTAACCTTTAGTGACGTATTATCTTAAGAAGACAACACGGTACTAACCTTTGGTCACGTATTATCTCGAGAAGACTACATGGTACTAACCTTTATTCACGTATTATCTTGAGAAGACTACACGGTACTAGCCTTTAGTCACGTATTATCTCGAGAAGACAACACGGTACTAGCCTTTAGTCACGTATTATCTTAAGAAGACAACACGGTACTAACTTTTGGTCACGTATTATCTCGAGAAAACTACATGGTACTAACCTTTAGTCACGTATTATCTTAAGAAGACAACACGGTACTAACCTTTGGTCACGTATTCTCTCGAGAAGACTACATGGTACTAACCTTTGGTCACGTATTATCTCGAGAAGACTACATGGTACTAACCTTTAGTCACGTATTATCTTAAGAAGACAACACGGTACTAACCTTTGGTCACGTATTATCTCGAGAAGACTTCATGGTACTAACCTTTAGTCACGTATTATCTCGAGAAGACTACATGGTACTAACCTTTAGTCACGTATTATCTTAAGAAGACAACACGGTACTAACCTTTGGTCACGTATTATCTCGAGAAGACTACATGGTACTAACCTTTAGTCACGTATTATCTTAAGAAGACTACACGGTACTACACTTTAGTGACGTATTATCTTAAGAAGACAACACGATACTAGCCTTTAGTCACGTATTATCTTAAGAAGACAACACGGTACTAACCTTTAGTCACGTATTATCTTAAGAAGACAACACGGTACTAGCCTTTAGTCACGTATTATCTTAAGAAGACTACACGGTACTACACTTTAGTCACGTATTATCTTGAGAAGACAACACGGTACTAACCTTTGGTCACGTATTATCTTAAGAAGACAACACGGTACTAACCTTTGGTCACGTATTATCTTAAGAAGACAACACGGTACTACACTTTAGTCACGTATTATCTTAAGAAGACAACACGGTACTAACCTTTATTCACGTATTATCTTAAGAAGACAACATGGTACTAGCCTTTAGTGACGTATTATCTTGAGAAGACTACACGGTACTACACTTTATTCACGTATTATCTTAAGAAGACAACACGGTACTAGCCTTTAGTCACGTATTATCTTAAGAAGACAACACGGTACTAACCTTTGGTCACGTATTATCTCGAGAAGACTACGTGGTACTACCCTTTAGTGACGTATTATCTTGAGAAGACGACACGTTATCTGTTCTAACACTGGATGAGCCATGAGATATGCAAGGTTTGTGGCTAAACATATAACATGTGACGTTGCATCACGGACGTTAAGATATAATGGGTTAATGGCACATGGCAATGTTAAATTGTTGGTCATCCTGTATGGTGCAATGCAGAAAGCTCTACACAGAGAGCTGACTCAGTAATAACTAAGGTCTTTAGACCACAAAGATACCAAAATAAGACTCAAAAGTGACATAAATCAACAACCAGTAGTTTGCGCTTCACCGCTAATGTAATTCAATAGCGATCCTCTTACTGGTTGCTAACCGGCTTACGATATGCCTGTGATTAGGCCACTGGAAACTCAACATGCTAGTCGCCGGGCTGCATCAGTTACCAACTCAAACATCATGAATGAACCATTATTGAACATATAGTGTAGGCCTACTACTCAAGGTAGTTTTCTTTCGATATTCTGGACAGCGCTATACATTTTGCATCAGTCCATAGCAGTGCCTTTGCAACGACGATAGTCGTCTATTATTATTATTATTATACTATTTTTATTATTATTATTATTATTATTATTAGCACCGCGTCTTACTACCCGTTAAGGTTATACGCACTTATGCTAATGTGTAACGGTAGGGTGATTGTGAGATGAAATGGAGAACTTACAGTTTAACGTGGGATCCGAACCACCCACACATTCACAAGTTGTGATTAATACACGTATTGTCAGATGTGAAGGAAGGGTTTGGCATTCAGACAAATCTGTGCCTGGACCGAGGATTGAACCCCGGACCCCCAGCACAGAAGTCCGACACCTTACCCCTAGACCGCCAGGTCACCTTACATTTAGTAGATTGGCTATTTAATCCATAATTTAATTTAATGTTTTAATATAAAGGATACCATTGAAAAAAAGAGAGGAATCTCATTACACACATTTTCTAGGACAGCTTTTACATCTCAAACCACATAAGGACCCCAGCAATTTTTTTAAATTCTTTAAAAATATTAGACCCACCTTAACCATAATCTAAAGTGCATTAGAAAGGTTTCTTGATTGCCAGCACTAACTCAATTTGAGTTAAAATTGTACCTTCCTCCTTTTCTCTTGTGCCCTTGTGATGGGATTTTCCAAACATTTCTTTTTCTAACTATATAGTGTTTATCTAGCATGAATAAATCTGTTAATCTACTTCGTTTTTCAGGTTGGTATGCAATTTTAAATAGTTTCAAACTCATGGAAAAACCGTTAAAACATGTTCAGTAGATATTTTTAGCGATGCTCTAGTACCCTTCCTTTACCCTGTAAGGTAGCAAGCACACTTACCTTGAACGGTTCCACTATGGTGAATCTTATAAGAAAGCGCCATAGTGTAAGTTGTCAAGGTATGACTGCTATCTTTCAGGGTAAACAAAGCGTACCTTGGTTCTTAGCGGGGGTTGCCGCGAAAATTTCGGAAAATGTATAATTAAGTCCTCGATATATTTCACCAAAATTGTTTTGGTTGAGTTTAATTTGATCACCTCTGATATCTAGTGCTCAGAGTTCCTAGCTACATATCCATAGGTCCCGGGTTCGGTCTCTGGAGCTTCCAGATTTTCTGTGAAGCACTGGGTCTAGATCAAGGTCGAAATCAGCCTCATGAGAACAAATGAGAAGCTGTTTGAATAAAGAAGTAGCAGCTCCGGTCTAGAAAACTGAGATTCGCGCCCGGAAGGCTCGTTGTGCTAACCACATGACACCATGTATCCGCATAAGTTGGCACTATCTTCGCCAACAGATGGCGGCCGCTTGGCCGGTATGGCTCGATTGCGGTCTGACGCTATGAAGTTTCCAAAAATATTAATTTAGTGTTTTTACTATAAATTTGTAATTACAAAACAGTATTATTTGTAAGTACTTCTCCTATTAATGGTTTCTTCAACTCATAGAGCATTGACATAAGGACATATTCATACCAAGGGTGCCGCAAAATATATGCATTGTACTAAAAAGTTTGGAAAATGCCGCTCTGCTAAATAATTTTAATGTTCATCTTTATATGCCTATAGTTACGGTGACCATACGTCCCGAAAAAATCGGGACCGTCCCGATTTTAAGGGCTGTGTCCTAGCGTCCCGAATAACGACCAAAATGTCACGAATTGTCTGACTGATGAAAAAAGTTTCTACAGTAAAGTAAAAATATCGAAATTGTTACATTTATAATATTTTACTTTTATTGAGAGTATCTGAATAAACTCCGTGTGTTTTTGCCTTTACACCGGTGGCGGTCGTGGGGCGGCCGGTTGCTACCCCTCTGGACTAGGCAAATGTTATTCAATGCACATAGATTTTATATACGGAATTTAAAAATCGCAGCTTTTATAAGTCACAAATAGACATCCAACTTAAAATTAAATCATTCAATCAACTGAAAACGAGTAGAATTAGGAACATGAACAGAAAAACATCTTAATTTTTAATAGCCTATTATATTTTTACAAAATATAATTTTCTCAAAACTCTTATTATTTAGACTTTAAAATTACTTGTTACTGTGAGCCACTTAGTCTTAGAGATTGATATGAGTCCAGTAGTTTTGACTAACATTTTTACGTAGCCCATATTTCTTTATAGCTATGACATATTATTGTAATTTATGTTTTTTATATTACTAAAAATAAAAAATCTTGGAATATGTCTTAATTATGCTTATCCCTTATGCATTTATGCTACTTTTGAAAAATGTTGCCAAGTTGTCCTGATTTTCACTGTCAGAAATATGGTCACCGTACCTATAGCACATCCCATTGCTATTTCTTCATTAAGTACATTCTTGTCAATGTACGTAAATAAAATTAACTCAAATGCTAAAACCTGTCTTTATTTTCTAAAAGAACAGATTGAGATATGCCTATGTCGTGGTCTATAAAGTTTTGATTTTATTAAACTTCATCTTGAGGTGAAAGAGCGTAAAATAAGTTTACCTTGTGCAGTTGTCCTATGGTCTGTATGTAATTCTACAGGTTGCATACCCTCTTCGTCCATTGTCAGAATTGAAATAACCCTATTGAAATTCATTACTGACATCCCTGTCGTTTAACTACTATAAATAATTTTTTTAAACAATAAATTAACTTTTATTATAATCTCAAGTGTGATTTTACGTCAAATAAATTAATTTGACCTTTTTATGAACGAGAAATCATTTAAAATACATTTTTTTGGTGTTCTCTGTTTTGTTGATCAGTTAGTAAAAAATGTAATTTCTCATTAATTTATACATTTGTTTTATCAAAATTAGGAGTCAATTGAATTATATATTTTGGATTTTTTTAAATCCCTCTTTTTTTTTGTATCAATCGGTTCTAAAGAAAATCCCATAGTTCGTCAAGCTAGTCAACATAGTTTAGGAACAAAGAAGCTTTTTGTATATATATATATAATATTGTTGTATACATTGTTGTTATATACGATAAAAGCAACAAAAGTGGTGTGCACTTTTTGTTTCTCCAAGTCTTTCCCTTGTGCGACACATCAAGCGGCAGTCGCGTTTCTTGGAATGTCAGTTGATTCCCAACCCGACGATCTCGGTGATTGTACAGCACTGCTCCCACTGGAGCGTGGGGTTGTTTGGCCCGAAAATAAACTCGACCATGCACTCTCAACTTCTAGAAAGTTCCTACTACTTGAAGTAATCCAACACGCCCTCTAACAGAGTTGACTCTCTCTCTGCCGAGACTTTGAGGAACATTCTCGGAGCAATGAAGTGATTTCCAACTCTAGATGCTCGACGCTTTTAAGGAACCACTGCTCCTAAAATCACCTGAAATAATGACGGTTTATACATTTTAACTTTTTATTGTGATAATTGGTACGCCTGAATCAAGGATATTTTGCGTGTTGAGGGCCCGTTTCACGGTTTATTAAC
Organism: Timema podura; assembly: GCA_033556935.1. Taxonomy (NCBI): domain Eukaryota; kingdom Metazoa; phylum Arthropoda; class Insecta; order Phasmatodea; family Timematidae; genus Timema; species Timema podura. Next base: position 43,779,923 of record JAVRXN010000013.1, on the reverse strand, counting down.
CGGGTAATTTGTATACGTAATTACGTTTGAACCATAAAAATTATCAAAGTGTGGTTTTCTGCATTTTTCGCTTGACAGTAATGAAATTGGGACCGGTTTAATAGTCCTTTCATTTAAAAATAATCACTTTTAAATTTTGTTATAGTTTCTAAAATATAGTGAAACCATTTCATTTTGCAAGTCAACACTGGTTTTTAAAAAAAAAGTATAATACAGACTAATGCACCAGGATGCGATGTCTCATTCGAGCCACCAAAGTTAGGCGTTATCCGAGGTGTGAGACAGACTATTAACTCACGGCACACTGAAAAAGACGCTAAAATTTCCAAGGCACACCATTAGTTTTTTAAAGAAGACATTTTATGATTAAAAAAACTCGTATCAATATTGTATTTATCGAAGCTCAATGGTTAAATTTCTAATCACTTTTATCATTTTTAAAAACAATGTTGATAAGATTTCAAAACAACTATTTTTATTTCTTCCTTAATGTTTATCTCGCTTCTTTTTTATCTTCTCCCAAACTTCCGCAGCACACCTTGAGTGTGCAGTATAGTAGTTACTTAACTCGTTGTTGGATATGATGACCATATTTTATAATTTAAAGTATTTCTATGTAACCCGCCTCGGTGGCGTAGTTGGCTAACGCGCTAGTCGTGTTGAGCTCGACCGCCGAGGACGGGGAGATCGAGGTTCGAATCTCGATCGGGTGAACTGGGGGTGGTTTATCCTAAATGGTTTTCCACTCTCCCTCCACGCAAATTTGGGTTTACTTCCTCTAAATTCAAGCCTCCCAATTCCTAATCCATTAGAGTAATTAGTACTTAAGCGTATAACCCGAACGGGTAGTAAGATGCGGTGCTAAATATTAATAATAATAATAATATTATTATTATTATTATTATTTCTATGTAACCTTTTTAGAAGTATTTGTTGATGACTTAGCTCCCATACTTGTTTTGTAATCTAAATATTGCCGAAGTAGACCGTCCTCTGTCAGCAACAACAACACTCAATATCAAGACAATAACAGTAGTATACTTCTAAACAACACGCACAATGTGTTTACTTAGTCAATTCCGAATAAGCTTGTTACTGCACCAGTTGAAACCATAATATTTGTAACCCAAAAAGACGCAATTACCGTTGATTGGTCTGGGGCTATACCTACGGGGACCATACGTCCCGAAAAAATCGGGACCGTCCCGATTTTAAGGGTTGTGTCCCGACGTCCCGAATAACGACCAAAATGTCACGAATTGTCTGACTGATGAAAAAAGTTTCTACAGTAAAGTAAAAACATCGAAATTGTTACATTTATAATATTTTACTTTTATTGAGAGTATCTGAATAAACTCCGTGTGTTTTTGCCTTTGCACCGGTGGCGGTGGCGGTGGCGGCGGCGGCGGTGGTGGTGTGGTGGCTGGTCCACCCCTCTAGAATAAGCAAATGTTATTCAATGCACATAGATTTTATATACGGAATTTAAAAATCGCAGCTTTTATAAGTCACAAATAGACATCCAACTTAAATTTAAATCATTGAATCAACTGAAAACGAGTAGAATTAGGAACATGAACAGAAAAACATCTTAATTTTTAATAGCCTATTATATTTTTACAAAATATAATTTTCTCAAAACTCTTATTATTTAAACTTTAAAATTACTTGTTACTGTGAGCCACTTAGTCTTAGAGATTGATATGAGTCCAGTAGTTTTGACTAACATTTTTACGTAGCCCATATTTCTTTATAGATATGACATATTATTGTAATTTATGTTTTTTAAATTACTAAAAATAAAAAATCTTGGAATATGTTTGTTCTTAATTATGCTTATCCCTTATGCTTATGCACTTATGCTACTTTTGAAAAATGCTGCCAAGTTGTCCCGATTTTCACTGTCAGAAATATGGTCACCGTAGCCTATACCGCAAAGGGGTGATAGACCCCCTCCTGGCGATTAAATACAAGTCTAGTGTCTATCTCGATAGGATCAGGAGTGCAGAAGCTCGCTGTTATTACGCTTTAGAAGTCATTGGCGGAGAGGCCAGATTTCGTATAACCAACTTAGAGAATCACGACCAGTTGTGTAGTTAACTGCCATACATAAAAACCGTGTACAAAGACCACTATACAGAGGCGTGGGTGGGTGTCATAGGAGACAAACGGACCTTCCGGATATCGACCAAGGTCCTACTTACTCTAATACAGGTTGCTGACATGACGGTCTCACGTCTAACCTATCTCACTATCATCACACTAGTTTATACGTTTGTCATATACTTTATCCAGTATATATTTCAATAAAACTGTTAAAAACCAGTTTTGATTCATTACTCTCAGTCTCTCCTTAACCTTCCCTCCACGAAGATCCCTGACCAGAAGTACTTCAGGGGCGGCGGGCAGATACATCCACAAGGAGAGTCATTATTTCAACCAATCATAAGGAAGTTTCAGTTAATTTTTGGATAGTGTTTGTTTTTCATTTTAACAAGTCTTTATTTTTTAGCACCACCTTTTACTTACTGTTCAGGCAATACTCATACGTATTACTTACTAATTACGCTAATGAGCTAGGGATGATAGGGGTGTGGAAGGTTGAATGTAAAGGAATTATACCCACATTTTCTTGGAGGTAGAGTGGAAAACCATTTAGGAAAACACATCCACAGTACGCCTGACCGGGATTTTAAACCCGATCTCCCTGTCATTTGAAGTCTAGTCTATTGCGAGAGTGACGACTTAGACCATGTGGCCACCAAAGTAGGTATTTCTTGTTTTTTCTATATGTTTTAATTAAATAGCATAATAGGTATAAACGTGATTAGTTTGAAAATATTCATATTAAAATGGCTTTAAACCTTTATAGTTTGACCATTCTCTGATAGAGGTATCTCACCAACATCTATAATAATTGGTCTCGATTGATCATGCGAGAAAGAAGAGGATGCTTCTAACTAGCAAGCTGGACCAAGATGTGAGAAAGAGATTGGTAAAAATGTTACAAATGAAGCTGAAATGTGAAACCTAAGGAAAAAGGGGAATAAATATTTGAAAATATTTTGGATGTGGTGGTGAAGGAGAATAGAGACGATAAAATTGACATCTCGGATAACAAATGAGGAAGACCTAAGAATAGTAGGCCTAAAGAAAAAGAGAACCATTTTGCAGGTGATTCTAAAAAAGAAAGGACAACTTTATGGGTCACATTATTTAGTGATATCATAGAAAGACAAGGTGAGAGGGAGAAGGGGACCAGGAAGAAAACTAGTGCAACCGATTGATGAATTTAAACAAGGAAAGAAGAAGAGGTTTCCGAATATAAAAAAAGGAAACTGCTAATAGGACATTCTGGAAACTCACTTTGGACACGGCAACGGTTTCTGTTGAAAGACAGAACACCTAATAATAATAATAATAATAATAATAATAATAATAATAATAATAATAATAATAATAATAATAATAATAATAATAATGTTAGGTTTTAGTAATTTGTATCGACTACTTTTAATTATTTAAAATGGTTTGATGCTAAAATTTAAAGACTATAAAATGCAAACAAAAGGTTTTAGTATAAATACCTAAAATACCTAAAATCGAGTTTTTAAAGAAAATATCTTCTGACTTCATTAATTGTGGTTCAGTAGATGTATTTAGCAATATTTTGTGCAATGGTATTCAAATTTATTTATTTTTGTTCTAGTACTCCCAGATATAATTTATCTTTAACTTTGTACTCCATTCACGGTAGGAATTACTCTCTGAAAGGTCTTTTTTCCTACCAATATCCTACTATATAATATCTTTCTGGTAGGGAAAAAGGCCTTTCAGAGAACAATTCCTATGCTAAACAGACTTTATATTCGAAAATCAAGTCTACCATAAAATAAATCAAATTAATTACACACAAAATTATGTATTAAATAAAAAATTAAATCACAAAAATATAGATATATAAATATATTACATTTTACATACCCCCTTAAATATTTTCACATACCCCGGGAGTAAGAGTACCCCAGGTTTAATACCACTGTTCTAATACATTCACTTTCAAAGGGAGCACAATGATATCCTAGGGTTGCCGCGAAAATATGGGGAAATTTATAATTAAGTGCACAGTTAGTCTTGCAACCAAATTGTTTTAGTTAATATTATTTCAGTATTTAAATTGTTAAAGGTTGACCTTGGTGGTCTTGGGGTAATGTGCTCATCTCAGGACCCGATGTTTGTGGGTTCACACCCAGCAGAGGTCGATAGATTTTTCTTGAGCAATACAACTGCTTTCGGAGGGGAAGTAAAGCCGTCGGTCCCATGTCGATTGTGGTATGTAAAATAAGACTGGAAGGTATGGGAAAATACCTATCCCGGCAAAATTGGTAAACCCTTTCGCTCTGGCTCATAGAAATTCTTGTGTGAAGATATCATCAGTCGGTTCAGAAAGTGTACGTTAAATACCTCAAATAAATAAAAATTGTGCTCTTAACTCTTAATTTTTTTGAGGATAAGTCAAGCTTTAGCCTAAGCTTGAGATGAACAGGTCAAGTAAAGACGAAATGCACCGAGAATTAACCGTTTTATATAATGGAGATTTTAAGATAGTAAATATCCACTCACCAGTGGGCACGTGGGCAAAAGCATCAGTCTCGTCTTGTCTGGTTTACATTGACGAGGAGGCCAGAAGTACTGGGGTATTTTTTACAAACTATTTCCCATTCTCTCGTCACACAAATGTGGATACACTTCCTATTAGATTTTATGGCAGTGTGAAGTTGTGGCCGGAGAGTACGGTGATAAGAAGAAAATATTGTAGAGATATAACGTTGTGGTTAGAAAGTATGTTTCGAGCTTTGCACCAAAAATATTTCAATTCAAACTTAACTACAATATGAATTAAACACTATCGCCTAATTAGCGAGTATTCTTTAGATTGAATAGAACCCGGGACCTTTGGCTTAGTACCCCAATGCTCTGACCACTGAGCTATCCAGGAGTCTTCTCGTGCCCAGGGTCATTCTTCACTCATATTTTAAGGCAGAGTCTGTGATGAACATGCGAAAATCGACAATTACACATGACGTACTAGGCCGAAGGTCCTGGGCTTGACTCCCGTTTTCAGGTTTAATTTTTAAATTTAAAGAATATGATATTTAAATGTGGCTATAGTCGTGGTTAGTAAATATATTAGTCTGGCTATCCAAGCCTTAATAAATAGCGAGTGGTTGACACAAACAATAGCCTAGGTGTAGTATAATTGTATATTATTATTAATAACAATTAAATTTAAAATAAAGCCGTATAAATTTTAATTTGATACGTTTGTTCACAGGCAAATGTTTTTTTAAGGTAGTTGAGAAATATTGGTGATGCACACATTCCCCTTAAGTCCCCCACCTCATTTCTCTTCCCCTCGTTTTACACACTGCTGCCAACTCTGAGAGAAAGCGTTGGGTTGTTGGAATTTCAGTTATTTCCCTTGTTCGCAGATTTATTATTATAGTTATTACTCTTATTATATTTTTCTTAACTTCAAAAAGTAAGCCAAAACGTAATTTTTCCCCCGTCAAATTATCCTGTCAGTAACAAATGTACGTTATTTAAAAACTTTTTGGGCTTGAAAAAAAAAAGAGGGTTATCTAATGTTTTTCAAGAATAAATGGATTGTTGTTACAGATAATAAAGTTTAAATAGCTAACTTTAGCAAATACAACATACATTTTAGAAAAATAAATCACGTTTAGTTTCACGTTTAGGCTATATGATGTAATAATTATATCATAATATATATATATAATATATATAATATATCTGAATATTTATAAAACCAAGCTGTTTTGTAAAACAAATACAAATCTAATATTGTAAAATAATTGCCTATCTAGAATAATTTATTCCTACAAAAATTGGACTGAAGTATGCATTTGTGCTCTATCTTTGGTGCGATTTTCATAGTAAAAGCCTTATATGACAGCTAAACAAGCTACTAGATCTAATTTTACGTATTCATACGTCAATTCATGTGTTAGGAATATGTCACCTTTGATAGATATTATCAATACCTATAAAATAACACTAATAAAATAAAATGTCATTAATTTTGGGAGCTATTTTTATTTCTATTTTTTTTAAAATTCTTTACTACCAAAATTCCACCATAGTTTGATCACCAAGAAGAAAATATCACCTTCAAAGGAAAATTTCAGGAGAGTCAAAATAAAGACCGCTAAATTCTTCACAGCAACGCCGAATACTTGCATCTTTAGTTTGATATTCTTTAATTGGGGACGTTTATCTAAACAACACAAAAAATAATTGAAGTTGACTGTTTTGAACATTTTGCTGCGGTATTTCAAATATGTCTCTATTCGGTTTCCTTCCAATGTATTTTAAATTGAAAAGTGTAAAAGTGTTAAGAACACCAAATTCCCCTTCAACAAAGAGTATATTATTTTTGCTGAACAGACAATAAACCGCCGGAAAGGATTTATTAACTAACTCAATAAAAGTTGTGTATTCAAAATACAAAGGAGGGATCCGGCTTTATCTCCTAACTTCGTAATAACATCAAAAGGAAAAACCACTAATGACGTATCATAAAAGTTCTACCGTGTCTTAGTTTCAAACATTCTTTTCGTGGCTTATAATTGGAGAATTCGCAGATTCTTTCAACAAAATCTTAACTATGAGTTGTTTAGGAGTTGTATGCTTTTGTTGTAATTTAATAAAATGAAAGTATTAAGCAAAATTCAGCTCATTACATTACTTCACATCCTATACAAAATAAACTTTATCTTGCATGGGTTGTATCTAATTATATTTTTAAGGATATTTTCGCGCTTATTAACTTATTGTATTATTTGTCATTTTCAGTCTAAGATAAAAGTTTCTAATAGTTTTTTGAACCTTAAGCCTAATTATTGAAGCCATAAACACATAATACTACTATTCGTTAGATAATAACTTGTTAACTTCAACAATATTAACAAATTATATACAAGAAACTTTTAGAAAATACAAACACTTTTTTTTATGGCCAAAGTTTTACAAGATTATTAATGTCCTTTACAGTTATTGTTAATCTATCTAAAGTGACTGCCGTGTAAATCATATTAATGAATTCATAAATTCATAAATTTTGTTCACTACTTAAAAATTATCACAAACCAGCTGCATATACCATGGATTGACGTATGAATACGTAGAAGTAGATCTAATAGCTCTTTCAGATGTCAGACAAGGTTCTTCCTAAGATAGTTGGACTGCACTTGCCCTGGGTTTTAGAGAGGGCGTAGTGTGGAGAAATTAACCCTCTTTGTGGCAGTGTACGGATGTTGTGTCCTTAATAAGCGGCTCTAATGTGGTTTATTTTGTAGATGCTGGGCTCTTATTTTCCCTGCAAACAATACAAAGATTGTTGCACTTTTTATTAATTAATTTCCCAATTGATTTTATTACATTATTCCGTTAATAATCAAGCCTACATTAAAACATAACATTAATATAAGTAACCCTCTCCTCCAAACAAAACCCCTCACGACTGAGTCACTATTACTTCTGTGTTTGTAGCCATATAGCCTCACGACTGAGTCACTATTATTTCTGTGTTTGTAGCCATATAGCCTCACGACTGAGTCGCTATTGCTTCTGTGTTTGTAGCCATATAGCCTCACGACTGAGTCACTATTACTTCTGTGTTTGTAGCCATATAGCCTCACGACTGAGTCACTATTGCTTCTGTGTTTATAGCCATATAGCCTCACGACTGAGTCACTATTACTTCTGTGTTTGTAGCCATATAGCCTCACGACTGAGTCACTATTACTTCTGTGTTTGTAGCCATATAGCCTCACGACTGAGTCACTATTACTTCTGTGTTTGTAGCCATATAGCCTCACGACTGAGTCACTATTACTTCTGTGTTTGTAGCCATATAGCCTCACGACTGAGTCACTATTATTTCTGTGTTTGTAGCCATATAGCCTCACGACTGAGTCACTATTATTTCTGTGTTTGTAGCCATATAGCCTCACGACTGAGTCACTATTATTTCTGTGTTTGTAGCCATATAGCCTCACGACTGAGTCGCTATTACTTCTGTGTTTGTAGCCATATAGCCTCACGACTGAGTCACTATTACTTCTGTGTTTGTGTTTGTAGCCATATAGCCTCACGACTGAGTCACTATTACTCCTGTGTTTGTAGCCATATAGCCTCACGACTGAGTCACTATCACTCCTGTAGTTATAATCGTACAATCTCACGACTGGGTCACTATCACTCCTGTAGTTATTACCGTAAAACCTCACGACTGAGTCACTATCACTCCTGTAGTTATTACCGCACAATCTCACGACTGAGTCACTGTTACTCCTATAGTTATCACCATACAACCTCATGACTCTGATCTAATAGTCGCTATTTTTATCTGTCTCATGCTTTCTCTGACTCATTCCAGACTCCAACAAGGCCTTCTTGCGACCATTCCACGTTGTTTGCACTGCCCCGCTTCTGTTTTATGACCACTCGAATTCAGCTGTAGCTACCATGTATTCGTCATAAGTCACTTCTCATATACAAACATGCTGCCGGTTATTGTTTCTAACTGGCATTCTGTTTGTTTTGGAGCGTAAAGCTTGCTTTAACAGAGCTTCAAATAATTGATATCTGCTTCGTTGGCCGCATGGTATAAGGCTTCACTCTAGTATTAGACTAAACTGCCGATGACGGGGAGATCAGGGTTAGAATCCCGGTCGAGTGTACTGAGGACTGTTTTTCCAAAACTGTTTTCCAAAACTGTTTTCCACTCTCTCCCACGCAAATATAAGAGCACTTCCTCTAAATTCAACCTTAATCATCACTGACTCATTAGCGTGATTAGTCTAGTGCGTGTATCCTGAACATGTTGTAAGACGCAGGGTTTAAAAAAATGTAAATGAAACATCTAAAATAATATATTTCACCACATTCTTTCGTATCAGCTACAATGCTTGATTTATTTCCACATGAACGCAATTTTGCATGTAATATATTAAAACCTTTTTACATGATGTTGTACCGCCGTGTATAAAACTGTGGGGAGGATTTTAATACCTGCCTGTTTTCAGTCGGGAGATAAAGCTGCTAGTTTTCAACAGTGTGGTCGCTACAGCCAACCTTTTGAAAAGGTTTGGGCAGTTGCGCAATAATTTTAGAATACATTTAGGTACCATCCTGAGGCACTTCTAACATTCCTTGATGTTTGACAATAATTAAAACTGATGATGATATAAATATGTCGAAAAATCTTTCTAATATATTTTTTTTATGTATGAAAACCTAAAATGAAATACTATTTTATTTAATTTTCAAATATTTTACTAAACTTTTTAAATAACTAATATTTTATCTAGTGTTATATGTTTGTAAAACTTCATAAGCATTTTTAAATCAAGTTTTTTATTATTTAATCACCTACAACCTTAGCTCAGCCGGTAGCATGTCTCTTTATTGAGCTAAGGTTCCCGGGGTCGATTCCTGGCATGACCGATAAATGTATCATTGGCGAATTGTGGGTTTACTCTTTCATATTGATGAATTAATGGCCGGGGTCTGGGTGTTGTGTCCTAGATTTAATTTAGTTTATATATCGTGTGCTGATATAATCAGTTGGTTCAAAAAGAGCACGATACCTCAAATAAATAAAAGAGAAAAATGATTATATTCTCCTTTTAACTATTGACGACCAACATTATATTTCTGATTTTTGGTCCGGGGTTCAATCCTTGGTACCGGCACAGATTTAGCTGATTGCCAAACCCTTCCTTCACCTCTGACAAGACGTGTATTAATCACAACTTGTGAATGTGAGGAATGCCAGTCCTCCACCTTGGTTCGGATTCCACGTTAAACTGTAGGTCCATTTAATCTCTCCATCATCCTACACATTAGCGTAAGTGCGTATAACCCGAACGGGTAGTAAGACGTGGTGCTAATAATAATAATAATAATAATATTTTTTATTTTATTGGTTCAATGTAATTTCTATTTATTTTTACTCCATTTTTATTATAATATCTGTTCTTTTACTTTCTCTCAACACCTTAGAGAGAGAGTATTGTGATAGTCAAAAAATGGAACTTGAGAGTTTTGATAAATGTCAACGTTTCATGTTCACATTAAACCAAAAAAGGGGTTTTCACAATGCCGTCTTTCTGTCTGTTTCTCGGGGTGGATCTGAAACTATTTTACCGATTGCGTTAAAACTTGGTGATTGGGGTTTTCATAAGGTCCCCCAGAGGACTTTTTTTTGGAAATATACATCCAACCCTAAATTAAAGGGTAGTTTACCGAAGGGCTAAAAGAGAAAAAAAAAAGCCATTTTTCCTAAATTTGCTTCAACGATTTTGATCAAATTTTATATCTAGGCACTGTTTATAATGATAAACAAGATGGAAATTCTCATTTTCTCATGAACATAACTTAAAGCATACTTTACATGAGGGAAATTTTCCACTTTTCATCATTTCTCCGCAACTATTTGAGATACTAAATAACTTATCATTGTAAAGTTGTAGTTCTATTAAAAATAAAAATCTTTTATTTGAAATATATTTTTATAAAACCAATAGTTTCTGAGCTATTAGCAAATATACCTACTTTTTAATTCAAGTTTTATCAAAATGAATTTGATTCTTATGCTCTTTGGTGTACAAAGATATTTCTCTTCTCTCACTTTTTCTGTAACAGTGTTTCTAGTTCCTAATGCCATAGAGTAAGTAAGTAACAATGTATATTATTTAATTTATGATCTTTGGTGTAGTATTTCTACAACAATGTATAGACAAATCTTACGAGTTTTCAATAAATGTCTATTTTAATATAAATGCTGTATTAAGTCTGTGTGGTGCACCGTACCATTTATTTAGTTTTACTTATTGTCAAACATCAACGATTGCGCAATATTTTAGCCTGTTTCACCCATTAATATTTTTACTTTCTCATACAGATTAAATGTTTTAATCGTGACAAGTATCTACCTCAAGATTATGGTAGATCATCCTTACAATTCTGTTTTGTCTGGTTCTATGTATATCTGTCTATACCTAGGCAACAGCAGAAACTTTTCAATGGATTTCATTCAAACTTTATATTTAGAATATGTTAAATGATCATACCGAGAGGCTGAATAGTGATTTTTATTCTAGCTCTAAAATAAAGGGTAGGGCCTACTTAGTTTATGATAACGATTCTCTTCAAAATTGGTATATTGATTGTTTTTAATAATTTAAATGTAATTAAATTAAGTGAAAAATGACAACCTGAACTTGAGAATTGAACCCGGGACCTTTGGATGTAGTTTATTTTTTGAATTTGGTTAACTTATAATTAATATTTTTTAATTTAATTTTTTTTAAACTTATCACAATACTGTTGTTCAAAATCTATATCTGAATATTGTTTTATAATGATTATAAAAATATTATGCTTATTTTCTGATGAAAACTTATAGGGGATAGCTTATCGGTAACTGATTTTTAAACTTTGTGTAGCAGACTATAATAGAATTATATAATACACAGAAATTATGTACGATTGTGATATACCATTTATTTAAACTTTGTATACTAAAATTGGTCTTTATGAGCTATTTCTACAAGTTCTTAAATGGTTGTATAAGCTCAAACAAATTTGCAGTGTTTTGGTTTGATTAGGATCATCTTCAATTTAGACACAATTAATTATTATTATTAAATAACAGAAGTACCTGGCGTTGCTTCAAAACGACAAAAAAAAAAAATCTTCATATTACTTTTTCCGAACCAGTTTTTAATAAATTTAAACAATAAAATCCAAATATTAAAATTCTTGCTTCGAGGTGCACATGTTTGTGCACAGGGGCTACTAATTTTTTAAATGTCATACCTTTGCGTGCAGTACATGTCTCGCAATGCCCTGACAGAGACAGACACACCAACTCTTAGTTTTATTAGAAGAATATTTGCACAAACTACTGTTACTAACATAATTATATTGCTTATTTATAGTAGGCCCTGATTGAAAATGATCACAAGAGGGATTTGTTTATGCAGTGTGTGTTGTGTGTAGTGATGTTAGTGTGATGTATGTATGTATGTATTGTATGTATGTAAGTATGTAATGTATGTAGTAAGATGTAATGTATGTAATGTATTAGTAATGTATGTAATTATGTAATGTATGTAGTAATATGTAATGTATGTAATGTATGTAGGTAATTGTAATGTATGTAATGTATGTAGGTATATGTATGTATGTAATTATGTAGTAAGTATGTATGTATGTAATGTATGTAGGTAAGTATGTAATGTATGTAATGTATGTAGTAGTATGTAATGTATGTAATGTGTGTAATTTGTATGTAATGTAGCGTATATGTTATGTAATTGTGTAATGTGTTGTTATGTAATGTGTTAATGTGTTTATGTAATGTTGTAATGTGTTTGTATGTATGTATATGTATGTATGTTATGTTATATGTATATATGTAGTGTTGTAATGTTTGTAATGTTGTAATGTGTTGTAATGTTGTAATGTTGTAATGTTTGTAATGTGTTGTAATGTTGTATGTGTTTCAATGATTGTATTGTAATTGTATTGTAATGTATTGTATTGTATTGTAATGTATTGTATGTATTATATGTATGTATTGTATTGTAATGTATGTATGTAATGTATTGTTGTAGTTGTACTGTAATGTATGTATTGTATTGTAATGCATGTATATGTTATTTATGCAAGCGCGAATTTAAGGGAGGCACAGGAGGCACGTGCCCCCCCCTTAGGAATAATATTTGGAATTGTTTTAGACCAATGGAAGTGACGGGTGAAGGTTAGGGCGGCGACCAATGAGGTTGTTTATTAATTTATATCCGAGTGTAAGTACAGGGTAATTACTTGTGGGGATGAAGCTGGGCTTGAACTCAAGTGGGCGAATGGACTATTGTGGATGTAAGGGAAACTGTTTAGCGCGCTCAAAAAAGTATTTTTAATTTTGCACTTATTGCTAGGTTGTGGGAGAGTAGGGATGGGCAGTGGGCATGGCACTGGGCAAGGCAATTGGCAAGAAGGACGCGTGTTAAGGAAAAATATGCCTCTGCCACGCACGCAAATGTTTCTACTTTCAATATCTCTCTGCTTTAAACTCCCCCCCCCCCCCCCCCCCACCACTCTTTTACAATTTCTAAATTCGCCTTGTATGTATGCATGTATAAATGAATATTTAATTTACATGTATGGGTTGGGAGTAGGGTTATGGGGGTTAAATAGGGGTGGAGGGGGGTGGTATATTAATCTAATCTGTTAAATGTACCAATATGTCACACATACCATAATTTACAACCAAAGTTATGTACGTTTGAATGTTGAATAATATACCAAGTACCATACCTTAAGGTTTTATACGTACATATGGAACCCCCACTTTGAGGATTCCATTAATTCCAAGGGGAAGTTCAACAATTTACAGGGGTCTAGAACCCCCACCTTTCTGCCCGATAATAGCACGCCATTGCCTGCATTCTCACTGCTAATTGTGTTTTTGAGATCTGTCAATGTACCAATCGTTCGTACATTTGGATTTTTGTATCCTTTTTTTTTTCTTGAATATGTCAAACACCCCCTGACAAATTGCACTTGCTAGTGTAATTTCTGTATTCTTAGTTGAAACTGTCGATACTGAAGTCGTACAGAAGGTGGGAAAAGGCTCTCAACCTAAGACCAACCTTTTTCTTCCCTCCATCATTCCTATACTCGAGATAAGTGGCTATTAAAACCTTGCTCTAGTGCAAGGAATTGAGGCGGGATGAGGGTGGAGGGCACGAGATCAAAGTAGTAGCAACTTGGGGGGGGGGGATCTTGCCCCTTTCTTTCTCTGCGGGGTTTTCAAAATAGTAGAGGGGGGGAAAGGCACTTATAAAAACTCGTTCCAACTCTTACGTGGCAACGCGACTTTTGTTGTAGACTTTATTTCAAAACACAAGATAGAAAAAAAACTTTAAGTTTAAAAAAAAAAGTTGCACTCCTCTTTTATTACGAGTTTTATTGTGAGTGTAACCAAATAATTGTCATAAGCAATTGAATGTATTGTTTTCTAGAAATTAACACGTTTTAACTAGAATAATATTTAAAACTGCATTTGAGTACTGTGTAACTAAGTATGTTTATTCTTGTCATTTGACTATTGCTACATAATGAAGGCAATTTTTACTTTCTCAAATAAAGAATTGTGAAAATCTTAATCGTGAAATTGTATTCGTAAAAAATTTCTGTCACTTTATTATGATAAACCTTGAAGTTTTATGTGCCAGTGAACCCCCCGAAAAAAGTGGATTTTACAATGTATATGTCCCCATGTCTGTCTATAACTGTACTACAGTCAAAACGTTTTGATCGATTTTTCAAACTTTATGTTTATATATTATATGGTTTAGAGCTCTGGACTTTTTTTTAACCTTCAAATAATTATTAAAGGTAGTTTATTAAAAACTAATTTTTGAAAATTGAATTTTTATAAATAGTTCTAACGTTTTTGTTCAACGGGGGTCGATAAGTATTTAACATGTTGATTATTAATGTGTGTTTGTTTTTCTAAAGACAATTAATTTAAGGGTGATTTATTGATAACAATTTTTTATAAATTTTTCCACAGACTTTAATAGAGTGAAAGTATAAATGTGTCCTACTATTTATTTATATTGTAGATCCTCTTATAAACTACGCGTTGCATTTGAAACTCCATTAGAGTCTTGACAATTATTGAAGAATGGGACCGAGGCTAACTCGGATTATCGGAAATTCTGACTGTACGGAATAGCACGGAACAATTAGTGGATAAAGATAATTGTGAGTTAAAGAAAACTTATTAAAAAGTTACCACACAATAACAAAACAGACAAAAAGATTTTACAAAAAACTAGCCACTATACGATGATTATGCAGTAAGAATGAACTCGAGAATTATTTGGAAATTATTTTATTTACCAATAAACCTAAATCATGTTATAATTTCGGATAATACGGAACCTCGGATGATCGGTTCTCAGACTCTACATAGTTTATCGATTATGAACACACACCACGCCTTACTAGCTACTACACTGTGAACCAAACAGTCATACACTAATCCGCTAACAGCCCCCCCTCACCTCCCTAGCCCACGCTCCTATGATCCGACTTTACGTTATTTCAGTCGACTTCGGTGGTCTTGGGGTAAAGTATTCGTTTCAGGACCCGATATTCGTGGGTTAAAACCCAGTTGGGGTTGACGGATTTTTATCGAACAGTAAAAATCCGTAGCACAACTTCCTTCGGAGGGGAGGTAAATCCGTCGCGCTTCGGTCCCATGTCGATTGTGACACGTAACAAAAAAAAACTGAAAAGTATGCGAAAATACTTTTCCCGGCAAAATTGGTAGGCTCTTTCACTCTTGCCCATAGAAATTCTCGTATGCTGATATAATCAGTCGGTTTAAAAAGTGCACGTTATATACTTTAAATAAATAAAAAAAATTACGTCATATCATTTACTGGCGCACTTAAGGAGGACAGGGAGGTGGGCATTACCCCTCCTACCCCTCCCAAGATCGCATTCAAATTTCATTGAGAACTAGGTTTATATGAAGTAGAACTAGAATGTAGAGAACTAAAGATGTGTCGAATGTAAAGGCTACGTTTTAAGATTATTATGATATTAAAAAAAAATCCCCAATTGTTAAAAAATTACAGGAAATACTAAATTAGATGCATTTACCAATACACAATCAATATGGTTTCCTTTAGTTACCATTTAAAAACACTCCAAATAGATTCTAAAGCCATTTTAGTTATTAATCGATTTTCTTGACTTCCGACAGCTATGGTCTGTGTTTCCGTATGCCCACCCCAAAGTAAGTGTATCACTTTTCTTCGTCACTTGTTTCGTTCTAACATGGGACGCCAAGTTGTTTTAAAAGAAGGGAACAGTCATAGTTCTTGACATACCCACGTATACGTCGAGTTAATATGTACGACAACTCTTGTTGTGTTCTCCCAGGAGACCTTCACCCTCAAAATGTCGATTTTTCTCGAGACTTGTTTCATATTGATTCCAGTTCGAACGTCTTTACCAATTCTCGTCGCGTGTGTCTGACACTGTTTCTTCTCTCCCTTAATCCCCCCTACCTCCCTCCCCCTGCTCTCCAATGATGGCTTCGCTCAACTCGGAAATAGTTGGCTTCAATTTTTCTTCTTCATCTTCTTCTTAGTTTAGCCTTCTTTTCCAATCATGAGACGATAACGTCTGACCCCAAACGTAATTTTCTCGCTCTGTTTCCTCCTCCGTTGATTTTTCTTCTATTACGTAAGTTCTCGCACTTTGTCCCATCACTTTATATCCACTTTTATATATATATATATATATATATATATATATATATATATCGGAGAAGATCAGCGACCCTGTTGCGAATGGGACAGGATGTTTTTATCCTCACTCAGCGATGAAATTATAGTCGGCTCCTCACCTTACCAACATTTCACAGATATCTAAAGAAACTCAGAGAAACCAACCATAACTCATGTTCAATTAATCTTACAGGTGTCAAATATTTTTTTCGCGCCTCACTTCTTACTATCCGTCCAAACCATTCTTTTTTCTTTTTGTTAGCACCGCACCCGTTCGGATTACACTCCTATGTACTAATCACGCTAATGGTTTAAGATGAGTAGATTGAATTTATAGGAAATTTACCCGCATTTTCTTGGAAGGGGGAGTGTGGAAAATTATCTAGGGAAAACTACCCACCGTACGCCCGACTGAGAACGAACCTCCATCTCCCCATCATCGACAATAGTCTTTCACGAGAGTAGTGCTATCTCTATGCACTAATTTTATGTAATTGGCCTAAACGTACTAAACAGCCCTTAATTATGTGTATTTTAGGCAATCAGGGATTTTAGCTAATCCGTCAGACCCTCAGTCCCATAAATGTTGGACTACACGAATCTACCTTACCTACCTAAACTTGAATGGAATGGGCCGGTCCCGCATATGAAACTCTCCCAGTCCATTCTGGTGTTGGTAAAGTCTGTTCAGCGTAGGAATTGTTTTCTGAAAGGCCTTTTCACCTACTAGAAATCTATTATATAGTAGGATATTGGTAGGAAAAAAGACCTTTCAGAGAGTAATTCCTACCGTGAATGGAGTATAGGTGTCGTCCTGTATTTAGTGTAGCGCCGCACTTGAGGCGTGTGTCTGACTATGAAAATGGTCATAAGACGTGCTATACCTGTTATATAAACGTGTTTTACCTCCATTCACAAAAAAACAAACAAAAAAGCGCTAACAGGGCTATCTAGAGTTTGGAGTAAGTAATTACTAATTACACAGAAGATTTAGTTAATATGGGGTCCTATTTTGACTGATTGTTTTAGAGCGTTGTCATTATTAAGCTCTTTGGATAATACACTAGGATTATTTTGTGAGTATTGTAGTCAACATGTTTTGTTGATGATATTTACTTACTTACTTACTTTACTTACTTTATTTACTTACTTAAATTTCAATTAAGGTAGTATGCAACAAATCAATAAGGTATTTGAAAGATTAACACACCTTTGTGTAATCTTCTTTAAATTGGATATTGAGAAGTTTGGTTTCAAACTAAGAAAAAAGTTAGGCCTCCATTTTAGCGTATCAGACTGGGCTAGTATTCACACGGGTGTGATTTCACACCAGACGCAGCATTTTAACTAAGTTCTTAACCACATTGGTGGACACGTGGACTAAATGTCAGGCTCGTATTGTCTGTTTTACCGGTACCAGGGAGTTTAGGGTTCGAATACCGGCCGGGTGTACTGAGAGAGTTGTGAAAAAGTTTGTTGGTTTACAAATCTACCACGTGAATTCAAGCATGTTTTCTTTAAATTCTAACATCCTCATACCTACCCTTTTAGTGTAATTAAATGCGTTTAGCTCGGGAAATAAAGGGGAAAAACCTCTTATAGCGTGACATATTATGTCTGTGATCAAAACACCATTCTGGTTTATTACAAACTAATTTTAATTTTTCACAACTAAACCAAGAGCTGTATGTGATTTAAATATTCATTGATCTTTGTTTTTTGTAGCAATTCCTAAATGCAATAACGCAATACTTGGAAATAGGTACAGGAAAGAACTATAGGAACAAATAAAAGCAACAGACACCATTAATTCAGAGGAAGGGCTAGTTCCTATCCCATTAAATGAGGAAGTTTTTAAACTTTGGGAATTTGTAGATTTATATGTCCTGAATAAAATACGAAAAAAATCGCAAGATCTGATCGCAGCCACCGGCGCCATCATATTGACAAAATGGTGCCCAAAATGGGTGGTTTTGAAATATCTCACTTCAATTGCGTCATACAGAAAAAAAAGGTTAGTAAAGAATTAAAAAGGCCTTAAATATGCCACAAAATATGACCCATACAATTTCCCCCCTAAACTGAATAGGTTCGGCGCATCAGCAGAATGAAGTCAAGCATTACATTTAAAAAAATAAAATATTTTTCACAACTACTCATTTCATTGCGCGTTTGCGAGTATTTTATGGGGAGATTAAATCTGTTTTTATAGCTAAAATGCCTCCAACAAGTATAATTTAGTTTTTTGCCTCGCCTAGGTGTATATAGAATACTTATTTCCACACCATATTGAGGTAGAGCAAACGACGTATAGGCCTAATCTACCAATAGACTGTTTAGTGCTTTGTTTAAGGTTGTCTTTGTTTAAGGTTGTTTTTGTTTAAGGTCCAGATTCGCTAGTCTTAAGCAATACTTTCTTATGAAACTGCTTCCGTTTCGTTATCCATTGATTGTGGCGTTTGGTCGTTCCTCATGCTTGCGAGAAATATTTCGACTGACGAGTTGACTTCATCGTCATCAAGCTAATCACCAGTTTCCGGTGCATTTTTACAGTTTTGTCTGTTACAGAACATTTTAACTTTGCCTTTCTACAACCACACGCACCCTTTCTTGCACTTCCAGGAGATAAATTTAAGCAACATTTCAGGACCAGAATCTTAAAAGCTTTCCTCTTTTTTCCAGCCCCATTTTTCTTCATTTTTTTGAACTCCCTACCACTATTAGAC
The DNA here is from genome assembly GCA_033556935.1 of Timema podura. Lineage (NCBI taxonomy): Eukaryota > Metazoa > Arthropoda > Insecta > Phasmatodea > Timematidae > Timema > Timema podura. The sequence continues at coordinate 43,760,794 of JAVRXN010000013.1, read as the reverse complement.
CTAAATAGCTCCTGAATGAATGCTGCCATGCTGCTGTAATTGCAGGTGGTAGAGAAGCAATATTAAACTTGTTTTTATTAGTGATCTTACAAAACATTGGTAACGATAAGAATCAAGAGATATATTTTCTTCGTCTTTTGCTCCGTACAATGACAATGGGTTTTTTCAACAGCAAGAATCAAAGATGAATGGATGGTGTCATGGTCACTTGGCAGAGTGGTAATAAAAGGTAAGCATATTATCTGAGACATCGGAGAGTAAATTCTCTCTGTTGCCTGCCCCATGAAATTATTCCATCCCGGAATATTTCCTGAAGGGCCACATAAAATCAGAAGCCGTGTGTGATATGACGTCGAAAACCGGATAAATGTTTTGAATATTTTTAATGACTATGGATTTTAGTCCTGATTCTTGGCGGTTTTTTAAGGATTAGATATAAACTGCCTTATTACCTTCACTGATTGAATTTTCTAAAGACGTTGAATAATTGTATCTGGAACATTTTTAGTTCTTAGTGTTACAAATTGAATACCTCCAATAGTATGAAATATATACAGATCATCCAGGGTTTTGGAATTAAAATCGACGTTGTCGAAAACATACTGGGAGAGTGAGGATTTTTCTATGATCATCTAAGGACGCATGGTGGCCAAGATTTTGAAAAGTAATTCTTCATCGCATGATGTGGAAAATCCCATCGATAAAAGAACGTTCAGAAGCTGTTTGGAGCTATAATGTTTATGTAGAAATGCAACAACGACGACCTACAAGGGTGAGAGAAATAATCAAGTTTTAGCCGTGGAGATAATACATTGTGCAAAAGCTGCATGTTTCTTAGTTTATGTTTTCAAAAGTCCTGCTTTTGTAGCTCACAACTATATTACGTAAAAGTACAGCGTAAGTTTCCGTTACAGCAATGCCGACATCTTATAAAAAATTATCAGTATCGTAGATCTAATTTCGAATATCCTCCACAACATTTGTCGCGGCTTCTTTGACAACTCAAGGTTTTTCTTCATTTTGGTCAGATTTATTTTTTTCATACCAAGCCTTCATGAGAACCTTGAATACAATGTTACGAAAGCAAACAATCGGAGATATCTTTCAGACTTGAGCGATGACACTGTCATTGCCGTGCTTCTCGAGCAATCTTAAATTTTACTGTATCAACTTTACAACTAATTCCTTTAAACTGAATTGACACTCTTTACTATTTTCTTATAGGAAAGAATATATTTTTTCCAACGCTTTGTTGATCCTCGTGGCTGATAGACGATGACTTTAGTGGCCAGTTTCCGGATGACGAGAAATTTATTTCAAACATGACATGTGATATTTGACTTTGGCTCCGAATAATCTGGGGATAATTCCACGCGTTTTATGATTTCATGACTCCAGTCATCATTCCAAGCTAGATCTAATTCTAAAACTATGTCTTTCACAGTGAAGCTGTGAACCTCGTAAATTATAGAGCGAGCGTTCAGTTTGTTCTTTTGTTTTTTGAAAAATTCCTCCCTAATTCTTCGAAGCACAAGAAACCATTACTGTGTTTAAAATCAATGGCAGCTCTGCCGGATCTTATTGATGGTGCTAGGTAGTCGGTTTCCCTTTTCTTTTTTTATCGAAGTACCCGTGAACTTATCATTGCAGTACTGCTTACGACACGAGTACTTTCACAGAAGTACTTTTTACCAAAAAAGTTGTTTTTTTCCATCTTTTTTTCATACTCAATCGTCTAAATGTTTCTATGCCTTTCTTCCTTACCTAAACTGTGGCACTGTCCAAAATATTTATTTTATTAAAAATAAAGCATTTCTGCTCCGGGTCCATTTAAGTTCAAGACGCAAACCGGTAAACTATCTCTGTGAGATAATATATTTAAAAAAAGAGTAAATTAAAATTAGTTAATTAATTTATAGAGCTATTTTGGATGCCATTTTTACAAGATGGCGGCTGCGAATGGATTATGAATTTTTTTTATCATTTCATTCAGGGAATCGAAATCTACAAACTATCAGTTTCTAATCTTCCGCACTTAATAGGATTAAATCCTCTCTTTAACGCCTTGTCCGCTGTACTCACTATGACTGTTACAACTAAAAGAGGAACGCATTTCTATCTTTACACAGCTACTACTACAAAAAGAAGCAATGGCCACCTCTTGAAGAAAAATTTGTTGTTTCAACTTAATCCCTCGGCCTAGATTTCGTTCTTTTGGAACTCTTTGGAAAACAGTGTGAAACGTGCTACTCATTACAGAGTCAACAGCAAAAATAAAAGGGTAAAATGTAAATTAGTAAAGAGTGTTTTAGTACTCCTAAATAGTATCGTATAAAAGAATCGATTAACATTAAAGATAAACATAGGAAATTTAACGGAAAGGATGTGAATATATTGGAAATAACTCTTTAAGAAAAATAAATAAGAGGTTTTATTTAAGGACGCTGTCTTACTTTAAGTTTTTTTTTATGGGAATGGCAAGTTTAAAGCTTTAAAACCTTTGAAACAATCTTCAATTAAGTAAGTTTTCTGTTGTAGCTATATTTAACAAATTATTTTATTTGTTCGAAGAAAGTTAGACCTATGGCACTAGCGCTTTACTTTTATCTCAGAACTGCAACATTTTTCATGAAACGTCGTTGATAATAGCTACACATGTTCATGTGTGTGTTTTTAAATCATAAAACTTAAAATATAAGGGTTTTGTTCCCACTTATACCTTTAATTTCAATTTTGGTATTAATTATATTTTGAAATAACAAACCTAATCTTAAACAACTCAGGATTTCAGGACGTCTGTAACCCGTCTCACCGATCCGTTAGATGACTCCCTTGGATGTTAAATAAAACGTTGGTGATTATTTGTAGAGGAAAAGCTAATTATTATTGTCTCAAATATTTGAGCGCTTCTGTAGTACGCTAGCATAGCAAACTGATAACATGAATTAACAAATTTTTGTAAAAATATTTTTTAAATCCATATATACTTTAAGGTTAAAAAAAAACCTAGTAAAATACAATTTGAATCTGGCGGTTTTCCATTTACTAACATAATTATTGTGTTTGAAAAAAACAAACATTTAGTTTCTATTTTATTTCTCTAAAAAATCTTGTCTAATTACGGTAATATTGTGCTTTTCTAACACTTTTTAACATACTAGTCAGACACCTTAGCTCAGTCTGTAGCGTTTCTGTCCATTGAGCTAAGGATCCCGGGTTCAATTCCTAGCATGGTCAAAAAATTAATCATAGGTGAAACGTGGATTTACCCTTTCACAATGATAAATTAACGGCTAGGGGATGGATGTTGTGTCAAAATACCTCAAATAAATTAAAGTAAAAGAAAAATCTAAAAACCTTTCCATATTTATTAGTTTAGTAACTAAACTTGGTTAATACGCTTTGTGTATTATCAATTTTTTGAAAAAGCGAAAGTTACCGTGAACCGTGTGTACATGAAATCGTGTGTGAGGCCTGAAACAATTCAATAAGGGCCTAGGCAAAAAAGTTGGGTCTAAATTTTACCCAAAAAGAAACGTAATCTTTCAGAGAGCTTTTCCTCATCGTCATATAGTTTCGTAATTGATTTGGACACATCTCTCTAAAAACATTCAGAGACGTTCGGGATGTCAGACCAATATGTTGATAAATTATTTTTATTTCGTTTATTTTCACATTCACATTTGTTGGATTTGTTCAATTTATAAACAATATATTCAAATTTCAGACTAATATATTGCTTAATATATCTTAAGCTTGTAAATTTAAAAATAAAATAACAAAAAAAAAAAGCAAAAATATTTTATACAAATTATAAAAATCACTAAACTCTCTCGTATAATTTTAACTTAAATATTTTCTAGACTGAATCACTCGAACAAAATTTTAAAACACGCTAAATTATGGGTAATTTATTTGCCTTTACATTTATATTTTAATTTAATTATAACTTGAAAATGGTTCGTGAAACTCTGATGAAATTATTTCAGCAATAATTTTAGTTTGGTAGATTTCTTTTTTAAAATGTATGCTTCAAAAATTAATTTTAATTTTGATGTCTTTAAGGCATGACTGTTGAACATTTGGTTCACGAGTAATAATGACGATAAGATTCCATTAGTTAATTTACCAACTCAAAATTTCTATGCACACGTTAAAAGAATTTATTCAAACATCATCAACATAATGGACACCGGAGAGTATTGTGAATGCACAGGAGGTAGAAACGTAAAAAATCAAAAGCGCCCCTAGACCTTTGATCAAAAGCGCAATAGGAAAAAAAACTGTGCAACGTGGAAAACCTTTACTTTAAATGTAAAATATATTATTTAATAATTAATTAATTTGAGGTATTTAACTTGCACGTTTTGAACCTACTGATTATCTCATCACACGAGAATTTCTACGGGCGAGCACGAAAGGGCATACTAGTTTGCCAGAAAAGATATTTTCACATGCCTCTCAGTGTTCTCTTATATGTCACAATCAACATGGAACCGACGGATTTACTTTCCCCTTTGAAGGAAGATTTTCTACGGATTTGTATCGTTCAAGAAAAATTAGTTGGCCTTGGCTGGATTTAAACTCACGATTATCGGGTCCTGAGGGGAGCACTTTACTCCAAGACCACCGAGGTCGACAATATTATGTAATAAAACTACAGATAACTCCCTTACTCTATACAATAGAGGTTAGGTTAGGTTAGGTTAGGTTAGGTTAGGTTGATAACTGACTCAAAAAACTCACACTAGTAGTAATTTCTGAAAAACAAACATTTCTTGCCTTTATTAGTCACAATCAATCCCCCCCACCCCGCCCCGTCCATAACTCACAATTGTTGAGGGAATGAGTTCGAAACAAGTAGAGGATATGAACAGGATGCAAACACAATACAATTCGAATTGATTTAGGCAAAAGTCGTTCTTGAACGAACGGGGGTCAAATTGAACGATACAGTAAAGCGAATTAATTGATAAAATGGGGATTGGGTTGTGAGTTAGGTCTTCTAATGTATACAGTTTTGTGTCAACAAGCGATGTTGCCATATGGGACTCATAGACTACAAACAATGGTGGGATTTTGATGCACCTAACATGTGCGCTCCTGATATCCAAAGTAGGTAATTTGGCCTGAACGCTTTCAGTTCGCAGCCATTGGGTAAAATGCGCTTACAATAATTATTCGTCAACCCTTGCCTGAGGGACATTACCGACAAAAATGTCTACAGTCATGTAAATATAACTATTATTCTAGTTGTGAGTTGTGTGTTTCTCTAGCATAAATAATGTTAAGAAGTAATTTTGTTGTTACCCGCCTCGGTGGCGTAGTTGGCTAACGCGCTAGTCGTGTTGAGCTCGACCGCCGAGGACGGGGAGATCGAGGTTTGAATCTCGGCCGGGTGAACTGGGGGTGGTTTTTCCTAAACGGTTTTCCACTCTCCCTCCACGCAAATGCGGGCTCACCTCCTCTAAATTTAACCCTCCCAATTCCTAATCCATTAGCGTAGTTAGTACTTAAGCGTATAACCCGAACGGGTAGTAAGACGCGGTGCTAAATATAAAAATTTTGTCGTTGTTAGTATTGCCTCTGTTTTACCCTGGCAACATTCTGCTAGTTAGTGTTTATAATAGGTTGTCTAGTAATAAATCCCCCCCACTATCTTGTGCTCTATTTGTTGACTGTTTGTCTTCCAGCTCAGGCAACGCGTGTTCACATCCAGCCCAATAAATAACGTTAGTGCTAAAGGGGATGCCTAGGTACCTGAGATATTGCCAATCAGATGTATTAAGGTTTAAAGTTATATTTTTTATCACCGTGTCTTACTACCCGTTCGGATTATACGCTTATTTACTAATTACACTAATGGTTTTAAGGATGAGGGTGGTTATATTTATAGGAAGTGTGTCCACATTTGTTTGGAAGGAGAGTGGAAAACTATTTTAAGAAAACTACCCTCAGTACACCCGACCGAGATTCTAACCTCAATCTTTCCCTCATCAGCAGTCTAGTCTACTGCAAGAGTACCGCCTTAGACCATGTGGCCACCAAGGCGGGTATTAAGATACTGACAAAACCTTTAACAATACATGAGTGTTTTGTTCATTGGAATGAACACAAAACTAATTTCTGTGGCCCTTTACTTATACTAACTTTTAAACACAATTTGAAATTTGAGATTTTTCCACTCTAAAAAGTCCAAAAATCCACTATTTTGGTGGATCATTAAAACTTAAATGCCCAAGAAATAAAAGGTAACTGGTATAGGCTCAAATAGTGGATCTTTGTGAATCAAGTGATGTAATTTAATAGAAGTCACAACATTCCTTGTTTGTTTTCCACCCAGGAACGTTATAATATAATATTAATAATATTTAGCACCGCGTCTTACTACCCGTTCGGGTTATACGCTTAAGTACTAATTACGCTAATGGATTAGGAATTGGGAGGGTTGCATTTAGAGGAAGTGAACCCGCATTTGCGTGGAGGGAGAGTGGAAAACCATTTAGGAAAAACCACCCCCAGTTCACCCGACCGAGATTCGAACCTCGATCTCCCCGTCCTCGGCGGTAGAGCTCAACACGACTGGCGCATTAGCCAACTACGCCACCGAGGCGGGTTGGGAACGTTATAAATCCACTTGCTTCTGGCGTCAATGAATTTATTCTCCACTCTTCTAGCGCATTAAGGTGGGGTGGAAGGGGACGCGAGGAAAAGACTGTGTTTTTGCACTTTTTATGGCAAAACTTTTTTTTTGCCAACACAAATAAAATATTGCTCCAGTACAAACTTGGAATCTAATTCTCTTCACACGGTGAACTCAAAATTTCGTGTGTATCTGTTAAGGGCGTTCTGAAATTAAATAACTTTTTCTCTTCATTTAAAAAGTTACTCATCTGATGCCGCTATGTTCATTACATATGTTCAACAACTGTTGATATCACCATGTGAATAAAATTAAACTCTATGTTTGTACTAGAGCAATACTTTTTTATTTTAGAAAAAAACAAAGTCTTGCCATAAAAACTGCAAAAAACACTGTCCTTTTCTCGCATATCCTTCCATCCCATTTTAAGAGGAAAGCTATGAGAAGACCTCCTCAAGCTAACATAATACCCTCTCTAACAAACACAGCGAAAACTCTGATAATAGTTCACGAAGTTAACATTACAAATTTAGCTTAACTCTAGAAAAATCTAACACAACACTCAGTCCCACGAACATTAACTTGTCACTATGAAGGGGAAGGATCCAATTTCACTAATGATACATATTTTTAGTAGTGCTAGGATTCGTTCCCAGACCTGTTGTCGAGTATACAAACTTGCAACAAACCGACATAATGTGTCTAGCTTGTAAACGGATTTTTATAAGAATGACTGTATGAAAGATATTTTTTTCTTACCAACGTCATATATATATACATGTATATATACTAGTAGAAGTAGCCGGCGTTACCCAGGGTAACCACATAATGCATTGAATTGCGTCAACGCTTTTCTTTGCTTCAAAAAACAGAAAAATAATCTCATTTTATTTATTACGACAAAGTTTTTTTTTTTAGTAAATTTAAACAAATCTAATCAAGAATTTAAAATTCCAGCTTTTAGGTGCACATGTTTGTGCACAGGGCCTACTTTTTTTTTTTAATTTCAGACCTCTACGTGCAATATATATCGTGCAATGCTCATGACAGACACACAAACTCTACATTTTATTAATATAGATCTATATTTTAGGACTGTGGTAGGAAAAAGGGCCTTTCAGATAGCTCTTTGCTACCATAATCATTGTGTAATTTATAATTAAATAAAAAAAGGAGGCAATGAACAGTATCTTGGATAATTTTCGACGTAGATCGATAATACCATTTTTTAAATATATTCATGACAAGATAATATAATCGCTTCAAGGTCACATATAACTCTTCATTTTTTACGAGGGATGTAGCCCGATGCACATCATCATCATTATTATTATTATTATTATTATTATTATTATTATTATTATTATTATTATTATTATTATTATTATGTTCAAAGAAAATTTGTCGCAGCGTGCTTCGATAAATTTTTCACTAACCAGTTTTATTATGACTATGACAAATTTCGAAACCTCTTAGGGCTCCAAACTATCTACTCGCGTAGACTTTATTGTGATGCCCTTTTTTGTTTTTAATAGCAACATTTCTTGTAAATTTGCCCTTGATCATGTAGGTATACATGTTCCTTCTTGGGCCGCTAGTAATCCAAAATTATTTTTTCTCAACAACTTTTACAAGGTGAGCCCTATAGGCCGTTGTATCCACAGCGCTAATTTCAGATCTGTCAAATTCGACTTTTATCATAAAATAAAATCCAAACTCAAAGTTATTTAAGGAACTACCTTATAGCTAATTTATCCTGTAGAAGCTGCCTTGAATATTTAAATTTACTTTATTCTGATATATTTTTTTGCGTATTGTTATCCTTTTTAAATGCGTACACTTTTACCACTCATTATTTATTTATTATTTTGATCATCTATCATTAATAATTATGTCCTATTTTTTGTAATTATTCATCAGTAGGCCTTTGAATAATTATTTAGTTATTGTTGTTTTTTATTTTTGTATTATATGTGCTTTTATGGTACTTGTGTACTTTTCAGTGCTGGCCTGTCATAGGTCTTACGACTGTTGGCCAGCACTATAATACATGAAATTGAAATTAAATAAAGGACTGGTGACCTGGTGGTCTAGGAGTAAGGTGTCAGACTTCTGTGTTGGGTTCCGGGGTTCAATCCTCTGTCCCGGCACAGATTTATCTGATTGCCAAACCCTTCCTTCACCTCTGACAAGATGTGTATCAATCACAACTTGTGAATGTGAGGAATGCTAGGCCTTCACCGTGGTTCGGATTCCACGTTAAACTGTAGGTCCTACATTTCATCTCACAATCACCCTACCATTGCGCATTAGAGTAAGTGCGTATAACCTGAACGGGTAGTAAGACGCGGTGCTAATAATAATAATAATAATAATAATAATAATAATAAATAAAGGAAATATAAATTTTAAATGTATTATTATTTCTATTATTTTGAAGTACTAATGAGGAGGAGCCATAGTCATCAACAATTATATAGATATTACGTAGCTAGAGGTTAGATAGAATCTTCACTGACTAATATAGGGGGTATGTGGTCGCTGGATGAAATGTAGTTCCCAAAGTTCAAGTGCTATAAACTTTACGGCGTCTCGTGCATACAAAGACGCTTACTAAAGATTACGTTTGAATATTTTATCCGTCTGTTTTTTTTTTTAAACAAATCATGCCACCAAGAGCTACAACCAAATGGTTCGACCCAATGTTGGTTTCGCCTCTTCCCAGTCGTGTGTCCTGTATCCACAAGAAGTGCCAGCCAAGCAAGCATCTGTCGTGGAAGGGAGGAGTGCAGCTGTATCGACGACCATCGTCTCTGAGAAAAGCCCGGAGGGGTTTTTCCGCCGTATATTGGCCGGGAAGAATGGGTGTTATCGGTTCTCCGGGTCATTCCCGACTTGCTACTAGTGATATTTTACCATGACCCGGAGAAGGGGGGGTAGAGTGCCAGATAAAGTCCCAGAGAGCGAGCTTTATTACCTGAGGCAGGGCGGAGCAGCTTGCCGCGTGATTGAGAACTGTTGGATGGTAAGATATTTTTGGCCACCGCTTACAGATAGAATCGCCTGTAGTTACTTTATTCATATAAGTTGTCTAGGAATGATATGCAATTCTACTGTGGGGAAAAAATGACATACAGTATCAACATTTTCTTTCATTTTTATATCAAATACGGCCTTAACACAATGTGGTTCATTTACTGGTCTGGGGGCTCATTTTCAAAAATCAATTCGTGGAAAAAACACTTTAGTGGACTTATGGCCTAAGGCATCACTCTCGTGTTAGACCGACTTGCTGATGACGGGTAGATTAGGGTTCGAATACCGGTCTGGTCTACTGAGGGTGGTTTTTACTAAATGCTTTTCCACTCTCCTTCCACGCAAATGCATAGCGATTACCTCTAAAATGCTTCTTACCTCATCGCTACCCCATTAGAGTAATTATCATATATGCTTATAACTTGAACAGTTAGTATATGCAACGATGGAAAAAAAATTCTGAAAAATAATTTTCTTCACGTATGAATACCAACAGTTCTTGAATATTTGCCAAGGGTGTTCTGGAATTCAATGACAACTTTTTCTCTTCATTTAAAAAGTTTCTCGTCTAATGCGGCTATGCTCATGACGGATAGCCAACAACTGTTGATATCGCCATGTGAAGAAAATTAAACTCTATCTTTGTATAGAAGCAATATTTTATTTATTTTGGCTAAAATTTCTATAAAAACTGCAAAAACACTCCCTTTTATAGCGTTCCCTACATCCCCACCTTAACACTAATAAAATAATAAAATGTTATCAATGTTGTCCACAAAATATGTTTGTATTTTATAAAAGACGCTTCATACGAAAATTGCACTGTAGTATAGCAAAGTTCTACAGAGCATGGGGCGCCCCTAGCGGCCATTATTATGTTTAGCGAGCTGACGTGGGTTGAACTCCACCAGAGGACTCTTGAGACACTGCAGACAGAATACTTGCTCCAACAATGGCGACAGTGATGAGCGACGCTTCAAGAAAATAGGAAAAAATAGGAATAAAGAAGAAAAATTGAGGTTAAAAAGATTGTTAAGGAACAATAAGAGGTGTATTCGGGTTATTACGTTATGTTTGTCTGTGAAATATTTCGATACATTTCCCAGGTGATTGGTTAGGCCACCATGTAGGTGTGGTTACTTCGTCCCGGTGAGATGATATGATAATTATTATATGGTGCCAGTAGAATTATTCAACCCAACTTAAGTGTAATTAACCACATCATGGCAACCATGTGAACAATTTCCTATCGTAAAAAATACCCATGGTTCCACCGGGAGTCGAATCCAACTCTTCTGAATTATTATCCAGGAATGCTGACCACTAGACCAAGAGGACGACCGCCCTGACTGCGTTGGTCTTATTATTTCAACTAAAGTATGGATCGAAGATTCAAACGCACCGGAAGGAGAAAAATATTTATTGACCTTCTTGAAGGGAAGGGTGATGTTTGGAAGGTGGTCTAGGAGAGCCCCTCCCCATCCTAAGAATGCTTGTACATTGGATGCATCTAGAACGGTATTTCTGGAACTGTGGTGAGCTTACCTCCAGGGGTACGTGAAGGGTATAGAGGGAACGCAACCTACCACTCAGTTTCATTAATCGTAAAATACTTTTCGGGAGAGGTGACCTGGTGGTCCAGGATAAGGTGTCAGACTTCTGTGCTAGGGTCCGGGGTTCAATCCTCGGTCCCGGCACAGATTTATCTGATTGCCAAACCCTTCCTTCACCTCTGACAAGACGTGTATTAATCACAACTTGTGAATGTGAGGAATGCCAGGCCTCCACCGTGGTTCGGATTCCACGTTAAACTGTAGGTCCTCCATTTCATCTCACAATCACCCTACCATTACACATTAGCGTAAGGCGTATAACCCGAACGGGTAGTAAGACGCGGTGCTAATAATAATAATAATAATAATAATAATACTTTTCGGAAATATAAATAGTCTGATAAAAAAAAAGTAGCGCAAGTAAAGTACAACATGATGTCGTGTACTTTCATAAGCCTTTCTTTTCCTCAGTCACGGCTTTGTTTAGCTAGCCACTAAATCTCTATTCAAATTTTTAAAGACCGTTTGTGCTTTACAAGATTGTATTTATATTTTGTTGGCTATAGCTTGGCTCTGAGAGGAGTATAAATAAATGACTGGTGAAAGTTTGAAAGCCATTACTTTAGAAGCATGTCAATGGTAAATATAAATATTTTAACAGATGATCAATGCAATGAACGAATTAACTAATATTAAATATTGTTGGTTATATAATTAACATAGCACATCACCCATTAATTAAGTTTATCAAGTACAATTGTATTTGGTAAACCTTTTGTTTTTCAAGGTTAAATTTGTTTATTACGATGGGAGTTTAGGGGACGCGAGAAAAGGTCAGTGTTTTGCAGTTTTTATTGCAACTTTTGTTTTTCGTCAAAATAAATCAAATATTGCTTCAGTAGAAACATAAGATTTTAAGTTTCTTTACATGTTGATATGAACACTTGTTGAACATTCGCAGATATAATTGAATATCAGTTAATTATCTCGAATAGTAGTTGGATGCATGTGGACTTTTACAAATAATCAAGTTGTATCGAAAGAGGCAAAGATACCATTATATGAAAATGTGTTAATGCCAACATTGTTTTATGGATGTGAAGCGCAAGGCCGTAGCCAGGGGTATTTTGGGGGTTCAAACCCCCCCTGAAATTTTATGAACAATATGGATTTATTTATGGTTCAAACAATATCAAAATTAAGATACAAGTACAATTTAGGGGGCTTTGTCACCATATAAAGCACTTCAAAGAGCTTCTAGAGGTGTTTAATATTTGGAAATTTTCCTAGCCTTCGGCAGCTAGGGGGTTATTTTGACATAAAAAACACTTCAGATAGCTTCAGAACTCTTTATCATTTAGAATTTTTTCTAGCTTCCGGCAATTGGGGGATGTGCCCACCAAACCCCCCCTGAAATTATTGGCTAGCTACGGCCTTGGCTGAAGGGTGAGTTTGTCAGCAACAAAGAGCAAGGTGAATGTGGTTGTAATGAGATATCTAAGAAATGTATGTGAGTCAGTAATGAATGGAAGCTTAAGGAGTGCGGTTTGCAAGGGAATCCAATAGGTCAATGTGAAAGAAGTGTGTTATGTTGGTTTGGGCATGTTGAGAGGATGATTGTGGATCGAGTGACGAAGCAAATTTTTTAAGGTAGAAGAAGGAAGGGGTAGGCCATGTAAGACGTGGTTAAATGCTGTGGACAAATGTGTGAAAAAGAGAAACGTTAAGAGTTTTAAGAATAAAATATGATGTATGGCTCGGTGTGTGGATGTTGTTGAAACGAAGGGAGTATGCAAGGATAGGGAAGGTATAGAAAGTTAGTGAATATGGATTAAGTACGGAGTTTTTTTTTTTAGCTATATGCACAGTTTCTTGCCTGCCCCGAAAATGAATGGCGTGATTAGGTATGTATCCAAGTTAATTTTACATGTTCATTCCTTTTTTTTAACTAAAGAGTTTTAAATGGAATAAAAAATCCATGCTTTAGAAATATGTTAAAACCTTTAACCTGGATTTCGATTGTGAACAATATTTTTAAATAACAAACCACTTCTTAAATAATAATAATAATATAATACGGATTTTATGGACGTTCCTACGCGCATTAGCCTTCTAGTAAGCGATCCCCTTAAGTTAAAGAAGCATGCTTTGATTTATTTCATACACTGTTATTTTTTCAAAATAATATTCTAAATAAAATTAGTATAGACCATGCTTTAGTTTTAGGTGTGTAACGTTTAATTTTTTTAGTTTCACATCAAGTTCTATATCACACAGTTTGTATTTCTCTATGAGCAAATATGCTGCTTTATTTAATTCTAACATTTTTCTTTCTAATTTTTTTTTTTGCCTTAATTAGAACGAAGTAATTCAGAATACCTGCAAATTAAAATTATTTGCGAATTTAGCTATTTAATTTATGTAATCAGGAGGAAAGGTTTAAAATGCTGTTGGAGCAATTAACCACAATATTTCTGGCTTAAGCCGAAGAAAAAAATATCTTAAGTATTTTATTTTTTCCCCTCTGGAATTATTCTCCTGTGGGAATCAAGACAAGTAAAGTCCAACAATGGTTTCCACTAAGAGTTATTCGTGCTAGCCCTCTGATCTCACTGTCATTGATTTATGGGTCCACGCCCCTCCAGTGTGCGCCGTTGTAATAATAATACTAGTAATAATACGTCTCCTAACCAACGCGGAACATATCAACTCCTACGGAGAAGGCGGCCGTTATCCGTCGCAAACACATTAAAATATAAAAATGTTTATTTTCCCCTTTAGCATTAAAATAACATTGCAGACGTCACATTGATAAATGAAGCCAAAGGATGCGCACGGATTAGCTAATTGCAAAATTAATTGGACATATCTCATTGCCAAGTCTGGACTTGTTACGTTTTTATCGTCGTTCCCTCTCCCTACACCCACCACTCCACCCCCCCCCCCCCTCATTTGTGCTATCCAGAATCAGGAATATTCTGGAGGGGTAGTGGGGAGAGAGAGAGGGAAGTTCTGTGTGAATTATCTCGTATTGGTGCGGTGCTTTTTTGTTTTTGAATGGACAGCAAGGGGTGAAATATTGGTTGTGTTGGCAGCATTGTTACGTCATCATGTTGAACAAAAGAACGACGAGAGCGATCCAGCTCGCGGTGTTTGTGTTTCAAGGGAAGCAATCAGCCCGGATGTATTTATTGTTTTAGACATGTGTCACCCACATCGTGGACATGTGAAATGAAAACATAGCGCGTATATTCTGCTGATGACGAGAAGGTAAAGGTTCGAATCCGGACGGGTGCAATGGGAGTAGTTTGTCACATGGTATTTTTACAAAATACGGTTTTACTTAATTCCTCTTAAAGTTAACGTGGGTGCATGTATTTTAAACTAATTTATTTATCCCTTCCCAAAATACCTGGTTGTTAGTAACCATTGTCACCTGAATTGATGGGCAAGTGTACTAAACGTGAAGCTCATATCATGTTTTGTCACTGATAGGAAGGTTGAGATTTGAATCTTGACTGGATGTACTGAAAGTTTTTTTTTCACTAAATGATTTCCCCGTCTCCTTTTATACAAATGTTTTATATTTACGTTAGGATTCTGACGTCCTCATCCTGTATCATTATATAGTTAACTGTGTAATATTAGGTTGGTTAGTGAGACTTGTGTTAGCCATTTTACAGTCCAATTATCATAGGAAGGGCCTTATCGGACAGTTGAAAAAGTTATTAGATCTATTCTCACGTATTAATACGTCAAGTCATGCTATCTACAGCTGTCACTTTTATAGATATTATCAATAATATTAAAATAACACAAGTAAAAAAGTAGAATATAATCATGTTTGGCTTAAAAAAATAAGTTTATATTTTCTGAAAGGCCCTTTTCTATGAAAACTGTACTATAACTAATGTTTGTTGGTATAACCCTATTATTCTAGACTCCAGACTAATCAAATTTAGGTAGCCCTAACAGTATAAATTCTAGAATGTCCGGGCTGTGAAAATTTGATCACTTTGGTCCCTACTATACCACTTTCCCTTTGAGCATACCACTTAGGTTAAAGCTCTCGTAAAAACACATTTTGATGCTAATGACATCAACCCCCCCCCCCCACCCCACCCTTAAATGCATTGCTTGTGCACTAGCGCGCGGTCAACCGGAAAATTGAAACGCGTGCGCGCGGGTAAAGTGGATCGGCGACCAATACAGAGCTTCACCAAAACTTGTAATGTAGCACACTGTGGTGTGTGAGAGAGAACCCCGCATCGATGGGCGCGCAGAATAAGGCGTCAATATCGTCTGGTCCTGTTTGCTGGTGTCAAAAACTTTCTTATAACGTAATTAATTATGTATATTATCTTAGTTATTAAGCTTTAAGCTTCCTCTAAAGTAATTTATTTATTTAATACTCATGGTATATTCTTGCCAGACCCGATATCAATCTATTTTATGGGTCTAAATTGACAAATGAGGAATTTAATAAAAATGTGTTTACCTGAAGATGTGCAACCACTATAAAATGTCTACAACTTTCACCGGAAATCGAAAGGCACATCTCAGGAAACGTTGGACAATGGGGCCAATCTTCGGGAGGTTGGTACTTCTGAGACCTCATCCGTAAAGAATCCCCCTCCCCAATCCCTTACGCCCCCTCCCACCCTCTTCCTCCCCAGACTAATCTACGGATCTACCTAAGTATTGCACAATTTGAGTATAGGTTTGTTAGTTTGCTTTTAACTGGAGGTCGTTAAGCGTATAAACTGGACGGGTAGTAAGACGTGGTGCTAAAATATAAATTGCAGGTTGTTAATCTATAAACCATAAATTATTTCTTCTAAACTTTGTATGATTGATTTCAGAACTATTTCTCTAAAATTGGACTTAAATCACTTTGTTTATGAAATGTAGATTTATTTTAAGTTAAGTTTATATATATAATATTTTCACCACGTCTTGGTACCCATTATAGCAATACGCATACATTAATCACGTGTGAGAAAGAGTGAGGAAGATACACGTTTATAGGGCGTGTAATCCGCCTCGGTGGCGTAGTTGGCTAACGCGCTAGTCGTGTTGAGCTCGACTGTTGAGGTCGGGGAGATCGAGGTTCGAATCTTGGTCGGGTGAACTGGGGGTGGTTTTTCCTAAATTGTTTTCCACTCTCCCTCTACGCAAATGCGGGTTCACTTCCCCTATATTCAACCTTCCCAATTCCTAACCCATTAGCGTAGTTAGTACTTAAGTGTATAACCCGAACGGGTAGTAAGACGCGGTGCTAAATAAATAATATAGGACGTGTATTCGTATTCGCGTGCAAGGAGAGTATATAACCATTTACGGAAGAAGAAAAAACACTCTAGACAGACCGCCTGGTATTCAAACTCTGCTCTCCCCATCACTGGCGCTTCAGTTCAACACGAGAGTGACGTATTAGACCATGAGACTACCGATGCGGGTCTTTGTAGTTTTATTCCCCTCTGGTTTGGAAAGTGCGGAGAGAAATTGGCTACATGAGAACAGGTGTGTAGTGACGTTTTTGGCTCTGGGTGAGGAGTAGGGGCGGCGGGGGGATATGGGGTCAAAATTAACTTGGGGGCGCCCTCAGAAATGAAGCTAGCCCCGGTTTATAAATTAGAGTATGCTGCCGACAGTGGCGCGCCCCTATCGCATGTACAAGGAAATTCTATCAAAAACTGTTTTGATTTAAACCAGTGGTTTTAAACTTTTTTTGTTAAATACCCCTTTATTTGGAAATACCGATATTAAGTACACCGAGAGATTAAACATTAAATTTAAAACAAATTAACTAAAACCCTTTTATCTGATCGCACTTAATGGAGTTTTTAACCTGATGATCTTACTTAGGAAGGCAGTTTGTTATTTTGAATAAAACCTTCCCTAAAGCGTAATTAGTAATATACGTTTAATTCATATATCCAGGCTCTTATCATACAAGTTGTATGAGGTGACAGGACCAATATTTCCACGTAATTAAGGTGGGGTGCTTGTGAGCGTGAGTTTAGTGCATTAATTTTGCAGTTTTTATAGCATAAACATTTTTTTAGCCAAAATAAATCAAATATTTCTTCTATAGAAACATAGTTTAGTTTTCTGCACATGCTAATCTCGACAGTTCTTGAATATCGGTCAAAGGTGTCCTGGAATTTAATGACAGCTTTTTTTCTTTATTTAAAAGTTTGTCACCAAATGCTGCTAGGCTTATGACAGATATTCAAGAACTGTTGAGATTAGCATGTGCAGAAAACTAAACTCTATGTTTCTATAGAAGATTTTTTTTTATTTCGTCCAAAAAAATGTTTATGCTATAAAAACTGCAAAATTAATGCACTAAGCTCACTATCATTAGCACCCCACCTTAACTTGGGGTCACTGACGCCAAATGGCGGCGCTACGAAACGTCAAACGTACACCTGGAGGGGTAGGCAACTCATCACTCTTCACCACATAACAAGTGGAGTGTGGTGTACATTATGACTAGTAACAGGCGTTTAATTGCCTGAAAACAAACAGGTATCCATAAGGTACTGCTGATTATTTCGAAGGTATGGTTGTTGAACCTGTTGGGTTGCGTGGCGTGCTGCAAGGGTTGCCTACCCCCAGTTGCATACAGGGCAAACTTTGACCCCAAGTTCATCGCGTGGAAATACTTGTTTTGTCACCCCCTACAAACAGTATAATCTCTTACCTTAAGATATAAATAACCATGTAAATTTTACATGTCAAGCTAGACAATCAAATCAAACGTTTAAGTTCAGTAATCATTTTCTACATACTTGACATGCCACTTAAGTAAATTAATTAGGTTAATTTGAAACAAAAAAAAAAGGCCACCGTTACTAAATTATGTCCACGTACCCTTGATGAATATGCCACGTAATAATAATAGTAATAATAATTCTTCATTTAATTTTCATTTCCCTTTATTAAAGTGCTAGCCAACAGTCAAGACCAGCACTGAAGATACTTAAGAACAAATCTTTCATCCATTACTTTTTCCAGCCTGTGACTTGGGTCAGTATTTTATTCAAGCCATATATTTTTCACTGCCGGCTGGCTAGGCCTGTCGTAGTGTCTTATACCTTATAATCTAGCTTAAGATGGGTGCTAGTGAGCGTGAGTTTAGGAAGTATTTTTGAAGTTTTACAGCATAAACATTTTGGCAAAATAAATCAAATATTTCTTCTATAGAAACATATAGTTTAGTTTTTGCACATGTTAATTTCAACAGTCCTTGAATATCTGTCAGATGTGTCCTGGAATTTAAGACAACTTTTTCTCTTAATTTAAAAAGTTTGTCACCAAATGCCACCATGCTCTTGACAGATATTCAAAAACTGTTGATATTAGCACGTGCAGAAAGCTAAGCTCTATATTCTATAGAAAAAAAATTGATTTATTTTGTTAAAAAAATGTTTATGCTATAAAAACTGCAATTATTGCACTAAATTCGCGCTCACTAGCACCAACCTTAAGGCTACGATAGACACAACATTAGTCCCAGCTGTTAATTTAAAGGGTAAACCATATTTCATCAATGATGAATTTTTTGGTCATGCCGGAATCGAACCTGGAACCCTTGGGTCAGTAGGCAGACACGCTACCGACTGAGATAAGAGTTGGATACTTAAGAAAAATTAAAAATAATAAGTAAATCATTTTGGGATACAAGTGATTACATTAAACCAATTTAATAGCTAAGACATTGTAAGTAGGAAAGCAAGAAAAAAATTAATCTGTATTAATAATTATTTTTAGGGAACAGTTCATAATAAACAAGCAGAACGTAATTGATAATGTGTTCTTTAAATATCTCTCTAATTTTGGTTCATCTTTTATGATAAAAATCAAATTCTGGAAATCCATAATGATAATATCTTTATTTTGGTGAAGTTAATGTGCGGCAGAAGGGAGCGCGAGTAGTTTTACAGTTGTTATAACATTACATTTTGTTGGCCAAAATAAATTAAATATTTCTCCAGTAGCAACATAGAGTTTCGTTTTCTGCACATGCTAAATATCAACAGATCTTGAATATCTGTCAAGGGTGTCCTAGAATTTTGTCATTTGGCTAAGAAATTGCAATTCTGTAAAAACTGTAAAAAATACTCTCGCTCCCTTCAGCTGCACCTTAAGGCCAGCGCCTTTTCTAACACGTACCCTCTTAATATCTTCATATTTATACTTATGCGCTATTTATATGATAGTTGAAAACTAATTTATAATAAGCGTACAGTAATAATAATAAAACATTGGCCACAAAGCTCCTTATAAAGGGGAGAGAGAATAAAAATATACTCCAAAGGATACGCGCGCCAGAGGTTTAAAACCACTAATCTAAACTAAAGAAACGGCGCCCAACAGTTTTTAGAGAGGGAGATACTCTGAGGCTTCCAGCCTCTCTGCCCCTTCCAGTTTCTACACCCCTCTAAGATAAGGCATGCAGACGTAAGTTCTCAGGGTATTACACAAGTTCCAACAGAAGATGATGATCATAGCGACAAGTTTGTTGAGTAAGAGAGCTACATACACTACTTTGAGGCTTTGGAGCGAACTACCGTCCAACTTGCACACATGTTGTTCAAGAAGAAACTTATAGAGAGAGAAAGTTCTTTCAAGTCTACCGCTCAAAGCTTCAGGGTACATACGTCACCGAGGTTGGTTGAGAGAATCTTACAGTCCACGGCATGTTTGTTCCAACATGTATGTGGTTAAAGATGTGAGACGTAACATTTTTCCCTTTTGGAAAATTTTCCCCTTAGTTTTATTCCTAAAAATTTTCAATTACATTTTCTATATAAAAAAAATTCCAAAATATTTAATAGAGTTCCAATAAAGCAATCGCTAGGATTTCCGTTATTTTCTCACACTCACGAATCGACTACACTCTACAGCGCTTGGTGAATGAATGTGTCACTAAGGTTAGTTTTTCTGTAGACCAAATACTCGTATGTTAGGTTACTTCAATATTATTATCATTGTATTTACGAGGATCTCCTTCACCTGGGATTCAACCACCTGAAAGTTTTACTGATAAATTCTCGTATCTTATATTATATTTTCATATTTTTGTGTGAATTTTATTTTCAGTATTTCATCAATAAGACAAGTAAAATCATTTTATGGTTGGCTTGAGTATTTGATAACAAATTACCACCCCTTTCACTCACCCCCGATACACTATTTTATTGTACTTTTTTTATTTACCCACACCGTAGGCCACGTGGTTTAAATTGCAAGCTCATCTAATCTTGTTTGCTGTGGGATGGGGTGGTTGAAATTAGAATTCTGACTGGGAGTACTGTTTTTTTGTAAAAAAAACAACTCAACTCTCCTTACATCCAAATGGGGGTTCATTCTCTTTTAATTATACCTCTCTAATCTCTACTCCGTCATTATAATAACATGTGTGAGGTCCGATTTATTCAATCTTTGTTTTATTAGAATAAGATTCGGAATTGAAACAATTCATACTACTTTCTTTTCTTTATTACAATAAGATTCGGAATGAAACAATTCATACTACTTTCTTTTCTTTATTACAATAAGATTCGGAATTGAAACAATTCATACTACTTTCTTTTCTTTATTACAATAAGATTCGGAATTGAAACAATTCATACTACTTTCTTTTCTTTATTACAATAAGATTCGGAATGGAAATAGTTCATACTACTTCAATCTTTGCTTTATTACAGTAAGATTCAGAATGGAAACAATCATACTACTTCAATATTTGCTTTATTACAGTAAGATTCAGAATGGAAACAATCATACTACTTCAATCTTTGCTTTATTACAGTAAGATTCAGAATGGAAACAATCATACTAATTCAATATTTGCTTTATTACAGTAAGATTAGGAATGATAACAATTCATACTACTTCAATCTTTGCTTTATTACAGTAAGATTAGGAATGAAAACCATTCATACTACCTCAACCTTTGCTTTATTACAGTAAGATTAGGAATGAAAACAATTCATACTTCTTCAATCTTTGCTTTATTACAGTAAGATTAGGAATGGAAATAATTCATACTCTTTCAATCTTTGCTTTATTACAGTAAGATTAGGAATGATAACAATTCATACTACTTCAATCTTAGCTTCATTACAGAAGATTCTCAATGGAGACAGTTCGTACTACTAAAATCTTTGTTTTATTTTGTCGTTTTATTTATTCTTTGTTATTTTAATGGCTGACTTATGTAAATGTGTTTACTTTGACAGCTTCCTTCAGTACATGTTCGTGTGTGAAACAACATAGACAGATGAAAGTGACGTGTGTTTGTGTGTTTTTCAGGCGTTGCTTCAAGCGCACGATGTGGTGGCGCACGAGGTGTATGGCGAGGAGGCGGTCCGCGTGACGCCTCCCCCGTTGCTGCCCTACCTCAACGGCGGCGACGACCTGGATGGGCCCAATGGCGACGTCGACATGGAGAACGTGACCAGAGTGCGTCTGGTTCAGTTCCAGAAGAATACTGACGAGCCTATGGTGAGTACCATATGTGTAAATAGGTCGGGAGGAGGACAATCGGTTCCAGAAGAGTACTGACGAGCTTATGGTGAGTACCATATGTGTAAATAGGTCGGGAGGAGGACAATCAGTTCCAGAAGAATACTGACGAGCCTATGGTGAGTACCATATGTGTAAATAGGTCGGGAGGAGGACAATCGGTTCCAGAAGAATACTGACGAGCCTATGGTGAGTACCATATGTGTAAATAGATCAGGAGGAGGACAATCAGTTCCAGAAGAGTACTGACAAGCCTATGGTGAGTACCATATGTGTAAATAGGTCGGGAGGAGGACAATCGGTTCCAGAAGAGTACTGACAAGCCTATGGTGAGTACCATATGTGCAAATAAGTCGGAAGGAGGACAATCAGTTCCAGAAGAGTACTGACAAGCCTATGGTGAGTACCATATGTGTAAATAGGTCGGGAGGAGGACAATCAGCTCCAGAAGAGTACTGACAAGCCTATGGTGAGTACCATATGTGTAAATAGGTCGGGAGGAGGACAATCGGTTCCAGAAGAGTACTGACAAGCCTATGGTGAGTACCATATGTGCAAATAAGTCGGAAGGAGGACAATCAGCTCCAGAAGAGTACTGACGAGCCTATGGTGAGTACCATATGTGTAAATAGGTCGGGAGGAGGACAATCAGTTCCAGAAGAGTTCTGACGAGTCATTTATGAGTACCTCATGAGTCAGGGGAGGGACTAAAGGTTACAGGAACATTAAAAATGACCTTCTCAATGACTCGAACCCGACAAACCGGTCATTGAATTAGGAAATACTGCTTACATGTAATAAGTTTTTTTTCTCAAGTTTAAGACCGTAAGTAGATATTTTATTTATGTTTGACTCCGGATCTTTTGTGCTGTCGAGATCACTTTATTGTTTTTAAATCAATTATGCTTGGATATACATATTAAGAAATCATCAAAATATATCGAATGATTTTGGAAATTATATATATATATATATATATATATATATATATATATATATATATATATGAGCCCCTGAGAATACAAGTGGTGTAAGTCACTTTTTTCATATTTGAGTTAACAATGTAAGCATGTGAAGAATTATTCATTCTGTCAACTGGTAAAGTGATGTAGGTCATACTTTATATGTTTGCCGCTAGATTACACTAAATATTTGAGCTTGTTAACACACCAACGCGTTTGTTGACAGAACAAGTGGTGTAAGTCAATATGTGCTTTTGAATTTAGATGGTCTGGTTCAAATTTCTAAGTTATAATGACCACACTCAGTGATTCTACGATTGAAAATGAATTAATAAATTCATCATCTGGCTCCGAGTATGATCCAGAAAGTAGGCCTAAATAAAAATATATTATTAGGCATTTTTTATTTTAGGTGGGAATATTGAACATTAAAAAATTCCAATTTAGTAGATAAGGCCAATTATTTCACGCGAAAAAGTTAAGTTCAGTTTTTACGTTGCTTAAATCTTTAGTAGGGCTTAAATAAAATAAACTATTAGGCATTGCTTATTACTAATGCTACTTACATTGTTTCATTATAACTGTTTGCTAACTGTAATTTTTATTTTAGACGAGAATAATGAACAATAACAAATTCCAATTCAGGGGATAGTGCAAACTATTTCATATGAGAAAGTTGGTTTTTGTGTTTTATGTTGCTTAAATTTATTTTTTTGTGTCTTTTAACACATTAGATTTTTACTTTTTGTCATTAGTTATTTTCAAAATCTTGTTTAGCGTTAGTGATAATAAATCTCTATTGAAGTTACAATGCTACTATGAAAAATAACTTTGTTTAGTGTTTCAAAGTGATGGGAGTGACAATGGCCATGTAATGCGTGTCAAGTTAGGGATATTTAAATTTAACATAAATAGCGTTAAATTTAACATAAATAAGTTTTTTGATCTATAATTAACAATTAAAAAACTACCTATCCTAGACAAACAGCTTTTGAGTTATTTAATTGCCTAATTCTAAAAATTGTTCACAGCACAAATGGTCTGAGTCATCAAATAATACAAATAATTGTAAAAATAATTTCTTATTTAGATAAGTTTTTTTATATTTTCTAATTTTGATTAGTGCATAAGTTAAGTTGAACCTTTATGTATGCATCTAATTATTTTGAAAAGATCAGAAAAATCTGTGAGTTTCCTATATGGATCTAACTTTACCTCCAATTATCTCAAAATGAGAAAAAATGACTTACACCACTTGTACTCTTAGGGGCTCGTGTGTGTATATATATATATATATATATATATATATATATATATATATATATATATATATTTATATTAATGGTGTGCGAAGCTTCGAAAAGTCGAAGTCGGAGTCGAAGGTCAAATCTCCTTCGGCCTAGACTTCGACATCTACAATAGCCTTCGCATATTCGAAAAATTTCGAAGGAAGGATTAAACTTGGATAAATTACCAAACGATTTAATTTTATCTTACTAAATATTAGACCTACATTACACAAAAGAAATAACACCAAGGTCTCTGGTATGAAGAAGAGAAAGCGCTTTAGTTGTGATATCATACCAGCTCGCGTCTAATGTTTAGTCCTTGATATTCCATCTCTTTGCAATAGCCTGTCACAAATTTACTAGTGCATTTTGTCACAAGATTTTCATAGCTTCTTCACGTTTTCTTTAAAATTCAAAATGGTTAATACAGAAAGTGGGAAACGAAAACAGAACTTAATTTATAATTATAATTGAAATGCAGATAAAAAAAAAGACATACATATGTAAACTTTACGAAATAATTTTATGAGCGCCACATTGTAAGTAAATATTAAAACTTTATTCATAATGTACTAAGTTTATCAGTAAGCCTGTGTGCATAAATTATTAATATAGGCCTTCGACTTCAACTTCGACTTTTCTTCGCAAGTTTCAAGCTTCGCTTCGACTTCGCTTCGCATTTAAAAATTGGCCTTCGCACACCCCTAATATATGTATACTCGCTTTGCTCGTTGTGGGCTCCGTCCCCAATCTCCCAGTGAGTGTAAACTAATGTAATTCCAGCGTTGTTTTGAACGTTGATTTATTTTTACAATTTTATGATTATAGCTCTCTCATAATTGTGTCAGAAAATTAAAAAATCTGTGGAAAATGTGAAATATTTACCTAACATCAAAAAATTTAGCTCTGGTGCAATCCGTTTTTTGATAGGTCTTACAGTTTAGCCACAAAAGGCCTCCAAAGAAAGGTCCGCACCGACTTTAAAGTTGCTCCGCCATTTTTGCTTTTTTTCAGGGGTTAAAAATTTAAATTTTTAATTTTTTGGAACTGTCCCGTCGATTATAGGCTAGAAGCTATAAGTTTGCCAAATTTCAAGTTTCTAGCTCATCTGGAAGTGGGTAAACATTAATGTCACTGAGTGAGTGAGTCAGCCATGTGGCTTTATAGTATAGTGATATGTATATACAATATTTTGACATCAACACATTACAAATTCATTAATCAAACAAATCGGGCCCGGAGCTAATTCATTTTAACGAAAATTTGAATTAAGCTGGGTTATAGGGGAACGCGAGAAAAGGCCATTATTTTTACAGTTTTTATAACAAAACTTTTTTTGGGGCAAAATAAATATTTCTTGAGTACAAACATAGACCTTAGTGTTTAATTATCTTCACTTAGTGATATCAACAGTTGTTGAATATCTGTCATTGGCTGAGAAACTTTGTAAATTAAGATTAAAAGTTGTCATTAAATTCCAGGACAGATATTCAACAATTGTTGATATCACCATGGGAAGAAAATTAAACTCTATATTTATACTGAATGAATATTTGATTTATTTTGACCAAAACAATATTTTGATATAAAAACTGAAATATCTTCCTTTTATCGCTTCCCCTACACTCCCATCTTAAAGATTCCTTATATCTGCATGTGTTCAAACTTAAAAGTTCAAATATTTTGTAGAGGATATTCAACCACTAGAATTTTGATTAAATTAAGACTTTACCATTAGTTTCAATAAGCGTAAAATTTATTAAGCGAATGAAGCTGTTAAATTCTTCTTCTACAAATGCATTAATTCTTTCTTACTCGAATCATTCTATTCCTTAAGGATATTCGAGGATTCGAGAAAATATTGGATACGAGATGCAAAAAAAAGTTTTTTTTTTCAAAATTTTGATTTGGAATTTGTATTATACTTCTAATATTGCTTAATGGTGGTTTACTCCTAATATAATTATAAGATAAACATAACTACAAGACTCCAGACCAGTAATTTAACACTTAACTCAATGTATGAATGCTCTCATGAATGCATTTCAGGCAAAAAATGTTAAACATTTAGTTACTATTTCTATATTCTACCATTCTGTTACTACTTCTATATTCTACCATTCTATTATATTCCTATTTCCTCTTATGTTTATAATTTATTTACAAGATCCAGATTTAAAATTCTAGATTTGGGATTAGAATGTAAAGTGAAGATTTCCACTCTAGCCTTTGACGAGTACAACTTAACTCATGGTGGTATTTTTAGTTTAGTTTCCGATTCCAGCAACTGATTTATTAAAACTTGGCAGTTTGTACCCCTACCCGCATTGGTGGGAACGTGGACTAAACGTCAAGTTCATATAGCCTAGTTTTCCTGTGACAGGGAGTATGGGGTTTGATTCCAGATATAGGCTAATTTTCCCTTAGTTAATTCTCCCTATCCCTCTACACAAATGGTATTTTCTCTTAATTTTATCTTCATCGTCCTTATAGCGTTAGCATAGTAAAATTCAAATAACTTGGACGGGCAGTAAGACGTGGTACAACCAAATATTTGTCCACCCTTCCTTTGCTTGTATAGGCTAAACCATTATTGTAAATGGAAACTTTCTTGAAAATATGTTCTTCAATACAAAATACGACCAAAACTGTGATACTCACTTGATCAATGTTGGTGTTAAATTGCGCTGCACTGAATATGTTACTGTTGATAGTTCACCAGAAGAACTAGTTCAGTGAGAGAGAACTAACAGGCTTTTTCACCCGTATCGGGGGTAAAATGTTCTAAGGTGTCACCTTCGCAATAAAGTGGCCTGTCAATTAAGATGATGGGGAAATCGGGGTTCAAATCCTGGTTGGGTGTACTGAGGATATTTTTATTAAATGTTTTTCCTCTCTCCCTCCCTCCATGCAAATTTGGATTTACCTCCTCATAATTTACCCTTCCTCGTCCGCAACACATTATCGTAAGTAGTAAATATGCATATAGTTCAAACTAGTAGTGAGAGGCGGCTGGTAAAAATAAAGAAGCTTTTTGCTTTGGTTAGTTTGCATTTCTAAAATCTTCAAACGCTAGAACTTAACATTTGTGGTTCAATCATTTTCTTTCTAAAGCCGTGAGATAGAATTAACAGGCTGTTCTTATTACATTTCAATGTGGCTGGTTGCATTTATAAAGTCTTCAGGCGCTTAAAACTAAACCTCTACGATTCGCTCATTCTGTTTCTAACGCCTCGAGATAAAATTAACAAGCTGCTCTTGTTACATTTCTATGTGGCTGGTTGCATTTCATAAGTCTTCAGGCGCTTAAAACTTAACCTTTATGATTCGCTCATTCTGTTTCTAACGCCGCGAGATAGAATTAACAAGCTGCTCTTGTTAGATCTATATATAACTAGTTACATTTTTTAAATCTTCAAGCGCTAATAACTTTACATGTGTAAGTCAAGGTTGTTACATGGCAGAACACAGAGACGTGTTGCATACATTTAGAAATCCAGCATTATTTTAAAAAATTTCTTAATGATTTTGAATATCATTTTCAAGTGAATGAAGGCTAAAATTATCAGCAAGTTTCTAACAAGTTAAAAAGCTTAAATTTTGAGTTTAATTTTTTTTATTTGATGACGCTTCACGGCAAGATTTGTTCTTCTGAGATTAAAGCAAAAAGTTATAAACCTAGATCTAGCATTTCTCTATCAAATAAATTCAAGTTTTGATAGGATCAGAACAGAACATTTTAAGATAATGGGAGATTATTTTATATGGTTTTATGTTAGTTATCACACGTTTAAAAAATAATTTAAACTTAAAATTTAATATTTTTAAATTAACAGAACTTTCTCCTAAATTTTGGTGAAAGCAATATCTAAAAATATCAAACCACTTCATAAATAATCCGGGATTTCTAAAGATAGCACCACCTCTTATCACCCGTTCGGGTTATACGCTTATCACCCGTTCGGGTTATACGCTTATGTACTAATTGCACTAATGGTTTTAGGGATTATTAAGGTCATATTTTAGAAGAAGTGTACCCGCAGGGTACTCCCGAAGGGGAGTGGAAACCCGTTTTGGGAAAAACCACCCTCAGTACACCGGACCGAGACTCGAGCCTCAGTCTTCCAGTTATCGGCAGTCTATCTTACTCTTACTGCGAGAGTAGCGTGGGAGACTTATGTGGCCACCGAAGCGTGTGAAGATAATTTTAAACTAACACATGTGATTTAAGTAATTATTTACTTACTATCGCCACGAGATAGAAAACAACAAACTGTTATTTTAACATAGCCGAAAAACTAGTAACGTTCTACACTGTCCAGGCGCTGTGAAACTAACACTTGGCTATGATTTGTTTAATTTAAGGCGATAGGGACGCTAGAAAAGTAAGTTGTTTTTTTTGCAATTTTCATAGAATATATTACATATTGCAAAACAAATCAAATATTGCTTTAGTATGAACATTAAGTTTAATTTTCTTCACATGGTAATCTAATCATTTGTTGAATATTTGTCAAGGGCATATTAGCATTTTCTGAGAAACTTTTTAAATAAAGATAAAAAGTTTTCATCAAATTTTACTACACCCTTTACAGATATTTCATAAATGTTGAGAAATGCGAAGAATGAGAATGCGAAGAAAATTAAAATCTATGTTTCTAATAGAGAAATATTTGGTTTATTTTGCAGAAATTTTTTTTTTCTATAAAAACTTCAAAATCGCTTCTCTTAACTCGCAATCTCTACCCAACCCACCTTAAAGGATCACTTGCTATCTGCCCGCTTATTTTAAATTTACATTTTTATCTTATTTTATTTCATACAACTCTCGATGGCGGATATGTACCATTCATAATGAATTTATTATTTCGCACTTGTGATTCGACCCTTTTTTTCCCACGTCGAATGTTTGCTCTAATGAACAGCGTGGACTTGTTAGACTTGTCAGGGGGGGGGGGGGAAACCCTGGACAGTTTCTATATTTTTTATACTATTCACACGTCGAACTCGGTGGGGTTGGAGTAAAGTACTCGCCTCAGTATCCTCTGTTCGTGGGTTCAAACCCAGTTGAAGTTGACGGATTTTTCTTGAGCCATACAAATCCTTAGCGCAACTTCCTTCTGAGGTGAAGTAAAGCCGTTCTTCCCATGTAAATTATGGCACGTGAAAGGACTTTGTAAGATATGTGAAAAATATTTCCCGGCAAAATTGGTAGACCCTTTTGCTCTCGCTCATAGAAATTCTCATGTGCTGATATAATCAGTCGGTTCAGAAAGTGTACGTTAAATAGCTCAAATAAATATAAAATAAAATTTTAGTCTCATTAGAACTGCAGGTTTTTATCATAATTTGGAATCAACACATAATCCAACTATTGATTATTTTCAGAGTGAAACCAGGTTCTATTTAAATTTGAGCGTTTGAAATTTCGTCTGTTTGGATCTTGTTATGCAACAATGAAATTCCGCAGTGACAATCTTTGAGCATGCACATTGTTTTTCAATTTGATGATCTATTTCAATATAGTAGTCGCTCAAAAGTTTTCTCGTTTAATATATAATCTCAAGTGATTTTTATTTATAATTCTAATTATTCGATCAAATAATTAAGGTATTTTATTTTTAAATTTTGACATATATTGTTAGACTGCCGTCTTGAACCATGTGAACAATAATAATTATATATGAATAAAATGCACTCTTGTATATAGTATTCTTTTGTTTTTTTAACTTGATCACCAATGAAAAATATATACTCCAAATCCAAGGAGAAAATAAGATAAATTATAAGAAGTATTACATCTTGAGATCCAAAGAGAAATTTTTAGACAGTAATTACGATAAGAACATGGATGGAGGTCTACTGTTTACAGAACAACTAGTAATTTAGATCAATTCATTGTTTGCTGGCATTCTCAATTAAGTGTTTCTTTTATTGTGAAACTAGAACGTGTCCCTTAAACGTTCCAACACTTTTTTTTTTTTTTACAAAATAATGTGTATGTGCTATCCAAATTAATTTGAAACATTTTTAACCATCTTAATTAGTGTCCCAGGAATATTAGGGGCACTAATACCGGTACTTGTGGCCGCAAGTTCTACAGCTTTAGATTCTCATTGCATAAGGTCCCGGTTTATTGAGAGGTCAGGGTTCAAACCTTGACCTGACATGGTTTTACACATGTGTTTAATCACTTGTATTTTTCATTCAATTTTGCATAATAATGTGGACGAACTTCTTCTCAACTAACTGATTTATCCCTATTTCCTAGATTACATTGGTTTTTCAATTCAAATATATCATTTACGACGTATGTTATCATTTATTAAAATACTAAACATTTTTTAATATAGTAAAACAGTTACCTACTTAAAGGTGCCAACTACTTGGAGGGATACATCCACACTCGGGTGTTTCAACTGTAAATGGCAATTCTGAATCTTTAAAACCCCTAAAACTATTCTTACTTTCCTTACAATGTTATGGTGTGACGCTACCAAACTTAACACATTCGAATTACAGATTAACGTATACCTGTAGTGGGATTATGTATCTCTCCAACGATACAATCGTTAACTGGACGACCGTACTTTATTGTTTGAATGACAAGTGCGATTAAGGATCTCCTTTTGAACGAATTCACTGAACGATCAAATCATCCACCAAGCGAGAGTTGTAGCGAAGGGTTGAAGAACTCGCGATAGGAAGTGAACGATAGCAGTTTCATCTTTTTACCTAGTTAAGTAGAAGTTTGCACGTCATATTATAATTATTAAATATGTTTATATTGCGAATGTAGGGATTATAATTCAACCATATTATGTATTACTGATAATATTGTCATTCTATTATTGTATAACACCAAACAGAGCAACATCGTTTTTAATATTAAATGAGATTATATAAGTGTAATGTTGAGGTTATGTGCCCCATTTTTGTTGGTGGATACACACTTATTATTATTATTATTATTATTAGCACCGCGTCTTACTACCCGTTCGGGTTATACCACTTACGCTAATGTGTAATGGTAGGGTGATTGTGAGATGAAATGGAGGACCTACAGTTTAACGTGGAATCCGAACCACGGTGGAGGCCTGGCATTCCTCACATTCACAAGTTGTGATTAATACACGTCTTGTCAGAGGTGAAGAAGGGTTTGGCAATCAGATAAATCTGGGCCTGGATCGAGGATTGAACCCCGGACCCTCAGCACAGAAGTCTGACACCTTACCCTAGACCACCAGTCACCTCACAGCTCTATTATCTTTTCCGTCATATAATCTACAATAAATTACCAGAATAATATAATATATATCAACAAAATAAATTAAATCATTTTTCAACTAAAAATAGGGCAGAAAAAGAAGGTACGTTTCAAATTATTTTAGCTAGACTTGATTTAAATATTTTTTTAGACTTGAAGTAAATTGGTTTTATTATAGGCTCGTCATTTATACACAATCATAGTTACAATAAGTTTATCACCAAAGATATTTGACATTCTGTGTAATGTAGGATTAAATAAATTTATAAATAAGTTTGACAGTTGAGAAGTGTTTACAACTCATGTTTTATAGGCTAGAATTCATAGGGATAGGCCTATAATTTTCAAGGGAACCAACTAAATTAAACTGTATTTTCATTTTATATGTTGCCTACTTATATATTTTTATTTTAAAATTTATAAAAGCTTATGCTAGGTTATATCATAGTACAACTAGAAGATCATACTGTACGTTAGGTTAAATTATGCTTAGGTATGTGTCAATTTTTCATAAATCATATTGTTAAAGAGTAGACCCCATCTAGCCTTATAAACACACACTTTAATTTATATGGTGTAAAAGAGGTTGTTTTAGAAATTTAATGGTTACATAAAGGTGTTTTGAATCATAAATGTATCATAAAGAAGTAACAACGGTCTTCCTAAAAAATAAACATGCACTTATAACTGTTTCATTGGTAATATTTTCTTTAATCTATAGGGAAGTAGACTATCCATAAAATAAGAATTAAATAGCCAAAGCTATTATTTATGCTCATAGTGAGGATTACTCCATCTAGATATCATATTCTGATAATTGAAAAATGACACTTGGACACGAGAATCGAACCCGGGACCTTTGGCTTAATACGCCAATGCTCTAACCATGGGTTATTTAAATATCTCCACACACCGGCCAACGAAGCTGTCTGCTAGTTTCTGGCTGTAGAGCGCATGCGTTGACAAATGTGCATGCACACTAATTTTAGATGGTTGGTTCTCCTATGCCTAACATCTTGAGCAGAGCGAACAAAATAGAGATTAGTTTAACTTCAGCAGAACAGCTCGTGCCGATTAGGCGGAAATCTTGTGATTGGCTTAGAGCGAGTCACGTGACCACGTTTCTGTTCTGCGCTAGTTTTTCGGTGAACCTCTGAATCCACAGTAACACTTCGCAATCTACCAGATATGTGTGTTGATTCAATAAGCTTGGCAACGAAAACTAGAAACAGCTGACTATCGACATTTTTTTTTTCGGGTGGAGAAACGTGTATCTTAGATTGTCACTACAAGTGTTTTTAGATTATTGCTGTGTCGCGATACAACTCAACACAAGAACATTCTATGTAACAAATGGTTTCAAATTGTCTCGATACACTCGATGGAGCCTATTGATCTATTTTTAGAGAATAGTTATACAGCGCATGCGCACTGAATAGTGTGACGGTCCCTCATCTTCAGTTTATACATTTTGGAAGAGATTTACCAACTTCATCAGAAATAATTATTTGTATCTTGAAGCAGGTTTAAAAACGTGACAATTCGTATAGCAACAATTTTAAATTTATTTAGTTTTACACTCTTATGGTTGTCTCTAAATTGTTCTCTACCCTTCCTCCGCGCGAATGTGGGCACATTTCCTATACATTCTACCTTATTATTCCCTATCTCATTAGCAGGGCCCGGATTTTGGTGACATTTAATATTTTTTTTGGTACATCACAGACAATGCTCATGTGCACATACATTATTTTCATTATCCCCTGACCCGCCTCGGTGTCGTAGTGAGCTAACGCGCTAGTCATGTTGAGCTCGACTCCCGAGGACGGGGAGATCGAGGTTCGAATCTCGGTCGGGTGAACTGGGGGTGGTTTTCCTAAACGGTTTTCCACTCTCCCTCCACGCAAATGCGGGTTCACTTTCTCTAAATTCGACGTTCCCAATTCCTAATCCATTAGCGTAATTAGTACTTAAGCGTATAACCCGAACGGGTAGTAAGACGCTGTGCTTAGTAATAATAATAATAATAATAATAATAATCCCCTGGTTGTAGAAATGTGTATTTTATAGGTCATTTTTTGTTCAATTTTATTAACTTTGGAATTTTAGGTCAAATTTTATTAGTTTGCGTCATTGTTTAGGCATTTTTTATTGTTTTTCAAGGCATACTCAAACGTAAATGTATCCAACCTACTGTTGCCGGAATAAGAAAATAATGTAGACAATGAACTATGTGCCCGCTTTGCTTGTTTGGTTGTAAATTACACATTCCTGGTGATAATGCGACTGGGTTGGAGAGGGTGAGTCTAAAGGGGATAGTTTTTATTTCTGAAGTAGATATTTGTTAATATTATATTCAACAGATTGCAAGAGTTTAGTTGTTAAAGGCTTATGAGTGCATATATATTTCTGTTTCCATTTAAAAAGTGCATGTTTGATTTAGTCGTGTGCTTTTATTACGAGGTTTTTTCCATATTTTTAGGTCTTTTTCGAAAAAAATATAGTTCATCAAAATCCGGGCCCTACTCATTAACAACTATATACATATAGCCCGGGCGAATAGCTTGACGCCATAACACAAAGAAAGATATATAAATATTTCTGAGATCTTGAGCTGTGTACTTGTTACCGCATTATTATTTAATATATCCTAGAACGTTGTGTTTCATATAGCTTTAAGCTCATTCTTTAGTCTTTCCCACGAGAATAGGAGTCGCCCCTCACTTCCCATCGCCAACTTATCAGTGTGTCTCGTCGTGTACGATTTTACAAGGGTTTGTGTTAACACTGCATTTTTAATAGGTTCACGTTAGAGTGAACAGCTAGTTGTAATCTGGAGCGAAATTTCACCTTGTGAACACACACGGAGATACAAGTGAATCTTCACAAATTATGCAAGCTGACTATGCATTGTAACTACAAACGGTTTTTCTTTTGATGCACACTTTGTTAGTAAGTAACTCCTAGTTACAGTATTCTCTATCAACCAAACATAACGAGGAGGGAACATTTTAGTTAACAGCAGCAGAATTCACATCGAATCCGCCTCGGTGGCGTAATTGGCTAACGCGCTAGTCGTGTTGAGCTCGACTGTTGAGGACGGGAAGATCGAGGTTCGAATCTCGGTCGGGTGAACTGGGGGTGGTTTTTCCTCAATGGTTTTCCACTCTCCCTCCACGCAAATGCGGGTTCACTTCCTCTAAAATTCAACCATCCCAATTCCTAATCCATTAGCGTAATTAGTACTTAAGCGTATAACCCGAACGGGTAGTAAGACGCGGTGCTAAATAATAATAATAATAATAATAATAATAATAATAATAATTCACATAGAGATAGTGAGAAATCGAACTCTGGGGTGGGGGTGAGGGGGGAAGTGCGCTATCTCAGGAGTTCCCAACCTTTTTTGATTGATGGACCAGCCAAATTATCAGTTCCTTAAGAATAAAAGGCAAGGTACAGTGATAGGGGGATAATATAAGATGATTCTATAGAAAACCTATTTCGGTTCAAATTTAAATTCTAGAATTTATTCCACAAACAATTCCTATTCATACATTTTATTCATCATTTAATTAATGATTGTTAATTCCTTTTTCATCTTCACAAAACATAGTTATGAGTTTTCAACTAAATTTATAACATTTCAGTATTTATTTTAATCATTTAGATATATTTTCCTAAAATATGAAAATCTGATTAAAATACTATGAAATAAGTTTTATTTTATGTTTTGGTACACTGTTTTTTTTTTTTATCTGATGATTACCAATGCGGCAAACCGGCCCTGTGGTGTACTGGTCAGTGCACCTGGCCACGTTCTAGGGGTCACGAGTTCGATTCCTGGCTGGTACCTTGGGAATTTTTCCGTAAAGAGGAATTACCCCATCGGTCACTAGGGTTTGGTTAATTAGGTTTCAGTTAGGTTTAAGTGTTTATACTGGTTCCACACCCTCACCATCACCTCATCTCATCGGGACATGGAAAGAGCCTCTACGGGAAGGATTTACGATTAGTACATTTGGGCGTCCCCTTGACAACAGTACGTTAGTACTGGCTAATCTTTCCACTACTGGGCTACGAATGATTTAGTCCAGACAAGCAATATTAATATTATTATTATTATTACCTATGCGGACTATGAAATTATGACTGTGTGTACCCAGTGTCTATTTTCCACGGCCACCAGCCAACAACGTCACTTGAAACGACTATTTGAAAAAAAAAAATTAAAATATGCACAGATTAAAACGGTTCACGACTGTGATTTGTAACTCTGGAAATGAATCAGCCAACCTCTTCCAATATTGGTTTTTCTGGAAATATAGATGGAGGAAGACGTCAACAGTCTCGGGCGTATTGGATGTTCTAGGGTTGAGTAATAGAATACCTAATCGGCGATCATTGTGAGAACAATATAATGGGATCCACCTCGGTGGTCGCATGGTCTAACACGCTACTCTCTGAGTATATTAGACTGCTGATGACGGGGAGATTGAGGTTCGAATCTAGGTCTGGTATACTGAGAGTGGTTTTTTCCTAAATGCGTTCCACTCTCCCTCCACACAAATGCAGGTAAACTTCCTCTAAATATATCCTTACTAGTCCCTAAAACCATTAGCCTAATTAGTACAGTAGGTGGCCTGGCGTCTCGTCACAATTTGACCTACTTATCTGTGATTGGCTGTCACAATTTGACCTTTTCTGTGATTGGCTGCTATAAATAGCCCTCCCCCACCCCTCCCCCTCCCAGGGAAATCCCGTTGATTACGAAATTTCCCCCGCTGATTACGAAATCTCCTGCGTTGATTACGAAATTTCCTCCCTTGACCTACTTATCTGTGATTGGCTGTCACAATTTGACCTTTATTGTGATTGGCTGCTATAAATAGTCCTCCCCCACCCCTCCCCCTCCCAGGGAAATCCCGTTGATTACGAAATTTCCCCCGCTGATTACGAAATCTCCTGCGTTGATTACGAAATTTCCTCCCCCGTCTCCCCCCTCCCCCCTACAGTCCCCGGACATTTTGGTTCTTGATGATTAATTATGGTTAATTGATGATTTCTAATTAATTATTGTTAATTGATGATTAATTATTAATTATCGGGATGGACTATGGAGTTTATTTATTTATTTGGGGAACATACATCTTGTTTATTTGGATGGGAAATGTAGCTCTCCCTCCACGACGGACCTCTCGCTACGACTGTCCTGCGTAGAATGGAGAGTATCTTTGCTGGTCGGCCGCTTACCGGGTAGTGACCACTGCGCATCACGGTTGCGCACTTTCCCCCTCCCCTCTCCTCTCGCCCCCATCACCCGGTGACGTCATCGAGACCCGTCGCTGGCTCGACAAAACGTGTTGAGACAAGAATTGAGGTCATTGACCCGGGCAATGGGTTTTCCTGGTGTTGCAACACGACATTGAATTAGGTCCCCCACCCCCTATTTGGTAATGGGTTTTCCCTGATGACTGGCGCCGGTTTGGCGGGTTGACAAGACAAGTCGAGACAAGAATAGATCACGAGAGGGCCATCTCGTAGGGGGGTGGATATATAGGGGGGAGACCCGTTCGGTCATCTATTTATAAGCGTCTGTAGAGCGGTTCAATATGGACAAGTTACAACAGTTGGTGAATATTGTTGACGCCGTGCAGACCGTAAAATTGAGTGATCTAACAGTGGATCAAAAGTACTCGCTGGATAAATTAAAGGCTGTCAATACAAAGTTCGGGAGACGTCTAATAGCCTATCTAGATGGCGAGTTTTGTGTATTTTTACCTTGTCGTTTCGGTACTCTAACAGATGAAGACGTGTGCGAGCTTAATAACGAAAAATTGGTATTTACCTGCGCCGGAGTAAAACCCGGTTCACCTACCATTGTGAACTTTGAACGTGTTTAAGA
The DNA here is from genome assembly GCA_033556935.1 of Timema podura. Classification (NCBI taxonomy): domain Eukaryota; kingdom Metazoa; phylum Arthropoda; class Insecta; order Phasmatodea; family Timematidae; genus Timema; species Timema podura. Next base: position 43,723,600 of record JAVRXN010000013.1, on the reverse strand, counting down.
GTCAAGCAGTTAACAACAACAACATCGGGCAGACGGGTAGTTAATACTTGTGCACGGTGGACCCTACAAACCATACAGAACGTTTTATAGCTCACGGGTACGCTCACCATGTTTAATTTAACGTTTGTGGGTCATACGGTTACGGGTTGTGCCTATATGACAGGAGAAAATATTCACAGTGTGGTTGTGAGCGATAGACAGGTAATTTACAAAATAGTGAACCAAGACAGAGAGGAGCGAGGCTACATCGAGTTTTGCGACTCTACCTGTCACACGATAAGAGCGACTAAAGTACTACCCTACGAGAGAATCGAGGAGACTTACCTGTGTGATATGACATGTGCTGTGTACAATTTCCGCCAAGGGGACGTCGTGGCCGTGTTGCCAAGGCCTCCACCACCCTTCAGAGCTCCATACCACCCGCCACCACCACCCTTCACGGCACCGCAGTCAACGCCCCCGCCCCCAGAGTCACCGGCGTGCCCACCGCCAGAGTCGTCTGCCTACCAGTACTCACAGCCAGAGTCACCCGCGTGCTCACAGTCAGAGTCATCTGCCAACCAGTACTCACAGCCAGAGTCACCCGAGTGCCCACCACTAGAGGAGGAGGAGGAGGTAAAATCCGAAGAACCCGCAAATCTCGAGTGTTTAACAATGTACAAAACTTATCCAAACGTTAAAATTATTGGTGAAACGCCCGATGACTACATAATCGGTCTGGCCAGACTCGGTAACGTCTTACTTCCAAAGTCTGCCTATTATTTGGATTGTAAGCGGTTTAAATCTAAAGCACGTTGTATGATATATCTCGGAGGACAAAGTGTAATGTTTAAAAGTGAATTAATAAACTAGGCGCACTCATGTTGTCGTAGAACTCTGCTGACGTCATTGGAGCTAGTGGCAGACATTTTGAGAGGGGGGGAACGCAGTTTGTGAGTAGAGAACGTTGCCGCTTGAGCGAGAGGTTTTTTTTCCCAGGGATATTTCTTTCGTTGCATTTCCGATTACAATTATGCCATATAAATGCTGCATTTGTAAGGGGGCCTACGCAAAGCTCTCCAGCCTTATTCGCCACAAACATCAATGTCATCAAACATCTCAAAATACTGCTCACCAGGATGCCTGTTGGGACGAAGAGGTATTGTGCAATGCGTTAGACAGGATCGAGAAAGAAGAATACAACTGTGTCAAGTGCTTAAACGAACTTGAGAAAAAACAAAAGTTATAACGTTATGAGATCCCCAATGAACCGGACGTTATCGTGCTCGAGAATGTTGGAAGAGTAAGATTTCCATGTAAAAATATTGGAGACATTGTCAATAGACATTCTAGTGCCTCGCAGCGTGTCCTGTACTATTTTGGATGTGACTCGTACTCATTTTCTAGATGGTAAAAAATTATATTCTCTCCTGATGTTTTTAGTGACTATATGGTTTTTTTCCTTGCTATAACATGTTGCACTCTAATCTTAATTACTTGTACTGGTCACAAGGCCTAAAAATTCAATCTATGTTGTTGTTGTTTTTGTAGCTTCTCGTTATGAATGTTTTAAATACATTAATTGTTGATTGTCAATAAAAAAACTAGCAATAAAATGTTGTTTTTTTTAAACCCTGTAATATGTTGTGACTAGAAGGAGATGACAATATACATGGGGCAACAATACCAGAATAAAATATAAAATGTGAGCACACACACACACGTTCACTTATAAATTATAATTGTGGTGGCGTTATATTGCTACCACTGCCAAAGAGAAAGCAAAGTAAATGGAATTAATTAATGTTTGAGACCAAACTTCCAGGCTAAATAAACTTGTATGATTTAATTATTTTATTCATAATGTTTGAGACAGAGCTTCTAGGCTAAATAAACTTGTATTTATAGGATCATTCTGCACTAACTAGTAACTAAACATTTTTTCAATATCTTGGGAAAGCACGTATATATTTAATTACTACTTGGACAATAATTTAAACATCCAAACGGGGTAGGAATAGTGAAAGTATTTATGATTTGCATGGAAGGAGAGCTGGAAATACCATCAGTGTTCGAATTTCTCAACCAATCATACAGGCAGAGCCTCGCTTAGTTACTTGTACAATTCACAAGACCTAAATTGATTTATGCGTTATTATAATTTTTTAAATTCTTGGTAGAATATGTTTGGTTGGAGAATCAAAGACAATAAGGAGATGCTGTGTCTACACCAAAATCAGCGGTCTGAGTGATGTTCTAGGGGGAGAGAGAGAGAGAGTTCGGTTGTATACGTTAAAACACAAACATAACAGTTTATAATATTTATTCACACAACACTTAAACAACAAAGAAATGTTATTTTCGCGATATATTTTGATATATATATATATAAAACTTTGGCAATAAATTCATAAGTAATACAATTATACATTTAAATTCACTAATATATAACCTTCACATAAATTAATATGTTGTTGTTGTTGTTGTTGATAAGTTTTAAATATGAAACTATAGCTGATGACATGATATATAACATTTACACTAAGCAAATTAGCAACTCAAACAACAAAGAAATTCAGTTAATTAATGTTCGCAAAAAAAATATTTTGATATAATAATATATATAAACTTTTACCAAAAAAAATCATAAGTAATACAATTATGTGGGTCTTGAAATTATTTTAAATATATATAACTTTCACGTAAATTAATATGTTGTTGTTAAGTTTTAAATATGATTTTATATCTGTTGACATAATATATAACATTTACACTAAGCAAATTAGCAACTCAAACAACAAAGAAATTCAGTTAATTAATGTTCGCAAAAAAAATATTTTGATATAATGATATATTAAACTTTTACCAAAAAATCATAAGTGATACAATTATATAGACCTTGAAATTATTTTAAATATATAACTTTTAGATAAATTAATATGTTGGTACGATTTAAATATCTAAATCAAAATAACGTGCCATCAGCTTGCGCATCATTGTGTCTACATCAAAATCATCGGTCGGAGTGTTATTTGAATTTAAAACCGTTGAAGGGGTTTCTTTTTGTTATTATAGGGATATTATCATCCGTTGAGGGTCTTGGAACCCTAGTTCTTTTAGGCCGCGTTGCGTGCCTCCTGACGGTACGCCCTGTTCGAGCCCCCAACAAAGACATTTTATTTTCGCAAAAATATTTTGATATAATGATATATTAAACTTTTTACCAAAAAAATCATAAGTAATACAATTATATGGATCTTGAACTTATTTTAAATATACATATAACTTTCACGTAAATTAATATGTTGTTGTTGTCAAGTTTTAAATATGAAACTATAACTGTTGACATAATATATAACATTTACACTAAGCAAATTAGCAACTCAAACAACAAAGAAATTCAGTTAATTAATGTTCGCAAAAAATATTTTGATATAATAATATATAAACTTTACCAAAAAAAATCACAAGTAATACAATTATGTGGATCTTGAACTTATTTTAAATATATATAACTTTCACGTAAATTAATATGTTGTTGTTGTTGTTGTTAAGTTTTAAATATGAAACTATAGCTGATGACCTGATATATAACATTTACACTAAGCAAATCAGCAACTCAAACAACAAAGAAATTCAGTTAATTAATGTTCGCAAAAAAATATTTTGATATAATGATATATTAAACTTTTACCAAAAAATCATAAGTGATACAATTATATAGATCTTGAAATTATTTTAAATATATAACTTTTAGATAAATTAATATGCTGGTACGATTTAAATATCTAAATCAAAATAACGTGCCATCAGCTTGCGCATCATTGTGTCTACATCAAAATCATCGGTCGGAGTGTTATTTGAATTTAAAACCGTTGAAGGGGTTTCTATGGTTATTATAGGGATATTATCATCCGTTGAGGGTCTTGGAACCCTAGTTCTTTTAGGCCGCGTTGCGTGCCTCCTGCCGGTACGCCCCTGTTCGAGCCCCCAACAAAGAAATTTTATTTTCGCAAAATATTTTGATATAATGATATATTAAACTTTTACCAAAAAAATCATAAGTAATACAATTATATGGATCTTGAACTTATTTTAAATATACATATAACTTTCACGTAAATTAATATGTTGTTGTTGTCAAGTTTTAAATATGAAACTATAACTGTTGACATAATATATAACATTTACACTAAGCAAATTAGCAACTCAAACAACAAAAAATTCAGTTAATTAATGTTCGCAAAAAATATTTTGATATAATAATATATAAACTTTTACCAAAAAAAATCACAAGTAATACAATTATGTGGATCTTGAACTTATTTTAAATATATATAACTTTCACGTAAATTAATATGTTGTTGTTGTTGTTAAGTTTTAAATATGAAACTATAGCTGATGACCTGATATATAACATTTACACTAAGCAAATCAGCAACTCAAACAACAAAGAAATTCAGTTAATTAATGTTCGCAAAAAATATTTTGATATAATAATATATAAACTTTTACCAAAAAAATTCATAAGAAATACAATTAAATGGATCTTGAAATTATTTTAAATATATAACTCTTAGATAAATTAATATGCTGGTACGATTTAAATATCTAAATCAAAATAATGTGGCATCAACTTGCGCATCACTGTGTCTACATCAAAATCATCGGTCTGAGTGTTATTTGGATTTAAAACCGGTGAAGGGGATTCTATTGTTATTATAGGGATATTATCATCCGTTGAGGGTCTTGGAACCCTAGTTCTGTTAGGCCGCGTTGCGCGCCTCCTGCCGATACGCCCTGTTCGAGCCCCCGAAGGCCGCACGTGTGAAAGGGGGGAGGCAATCTGGGCACCTGAAATATCTGGAGAGCACGGGTCTTGGAACGGGGGTGTCAGCGTGTCCTGGAGGGAAGCAGGGCTCTGGCCCCCCGGGTGCTGTGTGTCCCGGATCTGGATAGAGAGTAGCCCGCCCTCAGGAGCCATGGTGGTCGGAGTAAACTGCTCCCTTGAAGGCTGCCGGCGGACAATGTCGGCCAGGTAGGCGACCATCGCCTCTACTAAGTTGTCGGCCAACCTGAGGCTTTCCCGGGTCTGGGCTATTTCAGCTGCCTGCTGAGCAGCTGTGAGACCATCGGCGCTCCACCAGGCCTCATCTACACAATTAAGCTAGATTTTACCAAAGTGTTTATCAAAGTGTGTAAGATGCTCTAAAGGTGTATGAACACACAGCGCACCATGCTATGAGTAATACCTAGATTGCGTCAAGGATTGTAAACGTTGAAGTTAATAGTGCACTACTTCGTTATAACTCGCTATGAACATCGTTAATAGATTCTAGTACCATCGCGTAAGTAAAGGCCTAAATTATTTAATGTGTAATCATTGATGTAGTGTTTCTACGGCAATATATAGACATATTATTTCTTTTCACAAATCTTACGATTTTTTTTAATTAAATGTTTATTTAATATAAAATTGAGAGACAGCTATTTGCGGTGCGCCGTACCATTTATGTATATATGTAATTGTAGATATATAATAATATAAATAAATTATTAGCCTACTTATTCATGAACTATTGAGAAATGTTCTTCCTGTCGATGAAAAACAGATAGCTATATTAATCATATTATAAATACAAACATTAATAAAGTTCGGATTTTAGCCACATATAATTTTCTTGCTTCAAACTCGCGACCCGAGACCCTTGCTAGAGAAAATGATAGTCGCCTAGGAAAATATATTTGAAGTGTAGTTAAGAAAGGGGCCAATATATTAAAGAATATTTACCAAACAGGGAATCGAATAGGGACTCCCTCTCCCCGACAGACCACTATATTAAGATTACAGCCCTTAGACCCTCTAAACATCAGCAACGGTTTTCCGCTCTGATAGTTTTGCTTCAAAAACATGTCAACGAGCTATTAGGGAGAAGGTTTATTACGACACCGAGCTACAGGTAGCCAACGGGACAGCTCGTGTGTGTGTGTGTGTGTATGTGTGTATGTGTGTGTGTGTGTGTGTGGTGTGTGTGTGTGTGTGTGTGTGTGTGTGTGTGTGTGTGTGTGTGTGTGTGTGTGTGTGTGTGTGTGTGTGTGTGTGTGTGTGTGTGTGTGTGTGTGTTGTGTGTGTGTGTGTGTGTGTGTGTGTGTGTGTGTGTGTGTGTGTGTGGGGTGTGTGTGTGTGTGTGTGTGTAGCTTTTCTATATTTTCTACCTTCATTAGGTGTGTAAACCAATCATACAAATAGTAAGACGTGTTACCGGACACTTTTAAAAAAAATTAGGTGCCGTGGACTATATTTAATTTTAGAAGGCACTTCAAATGTTTTGCTAAATTTATTATATATAGATATTATTATAAACAAATGTAAATAACGGCGATGCTTTACCAGCTCGCTAACCTACCATTTTAGACATATGACTGCATTCGGTACCATTGATATCTTAGAAAGTGTCAGTTTAAAATGAAGCTCCTCTAATTTATGTACCAGAACACCTAGTATATTGAATCAATCAGATAATGTCCGATAATCGGTTATATTAACATTTTGAATCAAACTTGATTTTAGGACTAGATTAAGCAAATGTTATTCAATGCACATAGAATTTTATATACGGAATTTAAAAATGGTAGCTTTTATAACAGTCACAAATAGACATTCAACTAAAAAATTAAAATCAATGAGTCAGTTAGATAATGTTCTTAGTCGATTAGACCAAAATTTTGAATCAAGCTTGGTTTGGGAGTAGCCTAAGCAAATGTTATTCGATACACTTATATTTTTCGCAGGAATTAAAAAAATTGTAGCTTTTAGAACAGTCACAAATTTAACTCTGGCAAATAAACATCCAATTTAAAATTAAATCGGTCTCTTTTTTTTAAGCTATGTAACATAACGGTTTAATACACACAGAAGAGAATTGAAATACCTGATGTGGATGATGTTGCTGAATGTTCCATCGTCTTGATTAGTCAGTCGCTCCGTGGATAATTTTCACGTGAAGAAGACAGGGCTGCTCTAAAATCACCCCCTATATATATATATGAACCAAAACCCCTTTCACCAGAGAGCCAACACCCCATACTTTCTAATTTAGATCAAAATAGAATCTTAACAATTACGAAAGGTTAGTTTCCATCCACGCTTATTATTTTAAATTGGCTCGAAGTTAGAAACTGTGAACGATAAATACTATAGCGTATTGTCTTTTTATATTCAAAATTAATCTATTATATATTAAGTGCCCGATAATAAATGCAGTCTGAAAAATAATTATATAATATACAGCCAATCTGCTTATGAGACATAAATTTATAGAGGAATAAGAGCATCACAGGGTACTACGGGTTAGATAAATAAATAAATGGTGACGGAAGAGACATGGGGGGTTCAAACTCCTATCGTGCGTGTGTACGGGGGGCCAGTTTCCTCACTCCTCGACCGCGGTGGCATAAGAAGACACATTTCGTATTATACCGTCATACTGATGCGGGTACATTTCTCTCCCTTCTTATTCCACTCTACAAACTATGTATCTATGGATTTTCAGTTTCACGCATCGCCCCCGCGCAGTTAATGTAAGCATACGAGTGTTTCAGACGTGTAAAAAAGATAAAAAAACTGTGTTAGGAAACCATGTTTTTTAAGCACCGCGTCTTACTAGCCGTTCGGGTTCGCTTGAGTACTATTTACTCTAATGGACTAGGAATTGTAAAGGATGCATTTTAGAAGTAATCTAACGGCGTTTGCTTGGAAGAGGGGGGAGTAGGGAACCATTCGGAGAAAAACTTCAAAACCTCAATGGGATTCGAACCTCGATCTCCCACTGTCTTGTCTAACTCGAGAGTGACGCCTCGATCTCTGAAGCGAGTTTTTTATCATGTCAATTTAATATTTGGTAATGCATTAACTTATTTGCTTCTAGAACACGATAGCCATTTATATTGGACGGGGCTTTGCTTTTTTATAATATATATATATATATATAGAGTCACGAATGAATATCATTTACAAGTATATTTTTCCATTAAAATTTATCGAAGGTATTTAACGTGCACTGTATGCACCGACTGATTATATCAGTACACAGTTTACAATCTAGCTTAAATCTATAACATGCATGATACATTTTTCGGGCATTCCGGGATTCGAATCCAGGACCTCTTAGTAGGCAAACACACTACCGACGGAGCTAAAGTGCAGGTCTTACAACTATACATTTTTTCAGTGCTTATCCAATACTAGAACAGAGGTGAACTGAGACAATTTTTTTGTCAGCATAATTTCATCAAACGCTGTGACCGCGTGGACTAATGCACCACTCTCGCGGTAGACAAGACAGAGGGAGATCAAAGTTCGAATCTCTGTTGAGTGTACTGATGCCTGTTTTCCACTCTTCCTCCACGCAAATCCGGTTACTTTCCAAATCTCTAAAATCATGAGAATAATTAACTGTTTGGATGCGCAAAATACGGTGCATTTATCAAGGTAAAGATGTTGGAAGGATAGCGGGGTTCACACATACCAAATTTGAGACTTGGGCGGGTGAATTCGCTCATTTTTTTCAGAGCCCAAAGCCACTGACTTACAAGCCCATTTATGACGGAAATATACCTGAATGTCAATGCTCCTAAAGACCTGTGCGTTTCAGAAATACATGCTTGCAACGTACCATCCTTTAAGATCTAATCTCTACCACTTGTACAGAGTAAGAATGTTTCTCAACTACTTTAAGCGCACAGTCAAACTTAAGGTGAACGTACTGAACAGGAATCTCGCAGTTGCAGAAGATATTGTTATACTTTCCCAATTTTCACTCCGGCGCAAATGGGCATACCGTCTAAATGTCAGGCTCGCCTATTTCTTAGGGAGGGGTTCATTGTCAGCCGAGATATATCGTCTAAATGCTAAATTTGCCGTTCTTTAACCGATGGAGCCTCTGAGGGAGTGTTTATTTTTTCCAGCCGCGCAAATGCGGTTACACATCACGCCCTGTGACGTAAGGAGGTAGGAGGGTTCAATCCCTACAAGTTTGACAAGTCCTATATTGTTCAAATACGGGCACACTTCTTCTAAATTCAAACTTACCAATTATCAATCCGTTAGCGTTATTAATACTTAAGGAGTTCGAGGTTCAAATCTCGGTCGGGTAAACAAGGGGGTGTTAACTCTCCCTCTATGCAAGTGCGGGCTCAAACCTCCCAATTATCAATCCATTAGCGTGTGCCAGCCAGTGGATCAGGATTCGAACTCCTTGCAACTTAGTATTTTGCGATAGTGCTGTCCTAGACCAGGCGATAGTTTGTCACTCTCCCTCTACGCAAATGCGGGCTCACTTCTGTGATCTTTAATATTTTATGTCGGCAAAGCTGTTACGTGTATATTGCCAGCGCCTTTCTGTCACAACGTATTTTAGGGAAAAGAATGGGATTGTTAATTAGAGGGCATGAAGCACACGGCGAAAGATATCGGGGTTCGAGTCCGTAGTGGGGGGATTTGAATACCTGCCGAGGTGTACTGTTGGCTAACGCGCTAGATTTCTTTTTTTTCACATATACCAAATAATTTCGGGTAATTTACAAATAATTTATTTTTGAAAATTTAAATTTTGCTAAACATATTAGAACAATTTGGTTTAACGTTTATAATTACAGATTGGTTATTGTGATCAACAAAACTATGTGTTTATTTTTTATGAATACATCATAGTACTTATTAATTGGTCACATACAGAAATATTATTATAGAATAATAATTGATTTTTCATGTTACACATTTCACCTAGTCGAGATCAGCTCTTATCTCACGCTTGTCTGTCGTGCGTGTGTACCGAGGCCGTTTTCTTCGCGCATGATAATTTGTTTGTTTGCCTAGCCATGGACCCTAGTTCGATTCCAGATATGGGGTGAAAATGAGGGTTTAACCTTTCATAGTGATACATTAACTGCCCTAGACTGTATTTGTAGCTGTCCTAGGGTTCAAGTTTATTTTATTACACACACTTTGCGAGGGGGTCCTGATTTCGATTCCCTGTATGCTTGAAAATGTAGGTTTAACCGTTCATAGTGATACATTAACTGCCCTGGACTGTATTTGTAGCTGTCCTAGGGTTCAAGTTTATTTTATTATTACACACACTTTGCGAAGGGTCCTGAGTTAAATTCCCTGCATGGTCGACAAACGCCACAAGTCCCGGGTTCGAACGCCATCGGTGATATCTAGCAGGAGAAAGCATAAATAATAACTTTGACTGTTTTCACATTTCAGCCCTGAAAAAAATTACGGAACAGCAATAATTTTATTATTTTATCTCTCTCATACGGGCGGTGTTGTAGGGTTCGAATGTCAATGACACGCAAATGTGGGTACACACCTCGCCCTGTGACGTCCCTTAGAGGGCAACAAACGCATGGCAAATGCTGTTACACATTTCACCTGGTCGACATCAGCTTTTATCTCACGCTTGTAGCCATTGTCAGGTGTCATGTGGGGTGTTTTTAACTCTCCCTCTATGCAAAGGCGGGCTCAAACCTCCCAATTATCAATCCATTAGCGTGTGGTAGCCAGTGGACCAGGATTCGAATCCCTCTGCAGTTTAGTATATTGTGAGAGTGCTGTCTTGACCTGGGGGGGTTGTTTTTCACTCTCCCTCTATACAAATGCGGGCTCACTTCTGCGCTCTTTAATATTTTATTCCGGCAAAGCTGACACGTGTATATTGCCGGCGCCTTTCTGTCACAACGTATTTTAGGGTCAGAACGGTTGAAACACCTTATTCTTCTCTTGTGTTTGGTAACTAAAGAACATGAAGCAACCGGCAAAAGATATCGGGGTTCGAATCTGTGTTAGGGATTCGAATACCCGCTGAGGTGTACTGTTGGTAGTTCTCACTAAATGTTTTCCCGCTCTCTCTCCACGTAAACGCTGGAAAATTTCCTTACTCCCCCCAAAACACAGATGTGGATTCAACCTTCCCAATTCCGAATCCAGCTGGACTCGCGGTTCTGCTTCTTCTTTCAATCTGTTGTAATATTTGGTTTGGTTGAAGAGTCAGCCTCGTAAAGATTGTTAACTCTCTAAAAAGAGTGCATAGTGATATATACCCGCTTCGATGAGGGAGTTCGAGGTTCAAATCTCGGTCAGGTGAACTGAGGGTGGTTTTTCCCTAAATGGGTTACCACTTTCCTTCCACGCAAATAAGTTTTTTTCACCCTCGCATAGTTACACTAATATTTTATAGACCGGTGGTCGCGGGGTACAAGACGTCAGGCTCGCACTAAGGGGGAAGACTATTTTAACCAAACAAAATCTCCGAAAGTATTGAACACAAATCATATATATTAGCTTTAATAAACTTGAAAAGAAATGCGAAAAAATATAGCCACGCACACACGGAAAAGGGATAAAATACACACATTTAATTAGGAAGATTCATTGATTAATTTGTAATAAATACTTACCTACTATGGTGGTCGCATGGTCTAAGACATCACTCTCGTGCCTATGCCAATGACAGGGAGTTTGGTGTTCGAATCCTGGTCAGGTGTGCTGAGGGTAGTTTATAAAAAAAATTGATTTACATTCTCTATCCACGTAAATGCTAGTACACTTCCTCTAAATTCATCCGTCCTCATCTTTCGCTCACTAGCGTAGTTAGTAAATATTTGTATAGCCTGAATAAGAAGTGGGACGTGGTGCTTTTCAAAAATACTGTGGGGGAAGGTGATAATGAGAAAATAAAACAATAGAATGATGGAAACAGTTGACTGTTAAACCTACCTGTGGATCTAAAACCCTGGTAGTATAGTCTGTAGCTAGTAGGTTCAGCTCGTATGGGGCGAATATAAGTACATTTATATATTTAAATAAACGTGCTGCATTGAAATATTAGAAGCTAGATTCTACTACTATTATGCCATAAAAATCAAAATTTAAAATGTTTTGAGTAGTTTAAAATAATTCTCAATATTTATTAGGTGGGTAACTTTAAAGAAAATATTGACTGTCTTGAGTAGAATAAAAAAATACAATCAATTTAAAAGCGGTCTTTTCTGAGAGTTAATAATAGTTTCTGATGATGGATTGTCTAGATGTGTGCCACATGAAAGGTGTCGCCTTCTCATTGGTCGAAAATAACATTTCAGTAGCTATATAGTTTGCTGTTGTCCTGCAAATCAGCACTTATTTCACTCTTGCATATTACAAACTGGCAGGTAGTTCCAGCCCGCCTAAGAGATAGCATGACAAGCTTTAAGAGACACTATGAATGTCCTAAATAGCTGTCAGCTCATTTAAAGCTCTCACAGTTACTTTTCCGATAAAAGATGGCATGAAAATCTCGAGGAGACAAAACTCTATCGTGTGTGATAATTATTTTTGTTGCGCCAAAAGTCCCTGGTCCGAATCCCTTATTCTTTTCATGGCGTGAGCTGAAACACAACAAGGTTATTTGGCATGGGGCGACGGATCACATCATTTTAGAAACAGGCCGGGGTTTGATCCCGCAGAAAGTTCCCTTAGAACGCTAATAAATATTATAGATTCCTCGAACGTATTTAGGGAGGTTTTCCATTCTCCCTCCTTACAAAATGTGTGTGCACTTCCTATAATTTTGGCTTGCGGTTTAAATGGCTAATTTGTTAGTGTGTGTATTATCGGTTCGAGCATTAAAATTGTATTTGCTATTACTTATGAATATATTATTTCAGCGGACATTAAATTTATTTGTTGTTTAAGTGGTTTTTGTCAAAAAAGACTAGGTCCTTGGGTAGCAATCTACCGTTACAATGCATCGCATGGTCTATGGCGTCCGCTGACAAAGTGATAGACACAAATGCGGGTACACTTTCTACCTGGGCTAGAAAAAGCTGGTCAACCTGTGACAGACATCCACGCATGTCGACGGTCGATACCAAACAATCAATTTTAGTAGACTTTTGTGGTGGGGATAGCGGCCCCCTCCCGCTCGTGTGAAGTGTGGTGATTTTATTTACAGCGCAGGGGTTCGATGTTCAAATCTTGTCGTAATTATTTTTGGTCGCGCTCGGGTGGGGATTTTCTATACTACCTCAGAGCAAATGCTGGTACGCATCTCGCCAAAGGATTTAGGACGCTAAAATGTATTGAGTATCTGGGGGGTAACCATTCATCAATCTTAGCGCACTTCCTCACGCGACAGCTGTTGAAAAATAAATGCTAGATAACGGTACTTTCCTTAAACTCGCAGAGATGACCTCAATTCTTGTCTCAACACGTTTTGTCGATCCAGCGACGGGTCTCGATGACGTCACAGGGTGATTGCGGCGAGAGGAGAGGGGGAGGGGAAAGTGCGCAACCGTTATGCGCAGTGGTCACTACCCGGTAAGCGGCCGACCAGCAAAGATACTCTCCATTCTACGCAGGACAGTCGTAGCGAGAGGTTCGTGCAGAGACGTATGCTCGCCATCCAAATAAAATATACTCCAATGTCCTCAAATCTTGTCGTAATTATTTTTGGTCGCGCTCGGGTGGGGATTTTCTATACTACCTCAGAGCAAATGCTGGTACGCATCTCGCCAAAGGATTTAGGACGCTAAAATGTATTGAGTATCTGGGGGTAACCATTCATCAATCTTAGCGCCCTTCCTCACGCGACAGCTGTTGAAAAATAAATGCTAGATAACGGTACTTTCCTTAAACTCGCAGAGATGACCTCAATTCTTGTCTCAACACGTTTTGTCGATCCAGCGACGGGTCTCGATGACGTCACAGGGTGATTGCGGCGAGAGGAGAGGGGGAGGGGAAAGTGCGCAACCGTTATGCGCAGTGGTCACTACCCGGTAAGCGGCCGACCAGCAAAGATACTCTCCATTCTACGCAGGACAGTCGTAGCGAGAGGTTCGTGCAGAGACGTATGCTCGCCATCCAAATAAAATATACTCCAATGTCCTTCCCCCATAACCCTTATATGAATATTTAATTAACAATCATTAATAATTAAGAAAAAAAAGACCCACACAAGTACCAACATGTTCAATGTGTGGTGGGGGTGTAGGGGAGGGGGGTTGTAGGGGAGGGGGGGAGGGGGGGTGTAGGGGAGGAAATTTCGTAATCAACGCAGGAGATTTCGTAATCAGAGCGGAGGGGTGGGGTGGAGGGGGGGAGGGAGGGGGGAGGTCTAATTATAGCAGCCAATCAGAGGCCAGATCTATTTATAGCGACCTATCAGAGAAAAGTAGGTCAGATTGTGCCAACTCATCACCCCATCTACTTAGTACATAAGCGTATAACCTAAACGGATAGTATGACTTTATATATATGTGAATGGTCAAGATATTTAAATGAGTGTATCAATCTCTTCAGCATTTTTAACTTTTAACTCATGTGGTGCCCACTAAGATGTTGACGACAAATCACAATATCAACGTTTATATGACCGAGCGTAGCGATGTCCTGTTTTAACTCGACCGTTTTGACATTTCGTCTGTGTTTGTTCCGTGATTAATGCTAAATATGTATACAAATTTTTAAATAGATTTGGCAGGGATATTAGTCGTGAATTTGGTTGACAATTCTCTCAGCAATCCAACAATAAGGCGAAAGTTCTAACTATGTGAGATAAGAAATATTTATTACTTTAGTATCTCATACTTGATTGGTTATTCCCATCAACTACAAAAGTTTTAATTAATAAACTCCTTATATTATAACTTTAACTTGTTTATTCAAACAAATTGGTTTCAATGTCAATCAAACCATCTTTTACACAAACATCAATTGTGATTTAAATGTCAGTTTATACTCTAATAAATTAACAACTTAATTAATTAATTTAATTTATTCTCTTGCATGGTATCACATGGTTACTAATTAGTGTCATTTTAACTTTTCATACATTTGTTTTAAATGGTGATTTGTTATCATTTTTAATAATACTGTACTCCATAATAATGATTAGGTATAAGTTACATAACTATAGAGCTTACGTGTCTGTGAAAGTTAAAATTACTTGTATTCCCTTAATTCGAAAAATACTAATTACATCATGTTGGGAATCTATTTCATCTATAGCTCTATGTATTGTACTTATATTGTAATTTTGACTATTATTACTAGAAATTATTGTTTTTTTAAATTTGACTACTTGTTGCGGCCATTAATCCCTAAACAACAAGTTATTTATCTAGTTATAAAATTTATAAATTCTATATTAAACTAAATGTTTCTTAACTTTTTACATTTGATGAACCTATACCGAACGCCATCTGGATATTTTTTTACGTTACGAGACTGGCGTCTTATACCACATGAACATCGATTAATCTCTACGAATATAATATGATATTGAACATAGTATTAATTTGTTTTGGGTATAACTTAATCACCGAGGGAAAATATCTACTTCAAATCCAAGGAGGAGATTATTTCAATTAGGAATTTAAAGATAAATTTCTATTAAGAGAATTCTTAAGACGATAAGAATATGACATGATTCCTAACATGATGTACTTAATATTTTTCGAATTGATGGAACTACTAGTAATTTTGACTTTCACAGACACGTAGGGTCTATAATTATGTAACTTATACCTAATCATATATTTCATGTAAGAGTATGACCATGATGGAAGTACTCTAACAAGTCAGTCTGCACTTTTCATAAGTTAATGACTAATTCGCTCGACACCTCAGCTCATTTAGTAGATAACGTATTTTCATAATAATCTAAGGGTTCGGATTTTAATTCGCGTCACGGCCGAAAAATGTATAATTTGCGAAATTTGGACTTCCGCTTTCACACTAACAAATTAACAGTCTGTGAACTAGTTATTGTGTATTTTCAAGAGTTATATTTGTCTATAAATCTTGTGCTGATATACTCAGTTGGTCCAGAAAGTAAATGTTAACTATCTAGAGAAGATAAATAGTAGACACAATTATACATACTTTCTAATAAAGTAAATTGTAATTAGAAACAAATGTTTTAAAAATTGGCATTTGGTCAACTACCCATAAATATGTTATATTCTCTGAAAAAGTAAACATATAATTTTTATAATGATTTGAAACCCTTTTCAAATATACATTTTTAACAAAACCATTAAAGCCGTTTTAAAAAAATGCTAAATGTTCAAAAATTAGTCATCATTAACCTAGGCAAATTTTTTTTCTAGAAAAACCAAAAATATATTCTGATTTATTTTTCATCAATTCCTAGATATTTATTTTGAAAAAATCTTTAAAGCCTTTTTGAAATGTTTCTAAAATTCTATTAAATAAGTTTTCAATTAGCTACCACTAAATATATATATTTAAAACAAGTACATATGTTTTATTTGACATATAAAACCCTCCATAAATCTTCATTTTAAAGAATATTGTTTAATCCATTTTTGAAATTTTCATATTTTCAAGATCGATCATCATTAAACTACCCATTCGAGCTAGAATCAAATTCACGTTTAAGCTTTATAAGTAGAGTCTGGATTATTATGTGATTACATATTTTAATCCTGCCAGTTATAAATGTAAAACGTTAAATGTCTGTGAATTAGGTTGCTTGGGACTATATTTTCAATTTTAATTTTACATATTTATACATATTTTACTAGATTCTACATAATATTTTCGATAATATTATATAAAATTACATATTTTGCGTGTTTTTTTTATCGTAGTATTATTTTTATATCCTTCTTGGATATAAATACTTTTAAATGATGTGTCACTAATTTTCAGGCAAACTATACTTTCATAAAGGAATGGATTCAGAAAAGGGATGGCAGTGAGCAAAGTTCAAGTCAGGCATGCTAGCTCGTCAAAGAGGATTACAGTTGCCGTTACGTAATTTTGTGTTTGATGTTTCTCGTGCTGTGAAGGGGAGAGAATGTGGTGTGGCCAGATAGTGATCTCAGCAGCAAGTCTCTCACGCGGCGTGTCAGTTTGTAAACACCAGTCGACGAATTGTAAAAACTATAATTATTGGATCATTCTCCCATTATATTTTGGTAGGGAGAAGAAATGATTATGAAGTGTTAAGTCAAAGAACAAATGACGAAAACGGAACCCGAAATCAATCAAGGAAATGTTCAAGCGTGTGTGTGTAATATTAGTACCAGCTAATATGTGAGATCAAAGATGTAACCTCAGATCGAAAAAAAAAGTTGTAGGGAACTTCCTTAGTAAAATCTGGAGTGGTCTGACGTTTATTATGGCATTAGGAACTTGGACCCCTATTACAGAAAAATTGTCCACCAAAGAGCAAGAATCAAATTCATTTTCAGACCTGAATTAAAACGTGTATGTATTTGCTTATAGCTCAAAAATTGTTGTTTTTATATAAATATATTTCAAATAAAATATTTGTCTCTTTAATAATATTACAACTTTACAATGATAAGTTATTTTGTGTCTCAAATAGTAGTGGATAAATGATTAAAATTGGAAAATTTTCGTTATGTAACTACCCTCAAATTCATGTTCATGGGAAAATGAGAATTATCATCTTCTTTATAATGATAAACATTGTCTAGATATAAAATTTAATCAAAATTGTAAGAGCGAACTTTGAGAAAATTGATTTTTTCTCTTTTTTAATTTCAGTAAACTACCCTTAATTTTAGGGTTGGATATCTCATTAAAAAAAACTCCTCAAGGGGACCTTATGTAAACACCAGATACCACGTTTTAGCCCAATCGGTAAAATAGTTTTGGCTCTAGACCAAGGCAAAGACAGACAGCTTTGCGAAAACAATTTTTTTTTGTTTTAGGGAGTAATGAAACGTCGACATTTATTAAAATTTTGATTTGTTCGATCACGATTTTTCTTTCTC
The DNA here is from genome assembly GCA_033556935.1 of Timema podura. Classification (NCBI taxonomy): domain Eukaryota; kingdom Metazoa; phylum Arthropoda; class Insecta; order Phasmatodea; family Timematidae; genus Timema; species Timema podura. Next base: position 43,705,807 of record JAVRXN010000013.1, on the reverse strand, counting down.
TGAGGAGTCAAGAGAAAGTAAAGATATTTTATATTTCTCCCCTCAGAAATATACAACCGTAAAATTAAATTTTGTTTTTTTAGGTTAATACTACATAAGAATCAGGGATCTAGATATGACCAAGTTCAAACAAAATCCGTCAGACCGTTTCGGTTGCAGCTCCAGGTACAAAGACAAACAAAACACACCTATTTTAGTTAGAAGGCACATAAAATGTCAGGATATATCATAGTTTCAAAGTGAAATATGTAAACGATTACAATACATTCGCTACATGAGACACTAAAACCGCTAATTTAACTTCAATAACCCAATTTGATCTCTCATAAAGTACTTAGTGAATATCACTACGTGAGAATGAATGAATAAATTACATGTGAAATAATATATTATATATAAAACTTAATGGCGTCAGTCCGCAATTTGAGCCATACCGACAGACTGGTTGCCATCTATTAGCGAAGATAGTGTCAACTTGTGCGTATAGAGGGTGTAATATAGTCGGCACAACGAACCCTCCGGGCGTTAATCTCAGTTTTATAAACCGGATCCGCCACATTTCCGTTCAAGTAGCTCCTCATTTTCCTCACGAGGTTAAGTTTACCCCGTTCCAGACCCACTGCTTTACAGAAAATCTGGAAGTGCTGGGGATCGAATCCGGGACCTCTGAATCTGTAGCCAGAAACTCTGACCACTAGACCATTATATATATTTATTTGAATTTATGTTTTAACTAAAAATAATAGTTTATTACAAGGTCCGATGACTTTACGAAAGTTCATAAACGCTCTCTGCAATCAAAGTCAATTATTGGTGTTCATGCTGATGTATTTAAAAAAAAATGGTACGGCGCACCGCACAGACTTTCTCTCTCTTTCTATAAACTCCTAAGATTTCTGAACGGAATAATGTACATTGTATCACCACCACTCCACATAAGAACACACATAAAATAATATACAATGATATATAATCAATGAGAAAAGAGGCGCATCTTTGTCCGCCTAAGAGAATTTTAAACAGTTTAATGTCTTCCACAAGGGTCAACACTTCGTAATAAAATTTCGATTTTTGGTTAAGATCTTAACATTTTATAAGGTGTTGCAGATCTTCAAGTCATCGCATTGATATTTAATTATTCATTTATACATTTTGACCAATAAAAAATGTAAATATTGACTATTGAGTCTAAAATGGAGATAGATCATTGCTATGCAAACATTTCTCCTAAGAGCTTTAAGGAAAAATAACATACTTTTTTTAGATACTTACTTATATTTAATTACTCTATGGCATTGGAGAATTATTGCGTTAAGACTTAAGTAGTATATGTTTACAACTAAAGCTCACAAAATTGTATTAATATATTTGCAAATATCTCAGAAACTGTTGCTTTTATAAAAAAATATTGTCAAATAAAAGTTTTTTTATTTCTAATAGTCCTACAATTTTGCAATGATAAGTTGTTTAGTTTCTCAAATAGTTGTGGAGATACGGAAATTAACGCTTCTGTAAAGTACCCTAAAAATAATTTTCATAGGAAAATGAAAATAGCCAGTTTATTATAATCTTAATCAACGCCTAGATACGAATTTTAATCAAAATCGTTTGAGCAGATTTTGAGAAAACAAAATTTTTCTATTTTCGCCCTTCAGTAAACTACCCTTAATTTTAAGTTTTTATAGACACACAGACAGATGGCATTGCAAAGACTATTTTTTAGGGTTCGGGGGGGTCATGAGACGTCGACATCCATCAAAATTTCAGGTTAGTTTTTTTTACGGTCGCAATACTTAAACTTGAATGTCCAAAAAGTTAAAAAAATTCATATAATTGCGTATAGATTGAAAGTTATTGATTTTATAAAAATATGCTTCGGATAAAATATTTGTATTATAAATATATATACATATTTGTAATGCTAAGTAATTTCATATCTCAAATAGTTTCGGAGCTATTATAAAAAATGTTAATTAACGCATAAGACCGGAGCCCTTAAAGCCATTTTGCCGAAATATTGAGGGTAGCCATTTTGTTTGGAATATTTATTAATGTTTATAAATGAAATTTAATCAAAATCGTTGGAGCCGATTTTGATAAAATCGACTTTCTCTCTTTTTTCCTTCAGTAAACTACCCTTAATTTTAGGGGTAGATATCCAATTCCAAAACCCCTCGGGGCAACCCTATGAAAACCCTAGATATCAAGTTTTAGCTCAATCGGTAAAATAGTTTAGGCTCTAGTTGAAGGTACAGATAGACAGACAGACGGAAATTCAAAAACCACTTTTTCGGATTCAGGGAGTCATGAAACGTCAATATTCATCAAAATCTCGAGTTCGATTTTTTTGACGATCACCATACTTTCTCTACCTGTAAGATAGAGAGAAAGTAAAAAGCTATTGATATCCTCTTAGATCACTCAATATAAACACAATTAACTTCTCCACAAACATATGTTTTACTATTGGGATATACCATCACTTTCTTTTTCCCTTTGATGCCAAAATCTGTTTTTAAATATGCTACTTTCAAACAGCATCCTCTAAAAGGGTTCATTAATTTCTTATTACCAGCATCGGTGGCCGCATAGTCCAAGGCGCTACTCTCGCAATCGACTAGCATGTCGAAAACGGGCAGATTGATGTTCGATCATGGTCGAGTTTACTGAAGGTGGTTTTTCCAATCTTTATCCACTCAAATGAGGGTTCACTTGCTCTAAATGCAACCTTATTAATCCCTAGAACATTTGTGTAGTTAGTACATAGGCGTATAACCCTAACGGGCAGTAAAACGCGGTGCTAAAACAATTTTATTTATGTGCTAAAATAACCCCTTGGGTTTAAAAGTCGCGAGTTTAATTCCGATAAACAACCGTTTCCTAAATAGCTTTTCTTGAAAAACATACATTTTTTTTAAATGACTAAATTTATAATTTTTGGAGTTGAGAGTAAATGTTTCCACAATTGCGTGGAGGTAGAGTTAGAAATAATTGAGGAAAACACTACCCCCATTACTTCCGATCAGGGTTCGAAATTTGACTTTATTATTATTTATACTATAAAATGCTCTCAACTTAAGCTGAATGTTTGTGAAATTCATTTTATTTTTTAGAAATAACTGCTCTTATGAAAAAACTAAAAGCTACCATTTAATAATTCCAACATTTAAGCTTGTATCACAAAAAATTGATTTTTTTTGGTATTATTTAAGGATGGTTAATAAAACTAAACTAAATACATTATTATTATTATTATGCATACGTTTAATGCAAGGATTATTACAACCTAATCTAAGTCATAGAGATGAACAAGCTGGCCTAAAGGAAGCTCAGCTGTATTATTGTGAAACAAAGTGGAATGACAAGCGTGGAAACTTATTTTTAAAACTACCCTCTAGGTCAAGGTTCCTCAAACTGTGAGACGCGAGAAGGTTTCAAGGGAGGTGCAACGTGGTATTAACTTTGAAACAATAATTGTTCAGTTCCTCAGACTTGGTGAAATTCTGGTAGAATGTACATAATAAATATTCCGCTTTGACAAATGAAGTAATAAAAAATTTTGATGTCTCCAACTACATATATATATGTGTGTGTGTGTGTGTGTGTGTGTTTGTGTTTGTGTTTGTGTTTGTGTTGTGTGTGTGTTTGTGTGTTTGTGTGTTTGTGTGTTTGTTGTGGTGTTTGTGTGTTTGTGTGTTTGTGTTTGTGGTTTGTGTGTTTGTGTGTTTGTGTGTTTGTGTGTTTGTGTGTTTGTGTGTTTGTGTGTTTGTGTGTTTGTGTGTTTGTGTGTTTGTGTGTTTGTGTGTTTGTGTGTTTGTGTGTTTGTGTGTTTGTGTGTTTGTGTGTTTGTGTGTTTGTGTGTGTTGTGTGTTTGTGTGTTTGTGTGTTTGTGTGTTTGTGTGTTTGTGTGTTTGTGTGTTTGTGTGTTTGTGTGTTTGTGTGTTTGTGTGTTGTGTGTTGTGTTTGTGTGTTTGTGTGTTTGTGTGTTTGTGTGTTTGTGTGTTTGTGTGTTGTGTGTTTGTGTGTTTGTGTGTTTGTGTGTTGTGTGTTTGTGTGTGTTGTGTGTGTGTGTGTGTGTTGTGTGTGTGTGTGTGTGTGTGTTGTGTGTGTGTTTGTGTGTGTTTGTGTGTGTTTGGTGTGTTGTGTGTTGTGTGTGTTTGTGTGTGTTTGTGTGTGTTTGTGTGTGTTTGTGTGTGTTTGTGTGTGTGTGTGTGTTTGTGTGTGTGTGTTTGTGTGTGTGTGTGTGTGTGTGTGTTTGTGTGTGTGTGTGTTGTGTGTGTTGTGTGTTGTCTTGGCAGTGACGGTGAGCAGAACTATGTAAATCGACTGACAGCTATAACTGATTTCACCCGTTTTTTACAAAAATGTAACTTGATGTAAACCATTTCTTTGGTATAACACAAACTCATTATTCCCATGGGAAGGTAAACATAGTAATATATATATTTTTTAATAGTCTACCAATTTTAATATTCGTCATAACTCATATAACCTAATATCATAATTTTATAAAATTAATATTTTATGGGCACCTTATTATACTTTCATTATATTTAATATTTGGCAACTTTTACAAAATATGTATCAGAAAATATAGTATTAGATTCCAAAATTGCATGCTTCATTTTTGTTTTAATTTTATCATAAAAGCGGCTGCCTCATTCAATGAGAAAATATCAATCACTCTCAGGCCACACGGCTTTAAATAAAATAATATGTGTCTTTTCTGGAACTATTTATCTATTCTTTCTAAGTTTATACTCCCTTACGACCACAACCTACAACCACACTTTGTTACTTCAGTAAAAATGAGGGGAAATAAAAATACGAGACTCCTTTTCTCAAAATAAAGAGTAAATCTCGCTGATAGTTATAAAATCTTAAAATTTTATTTAGTAAACCTATCAAAGAAGTACTGTATTTGTTAGAGGAATACTAAAACTAGAGCCCTTTTTCATCAAGCCTAGTCTCATAGCTCCGCAAATATTTTTGAAAAGTCGTTTATTATTAGCTAATGTTACATTTTTACATATATTTTTTTTCTACATTAATAAAACTCCAAACATAGGTTTGTTAGTGTAAAAAAGCCCTGTTAGAATTGTTTAACTTTATTTTGGTGTAAACCATATTTTGAAATAACGCATCATATAATTAAATATTGCGTTATAGCTGAACGTCCACGCAGCAATTTCTCGCTTACCTAGGCGGCCCCCTTAGTGAGGCTTGACAACTACAGATAATATTCAAGTGACGCTTTGAGTACAAACAGTTTGAGAACCTTTTCTCTGATTCAACCAGCAGGAATTCAAACTCTGACCTTTCTATCAACGATAACCAAGTGAAATTCAAGTCTACCTCCTTAGACCACTGTGGTTGTCCATCCAGGTCGACGTACACTACCTATATGGTATTACCTTGACGGGTTCCACTATGGCCCTTTCATATAAGCTGCACCATTACATAGTGGAAATAGAAAGATAAGCATGATAATTTTAATATTTAAAAAAATATACATGCTATTAGAGAATAGTAATTATACAAAACTGGATCTTATTAATTATTCTTACCCACTTCAGGGGTTGAATGATCTCGCGTTAGACTAGCCTGCTGCAGACGGTGAGATTGAGGTTCGAAACCCGGTCGGGTCTAATTAGGGTGTATTTTCTCAATATTTTCCCATGCTCTTTTCACGAAAATGCTGGTAGATTATCTCTAAAATTCTTCACTACTCATACCTATCCCATTTAAAGTAATTATCATACATGCTGAAGCGGATCCAGAAAAAAATGACAAGAGGAGCACCATGATTCCACCAAAAATTGCTACCTTACATTCTTCTAAAAAAAATTATAGTTCTAGGTTTTTTAATGCGTTTGTGAGTTGGCTGATAAACAATTAACTATCTTAATATAAAAGATAGGTAGCATTTTATTTTTTAAATGTTATTTCCGAACTTAATATTCAATTCTTTGAGATAAAAAAAGATAACAAGTTTACATAAACTATAATTTGAGTTTACATGAATGTTTTCTAGCAAATATATTTAGAACCTCTTCAAGAAGTATCTCAATATTTTTATTTATATTGAGCTTGACCAAATGATTGAATATTTCCTGACCCATTGTTGATCTCAAGCATTTTTTAATTTTATTCAATTAACTAAAAGATTTTTCTGCTGTTTTTGTTCTAGTAGCTGGTATCACACAAAGAGTTTTCAACAGACACTCAAATGTTTGGAGACACAGAGGCAGATCTGTGGGCTTACATTGGCGTATCGGCTTTTTTAGGATTTCTGTATCAATAATTTCCTTCTTAATTTCAACTCTCCATAAAGTACCTCTATAGTGGATGGAAATACAGGATTTATTTGTTTTTGCAGTATCCGGTATCTCATCATCCGTTAATATATGTTTTTATTTCGTAGCAAAAGGAAATTTTAACGATTAATATATATTCTCCGAAAATTGATAGAATAGGCACGTTCCCAGTTGACCCTACCCCTGAATCCGACCCTGCATATATATGTATAACTCGAACAGGTAGTAAGACGTTGTGATAAAAAAAATCTTAACCGCATTGGTGAGCACACAAAATAAACATAACGCTCGTTAGATCTGGTTTGTTGGTGACAGGAGGATCAGGTTTACTAAGGGTTTTTTTTACTTAAATGGCATACGTACTGTAACCCCATGGCTTCTTTGGTGCTGACTGACAGCTCACAGCTGACTTCTGACAGTCAACATTTAGGTATATACCTAAATTTTGACTGTCAGAAGTGGCAGATGCTAAACACATGTTTTTGCAGATCATATGGTTTGGTGTAGGGATACATAGTTTGGTCTGGTAGCTTATCAAAGCCGTCAGCTGTCGGCTGTGAGCTGTCAGTCAGCACCAAAGAAGCCATGGGGCTACTGTACTCTCCCTCCACGCATTCACTTACTTACTCTTTGACATTAGGAACTCGAAAGTTTATTCCCCCATTTAAAGAAGTACGCCACCTTTTAGGATATAGGATGTACCTACTGCTATGGGAGTTTTTTCATTTATCTATGTATTGTATATCTCATTGGCAGGCACGCAAATAAAGGTATCAATCTCGTCTTGTCTGGTTTTTCGTTGACAAGGGGGCTGGGGCTCAAACCCCGACCGATCGTATTGAGGGTGGTTTTATTCTAAATGGCTTTCCAATCTCTCTCCCCTTAAATTCACGCACATTTCCTCTAAATTCTGCCATCCTCATTCCAACTTTACTTACTTACTATATAGCATTAGGTACTTGAAAGTTCATCGCCACACTTAAAAGTACGACAGATATCCCTATCTTGAGCTAGATCTATCCAGTCCCCTCATTACACCCTATCCCTACCTTGAACTTGTTCTATCCAGTCCACCACATTACACCTATCCCTATCTTGAACTTGTTCTATCCAGTCCCCCTCATTACACCCTATCCTATCTTGAACTTGTTCTATCCAGTCTCCCTCATTACACCCTATCCCTATCTTGAACTTGTTCTATCCAGTCCCCCTCATTACACCCTATCCCTATCTTGAACTTGTTCTATCCAGTCCCCCTCATTACACCCTATCCCTATCTTGAACTTGTTCTATCCAGTCCCCTCATTACACCCTATCTCTATCTTGACTTGTTCTATCCAGTCCCCCTCATTACACCCTATCCCTATCTTGAACTTGTTCTATCCAGTCCCCTCATTACACCCTATCCCTACCTTGAACTTGTTCTATCCAGTCCACCACATACACCCTATCCCTATCTTGAACTTGTTCTATCCAGTCCCCCTCATTACACCCTATTCCTATCTTGAGCTTGTTCTATCCAGTCCACCTCATTAAACCCTAGCTCTTTTAGATCAATTCTAATGCTATCCTATCTCAGTCTAGGTCTTCCCGATGGACTCTTCTCATTGAGTTTACCAGTCAGTACCCTGAACACGGTTCTAAATTCTCCATTCGCGCTGCATGTACCTCCCACCGTGATCTACGAGACTTGACTATCCTAACAATGTATTTTGATGAGTACGAGGTATGTAACTCGTCATTATGCAACCTTCTCCACTCCCCAGTGACTTCATTCCTTTTTGGACCCAATATCTTCATAAACACCTTGTTTTCTAACACCCTAAATTGGTTATCGTCTTGTTGAGAGACCACGTTTCACAACCACAGAGAACAAACAGTAAAATTATTGTTTTTTATATTCTGAGTTTTACTTTCCTGGACAGCAGACGAGCGAGATGTCAACAACTTAATGACCGAGTAATAACATGCATTTCCCGACTGTATTCTTTTCCTAATTTTCAGTATTATTTCGTTATTTTTAATTAAAACTGTTCCTGAATATTTAAACTTACTACCCTGTCAAATGGATATATATATATTTTTAGCAGCGGGTCCTATTAACCGTTCGGGCTACACGCTTATGTACTAATTATATTAATGTTTTTTAGGGATAAGAAAAGTAATATTTAAAGAAGAAATGTGCCTGCATTTGCGTGGAGGGAGAGTGAAAAACCAGTTTGTAAAATCCGCCCTCATTACACCTGACCGAGATTCGAACCTCAATCTCCTCGTCATCAGCAGTCTAATCCAACTCGAGAGTATACAGTCATGCCATGCGGCCACCGAAGTGGACAAGAGAAATGTTAGCATCAAAAAAGAAAAAAAAACTGTAATTTTTAAAAGGCTTTTTTTTTACCAGAATCGTACAGTTAGTTCGGACATAACAACGTCAGCCACAATTTCTTGTAACGTAATTGTACCTTCAGGCAGCAAATGTTGGGTCTTGTTGAAACGACCAAGAAGGCGGTCCCTCCCCCCTTCCCGTCAAACCCCCGATAGCGAGTAACTTACAGTCGAGCAATTATCTGCAGCTGGCTGGAGTGGCATCATCTGCCAGTAACATCCAAGTAGCTGTAACCTTCTTCCTTGAGAAAGTAACAACCAGACGGGACTTAATGGTATAGCGAATCAAAAACAAGAGTCTTCCCTACTCCAGCGGATTGCAATGAGATCAGGTTTTTCCACAGCTCAAATGAAATAAAAACAGATTAATAATTAGAACTAAAATTGTTATAAAGTTTATATAACACATTTATTTAGCACCACGTCTTACTGCCCATTCGGGTTATACAGTACTTACGGTAATGTGTAATGATAGGGTGATTGTGAGATGAAATGGAGGACCTACAGTTTAACGTGGAATCCGAACCACGGTGGAGGCCTGGCATTCCATACATTCACAAGTTGTGATTAAAACACGTCTTGTCAGAGGTGAAGGAAGGGTTTGGCAATCAGATAAATCTGTGCCGGGACCGAGGATTGAACCCCGGACCCCAGCACAGAAGTCTGATATTTTACTCCTAGACCACCAGGTCATCCTTTATGTACTAATTATGTTAATGTTTTTAGGAATTAGGAAGGTTATATTAATAGGAAATGTACTCGCATTTGTGTGGAGGGAGAGTGTAACACCATTTAGGAAAAACCACCCTCAGTACACCCGATCGAGATTCGAATTTTCCATCTCCCCACTATCGGTGGTCTAGTCTACTGTGAGAGTAGCGCCTTAGACCATGCGGGCACTGAAGCGGTGCCATATACTTGTTTAAAAAGAGCAAGACACTAATTTACAAATTGAGAGTCATAAGAAATGAGTATATAGGTTGAGGAGCCTTTGTTAATTTACACCTACATTTGCTGGGGATGGTGGGAAAACGACTAAAAATAATCACCCTTAGAACACCCAGCCGGGGTTTGAATTCCAACCTCTACAACGCCACCAAGCTATACCAGATGAGCCTGACATTTAATCCACGTGACCATCCATGTGGGTCTAAACCTACCTTCCAACCACGATTACGATATAGTAGATTATCGACGAAATAAGTTGAAATATATATCAACGAAATTTTTGAAAAATAACACAATTTGTCACGGACAAAAGTATATTGTCTCATGTGATCGCCCACTGGTAGGCCATTGGTTGGCTCAGGGTAACTTTGCATTACCAGCACCGATTATCACATCGACAAAGATGTCATTCTCATCTAGTTTGGTTTCCCGGTGACGGGAAGATCGGGTTCCAATATTCGGCCGGGCATTCTGAGGTTGCCTTTTCCTCGAAAGGTTTTCTACTCTCCCTCCACGCAAATTCAAGTGCATTTCATCTTAATTTTACCTCCATAAATTCTAGTATATCAGTAAAAATATCCAAATAGCCCAAACGGGTAGCAATACGCGGTGCACACAAAGTAACAAAATATATTTGCGGAATGGATGAATATGAAACTATTTTTACTACATTCACAACTGTCATAAAAGATCAAACTTACCGTGAATGAGCTATAAGTAGCTTTAATACTGACTGCGCTAGTCCCTTCGCTCGAGTTTCCCATTTTACAACTTTAAAGATTTTGAACAACTTTCATCACCTATTAAACAAAACAAAAGTTTTACTCTAAACTTAGTTAAATAGGGGTATTACTTATCGCTTTTACTCGTAAAGCTCTTTTTGTATAGTTGTGTAACTTCAAACGTCAAAGATAATTGTAAAATTACTACCAAAGTTTCAAGAACTTAATTGTTGTCCCCCAAATTCCCCTTTCCCCGCCCTCTCTACCTCACCTCCATCCACCACACAAAATAAATATAGGTCTACAATTGAATGCGACTGTTCCAAACTAATGTCTGAACAGTTTAGACACCTTGACATATTTTATATTAATTTATTGCAGTGTTTAACAAACTGTGATACGCGTACCTCCTGAGGTACGCAACGAACAGCTTAAGATTTTTTTAGTACCACGCCTTACTACCCGTTTGGTTTGTACACACATGTACTAGCCACGCTAATGTATAGCGGGTGAATCAGATATAATTTAGAAAGATTGTACCAGCATTTGCGTGGAAGGAGAGGGAAAACCCATTTAAGAAAATCAAACCTAAGTACTCCCAACCGGGATTAGAACCCTTGTCTCTCCATCATTGACAGTCTAGTACATTGCGAAACTGACGCCTTATACCAGTGTTTAACAGACTCTCATAATTTTTTTACAGTAGTAAGTCTTATTAATAAATTAAATTCTATTTTAATGAGACATCATGAACTTTTGTATGTTTTTTCTTTTCTTCCGTCGACCTTGGGGGTCTTGGGGTAAAGTGGTCCCCTCAGGACCCGGTGTATGTGGGTTCAAACTCAGCTGGGGTCGGTGGAGGTTTCTTGAGCGATAAAAATCCATAGCACAACTTCCTTCGGAGGGGAATTAAAGCCGTCGGCCCTATGTCGATTGTGGCATGTAAAAGAACCCTGGAAGGTATGGGAAAAATTGATAGGCTATTTCGCGCTCGCTCGTGAAAAATTCCCGTGTATAATCAATCGGTTCAGAATATTCACCTTAAATACCTCAAATAAATGAAAAAAAAGCTTTCCTTCTGTCACGATTTTGTTTAGTTTACCACTTTTTTTTCTTTGTTAGCACCGCGTCTTAGGTATACTACTCGTTCATGTTTTACGCAAATATACTAATTACGTTATTATTATTATTAGCACCGCGTCTTACTACCCGTTCGGGTTATACGCACTTACGCTAATGTGTAATGGTAGGGTGATTATGAGATGAAATGGAGGACCTACAGTTTAACGTGGAATCCGAACCACGGTGGAGGCCTGGCATTCCTCACATTCACAAGTTGTGATTAATACACGTCATGTCAGAGGTGAAGGAAGGGTTTGGCAATCAGATAAATCTGTGCCGGGACCGAGGATTGAACCCCGGCCCCCAGAACAGAAGTCTGACACCTTACCCCTATACCACCAGGTCACCTATACTAATTACGTTAAAGTGCTAGGAATGAGGAAGCTTGAATTTAGAGTAAATGTACTAGCAATTGCGTGGAGAAAGAGTGGAAAATCATTTATGAAAATTATCCTCAGCACACCCAACCGGGATTAGAACCCTGGTCTCTCCATTATCGTCAGTCCAGTCTATTGCGAGACTGACGCCTAAGACCAGTCGACCCCTTAGGTGGGTAAAGCTTTATTATAATTTGATGTAACTGTTTATATTTTACAAGAAAGTATACAGGGTGTATCGAGCTATGTGGGAAGTAACTGACTCCAAAACAACACAAAAAGCCCTTATGAACGTTATGTTCCATGTTCGATGGTTCTCGAGATAAGGCTCTAAAAGATTCTGCTGGAATTGTTGATAGCTCTCCCTACTTGATACACCGCTGTTTGTGTATCTGCAGCCCTGCCTGTGTATCAGCAGTGATACGTCACTTACAAGAGGTGCAACAGGGGTGTGTTGTTTTGAGGTCTACTAGCCACACCTCAGTTACTTCCAACATAAATTGATACACCCTGTATACCAACATAAATTGATACACCCTGTATACCAACATAAATTGATACTCCCTGTATATTTGTTTCTTTTTTTGTTTTAATGGTGAGAGGGAAGGGGTACTCGACTGGGTAGAGTTTGGGAAACACTCCGGTATTTTGATCTTTTTAACATTTTCATTATGATGTGTGTCTAGTTGTGTTCTTCCTCTAGCCTAAATTATTTGTAGTTCAGTCATTTATATTATTTTCTAAACGATGAACTTAAACGGATTTTTTCCCACCACTGGTAGTTAAATAATTTACCGAAAGAAGATTAAATCTTATACATCATAAATGCCTTAGTGGGGGGGTCTATTAATTTACCCAGTTTGATTAAATCCACTGTCTTTAAAATGAATTATAATTTACTCGGGTTTCTTTAAAGACAGTTTAAAGTACATTAATTAATATGTATGAGAAAGGAATGTAAAATGACTATTTGAACCATATGTACGCCGCTGTGTTTGTTGGTAATTTATGCACGAATTATAACGCTCTGCCTTTAGCAATAAAATTAAACGGGCAAGCATCATTCCAAAGTTATATAACTGTAATAAGTGAGTACAGTTTTCATTAATTAACAAAGAAGGGTGCAGAAAGAGATAGATTGTGTTTTTTTCTTCAACTTATGACATTGGTGGGAACGCGGACCAAACGTCAAGCTCATCTAGTCTAGTTTGCTGAATATTGAGAGGTCGGGATTCAAATCTAGGTTGTGTAGGTTTTTTCCACCACCTTTAGTTTCCGTTTGGGTTGTACGCACATATATTAATTACTCTAATGAGGTAAGGATGAGGAAGGAGTGGTGTAAAGGAAATTTCCTCCCATTTGCATAGAGAGAGAGAGGAAACCCATTTAGGAGAAATCACATTCAGTTCACCCAGCTGGGATTCGAACCCTGACCTCCTGCTTATTAGCAAACCATTCTTAATGAGCTTGACAATTAGATCGCATGCCCACCGTTGTGGGAAGGCTGTATTTACTGATATAGATTTTCCCTGGGTAGTTTCCCACTCTTCCCCCACGTTAATTCTAGTACATTTGCTCTAAACTCCTCCCTTTTCATCCATAAGCCATTAGTGAGGTTAAAAATACTGTAGCGTCAGAACGGGTAGAAGGTCACGATGCAAAAAGATAAGTAAACTATAAATGATTAGTTTGAAAAATAAGATTGCGTTTTTATAACGAGTTAAGGGTCCTGGGTTTGACTGCCGGCATGATCATAAAACATTTATTTTGTTAAATTGGAGCTTGCCCTTTTACAGTGATGAACTAACGACAGGGGACTGAGTCTGTCTTAGAATTAGGTTATTTTGTAAGCTGTGTGCTGATATAAGGTGTACATGACATGTACGTCAAATGTCCAGAAATATTATTATTAATGACAATAATAATAATAATTTTAAGGATCACTGTGATATTTTACAGTTTAATTTACATGGGTGATAGGAAATTTACTAGATTATCTATTTATACATCCGCTTCGGTGGCCGCATGGTCTAACGCGCTACTCTCTTGTTGGATTAAACTGCTAAAGATGGAGAGATCGGGGTTTGATCCCGGTCAGATGCACTGAGGGTAGTCCTTCCTAAATAATTGTCCACTCTCCCTTTATGCAAATTTGGGTGCGCTTCCTCTAAATTAAACCTTCTTAATCCCCAACCCATTAGTGAAATTGGTACATAGACCTATAACCCGAACGGGTAGTAAGACGCGGTGCCAAAAAAGATCTATTCATTCGTCAAATAATGTGCTGTCACTTTCGATAGATAATATCATTTCCTTTGAAATAACAAAAATAATCTAGTGAAATGTTATTATTGTTGTGAGCAAAGAAAATATGTTTGTATTTTCTAAAAGGTACTTCCTATGAAAAAAAGGATTGTTTAACAATTATCTCAAATGAGACGTTCTTGTTTGACTAACAAGCGTTGCCATCGGCAGAGTGGAGCCAGTCACAAAACTTTCTAAATACGGTGTCCATTTTAAGCTATTTTTACTGTCGACGCTTGTGGACGACGATTCTGGAGCCTTTGAAGCTAGGTCCGAACGGTAACTGGCGGCGCAAGGGTACTTCGACAAAGGTGGGCTGGAATAATGTTATTTTCCATGCAATTATTAAAGCAAGTGTTTCAAGGTATCGAGAAGGACATGTCCTTTTTTTATATTTCATATAGAAAAATGTTAGTTTATGCTTTCGAACTCCATGTATGTGTATGACCCGTATTTGCAGTTACGTGGTCTAAGGCTTGAGACCCACAATAATTTGGATCGTTTTTTATGAGGAGGTACAGATACGAATCTTGGTTCGGTTTTTTTAAGGTGAAAGTTTAGGGGACGTGACAAAAGTTGAGTTTTTTTTGCAGTTTTTATAGCAGAACTATTTTTGAACTAAATAAAAAGAGATATTGCTTCAGTACAAAATACAATTTAATTATCTTCACATGGTGATATCAACAGTTCTTGAATATCTTTCATGATCATAGCGCCATTAGATGATAAACTGTTTAAATGAAGAGAAAAATTTGCCATTAAATTCCAGGACACCCTTAAGAGATATTCAAGAATTGTTGAGGTCAGCATGTGAAGAAAATTAAACTCTATGTATCTGCTGGGGAAATATTTTATTTATATTGGCAAAAAAAAAAGTTTTGCAATAAAAACTGCAAAAATACTGTCCTTTTTTTAGCGTCCCTTACACTCCCGCATTAACTAAGCTTTGTTTTCATAACACCAGCCAGACTTAGTGTCGAATTGTCATTATAAAAAAACTTACCCTGATTGTCCAGAGCTGTACGATTTTATTTAATATATTCATACGCCAAATCATTTGTACTTCAGCTGTTAGCAGCAGGCCTACTTTTGACGTAATGGGGGCTTAAAATGGATTGAAGTTATTCTTTCTGTAATTTTCCTCAATTAATTAATCCTAATCTCACCCTCAGCGTGTATAGCGGTTTATCGTTTGAATATTAAATCATGATTTGGGATTTATTCTAGAGACTACGTATTTGACATAATATCTTAAGTGGTATGTTTTTATTGTTGTCCTTCACGAGCATTTTTAGGATGTTATTAAACCCATTTTGGGATTTTTTAGAGGATGAGGAAGATCTCTAGACTGCCTCTTCCCCTCCACTCTTTATTCCCTCCAGGTATGCCACTGGCTCTAAAATAATCATAGTGAGTCTTTTGTCAATGACTACTCTATATTTTTGTTTCATATTTTCTAAACGGTACCTCTTGTATCAATATGACTACGTAACTATTTGTTTTTATAAAAAAGCAATTTGCTTTATTTAAAAGTAGAACACACAATTTTACTGACGGAGTATTTAATATAGCGTAGCTGCGGGCATAAAAAGCGTTCAGATTTTATTGACTGTGGAACGAGCTCCCCGCTTCGGTGGCCGTATGGTCTAAGGCGCTACTCTCGCAATGGATTAGACTGTGCCAATGACGGGGAGATTGAGGTTCGATCCTGGTTGGATGTACTGAGGGTGCTTTTTTTCTAGATGGGTTCCCACTCTCTCTCCACGCATATGCAGGTACAATTTCTGTAAATTGAACCTTCCACATCCCTAACCAACTAGCGTAATTAGTACGTAAGTGTATAACCCAAACAGGTGGTAAGTTGCGGTGCTAAAAAAAAAGTTGAACGAGCGATTCTTATTTAAAATTTGTTAAAGATACTATTCAGTGTTTATCATTGTTAAATATTGTTTAATTATACAGAGTGCCCCATAAAGTCCCATTTTTATAGAGCTATATTGTCAACCGGTGGTCTACTCTAAGGCGTCACTCCCGAAACAGTCTGGGCTACTGACGACGGGGAGATCGGAGTTCAAATCCTGATCGGGTGTAGACGGCGTGTTTTTTCTAAATTGCTTTATATCCTACTTCCACGCAAATATCTCTATAGTAGTACAATACTACGGCATGGGTCTTTATGGCCATCCAATGGATTAGAGTATATATATTCTGAATTTTTAAGAATATATATAATTTATAGAATGGGTTTCACGGATTTTTATTAAGAGGTGATCCACCTCCAGTGTGTGAATTTTGCGATGCTCCCCTTAGTGTGTGCCACATTTTGGTGGAGTGTCGTAAATATGCCCCTATCCGCCTGGCTCTTGATTTTAAAAGTGACCTACGTTTTTTACTACGCGATAGTGCGGATGGAGTTATTTGTTTACTCCGTTTTATACGCCAGGCGGATCTTTTTAATGCCATTTGAGTCACTTTTATAAAGTGACTCATCTGGATTTATCTCATATTGAGAACTTCTTAACATTTTAGTACATTTTAATATGTTTGTTCTGTCTTTTTAACGTATTATTTTAACACGTTTTATAATTTTAGTGTGTTATATTTTAATATGTTTGTTTTGTAATTTTAACGTAGTGTGTACACCTGTGGTTTTATTTTAGCTGGTGTATCACTTCTTTTAATCTAATTGCCCATTTGAGCGCTCCTATGGAGTGTCTCAAATGGGCTTTTTCTCATATTGAGAATATCTGTTTTTAATTGATATACAAATTTTAATATTGTATATTGTTTTATATTTTATGTTTCCACCTGTTTATTCTAACAGGTGGACTATGTGATGTCTCTCTCCCTAATGGAGATTTTACTGTGTTTTTAAATGTCAAGGCCCTAATGACCTCTTTGTGTCGATGGGCCTCTAAAAATAATAAATAATAATAATAATAATAATAATAATATAGAATGGGTTTCTTATTGCGTTTAATACACATGTTAGTGATCAGCGTGGAGAGAGAATGGCAAACCTACAATGTTGATTCACATGCGTAACATCTCTCTTCCACCCCTACCCCCCCCCCCCCCCACCCCCAAGTGCACTTGGTCGGGATTCTAACCTCTCCTTTATTGGCAACCAAGCATAATTCGAGTATAACGCTTTAGACTGCATGTACGCCAGTGTGAGCTCAAAAGTGTATTGAGTATTTAATAAGTTATCCAGTAGATTTGGTAAAGAAAAGTAAATACCATTTTGAATCAAACCTTGCAGTTCTGGGAGAGAAATAAAATCGTTTGAGTTTTCTCGTGGGATTAAAAAAATAAGAACCAAGCGTCCCCAGGTTCTGTTTAAAATATCGATATCGCTAGATATTTGCTTTCATCAAAATACTCTTTTATTTTCACTCTCTCAAATACACTTTCAAACTCTCTTTGCATTTCTACTTCAACTTCCTCAATTTTGAAAGACTTACAATAAAGTAGTAAACATTCTGTATTTATTTTCTTTTGCTTTTTATTTAATGTCTGATAATACTGAAGATTTGATTTTGTAAACTCAATACAAGGTAAACTTCCGATGTTATTTTAATATTTACCACGTTTTTAAACCATAACTCTTTTGGCTGACAGAATTTATTATTCCTTCGTTTTTGAAATATTCTTGCAAGAAGCAAATGTCCAGGAATTAAACTCGAAATGTGGTGACCCATCAACATTAAAAATATAAATCCAAGGTTTATCTTGTATGATCTATGTGTATACTGTATACCAGGCTTGGTCTAAATCCTGTGGGTATTTGAATAGTGATATGGGAATAGGAATTTAAGTGATATAAATCTTATATAAGACCATGGAAGCAAAATTTAAAAAAATGTACTGACACTAAAACAACCGTATCAAATGGAGATTTATCATATATGGTTTGTGTGGAAACGTGTGCAGATCCACAAAATCTGTATTAGTGGAACACACATAGCAATTCGTAATAATTTGAATAAATATTGCTTTGGTACTTTTGAAATTTCTGAGATTATTTGAAGCGATAGGTTTTGGTAGTTTTTACTTTCTCTTATAAAGAGAAAGTATTAAAATCGCGAACATTTTCGACCTCAAGGTTATTATAAAACCTTACCTGTCACCAAACCAAAAAAGAGGATTTTACATTTATATACGTCCCCATGATTGTCAGTCTGTCTATGCCTGGGCCTAGATACAAAACGGTTTGATGGATCTTGTTCAAACTTTATATTTATATTTTATATGACTATACCTCGGGACGTTTATTATTATGTTTTCCACCCTAGACCTTAAATTGATACTAGTTTACTGACGAGTCATTTTTGAAAATTCCAAATTTTAAAAATGCGTTTGATGGTTTTGTTTAAAATGTATATTTTTGGAGTGTTTTACCTAATAAATAATAATGTACTCTTGTTTTTTCATGCTCTTATTTTTTCGTGGAAATTCGTTTAAAGGTAGTTTTCAAATGAGTGAGTTTTGAAAATACAAAACTATTTTGTTTAAATTTATATCCTGGGAGAGTTTGACATAGCAAATGAAAATGATTGCTTGTTTTCCGGGGAAATGTTAGTTTAAAAGTAGTTTACGATTGACTGATTTATTTAGTTGGAAATGTTTTAAAAATGGCTTCCCTCATTTGATTCAAAAATCAAGGTGTTTTAAAACACGCAGTTCTTAATAATAGTACACTACTTTATAGATACCAGACAGGTGCTCTGGTAAGTTTTTTACAATATAAATAGTTTTTATTTATTAAAAAATATACTTGAATATTTAATGATAACTGATTTTTTAAAGATTCGAATTCAAACGAACAATATATTTAACAAGTTTGCTCAAAATTTGTAGATATCAGCTAAATAATTTACTTGAAAAATAATAATTAAGGTTAAATTTTCTAAAATAAATTAATTTAAGATTAGTTTATTAATGACAAATTTTAGAAAAAATGTGAAATTTTTAGAAGGGGGATTTTAAGATTTAGTTCAACATGGGTATCTGAGAATTGTTATTGATGATAATAACATACTTTAATTTTTACTACTGGTAACCTAAATAATTTGAGGATAGCTTATATATAACTTGAATTTTTAAAATGATGTATTAAAAAAAAGTTTGAAAATTTTTGTTTGGAATGTAATATATTTTGTGTTTACAGTGATAAACAATGCTCTATGTTGGTTTTCCTGAGAAAAACTTACCTAAGGGTAGTTTACTGAAAATTCATTTTTGAAAACTTTGTTCCACGCTATAATACACTCTTTGAGTAAGTTTGTTTATGTCTTACCATTTATTAGTTAAGTTTTAAATCCATTTAGAATGTTACAGCTTCTAAAATAACTGCCCTAACCTTTTCCGATGTAATACAAACTTGTATGTGGGCTACTAATTATTGTATAGCCTATTTTTTTTATAACCGCGTCTTACCACCTTTTCAGGTTATATGCATATATGACAATTACCCTAACGGGCTAGGGATGAGGTAGGAAGTGTTTTAGATGTAATATACCCGCATTTGCGTGGAAGGAGAGTTGGAAATTATTTATTAAAAAAAAACCTCCCTCAATAAATCCTCCTGGGATTTTAACTCCGATCTCCCAGTTATCAGTAAGCCAGTCTAACACGAGAGTGACGCCTTAGACCATTCGGCCACTGAAGTGGGTACACTACTAATTAAAGCATTGACTTATATTGGTCATTGAAAACGGGATATGATCGTGTATTGGTCCTAGTAGATTGTTCCCTCGTTTGATTTAAATATTTGATTACCCTGCCATAAACCTCACTTCGATCCAACAAACAGTTGGTTCCTTTATTCTGCTAAAATTATATATAAAAAATTATAAAATATAATTGTAAAGGGACTCAGGGAATAGTGTTATAGTATAAATTATTTACAATTTCTCGTTACAAATGTCGTGCTCTTTCGTTGCGTTTACCTTGTAAAATAGTATACTTAGTTGAGCTTGTTAAACAATGATGTTATCTTACTATCGGTGGAGGCTCGTGAATATAATTCAAATTAAGTTGTTATTTTTATTATTTTTAATAATTACTTTTTTACACCGCATATCACTTTATACCCGTTTGGGCTTTACCCATATGAACTAATAATTAGTCTAGTTTTTTAGGGATGTGGAGGGTTGAATTTAGATTAGTGTGCCCACATTTGCACGTAAAGGGAATGAAAAAACATTGATGAAAAAATCCCTTTCAATACACCCGACCAGGATTCAAACCCCCGTTTCTGCAGTTCATATATTGTAAGCTGACACCTTAAGTCGGGTCCAAACCAAAATAAAACAATGAACTGAACGCTGTTCGCGAACAGTGTGGACAGTTTTTCGTACATTTCTTTGTAACAATATTTGATCGTTGTTCTTTTCGACCCCGATCCACCAGTTGTCGGTTTTTGCCCTTCACATCAAAGGATTTTACAAGCTTGGTTCATAGCTTATTGGACGGCGCTGCGAGCCGAATCTCGAATCATGCACGTGTGAGTTAAATATTCTGTTTATTTTTTACTAAAACACAGTCAACATAGTAGCGGGAGAGTTATATTTTTTGCACCTTAGGCCCAATAAAATTAATTAGAAGCTCAGGATCATTTAGTGACATTTAAATAAAGTTTTTGTATTGACCACTAATTTCTTAAAATATAAGGTAGTTGAGCAAACTATTTCCGCTATATTCCGCTCGCCTTAAGTATAATTGAGTTTGCCACCATTTGTATTTTTTTCTTTGTTGCTGATTGTAAATAAATATATGCCTTGGCAGTCAATTTTAATTTTTCACTGTTTATTTCGTGTGTCATCCACCGAAGTACATAACGTTCTGAAGCAAAATATGTCCAGCAGGAAGGTTCTGAGGTTCAGCTCAAGATTCAACTCAATAGTCTGGACGCGACTCTTAGACCATGCGACCGTCGAAGTTAGTAGGAATTACTTATTCTTCATTATTATCATCATCATCGTCAGCATCATAATCATCATCATGAACAGCTTCCAGCCTTTCCTCTCACCACCTCTCTTCCACCACCTTGTGCCAGTCCTATCCTCTCTCCTACGCACTCCCTGGGGTTCGGCCAGACTGACAAGCGAGCGAGCGAGCGCGTGATTAGCAGATAGCTCTCGTTAGTTGTTGACGAGGAGGCTCCGAATCTTGGCTCAGTCAATTGAGGGGGGTTTTAACAAGTGATTTATTGTTGTGGTTTTCTCATCCTCTCTCCACGCTAATGGTGATTCTTATTTGTAATGGCCTACTTTGATAATATTGAAGTATTTCAACATATCAGTTTTACATATATATATATATACACACATATAGGTATGGTTTATGATCTTACCAATTAAATTAGGCCGTTAGTAGCAATGTCAAAATGATAAGTTTTCTGAGCACTCAATGAACCAACATACAATAATATTGCCTAGCGCCTGTAAACTAGACTGTACCGGGTAGAGCGCGCGCGCTTGAAAAATAGTACCAGTTCTATCTTTCAAGCGTGCGCGCTCCAGTCTGGCCACCTCTCATTACAACCAATGTGTTCTATTTTATATTTTTGTCGCTCGCTCGCTCGCTCAGTCTGGGCTCCCCCCTACTCTCTTCAGTCCCTTAGTCTTCCTCTCGGCCTCCTACCCTACCTTCATACCCAACATTCTCCTGTGCATCCTTTCCGTTTCCATTCTTCTCATATTAGTCGTGCCTTCTCTATCCTGTCCTGGACTGGCTCTTCTTGTACTATTCCTCTTACTCTCTCATTTCTCTTCCTGTCAAATTGTATCACACTGAACCTGCTTCCTAAAAAAAACTCATTTAGCTTGCCTGTATTCTGTTTTTATCCTGTTCTTTCATTACCCACGTTTCTGCAGCGTACGTCAATATTGGTCAGTAATGGGCAATGTAGATCACTCCCTTGCGCTAGTTTGACATATCCCTGCTCCAAATAAGTCTTCTCACACTTCTGAAAAATGTCTCTACTTGCCTTCCTATCTCACTTATTTCTATCCTGTTCCTCCCACTCTCTTCTACAATAATCCCCAGATACTTGAGACTTTTTACTATCTTCGATTTCTCCCCTCTCACTGTCACACCAATAGTATACCTGTCCTTCTTCCTTGTCGTGATCACCATCTCATTCATTACTTAATTATTCAATAATTACTTGATCCTTAGAAATCTATATAATAGTTTAGTATGATATAAAGTCCCTTTTTTCTCTGGCGATTGTGGTTTAGCTATGCGTTCTTCCAAAATAAGTCATAGTGTACGGTTTAGCAGCAAATTGGTAAGCATGGATACGATTTGTGCCATATAAAATTATTATTATTATTAGCACCGCGTCTTACTACCCATTCGGGTTATACGCACTTACGCTAATGTGTAATGGTAGGGTGATTATGAGATTAAATGGAGGACCTACAGTTTAACGTGGGATCCGAACCACGGTGGAGGCCTGGCATTCCACACATTCACAAGTTGTGATTAATACACGTCTTGTCAGAGGTGAAGGAAGGGTTTGGCAATCAGATAAATCTGTGCCGGGACCGAGGATTGAACCCCGGACCCTCAGCACAGAAGTCTGACACATTACCCCTAGACCGCCAGGTCACCAGCCATATAAAAGTTGGCACACACTTGTCCTTATTAAATCGAATAGGTTCATCTCTACATTATTTTCTTTATAGATAGGTAAAAAAACTCAAATTAGGAAATTTTTTTGAACAGATGTGGAGTGGCAGGAGCCGATGAGATACACCAAAATGTGTGCCCATTTTAGGGTTACAACTTGTATGCCCACATAATGTCGAATGGTGCTTAAATAGGTTGTATTTTTTGACATAATTATTCGTTTTAAAAGATAACCAAAGCTAAACAGGGTCTGCTTATGAAAATAGCACGATTAGGGGCTTGATTCATAAAACTTCAAGTTTTATAATTTACAAGTTACAAGTAATGTCTTACAATTTGTAAACTTAAAGGGTTTCATAAAGGAAATAGACTTGTAAATGTTTCACACAAGTGCACTAAAATATACAAATTACTATTTAATTACTAAAATATCAGTTATTAAAAAAAATCAAGGAACATATTTTGTTTGTAAGTTCCTAGAGTTGAGGAAAATTTAATAGAATTATGGAGTGAGATACATAATATTGTCTTTGCTTTTTTAGACCTAACATTACTATAGAACACTGCGTAATTTAAATTTTTCTGAACCAAGACAGTTTTTGATTTATTTTATGGAACATTAATGAACAAGATAATATCTTGTAGTAGTATATTAATTTTAAATAGATTGATTCGAGGCCGTCTCTTAGCCTCAATAATCACCTTGTATCCTAACCTCAATAACCACCTTTTATCTAACCTCAATAACCACCTTTTATCTAACCTCAATAACAACCTTGTATCCTAACCTCAATAACCACCTTGTATCCTAACCTCAATAACCACCTTGTATCCTAACCTCAATAACCACCTTGTATCCTAACCTCAATAACCACCTTTTATCTAACCTCAATAACCATCTTGTATCCTAACCTCAATAACCACCTTGTATCCTAACCTCAATAACCACTTTGTATCCTAACCTCAATAATCACATTGTATCCTAACCTCAATAACCACATTGTATCCTAACCTCAATAACCACCTCGTATCCTAACCTCAATAACCACCTCGTATCCTAACCTCAATAACCCCCTCGTATCCTAACCTTAATAACCCCCTTGTATCCTAACCTCAATAATCACATTGTAGCATAATCTCAATAACCACATTGTATCCTAACCTCAATAATCACATTGTATCCTAACCTCAATAACCACCTTGTATCTTAACCTCAATAATCATCTTGTATCCTGACCTTAATATTTCCCTGTCTACACCCTCATCATAAGTCTATAAACATTATATTCATGTTACCGTACTTAAGATGTTTACACATGTGATGTATTCATTAAAATAGTGTACTATACTAAGTATGTACAAATAACATACTAAAATTAATTACACTTTTAAAGTATGTTACCAATTTACTGAGACTTGTAGAAAATACTATTTGATTTACAAGTGCTTGTAAGCTACTATAGTGAGTAAAACGGAACTATCACCCGATCGCGGTTGATATATATATATATACTATATAGTTAAATGAAAAAAAAAATGTGTATTCTACTAGAATAATAAAATAACCATTTTTTTTTACTCCAACTAACCTTATCAACCGTTCTCACTACACTCTTAGGTAACTTGAACAAGCACGCAACGCAGGCCCAAGGAACCAGATATAGTGAAAAAGTTGCAAGACAACTAATAAACAAAGGCAGATCACCAGGGATCTTTATTTGGCCTATACTCAAAAGTCCGGCCCAAGTATTCAGGCCTAGCTACCTGGACAAATTGTAAAACAGATAATTTGGCAATAGACATTGAGGGAGATGGGGGTTTGCTAAACTTGAATGTAAACGAATAACATGATATCTATAGTGGCCTTCAGGCCTATTTATTTTCGGAGAATAAGATAAGTCTCATATGAAATTACAATACAATTTTATGAAGCTGCGTACCATGCGCAATAGTAATATGAGTTCTTAACAATTCAAAAAATGTTTATAGAAAGCGATCGAATCGCATTTATCTAATTAGAACATATTTATATCGTTATATAACGTTTTCAATCTCAATGTAAACATAGCAAATTATAGTGAACAATACGCATTATTACAAGCAAGAATTAATACAACCTATCACCTACATTTATAGACTAAGCCTTTTAAAAGAAAACTCTAAAATAATCATAAGAAGCCTGTGTTGAAAATGTAAACTTATAACATAACCATAATTATAAAACATACTTTAATAATGAAACCTGTAAAGTTTTGCTCATAACAATACTCCAAGATCTTTAGTTGATCATAAACAAAATTATTCTCAATCAACAATCCGTGAAGCGGGGGTTACTATGACATGAAACTAATTAAGTTATTTGTACTCTATCAACTACAATAACAGTATATTCCTAACATTTCAAAAATACCTACTGAATATAATCAACGATACTAAACATCCTAAGTTGCTTTTGGACTTACAACAACAATAAATTTAAATGCAAAAATTTATAATTTATACAATTTCAAAGGTAAGATTAAATAATCTAAAATTGAAAATAAATCATCCGAACTCTGACCCAAAACGTTAGATATCATACTACGATGGTTTCCAAAACAAGCCTAATAAATATTAAATTTATAAAAAAAAATCTAAAGAATAACAAAGTTTAATACCTACATTATATCGGCTGGATTTAAAACTGCCTATTTCCTATAAAAATATATATATAAAAACTCTCCAAAATTACGATGACTTACATGATAATGCAACTAGTTCCTAATTCCTTCGGCACAAAGAGTGATGTTCCTTTCTGGGTACTAGCATTTATCTCATTTTAACAGCGGGAAAATAGGTGGGGAGAAACCACAAGACCTATGAAGTCATTCTCAGCGAGTCAGAAATGGCCCTCTCACCGACGCCTGCGCACAACGTCGGGAGGTTAACCATAAGGAGGTAGGGAGAGACACGTGATTACACTTGTTGCTCATTTCCCCAAGCTTGGCGCCTTGGCAGCTCTAAAACTTGGGGGGAACTTGTTGGCGCACAGGGGTCGATACTACTAGTGCTTAGTTTGTTTTCTTGTTGAACTCGGTCAATGCGCAGTGCTCCGTGACGGCTGAGCGTGAAGTATCCTTAGTTAGGGCGCCGACTTCCCGGTAAAATGGGGTAAGTGCTAGATTTTTAAGGTGGCGGAGGTTGGGGACTATTTTTTTTGTAGACATGGTACACTTAAAATAGGAATTGTTTTGTAACAAATAACACACATCACATTTTCTTGTTGTCTTTATTTTCGCTTGTTGCTAGCTTTTCTAACCCCCCCGTTGCCAAGGAGATTTATTAAGTGTTATTAGATTGGTATTGTTGCAGACCCCTCCCTCCGTCCTTATTGTTATAGTAACTCTTTGCTCTATTCCCTTCCCGATTTCTATTAGATTCGTTCATGACCCAAATAAAAGCAAACATCATACTATTTAAGTCAAGTGACCACTGATTAAATAAGTATTGCGTAATTTTTTAAATATAATTTTTAGTTGGGAAACCATCTTACTCTCTTGGTAGCAAACTTTTGTATCAAAATAATCATTTTACTAAACCTTTTAATTTTTTAGTTGCTAAGTAAAAATATCCTGCCATATTTATTAAAGGCTTAATCATTTTAATATAAAACACATAAAAGTAGATATTAATATAACAATTAAAATTTATGGGAAGGTATCCATCAATGTTTATTTCAGAACAAGAAAGTACAAATAGTTTTCCACAGCTAAATAATGTTAATAATCATGAAAACTAGCTTGAGTACCCTTAAAACCTAACCTAACCTAACCTTACACAACCTTAACGATCAAATCAGGCGAAGAAAACGGATTGAAAAAATACGCAGACACAAATGAATTGGTAAGGTTAGACATGGAACTGTTAGGGTTACACAGTGAACAAATAGCATGTACGCATGCGCAGATAATTTATTGGAGAGTAATAGAAGATGGTTATGTTGAGGAGTCACGACTGAGCCTCACGGTATCACTTGTTTATCTGGAAAAAGTAACGCATTCTTGTAGTTTAGTTGATCCTGTATGGTGATAGCATAAAACACGAGAACGAAGAATGTTCATACGAAAAATAGAAAGATAAAGAAATACTCTCTTTCCCCCGTAATATCATATCCTTCGTTACCTGTGCAGTCATGTCTTATCTCACTATCAATAAAGTTTAAAAACATGTGTTGTTAGTTTGTTATAAAACTGCAAAAATAGTTCCTTGACGCGCAATCTCTACAATCCAAACAAACAAAATTCGGCAAATTAAATAGCTTTCTCCATTAGAAACATAGAGTTTAATTGTATTCAGATAGTGATCTCAACAGTCTTAATATCTTTCAAGGTGTCCTAAGATTTGACGAGAACTTTTTCTCTTCATTTAAAAGTTTCTCATAAACTCATACAAATATTCAACAACTGTTGATATCACCATGTAAAGAAAATTAAACTCTATATTTTTAATGGAGCAAGATTTGATTTATTTTTTTTATT
The DNA here is from genome assembly GCA_033556935.1 of Timema podura. Taxonomy (NCBI): domain Eukaryota; kingdom Metazoa; phylum Arthropoda; class Insecta; order Phasmatodea; family Timematidae; genus Timema; species Timema podura. Next base: position 43,678,475 of record JAVRXN010000013.1, on the reverse strand, counting down.
TTGACTAAAAGCTTCATGATAAACGTTAGTTTGAATAGAGTAGTAAGCCCCTTGCATTTGGTATTCTAAACCCGCTTTCGCGTCTATTACGACCATGTACAATGCGAATATAAACCACGCAGCCACTGGTACAAGCAACACAAACCCTTGGCTGTTTATTTGTTCAATATTCTTCAAACTATAATGAAAACAGTAGACACCCCATTAACCAGGTCAGTGAGAGGGGGTGCCCGCATTCATATATTGCCCGCTGCGCGCGTTTACGTTCGGGCTACGCTCGGGTGACAAATACATGAGGGGTTATAGGAGCCATTCAGATAGGTATCTCTTCTCCATACACTGGCTGCCAGACCCTATACGGCAAGTTGGCACTCAGAGGTTACGGTCACGGTGGGTTATAAGAGCCATGTGATGGGATGTTTGTTTCCTACCGTGGTGCCAAGAGTTGCCACGTCAGTTTGCCATTCAGCCTTGGATAGTGTCCAAGCAAAAAGTATACTTATTTGCATGATGCTAGTCAGACCCTTGTGGGATGGATACGGCGTCACAATCCATTGAAGGGAATCTTCATTGATATTTGAGAAGTACGGATAATCCAATGTCACTATTTATTTACTTCTAAGATCACAAAACACTATTTGAATCAAGATTATGTAATACAGGAGTGGTGCCAAAATGAAATATCTTCCGAGCACAATACTAAGTTCGAGACGGCCCTGAACATTTCTCTTGTGTTTCAGCTAATGCTGCTGGTTATTTGATCTGATGGCGGGGCTTGTTTGTTTCAGGGTATAACGCTGAAGATGAACGAGGAGGGGAAGTGCATCGTGGCGCGGATCATGCACGGGGGGATGATCCACCGACAAGCCACCCTGCACGTGGGGGATGAGATCAGGGAGATCAACGGAGTCCCTGTGGCCAACCAATCAGTCAATGCCTTACAGAAGATACTGGTCAGTACCAAGCACCTGCTACAATAGCATGTTTGGTGTGTGTGTGTGTAATTGTGTATAGGAATGGAAGAATCTAGAACCGTGATCAGGGTATTGACTGGCAAACCCAATAGGAAGTGACCATTGGGAAGACCTAGACACAGATAGAGGCTAACATTAAATGGACCCGAAGGAGAAAGTGTGTAATGAAGTGGACTGGATAGATCTAGCTCAAGATAGGGATAGCTGTCATATTTTAAGTGCGCCAATGAATTTTCGAGTACCTAATCCTATATATTAAGTAAGTAAAGTTGGAACGAGGAAGGCAGAATGTAGAGGAAATGTTCTTGAATTTACGGGGGAGAGAGAGTGGAAAACCATTTAGGATAAAACCACTCAATACTCTCTGTCGGGGTTTGAGCCCCAACCCCTTGTCAACGACAAATCTGACAAGACGGGTTGATGCCTTTATTTGCATTTGTTAAAACGCTAAAGAATGGATTCACACCCCATTTTATAGTGTCGTTATCATTCAGAGCATTGAAGCAGCACAGTCCTGTGTGGAATCCTACTTTAGGCGATAAAACAGGCAGGTGTGTCTACTTAAACAGGTTCCAGTCATGACTTCAAATATGGTGGTTCATTGGTTAGTTTAGTAAATCTTGTTGGCTAGGGAGCACTTTGCAGAGTTCTGCTTGAATTTTTTTATGTTGTCAACTTGGACGGATTAAGAGGAATGTACTAGGTCAGTAATATGATCAGTCTGAGCCACTATGACTATTTCTATTCTATTTCAAAGAAACACTTGCACATATATACTGTATATTTAGATAAATATGCATTTTTCATATATATCTTTAAGTGCATGTGTATGTCCAGTGTGCTTGCATAGGACATCACTCTGCGCGTTTTCAAATATGCAAATTTTCGTGTCCGCACATATTAAATTCTTATTACATTTTTAAATTTATAAAATGAGAGTTCTTGGTTAATTTCATTTTAATATGAAAGTTCAGATAAATGTAGATGATAGTAATGATTTAATATTAAGTGTATTAATCTTTTTTGATATTATAAATAATAAATTTTATAATTAATAATTAAATCATCATATATATGTATAAAAATACATATTAGAATTAATTAAGTATATGTATCTATAATATAATACTAATGTGTACATAAATTAAAATAATTAAATTTTTATTATAGACTACTTTAACTGAAATATTTAAAAAATTACAATCTAAAGTAAAAGTATATACATGTACAGTACATGACTAGCGAAGACTGGTAGATCGAATTACACTCAAATACAGATACAGCCACATCAGATATCATATTCGTTATTTTTTTTAAATGACACTGGGATACGGGAATTGACCACGGGAACCTTGTCTTAGCGTGTCAATGCTGTACCACTGAGCTATCCATGATTCATCCCGAGTTCAGGGTTATTCTTAATTCACAGTTTAAGGCAGAATCTGGGATTGGCGTGTGGAAATTAAAAGAGCAATCTAAATATTGAATGGGAACGAACATTTTACTAGTACAGTTTGGTCAAGAGAAGATAGCCATGGTAACGACCCACGAGCCCCCCTCTGCTGGAATTTTGCCTTTATTTTGTGTAAAAATGTGAAACCTAAATTAATGTGACCTACTTTTCTAAAGTGTATGTAAACAAACATTATTTAATAAGAATGGTTAGTTGAGGGTTGTTTGTAGTGTCCTCGTTACGTGTTCATAACTTAACTCCACTACCACTTTTCGATAGGCTCTGTGTATATTACACACATATACACACATATATATATTAATATTATTACTAGCATCTGCCCTCTGTTAATTCTCTTCCCCAGTCCATGTGGTCCTATGATCTTCTGCTCGTCTTTTCTCCAACCACTCTGTTCCAATCGACTTTGATGATGATGATGTTGACTTTCCCTCTTTCCTCATGTTGAATAAGTACTTCCATTTCATCACACATTTCTTATACCCTAAATTTAATTCCCCCGATACGTTATTTCAAAATATGGTTCATGAGAAAATAAAGACGAAAGATTCCAACAGGGCTCTTTTTCTTGACAAACTTATATTTTGAGTTTTATTAATAGAAACAAATGTGTGAAAATGTAATATATTTGCTCATTTTCAACGACTTTATAAGCAAATTTGCGGAGTTATGAGACTAGGTTTGAGGGAAAAGGGCGCTAGATTTAGCCTTCCTCTTAACAAATTGCAGTAATTTTTTGATAGGGTCACAACAGAAAATTGTAAGATCTTTGAGAACTAGCAGCGAGCTTTCCTCTCTTTACCTTTAGATAAAAATTTCCGTGGTTTTCTTTCGTCTCTTTCTTATTGATATGACAAAGGTGAAGCGTGAAAGGGAGTATAAGCTTAGATAGAATAGAGAAGTAATAAAAAAAAAGACACAGACCATTGTATTTTAAGACGTGTGGTTTGACACCGATTGATACTTTTTTCGCTGACCGAGGCGGCCCCCTTAGCCAAGTCCACAGACAAGCAAGAAACAGACTCTCAACCTTACGGGGTTTTTGCTGCGCTCCTTTTGCCAGCTTGAGTCTTTCAACGCTGGACTTCGCTAGTGTCACTGCTGGGTGATGATAGGACTAACCGCAGCGATCCTAGTGTTGAAGGACTCAAGCTGCCAAAAGGAGCGCAACAATTTTAACTGGAGGTTGAGTGTCTGTGTATATTATTGTCTGTGGCAAGTCCTGTTTGCCCCTGTAACAAAGACCACACACACACCACACCACTGTTATGAAGGTCAGTAGTCGAGATAATAATAAATGACATCTTTCTATTTGTTTCAGCGTGAGGCCCGCGGCTCGGTGACTTTCAAGATCGTCCCGTCCTACCGTAGCGCCCCGCCCCCGTGCGAGGTACAAGTAAGCCCCGCCTCTCTCTACCCTTGTCTCGGCATGCTGAGGCGTGCGCCGACCCTCGACTGACTGCTGCCGCCACCTCTTTCTTTCTCTCTCTCTCATACTGCCTTAAAGTTCGGTCGCGATGTTGGTAGCAGCTTCAAGCTCGGGACAAAGCTTTCTCCCCTTCTGTAATATTCACTCACTAAGCCGTTTAATTTCATATCAATTTTGATTATAGGTCATTTGGACTATATTACTTTCATTGCCTCTCCATATTCTCAAAGATTGCATTACTGACAGTTGGCCAGTGGTCTCCAAACTTTTTTATCAGTAATATATATGTGAAAAATCTGTATTTACAATATAATATAATAAACATATAATTTATATGTATTATTCTATATATAGTTAAAATATAAAAAATATAAATAAATACATAATATATAATATTATATAAATTTACTTTATATTCTGTTTTATAATTTAAAATATGTATAATATATGCCTATATATATATTATATATAAGCCTATATATATGATAAATAACCCTATATATATATATATGATATATATTATAAATATACCCTTCATATACCCTGTTAAGTAGCTAGTTTCCCCTTGCATTATTCCACTATGGTGTAGCTTATAAGATAGACCATAGTGTAAGCTGTCAAGGCAAGACTGCAACCATTCAGGTTAAATGCACTCTACTTTATGTATAGATAATGTACATAATAATATAATGATAATAATATATAGTATGTACATGCACATACTACACTTATATAATGTACACTCGTTAATACTGAAAGGAAAGACTCTTAATGTATGATTACAACACGACGGCAACCTACGCCGTAGATTATGGTTTATCTGGCCGCAAAAGATTGAGCAAAAAACACGTGTGTTCATAAAAATAGACTAACAACTAATTATTTAATGGAAATTTTTTGTTGATTTTTTTTTCAAATGGTCCACTTTTTTTTTTAACCCATGTGGCCCACAATATCAAGAAAGTTTCTGACTCTGGGTTACACTATGGCCCTATCTTATAAACTTCACCATAGCGTTACAATGTAATGTAAGGTTGATAACTTTCAGGGTAAATGAAGGATAAATTTATATGTATAAATTATATTTTGGTACATTATAAGTATATATTTATATACATATAACTGAATAATACAGTTAAAATAAGATAATCCAAAGTAACTGAGCCTTTTGTAAGTAAAATAAACCCTAATATCGGCATATAAAATATTAATAGAGCTTGATTAATGTTATTAATGAATCGTTATGCCCATCCCACTTCTGAGACCACTGTCTTAGAGTACATTAGCCGACAACTGTTTTATTCAATCAAGACTTGAATCATGTTTTTGTATCATCACTTTATGCCTCTTTTTACTATCACTTTATTACTGACAAGCCATTACAAGTACTTCAGGCACAGGCTCATGGTAATTACTATCAAGAGATAATTACAAAACACATCATACATGGGGATATCAGCCACTTGTCGACTTGTTGGAGAGGCGCAGGACTTTGTTAGTGGACTCATCTGTATCTTTTATAAAACCTGGAAACAATCAGGTTTCCCCAAGGAGTATAGACTGTGTCAGAACATTAGAAACTGGAAGATTTAAGGTAGGATGGAAGAAAGAGCTGTACTACCACTTTGATTTTAATTTTAATGTTAACATAATTGAAGGGTAAAAGTGAGAAAAGGGGAAAGTCACTTTCACACATTTTCAAGGAGAAAACTTTAATATCTCAAAACCCCATATAAAGCCCAGCAAATACGCTTTTTTCAATTAACAGAGACCTCTTTCAACCTTAATCTTAAATACATTTTCAAAGGTTCATGATTGTCCAACAGATGGCAGCACTAACTCTGAATTAAAATTGGACTTTCCTTCTTTTTCTCCTGTAACTTTCAATTATAATTTATGTTTTGCGATAAAATCACTTTGATTTCTAAAACTTAAAATATTTATAGTTCTAAAATAAATACTGTCGGAAAACTTCCACGTTATTTTCATGGCTTGGCGTGTTTTTATTTGTTTTGAGTTTTTCAGTTAAAGCTCCAAAACTTTAATACATGTGTGAAATTGTTTTATGTCAAATACAAATATCGTGAAAGATACCGAACAATGTTTTATCTATAACTATAAACTGATAGTTTCAGTAAGCACAGAATTTTTCCACAAAAAAATAAAATACTATAAATAATTCAAATAATGTCGGCCCAGTCTTAAGGTATGTTTATTTTTTGACGTTTTTAAAACCAAAGCTTGTTTGGCCAAAATAAAACAAATTATTGATTTAGTATAAACATTTAGTTTAAATTAGTATGCATAGTAACTTAAACAGTTCTTGATCAAATTACGCGATGCATGATGTATATTCAAGAAGACTTTCTCTCTTCGTTTAAAATGTTTCTCCTCAAATGGCGTTGAGCTTATAACAAATATTACTAAAGAACTTTTGAGATAAATATGTGGAGAAAATGAAAATAAATTCTTCTACTGAAACATTTAATTCATTTTGACCTAAAAGATTATATTTTTTTTACATAAAAACTACAAAAATACATACTTTAACCCGTGTTTCCTTCCACCTTACCTTAAAATCTAAACCATGACGTAATTTATTTCCTACCTGACTGTCACCGCCCCCTTAAAGTTTGCGAACCAACCTCTCAATGAGTATACCGTCCACACCCATACGAAGCAATGAATAAAACTGGTGTCAGCTTGGGTCGAGGGTCGGCTCCACGTGTCTGAGAGATGTTCTGCCACATGTGTCTTGTATTGCATGCCACGTGTGTGATGTAGTATTGTTGTTCGCTGTACAGGCGCTATGGGTGTTGTGTGAAACTGGGGGCAAAAACCAGGCATAAGTATTCATTGCCTAATATGCTCGTGTCGAGAATAGTGTGACTAAATCTATTTCTAATACATATATAATTTTAAAGGTTGCTATGTTTGGTAGGCTGGAGCCTAAACGACATGTGAGCGTGTCTGTTAGAATCAGGGCTACCACGTGTGAAGCATAACGTAATATATTTAACGGTAACTTGTTTAGAATTTATGGATCACAGTTTGAAAGACGTATTGAGCACTTGTTCACATTTTCTCAAACCAGGGTAACAATACCTACTGTGTTTTTTTTTTAAGTATTTACGATCTTGACATAAAAACTAGCAGTTGATAACAGGACATTAATACAAGATTTCCCAGACCCTGAGGTATAGTTTTTTAAGGCAGTGAAAACGACCTTGGCCAATTTTTAGCCAGGGGAATTGACCAAATAGGGTGCACCCTACTTTGGGGCCTAGAGGGTAACAGGAGACCTAGCGGCTGCCATCGGAGCAACACTTGTGGTCAAGTTATCGACCAGAATGTGTAGGTGACATAATCACTCCTACTCGGCTTTATCATAGATAATATAAAATAATAGTAATTCACTATATGTTAACCATAAATAAATTTCAATAAAACTACTTAAATTAATAACTTTAAATTCTTTTTTTTTTACAACCTCATAAATTAACACGCAATAATATAACCGTATAGTAACGTTGGTAGGATTATAGCTATTATACGTCCGAACAAAGTAAAACAGTGCCGATTTGTAGCTAACGCACGAGAATTAAGAACGATCAGGCCGTATACTAAACCGGTCAGGATTCAAACCAAGCACTTCAGGGACAGATACTTCACGTGCCATCAGGCAGGCAACTGCAAAACGCATCATTTTTTTTTTAATCTGAAAAGAAACCCAAGGAAAATACAAGGAATTTCTACAAAAACTAAAAAGTACTGGAATATTTGTAAGTTTGGGAACATTTATCTATTAGTCCTTTACATAAAAAAAAAAGCTAACTGAACTACTGAGCTCACTTATATTTATTTCCCCTACTTCATTTCTCTCTGAAACATTGGGTTGCGTAACGACTGCATAAGGGTTCGTCCAGACTGACAAGCGAGCGAGCGCGCGAGCGACTGGATGGCCAGACTGGCGAGCGCGTAATTAGCAGATAGCTCTCGATAGTTGTTGACGAGGAGGCTCCGAATCTTGACTCAGTGAAATGAGGGTGGTTTTTAACAAGTGATTTATTGTTGTGGTTTTCTCATTCTCTCTCCACGCTAATGGTAATTCTTATTTATAAAGGCCTACTTTGATAATATTGAAGTATTTTAACATATCAGTTATATATATATATGTATATATACATATATACATGTATATACATATATGTATATACACATATATACACATATATATACACATATAGGTATGGTTTATGATCTTACCAATTAAATTAGGCCGTTAGTAGCAAGTGTGCTAAACCTATCGATATTAATAAAAAATGTCAAAATGAGAAGTTTTTCTAGCACTCAATGAACCAACATACAACAATATTGCCTAGCGCCTGTAAACTAGACTGTACCTGGTCGAGCGTGCGCGCTTGAAAAATAGAACCAGTTCTATCTTTCAAGCGTGTGCGCTCCAGTCTGGCCACCTCTCATTACAACCCATGTGTTATATTTTATATTTTAGTCGCTAGCGCGCTCGCTTGCTCAGTCTGGCCGCCCCCTTAATGTTTACCCATAACGGTCAAAGAATCTTGTTATAAACACCAATTATATGATCCCACACTAGTCACTTAAATTAAAAAGTATTATTATTGTTATTATTATTATTATTATGCTAGTAGCTTTAGCGATTAGGAAGGTCATATTTAGAAGAGTGTACCCACGTTTGCGTGGAGAGAGAGAAAAAAAAGATAGTAGAAAACGATGCTCAGTACACCCGACCGAGATTCGAACCTCGATAACTTTTTCTTTTCATTTAAAAAATGTATTATCTAATGCCTCTATGCTCATGATGGATATTCAACAACTGTTGATAAATAAATAGGATATTGCTTTTGTATAAACAAATTATAATTTTCTTCACATCTCCCCGTCATCGGCAGCTTAGTCTATTGCAATAGTGACTCCTTAGACCCGGGTGGGCAATCCTTTCGCCAATCGCCACAAGTGGTAAATTGACCATAAAAATGTGACGAATTTAAGTTTGCCATCTATTACAGTAAAATAAACTTTTTTTCCTGACGCGCGGCATGTGTTGGTTTTAACTTGATATTCCCTGCATGTCACAGGAAGAATTCCATTTGTGCATCGAGTTCAGATATTCACCAAATGTTTCTGAAACTTGTTCAGACATAAATATTGTCAGATTCGCATTCATCTGTCGTACATTTTCGCTTTGAACAATGTTAATCATTTGCGTCTGAGGTAGTTGCAACTGAGTAGTTCAAAGTGTACATATTTCGAATAAACTTATCAATCAATAAGTTATGTGTTGTTTTAAATGTAGTCTTGAATAACATAATTTCTCAATTTTTACATGGTGTGGTGAATTAAATTCTCATTCGCCACAACTGTGGCTTCATTGAAAAATTTGTTGCCAGCTCTGCCTTAGACCATGTGGCCACCGAAGCGTGTCAAAAAAACATTAACAACACGCTTGCTACTAGAGCTTAGAATTTCACTTTCAAAACTAACCTGTAAAATACTCATATATATGTATATATATATAACTATATGTCAAAATGGTAGGCCTCGGTGGTCTGGGGGTAAATCACTCGCCTCAGGATCTGATCTTCATGGGTTCAAATCCAGCCGGCGTCGACTGATATTTCTTAACCAATACAAATCCGTAGCAGAATCTTTTTTTCGGATGAGAAGTAAAGCCGTTGGTCCATGTTAATTGTGACATTTAAAAGAACCCTGGAAGATATGGGAAAATACCTTTCCCAGCAAAATTGGTAGGCCCTTTCACCTCTCGCTCATAGAAACTCTCGTGTGTTGATATAATCAGTCGGTTCAGAAAGTACACGTTAAATACCTCAACTAAATAAAATGTTGCCACAATGGTTTAATTTCTTGTAATGTCAAGTGTATTTTTTTTTAAACACAGAAATGATTCTTCTATCATTTCTTTAGTAAAATGTTGTTTTTCCATGATCCACGTCCTTCTACTCGTCCGGGATGTACACATTTACACTGATAGAGTAGGGATGAGAAAAGTACGATTTAGAGGAAATGTGTCCACATTGACGTAAAGGAGTTTTTAAAATTCATTTCAGTACGTCCGGCCGAGATTTGAACCCCGGATTTCCGTCACCGAAAAAACCAGACTAGACGAGTCTGTTGCCTTTATATACGTGCCCAGGAGTGAGAGTCTAAGCATAAATTATCATACTGCAAAAATAATCGTGTTTACTCTTAAAGTTAAATTTTAGGTGTGACACCTAATTTTTTCTCGGTAGCGTGTCTGTCTATTGAGCCTAAGGTCCCGGGTTCAATTCCCGGCATGACCGAAAATGTATCATTGATGAAAATATTGGTTAACCCTTTCACATTGATAAATTGACGGCCGGGTACCGAATGTTGTGCCTGTCCTAATCTTAAAATAAATTGTACGGAACCCCGTACGGACTTTCTCGCTCTATTGTTTAAAAATGGAGATATTTACTCATAACTTGTAATATATGTGAAACTAAATAGTATACACTAGCAAACCCAAGCATAAATTGCACTATACTTATGTAAAACTTTTTTGAGTCCCGTTTTAAATTTTATAATTTTATTTTTAAAGAATTAATGTCCTCATTTGTATGTTTGGACCAATAAAAAATATTAATATTGGGTCCACAAGAGTCAACACTTCGTATTAAAATTTCTACTTCCGATCGACATTTTATTAGGTGTTGCACATATTCAGGTCAGCGCATTAATATTAAATTCCTCATTTATAAATGTTGACCAATAAAAAATGTAAATATTGACTATTGAATCTAAAATGAGTGAGATAGATCACTGCTGTACAAACATTCCCCTAAGATGATGAAAGAAAAATAACATACACTTTTTGAGAGACTTACTTATTTCTTACTCTATGGCATTGGAGAATTATTGCGTTAAAACTTAAGTAGTATCTCTTTACAACTAAAGCTCACAAAATTGTATTAATATATTTGCCAATATCTCAGAAAATGTTGGTTTTATAAAAATGTATTTCATATAAAAGTTTTTTGTTTTTAATAGTACTTCAATTTTGCAATGATAAGTTATTTAGTATCTCAAATAGTTGCGGATATACGGAAATTTCCGCTTCTGTAAAGTACCCTAAAAGTAATTTTCACGAGAAAATGAAAATAGCCAGCTTATTGATAATATTAATCAACGCCTAGATACGAATTTTAATCAAAATCTTTAGAGCAGATTTTGAGGAAATAGATTTTTTCTCTTTTCACCCTTTATTAAACTACTCTTAATTTTAAGTTTTAACAAATACACAGACGACATTGCAAATACCATTTTTAAGGGTTCGGGGGGCCATGAGACGTCGATATCCATCAACATTTCAAGTTAGATTTTTTTTACGGTCGCAATACTCAACATTTAGTGTTCGAAAAGTTAAAAAATATATATATTTGCGTATATCTTGAAAGTTATTGATTTTATAAAAATATGTTTCGAATAAAATATTTGTATTATAAATAGATTACATATTTGTAATGATAAGTAATTTCATATCTCAAATAGTTTCGGAGATATGATAAAAAAATAAGAATTTACGCATCAGACCGGAGCCTTAAAGTCATTTTGCAGAAATATTGAGAGTAGCCATTATGTTTGGGATATTTATAAATGTTTAGTAATGACATTTAATCAAAATAGTTAAAGCAGTTTTTGAGAAAATTGACTTTTCTCTTTTTTGCCCTTCAGCCAATTCCAAAAACTCTCTCGGGCAACCCAATGAAAACCCTAATACCCAGTTTTAGCCCGATCGGTAAAATAGTTTAGGCTCTAGTCGGAGGACAGACAGACAGACAGACAGACAGAAATTCAAAAATCACTTTTTCGGATTCAGGGAGTCATAAACGTCAAGATTCATAAAAATCTCGAGTTCGATTTTTTTTTGACGATCACAATATTGCTCTATCTGTAAGATAGCGAGAAAGTAAAAATAGATGATAAGAAATATGAAGCTACGACGGGCCTAACAAGCCGGTAGGGGCAAAATATATGGCTTGAATAAAAAACTGACCCAGACCACAGGCTGGAAACAGTCATGGATGTAAAAATTTTAAAGTTTGGGTAATAATTGACCTTTTCAATATAACCCATATAAACTAGAGTATATTTCTTTTCATAACACCGTGTTATTGGTTCATGTCACAGCAAGGATTATCTTTCCACTTTTATAAAAACTGGAACATAAACCAGGGGAGGACTGGTCGGTTCCAAGCCTTCAGTCATAAATAGCACTGAACCTTTTTTTGTTTGTGTGTGTAAGCTGAAGTGGTGAGTGAGATATTTATGTTTTTATTATCAGTAGATTTCGCCCCGAAGCCATTTAAGCTCCATTATAGATGATTACGTCACTATTCAATCCAATTAAAACATCAGCTTCTACTTTCTATTGACATGAGTAAAAATGATTCTAAATGGATAGACAGTAAATGGAGAATATATAATTATATATTATCCCTCATCACATGCTACTTGTGTAGATTACATAGCTAGTGACAGTCAGTATTCACTAAACAAATACCTTTACTTATGGCTGTAGAAATTGTTTATAAACGACACCAAGATACGACAAAGGGGATTGTTTTATATTTTAATACCTTTGCATGTCCTCACAAATTATGTATTGGTCACGCTCAGACTTATTCACTAGAACCTCTGATACAATTTGTATACACAAAAATAATTTGTAATTGAATGGATGGATTTATTTTAGTTTAAATATGCGTTGTAGCGGGGATATCTTTCATTACGGCGGCGCAGTTCACCACTGTCACTGCCCCCACGCTAATTTAACATATTTACTAATTTTATTTTACTTATTTATTTGCGATATTAAACGTGCACATGCTGAATCTACTGATTATATTAGTACACGAGAATTTCTATGAGCGAGAACGAAACGCCTACCAAATTTTCCCGTAAAAGGTATTTTCACATACCTTCCAGGCTTCTATTACATGCCACAATTGACATGGGACCGACGGTTTACTTTCCCTCCGAAGGAAGTTGTGCTACGGATTTTTTATCGCTCAAGTAAAATCTGTTGAGCCAGGCTGGGTACGAACCCACAAACATCGGGTCCTGGGGTGAGCACTTTACCCCAAGACCACGGAGGTTGACCCATTATCTTATTCAATGCTATAATATATTTAAAACATACATATATGAGGAAGTAGACAAAAAAAGTCCTAGGTAGGCTTGACTACGACCCGGTACAATTGATTCTAATATAGGTATGATGCCCTAGTTATTGTTTTTGATTCAAATAGTCTTTCATTTTCTTTTAGGTGAATACTGGTGATCTCTTTCTCAAATTTCTCAGGTCAGTTAAGCTACGATAATATGTAATATTAACACTTAAACATCATAATCATCACAAGAATGTGAGTTGACCTCACTGTAGTGTTGGTTCACACTACTTTTGTTTATTACTAGAATGACCCGCTCGTGGCGTAGTTGGCTAACGCGCCAGTCGTGTTGAGCCAGACCACCGAGGACGGGGAGATTGGTGGTTTTCCTAAACGATTTTCCACTCTCCTCACGTAAATGGGTTCACTTCTCTAAATTTAACCTTCCATTCCTAATCCATTAGTGTAATTAGTACTTAAGCGTATAACCCGAATGGGTAGTAAGACGCGGTGCTAATAAAAAATTAGAATTTCATTGTCCAATTGACTATCGCAACTGAACTGACTATAGAGCTTGATAAAGAGGCTTTAAAATGAATCAACAAATATTCGGCTGGAAAGAGAATGATAAACTATTAAAAGCAAAACCCATACATAATGCATCAAACTGGGGTAGGAACACAGGTAATCCGGGTCAGGTTGATCTAACTGGTTAAAAAATATTATATAGTACGCTTAATAGCAAGGAATATAATGTCTAAGGGATAGAAATTGGAAAGGTAGTTCAGGGTAAATGCATCCGCATAAGCGTAGAGAGAGAATGGGAAAACCAGAGTGAAGAATCAACTTTAGAAAATTAACTCTTGTGCATTTGGCTCGAATAAAACCTTGATATCCCACTCTGTTGTGAGCATGAAGTCAGAGACATTGTGATCACCGGTCTGGATGATGGTTTTGAACAACAAACAAAAATAAGAATAATTTTCAAAGTTTCCATTAATTTATCACATAGTCTACCTTGGTGGTCTTGGGGTAAAGTGCTCACCTCTGGATCCAATGATCCTGGGTTCAAACCCAGTTGGGGTCAATGGATTTATCTTGAGCAACAAAAATCCATAGCACAACTTCTTTCGGAGTGGAAGTAAAGCGTCGGTCCCATGTCGATTGAGGATGTAAAATAACTCTATAGGGTATGCGAAAATACCTTTCCGGCAAAATTGGTAGGCCTTTTCGAACTCGCTCATAGAAATTCTAGTGTGTGATATGATCATTCAGTTCAAAAAGTGTTTGGTAAACACCTTAAATAAAAATTAAATAAAAACTTACTACATATTTTAAATGAGATAAAAACATTAAGAGGCGCATAAACCAGATTCTTTGTAATGCCTCTAGAATTTAATAATAATGAATATCTCTAAACTTGAAATTAATATGTAAATTGTAATATTCTGTAATTGTATTGTATAAATTAATTAATAATAATAAACTCTCACTCTCTCTCTCAAGTGCCCTATCACTTTCATTACTAGTGGAATTATTATCTCGAAAATATTTTCTAATCATATTTTGACGAATTACATTTTTTTGAACATATTCAATAAATTTAATGTTATAAAAACTAACGATAGTTACATACACGACATTGATCCAAAGGCAATTTTATGTTCTGTATTCAGCGCCTACTCTAAATAGCTAACGGTTGTCGCAAGTATTTACTTGTCTTGGATAAATAGATTACTTTTGAACAAATAGATTCAAGTCTAGTAACTTTTCCCATCAGTTGGCTAGCCTGTTGGTCAAAGTTTTTCGCTGTAGGGGGAAACACCAGGGAAGGAAACTCAATGAACTTTTAGCCACTTCTACTCGGCACCTTGTCTTGACATTTCTAAGCTGAGCCCACACGTTTCCAGTGAAACAGACGAACCTTTTTTGCTCTTTATCTTCTAGCTTTTTGAAAAAAAAAAAAATTCAATTTAGCAATGAGTTATTCGCATCGTAGGGCACACGCCTTAAGCTCTCTCTCTCTCTCTACATTTCGTCTAGACTTTACCTTATGCTACGCACAAAAACGCGCACAGCTAGCGCAATCACTTCTTACGGCCAGGCTGTATCCAACAGTAAGGGCGCAATAAAAATAACGGAAGCAGGCACAGTTAATAATGTTTACTTTGTACTCGTATAGTCCTAGTCGTAGATCATGTACAGTAGCCCCGTGGCTTCTTTGGTGCTGACTGACAGTTCACAGCTGACTTCTGACAGTCAACATTTAGGTATATACCTAAATTTTGACTGTCAGAAGTGACAGCTGCTAAACACATGTTTTTTGCAGATCATATGGTTCGGCGTAAAGATACACCATTTGGTCTGGTAGCTTTTCAAAGCCGTCAGCTGTCAGTCAGCACCAAAGAAGCCATGGGGCTACTGTAGTGGATGTGGCCTGTTTTGTAGGGTTTCTTAGTTAAATCGGGAAAACATATAGTTAAATAATAAATAATTATTAATTACTTGCTTTGGTGGCTACATGGCTTAAGGCGTCACACTCGTGCTAGACTATACTGCCAATGACAGGGAGATCGGGGTTCAAATCCCAGTCGGGTGTACTGAGGGTTGTTTTTCCCAAAACTTTTTCAAAAAACTTTTTCAACTATTCCTCCACACAAATGCGGGTACACTTCCTATAAACTTGAAACTTCCTCATCTCTAACTTGTTAATATAATTAGTACATATGCGTATAACCTAAACGGGGTGCTAAATTATATATTATTTATTGGATCAAATAATTATTTATATTATTTAACTTATTATATTGCATACGTAGGCGATAATATGACAATGAACACACATTTATAAATTATTATATTAATTAATTAATCACACTAATTACGGAAGTACATTCTATTTATTTAGAAGCGCGGTAATCACACGAGCGGCCGACGCGAAGTGCTGAAAAGGTGTATAAAGACATAATCTCCCGACAGTTGCCGATTGAACGTTGATACCCGAGTCACAAACCAGAGTTACGAGCCTTCCCTTGCCCGATTATTATAAAATTACAAATTGTCTCAGGAAAACACGCCCATTGATCACATGATTTCGAACATGGGCCAATCTACTGTTTTCCTGAACATTTGGTGATAATTCCCACGGACCGTGGACAGATGTACACTGGATATCATCTCTAAGGGAACTGCATGATTACTATTGGGAAACAGTGTTGTCATTCTCTCGTCTTTGTGCGGTCAATCTTCCCTTAAATACAAGACAAGTTTCGCGACGATGGTTTGTCGATGTTGCCAGTAGCTCTTTATTACACCACAGCACACCATCTTCCGACATAACTGAAAGCGAGGAGATTTGGCAACAGTTGATTGGGATAGAGCGAAGATGTTTTCCATAAGAGCTTCAGTTATTATTATTATTATTATTATTATTATTAGCACCGCGTCTTACTACCCGTTCGGGTTATACGCACTTACGCTAATGTGTAATGGTAGGGTGATTGTTAGATTAAATGGAGGACCTACAGTTTAACGTGGAATCCGAACCACGGTGGAGGCCTGGCATTCCTCACATTCACAAGTTGTGATTAATACACATCTTGTCAGAGGTGAAGGAAGGGTTTGGCAATCAGATAAATCTGTGCCGGGACCGAGGATTGAACCCCGGACCCTCAGCACAGAAGTCTGACACCTTACCCCTAGACCACCAGGTCACCAAGAGAGCTTCAGTTCCCTCAGCAATGATATCAGGTTAAGTCCAAACGCGGGAAACAACCATATGTATTCCAGAAGCCTTTATAGCTGTATTGGAAGGGTTTGGCGATAACTCATTTAGTTCTTTCTGGTCACCAGATGGTGCCATCCCGTTTGTTTACTCCACATTTATAATTGCATTTAATATAATATGATTATATTATGATATTAAAAATTAAATATTATTTTACTTTTATCAGCCAGACAAGCTGGAGTATTCTCCGGAGGACAAACGAAGAAAACCAATTTTTGAGGTGCGTCTTCTCCATTCGTACCTCAGCCCAATCTCTGCGTTGATCTCGCGAAGGTAACACGCCCAACTCGCGCCGGGAATTTCGAAATTGTTTTTAATATAATTAGCCACAGTCTTCACAGAAACCACGCGCGGGCAATGAGTGCAACCCGCGTCAGGCGTGTGATTCTGATTTTAATTTGATACAGTTACCACCTGTCGCGGAGGAGACTTCGTAATGTGACACGCGTCGGCATTTCCGTCATGTGTGATATCGGATAGCGTGATCCATATATATATATATAACTCCCTCAAATATATATATATTTATATATATATATAACTCCCTCAAATATATATATATTTATATATATATATAACTCCCTCAAATATATATATATATAACTCCCTCAAATATATATATTTATATATATATATATATATATAACTCCCTCAAATATATACATATATATATATATATAACTCCCTCAAATATATATATGTATATATTAGTAATGGGACAAGAAATAACAGATAAGACTTAGAATATTACAGAATTCTCTACATCGTTTATATCCGTTATAATATGCGGTTAGCTCAGCCGGGAAGTAAGACTCTGTGCATACAAAGAGCCGCAATAGTGTTCAGAGAAATGTGAAAAACAACCAGATCCAAGCGTGTAGAATGGAGGGATGGTGGTAAAAATAGAGATCAAGGGTAGAGCCTATTGTTGTTAGTATTCCGCATCTTAGGGCCCGTTCTGGCTTTAAAGGAAAGTGATTAAACGAGATATTTTAAATTAGTCGATGGATTTCGATCAAACTTTTTACCCACATAGAGGCAACTAGTATGCAAACTAATATTTAGAAGCACGTAAAAAAGCAGCTTCAAAATAAATTTATAGTACATTAATTTTTAAAATAGCAATTTGATAGAATTCTAATTTTAATAAAATGCATTTTCTAACATCATAAGTTAAAGATATCCAAACTTAAATTGTAGTTATACTTCTCATTCTTTTGAGTTATAAATAGCAGCATATTTGGTTGGTAGCAACTGAACCGAATACGTTTTTAGTTTTTATGCCTTCTCTTATGTGCTCAAAATTCTGATCAGGAAAGTACTTATACCCATCATAAAACAAATAGCGTTTCATTGTGTAAGAACACAGGACTCATATAAATATCTCGGAAAGCTCTAATTCTCGGATAAAAGCATTTGCGCATATTATAGCCTTTTAAATTTACCTACCATCCTTTACTAAACTTAACTTGATATTCTCAAAACAAAAAATAATATTACTCACAAACTAATCCGCTACTATCGCTAATTTACTATGTACTGCTGCTGGTGTGTCATCGTTTTCCTGTGGCCCGCCATTTTGGCACAAGATTGGGATTTTCCTGATGTTTGTCTGTTAGAATCCCATCTTACTGGCGTATTTAGCAGTCCTGTTCGCTGTTAGCACGTTTCCTACGATTACTGTGTGTTTTTACTTTTCATAATGTTTCAATGAAACGATCGACCTCAGCGGTCTTGAGATATAAAGTGCTCGCCTCAGGACCCGACGTTCGTTGGTTCAAATACAGCAAGGGTTGACGTACTTGCTTTGAGCGATATAAATCCGTAACACAACTTCCTTCGGAGTGGAAATAATGTAGTTGGTCCTATGTCGATTGTGGCACGAAAAAAGAACCCAAGAAGGTATGTGTGAAAACACCTTTCCCTGCAGAATCGTTATGGCCTTTCGCTCTTGCTCATAGAAATTCTTATGTACTGATATAATCAGTCGGTTCAGACAGTACATGTTAAATACTCCTAATAAATAACTGTATTAAAGTGGTATTTAAGAGGTAAGAACCTGGACTTTCACTATTACATAAGATGATATGTATAAATGGATGTCACCCCTGATAATGTGTTTAGTGTATCCTTTCCAAACGATTAGAAACGGGAGAGTTTTAGACGTTACTTAACTAAGTATGGCGGTAACAAGCAAACATGCCTTATCAATAAATTAATCCACTCATGGCCGGAGCAAGGGTTCCATGCGCCCTGGACGAGACTTAAAATTGGCTTTATTGTGTAAAATATAAATAATCCGTCCCCCCTGCCTAACCCATAGTAGTAATAATAATAATAATAATATGGTGACAAAATACCGACAAAAAATAAAGAAAGAAAAACTAGCTAAATAAAAAAAAAAAAGGTGGTGACCCCTCCACCCCTTAATCAATTTGTGTAAAAATATAGTTCCTTCTTCCTTCCCCCTTTTCTCAATATACTAGGAATATTTTAAATAAAAATCAAAGTGATTCGCCAACAAAACGACCCAGAATATCACATAGCCATAAAAGTGATTATGTTGTTAATCAATATTTTTAAACAATTTCTTAGTAGTAGATGAAATATTTATAGGTTATTTCTTTATTTATAAATTACTATTAGCATGTTCAATTCAAATAAAGACCCGTTTCGATGGCCTCGTGGTCTAACGCGCTACTCTCGCAGTAGACTAGACTGCTGATGACTGGGATATCGAGGTTCGAATCTCTGGTTTTTTACTCTCCCTCCACGCAAATGTGGGTATACTTCCTATGAATATAACCTTCCTAACCCCAATTAGCGTAATTAGTACATAAGCGTAAAGCGTACACCCGATGGGGTAGTAAGACGTGGTACTAAAAAAATTTTTAAAAATTTGCACATAGCATAAATGAGCCTAAATTTGGTTGGAATCCGCCCTTAGGACCTTTGCGCGATTGGTGAGAGTAAAACAAAAGACATCATTCTGTCGGTAAATAGTCAACGAAATGTATACTTTGAAGTGGCGGGAATGAGTTTAAATAACGTAGACCGCCTCATATACCTCAGAGGGTGGCTCCAGAGGGACAGGAATGTAACTGCCGAGATCGGAGAAAGGATTCAAGCTGGATCGAGATGCTATTTTGCTCTGCGAAATGTCTTAAGCCTAGTACACACTAGGAAACATTTCCCCGGAAACATTGTTTGCCAACATGTTGCCCTTGTTTTAAAAACAGTCTGGAAATAGTTGGCCAACTGTTGGGCAACATTTTTTCATATTTGCCTTTGTGTTTCCCATTGGGGGAAACATGTTTCCCGTGATGCAATTCAAATGGGCTACAAGATGTTGGCCGACATTTCCGACAACAAGCAATGTGGGCTGGTAGATGAGATTGCTGTTCTAAATCTTGTGTCTCTTTTCATTATCAAGGGACCAACCATTTGTAAAATAACTTCAAAATCTGTAAGAGACATGCGATTGAAGTTCCTAAGACCACTGCCGTCATCGATCTTCAGTTATGTCAGAAGCTTATTTGTATAGTACGGACCATTTTGAAGCATTTTACAAACCCACCCCCGTTTTTTGCTTTTCTGTCTTCTTGAACAGCTCATAGCTACATACACAGCACAAGTCATAGCATCATCCTCCTCAACAGACATCTTTCACTCAATGAACTGTGTACGGAAAACAAATATTTCATCATTGTAGTCTGGACGCGAAACAATGTTTCTTTAATGTTTTCCAACAATCTGTTTCCCATATTGGCCAACAGTTTGGAAACATTTGGGGAACATTTGGAAAACAGTTGGGCAACAATTGGGAAACAGTTGGCCAACAATGTTTCCAAGTGCTTACTAAGCTCAAGAGAGCAAAGCAATATCCCTCAACAACAAGCTGTAAACTTATCATTTATTCTATCACCTGTCCATTGTGTTAGATACATCGGGGACCAGACGGCGACAAAAAAAAAAAATATCGAGGAGCTGATGGCATTTGAAAGTAAAGTTTGTCGACGGATACTTGGACCAATACAAAAGGGAGACGTTTGGATGGTCAAGGAAAATAAAGAGTTTTATGAAATCATAAAGTAACCCTCCATCCTACCAAAATGATAAAGTCGGAGACTGAAATGGGCTGAGATCATTGCAATAATGCAGGATAACTGCACCACCAAAGTTGTCCTCTTAGGGTGTGGTATTCACCTTTTTTTGTTTGCATACCCCCAGGATATGATTTATCTTAGAGTTTGTACCCCCAAGGCTGTTGGTACATAATGCAAGTTACACATATTCTATAATCTACATCTAGGAGAGGGAGGGAAGGAGAGAAGAACAATTGCGTTCACAGGTTGCATCCCCTACGTCCGGGTCTATTGTGGCATACCTTAAATCTGGCCTTCGTTGTTTAGTGCTTATCATGAAATTATATATATATAATAATATATATTATATATATATAATATATAATATAATATATAATATATATATATATATAATTTATCCCTAAGATGTCTTCGCTTACCCCAGGCTAAATACCACTGCTCTAAGGGGTATCAAGGGGGAAAGATACTACTCGGAAGACCCAGAATGCGATGTAAAACCAAAGCAGGCAGGGACGCAGTGCCACTGAGAGTGTTGGAAGATTGTATAGAAGTGGCATAAAAAACAGAGACACGGCGGAAAGTCATGAAGGCAGCAGGGCACATTATCGCTGCGAAAGAAAGAAGAACGATTAGCTTGGTCTAACAACATGATCCACACATGTTTCAGACATCCGTGTGATCACAGCCATTGAAAACCAATGAATGGTACAGAGGAAGGGGGGCTAAGTCTAATTTTAACTTCAATTGAGTTAGTGCTGTCATCTGTTAGACAATAATGATACCTTTCTAATGCACTTTAGATTATGGTTAAAAAGCCTCTCATATTTATATATATATATATATATATACATATATTTAAATTGAGGTTCATTATGGGTTTAGAGATAAAAAAAAGTTGTTGTGGAAAATATGTGTAGTGTGACTTTCTCCCTTTTTCCCTTCAAATGTAAAAGCTTATACACATTAAACCAAATATTTATATACCTTTTGGGAAACATGATTGGTTACCTGAACGCCATGTAGGTGCTGTAAGATATTTATTTAGGTGCGGTAGGTGATGTAGGTGATGCGAGTGATGCGAGCGAACTGGATGCTTTGGTGATATAGGTGCTCTGCGGAATGCATCTGATATAGCTTGTGTAGATGCCGCTTACCCTTAGTAAAAGTAAGGGAGATTACAAATTTTTAGTGGCAGATAACAAGTGTATTCTTTTCTCTTGAGGGACTCGGCCATGTTCACGATAGTTTAAGTGTCGAGATTCAAATTAATATTACTTTTCAGGCGTAAAACTTGTAATAGACCGGCTTACCAGTGATGGGGAGGTTGAGGTTAGTTTCTCGGTCATGTAAATTGGTGGTGGTTGTCTCCATGGAATTATTCATCACTGAGGTTTTCCCGAGTCCTCCCCGCGGTGATGTTGGTGGAAGCCTTATAAAAGCTACATTCTTCACCCCTAAATCCTAGATGAAGCATTGGGGGGAAAAAATATTGAGATTCTGATACAACCGTGCTTTTATGTGCCCCCGATTTTAAAGAATTTGTTTGGCATGTCTCTATATGGGTGTGTTGTCTAACTGTGTAATCATTTAAAGTCCAAACTGTCTGACAATTATTTGTTTGCTAAGAATATTTATATCCTATATCGATACAAGACTACTATAAAGTTTGTTTGCTATCAACGTTGATAAAATGTAAATATAATATGACTCTATCTATGAATATATTCTATTACATTTTGTGAAGGTCAAATACCAATCATTGCGTGAAAATCCCACTTTGAATAAAGTGTTAGCGAGAGCGTGATTTGAGATCATTTATCCACAGGAGATTCTACTGCTCAGTATCTCACTGCCTTAAATGTCTAAAAAAAAACAGTATCAATAAAAATTGTTGCGTCTAAAAGATTAGACCAACCTTGTCAAACAGAAAAATAGATTTGCAAGGCAGATGAATATGGAACTATTAAGTTACCTTTTATCTCTCAGATAAGGTCATAATTACCGTGAATTGACTATAGTCGCTCTTCCGTTATGTTTATAAAATATCAAGTAATTAAGTTGAGATTTGTCTATGTAAAAAAAACTAATTATAAAGTGTTGAGCATATATTTAACAAGTGTACCATTTCTAAATTGAACAGCATGTTGACAATCTGTGCCCCTTATTTTACACTCACTTTACTATGAAAACTTGCAGGCTTACCTTGATGGATTATACTATGCCCCTATCTTATTAGCTGCACCATAGTGGAAACAATTCAGGTAGGCTTGCTAACTTTCACGATAAACAAAGTCCACATAGTGAAGAGTTTACAGGTAGGATACAATCTAATTTCTTTAAAAAAATAGTATTTATGAGAAAACTTTTGTGTTTGCCTCTACGTTTTATAGAAGAGATTATTCTTTCATCCTACAAATATTATTTGCCTTTTGAATCTAATTTATGGGAGTTTTTAAAACTGTTTTACTTGGTTCGTGTTCATGCGATGAAAAAATAAAATAATCCTACTTTATTGAAAAGGTGTCGGTGGCTTAGTCTTATTTTTCTTGCTGAGGCGTAGGTTTTTAGCTTTTAGTGGAAATTTGCTTTTTTTTAATTACGTTTGAATCTTTTCCCCGTGGTTAGATAGTTGGAATGATCGACCACAAGTCTAGCGCGTCCTGGTTCGATTCCTAATCATGGTGGGGAATCGATATACTCTTTGTATACATGGATTTGCTCCTTTGTTCAGTTAAGTGCTTAATTGTTTTTGGACCCGTTTCGGTGGCCGCGTGGTCTAACGCGCTACTCTTGCAGTAGACTAGACTGCCGATGATGGGGAGATCGAGGTTTGAATCTTGGTTGGGTGTACTGAGGGTGGTTTTCCCTAAATAGTTTTCTACTTTTCCTCCAAGCAAATGTGGGTACACTTTCTGTATATATAAAACCTTCCTATTCCCTAAAGCCATTAGCGTAATTAGTTCATAGGCGTACAACCCGAACAATTAGTAATACGTGGTGCTAATATATATATTTGGGATGGGTGTTTAGAGTAAAGCGCAATCTCTAGTATTTAGTTTGTAAGTCGTCTGATGATATTATCTGTGTTTAAAATGTTCAGGCTAAGCAACCAAATGATTTTACTTTCACTTGTCCGCACCGATGATCACGAAAACAAAGGCGTGAGTCCTGTCTTGTCTTGTCTGCACCGATGATCACGAAAACAAAGGCGTGAGTCCTGTCTTGTCTTGTCTTGTCTGGTCTTGTCTGTAGGTCATGATTCGAATCCCGGCAGAACGTACTGAGGTGGGTTTCCAACTCTCGCGCCGTGCGAATTTGGGTGAATTTGATCTAAATAACTTTCTCGTCCCTACTAAACGTGTGTAAATATGTAGATATCCCGGGTGGTTAGTAAAACCTAAAGAGCCATAATCATTCTGACTACGTGACCAGACTATGTGAGACTTACTCCTTTGTCCGTGTGGCCAGTGGAGCGGGTAGGTATTGCTAGTAACCAAATTGTTAAGGCCATTTACGAAAAGTTTTGAATTTTATTTTCAAAAATCCATCAATATTGGCCAGCGTTCCTCGCTACCAACTTATGAGTTCTGGTTTCGATTCCCCACTGGTATTATGTGTATTTTTCACAGAAAGGAGAATTATTCTAACTGTAACTAGAGTCGGGCTAATTAGGCTTAAAGTTGTATAAACCGGATTGGTGGTAAGATATGGTGCTGGAAAAAAATTATTATTGTTATTATTATTATTATTATTATTATTATTATTATTATTATTGCGTCTTACTACCCGTTCGGGTTATATGCACTTACGCTAATGTGTGATGGTAGGGTGATTGTGAGATGAAATGGAAGACCTAAAGTTTAACGTGGGATCCGAACCATGGTGGAGGCCTGGCATTCCTCACATTCACAAGTTGTGATTAATACACGTCTTGTCAGAGGTGAAGGAAGGATTTGGCAATAAGATAAATCTGTGCTGGGACCGAGGATTGAACCCCGGACCCTCAGCACAGAAGTCTGACACCTTACCCCTAGACCGCCTGGTCACCAAAAAATTAGTCTTAACCTAGGTTAAGTGTTTCTACTGGATCCACACCCTCATATTCACTATCATCATCACCTCATTTCATTGTGACACGGAAAAAGCCTTCACGGAAAATATGTACAATAAGTACATTTGGGTTTGCCCTGGGCAGTGGTAGCACGCAAAAAAAATAAATAAAAAAAATCGAGGACTATAATCAAATTAAAAAAAAATCAAAGAATTGCCATATAACATCGTGGAACATACATAATTGTAATACCCAACTTCTTTTGGGTTCGGACGCACATAAAACGTAAATACCCATCATAATCTCGATTCCAATACTTTCTCCATACGAGGAAGTAAAAAAAAACCCATAAAACATGGACACATAAACGTTCATGTATGTTCCAAAATTATTCAAATCCACCAAGACACTGTCGGTGAATGAGCCAGCTTTCTTTGAGTAAAAAAATGCTTCTTGATTTCACTGTTTGCATTAAAGTAACTTATTTGTTGAAAATAAGTTCTGTACAACAAAACTAACCTGCCAGTCACACATGCCCATTGTGCCTAGAATATTTCTAGTAATGAGTTTTTTTGTGTTCTAACACCTGTATTTTGTTATTAACTGGTTAACTTAACTCTAACGCTGTTTTGTTCAAACTAACTTGAAAGCAGCTTGATTTAGTTTAGGTTATTTAAAACCTTATATTAGGTATGTGTTGTATGTTTATTTTAGGTGCCATACTGGTGCCATACTTTAGTAGTCTAGTTTGTGCTGGCTCTTGTGTTATTTTTATTTAATCTATCTAATATTTTTTGTTGTGAACAATTAACTCTGTAATATAATTAAAATAATATAAGTTAAACAATTGTGCTTTTGATAAATATACCAATAATTTTTTTAAACACGATAAGGTGAATTGATTGGAAGCTGCTTGTTTGTAAATATTGCACAATGCTTTAATGTTTTAAATAAATACAAACTTTAATATCAATTATTTCATCTTGACTTTTATTGGATATTGTGGATAAACCGATTACATTAATTACCAAACTATTGACATACACTAGTCATCGCTAACATTGTAGCACCATAACATTCTCTAATATTTTATCAAGTTAGACTCGGGAGGTATTGAGAGCGCCAAGGTGGTAGTCTTAAGGGCACCGCTTAATTGAAAGGTATATATATACTTATTAATTTCTTATGGGAAGAAAGCTCCAAAACTTCAAAACCACTGAAGATATCCTCAATTATATTAGAAGGTTCTGTGGTGACCCTATTAAACTATGACTTTGTTTGAGGAAGGCTAGATTTATATTTCTTAGCATTTACTTTGATCTAAGAACTGAGAAATGTATCGTGAAACGTCTTTAAAAATTAGCTAATGTTTGCCTTTTCATGATTTTAAACGAATATATATCACTTTAAATTTAGGGTTTTTAATCTTATATGGAGGAATATGTTGATAACATTAGGTTGGGACGTACGGAACGCGAGAAAAGGTCAATGTTTTTGTAGTTTGTATATCAAAACATATTTTGGTCAATATTTATCAAATATTGCTTCAGAGGTTAATTTTATTTCTATGATGAACTCATTAATTCTTGAATACATGTAAAGTGTGTCCTGGAATTTAATGACAAACTTTTTCTCTTCATTTAAAAAGTTTGTTATCTAATGCCGCTATGCTCATGACATATATTCAAAAACTGTTGATATCACAATGTGAAGAAAATTAAACCCTGTGTTTGTACTGAAGTAGTATTTTTTATTTTGGCCATAAAGGTGTTTTTCTATAAAAATTGCAAAAACACAACCTTTTCTCACGACCCTACATCCCCACCATAACCTCCATTTTAGCGTTAAGCATATTTTAAAATAAGAAATCACTTCTTAAATAACTCATGAATTTCTACAACGATCTGGGGGCTTAGGTAGATGGCCACCTTAAGGTGAGGTTGAAGAGAACGCGAGTTAAGGTTAATATTTTTTTAAATATTATGAACATGGTATTTTAACTTCGTTTAAAAAATGTATAGTCAAATTCCACTATAACCATGACCAATATTCAATTTGTGGAGATTACTATGTGTAGAAGTTAAACTGAATGTATCCACTTTAATAACAATATTTTATTTATTTTGAACAAAAATATGTTTTTATATCAAAACTGTCAACATACGGACCTTGACTTGGGCTCTGTTTCACTTCCCTCCCTCCCCCCTTAAGTATTGGTTTATCAACATCTCAACGCTGTAATTGAATAATAAAATAAACCGAGTTATTCTAAAGACTTTGTATTCTACATATACGTTTTGTATGTTTTTAGGATGGTTTTATTGGAATCCAGAGATATTCTCAAATGTAAAAATAAATTGAAAAGATTAGTAGGCTCTGTGCCCAAACATGTGCACCTCACAGACTTTCTCTTTTATCTTAAAATATATATACACTAAACATTCCTAATATTGTGAAACAAAATAATATAATTTGTTGCGGAAACACTCCACCAAAGAACATAAATGAAATATTACACACCGTTACAGGAACATTAAGAAAAGAAAATCATCTATGTCCACAAAAAAACCCCACGTAACAACCAATTTCACATTTTCATTGACCTCAATAAATAAAATATATTTTCTTATAGCTCATAAACTATTGGTTTTATAAAAAATATATTTCAAATAAAAAAACTCCATGGCGTGATCCCGAAAGTGAGCTATACCGACCGAGCGGCCACCACCGTTAACGAAGATAGTGCCAACATTTGCGGATATAGGGAGTCGTGTGGGCAATACAACGAACCCTCTGGTCGTTAATTTCAATTTTCTAACTCAGAACTGCTACTTCTTCATTCAAGTATCTCCTCATTTGTCCTCACGAGACTGAGGTTAGCCTCGTTCCAGACCCACTGCTTCACAGATAAATTTTGGAAGCGCTAGGGATCGAACCGGGACTTCTAGATATGTAACTAAGAGCTTTGACCATTAGATCATTGTTTTTAAAAGTATGCCTGCTGCAACTTTACAATGATAAGTTATTTCATATCTCAAATAGGTGCGAAGATATGAACAAAATATTAAATTTGGCATTTTTGTTTGTAATATTAAACAGTGTTTAGATACAAAATTGAATAAAAATCGTTAGAGCGGATTTCTAGAAAATCGATTATTTCTCTTTTTGCCCTTAAGTAAACTACCCTAAATTTTAGGCTTGGATATCTAATTCTAAAAATTCCTCGATGAAACCTTATGAAAACCCCAGATACCAAGTTTTAAACCGATAGGTAAATTTCTTTCGTCTTTATGTCGAGATACAGACAAAACGGCATCGCGAGAACCACTTTATCGATTTCAAGGGGTCATGAAACGTCGACATTTCATCAAAATCTCGAGCTAGATTTTTATTACGATCACAATATTTCTCTCTCCAAGGGGTCTAGAAAAAGTTAAAGCGTTGTGGATCTACTAAATTGTAAAGGTTACATATTTAATTGAAGGTTGTAATTTTTATTTAGGGTATTTAGCTTATACTTTTTTTTAGCTCTTCTGTATTCTAATACAAGGGTCCTTGGTTACGACTCTAGGCATGATTGAAAATATGTATTTGCGAAATGTTATTTGCTTGTTCACTTTGACCAGATGGTAAACTGTTCTTTAATGAAGTCAATTATGGCCTTGACGCTTGCACTAAAGCTTCATAAAGCCAAACTAACCAAGGAGAACACACCTAGCACTAACCAACCAATTCTAGAGTCGAGAGTTACAACAACGTCTGGGGTGATAGGCATCTTTAGGAATTGAACCAAGTGCGTTTAGTCTATAGGCATATACTAATAAAAATTAACTCGCTAGCAAATGGACAAAAGTCTACACATTAAGTTGGAACTTAATCTTTTCCTTTAAGTTCGCCTGTTGGTTGGGAAGGGCGAGAAAGAGAAACTTAGTGACAAACAAAGACACATTTACTTGTTTTGCAAAACACTAGCGATCCTGGTGGATATTCTCCATTCACGGTAGGAATTGCTCTCTGAAAGGTCTTTTTTCCTACCAATATCCTACTATATAATAGCTTTCTGGTATGGAAAAAGGCCTTTTAGAAGTAAATTCCTACGGTGAACAGACTTTACATGCACTTAACGCTCGCGGACGACCTCCTTAACAAAGGCCGGATCCAGGAATTTGGAGTCTAGGGGCCACTTCCAAAATGTGGGAACCCACGACCTTTTTTAAAATTCGTAATGAGGATCTACAATTTGTAACCCTCCTTCTCCTCACTCCCTTTCTTTCCTTTCCATGTAAACCTGTTCCAGTTATAATTACAGAGGTTCGTGGAATTGAATAATCATTATATCTTTTGTGTGCTGTATAAATGGATTAGTATATTGAATGATACAGTTACAAGTTTTATAACATAGCGACCGGTGTACGCACATGGTTTTACAAAACAGGAAGTGGGGACAACACAAGTCAAAGATGCAAGTAATAGGCCTAACGCACACATAAAAAGGGGTGGAAATATTTGGAACTAATAATTCAAATATGACTATGTTGTTTGTTATTCACACAAAACTGACCAGTCAACAACCACATTAACAGTTCTAACTTTTAGGAACAACACTTTTAAGGCCCTTGGCCCTGTCGAGTGCAAGTCTAAAACCTATCTTGTGGCATGGTGGGTGGGAGGGTGAAAGGCGTGGCGTGGCTTCACAACAGCCCAAAGCATCCTTCCACACCAACAAGAACAGATGAATCATGGAAACAGGTCTTGCAGAAAAATCATGCGTTTGGAAATATCAGTTTTCTCGAGAACGAGTGAAATTTTTGTAGTAACATTCCCATCACCTCTGGTAACATAATGTATCAATGTTTATTAGGTGTTACATTTTCTTATTTTTTGTTATGAAGCCGGCAGTTTTCTATTTAAATATGTCAAAATTATTGATATTTGATCGCTGTTAAAATTATAAAGGTGTGTACATAAAAAGTAAAACTTAATTAACATGCTCTATTCTTTAACCAACCGTTTCCGAAAAGAAAATTGCAAAACAATAAAAATTCTTGAAATTAACTGTTTCACGGCTCTGCATTTACACGCCAAATGAAAAGGGCCAATCGCCTTAAGATAATTTCCTAATCTTCTTAAACTTTCAGCCTTAATGAGAAAATGAGAGAATACTGCACAATGTGAGACTAATCACTCCCAGATAATCTAAATTATTTTGTGATTGCCACCAAGCGCTCATTGACACTTTTCTAACCCTCTTTAAAAAAAATATATATCCTGTTTCCGGTTCGAATCCCTGGGTGTGAGGCAGCGTTCGATTATACTCTTTTGAATGAAAGAGATATAATTATACTTCTCTCTTTGTTGCACTTTCGAACAACTATTTTATAAAAACTATAATTTTTAACATTTTAAATTCAATTATTTTAATAAAATATTGTGCATGGTTTTTTAGGGGCCCCTTCAAGCGCGGGGCCCCCTTAGGCTGATTCTGTAGGGACGGTAACCCATCGCCCACGGATGTGCTTATCATTGTTTTGTTCATAGAATGATTTATATTAAATTTTGTTTATACTGACAGCTAGAAAGAGCTACTATAGTTTCACGTATACATACGTCAAGTTGTGTCATCTACATATGTAACTTTAGATAGATATTATCAACACCGGTAAAACAAAACAAATAATATCGGTTATCTGTTAATCTCTTATCAATGTTCACTAAAAAATATTTGTATTTTCTAAAAGGTGCTCCAAACGGCCATTGGTTGGTAAGAAAATCAAGGTATCATTTATTACTCGCTTCGGTGGCCGCATGGTCTAACGCGCTACTCTCGTGCTGGACTAGACTGCCGAGGACGAGGAGATCGAGGTTCGATCCCGGTCGGGTGCACTGAGGATGGGTTTTCCTAAACGGTTTTCCGCTCTCCCTTCACGCAAGTGCGGGTGCATTTCCTCTAAATTAAATCTTCCTATCTCCAAACCTATTAATATTATTAGTACATACGCGTATAATCCGAACGGTTAGTAAGATGCGGTGCTAAAAAAACAAGGTATTATTTTACTTCTTTGGAAGGTGTTTTTTTTAACTTACAATTTCATATTATAAACCCTTGATATTTATTTTTATAATTGGCTAAAAGAATCTTTGGGGAAACCTGATCCCTTGACGCTACAATCCTGGCTTCATGTTCATAATACCAGTTAATTATAAATTGTTCAAAGATTTCCTCAAGTTACATTAAATCGCTTCTTTGTTCATTCGTCAAAAGCGAGCAAGAAAGATCTTCAAATGTACGTGTACTTAGGTTGAAAGGTTTCTTTTGATATAACTCCACCCAAGAAGCTAAAATAGAGAACTACATCTTACTCCAATGGTTCATAAACTGTGGGTCGTGATCCACTGGCCGTAAAGCTTTGCCAGGGAGATTTGCGGAAACTTGTCGTGAAAATTATTATAAAATATTGTTGAGACTGTCTCAAGTTTATTTAAGTATATTTACATACAAATACAATTTTTTTTACCTGCATCGGTGGCCGCGCGGACTAAACTTCAGGCTCATATATTTTAATTTCACCGGTGACGTCGGGGTTTTAATCCCGGGTGTGTGTACTAAAGTTTTTTAATTTCTAAATGGTTTCCAACGATACCATCACGCCAATGTAGATACATTTTTTCCAAACCGTACCTTCTTCAGCCTCACCTCTTTAGTGTAATTAAAGGCGGATAGCTAGGACGACTTTATGGTTTTTATATATATATATATATATATATATATATATATATATATATATATATATATATATATATGCACCGTAAAGTCTTGCTGGCTATCCATATATATATATAAAAACAAAATAATGTTTTTTATTATTATTTTTAAAATTATCTAATAAAGATTTTATGGCATTGACATCTAAGCCCTCACTTACAGTGAATTCCGAATAATACTAACTTCTAACCCTACCCTCTTTCGAAACCAGTAAAGATTACATTTTCTGATATCGTCGAGGTTTGAACCTAAATCTCCCAGAGATGGTTTAACATCGATGAGTACCCGTTTCGGTGGTCTGACGCGCTACTTTAATAGTAGACTAGACTGCTGATGAACGGGAGATCGGAGTTCAAATATAGGTCGGGTGTAGTAAGGAGTTTTCAAAATGGTTTTCCACTCTCCTTTCACGCAAATGTTAGTAGGGGAAATGTGCCTAAAATGACATACCATTTTTAAGTTTTGAAATTTCTTCTAGAATATTCTTCTGAAATTAATTGTTTCTAACTTTTTATAAACTATGATATATAATCTTTCAAATGAACACCAAAAAACATCACTAATACATATATTTATTAGTTAAAAAATGAAAATACAAAATATAGCACTGTGCTATTTTATACATACTGTATGGGTAAAATGGCATACATTTAATCTTACACAGAAAAAAACATTAAACATACAAATTAAACCTTCTATTATGACTTTTGTTGTTTTATATGTAGTTATCATGGCTTGCAAATATTACACACAAAATGTTTTTCCTCTTAGCAAGGCCAGCCAATTCACGTTCTGATTCTTGGTCAAATGTGGACTTGAATCTAGCCAAACCCTTGCTAACACCTTGAATTTACTTGTTTTTATTCCTGGCTCGCCTTCTTAAAGTAGTTTGTGGTACTCCAAACAGTTTTGATGCCCGAAGCCAACCCATTTCCCCATTATTTACCACATCAATAGCCCGTTGCATTGCTTGCTCTTCCCATGACTGCCTTTTTGTCTTTCTGACGTAAGTCACAACCATCTTCGCAAAAAATATTTGAATTTAATATTAAAAATAATTTAAGTAACTATTTCAAATATTAAAAATATAATTTGGTGAACAAATTACAGTAAGTAACATTTATTTTAGCAGGATAATGATTGATTTAAATAACTAAGACGCTATTTAGGGTAAAATGACACACTATGCCATTTTATCCTTACCAGTGGTATGCCATTTTACCCAACATTGCTAACTATGAAATAATAAAATATTGTACCAAGAATATTAAATAATTTATGGTCGATTTTACGTCATAAATACTGCATATTACACTTGAAGTAACACTCACTATACTCACAGTAAAATTACTTACCCTTCAATGTATTTGTTAACAATGAAAGATAACAAAAAATATATTTTACTAAGCAACTTTTCAATTTTTCTTTAATAACTTCAGAAACACCTTATGCACAGGTCAGCCATTTACAGAGTATCAATGATTCCAACTAAGGAATAACTCAATACCCTCAATTTGAAAAAAAATAGCAGTAATTGCGAGAAAATGCACCTATGCCATTTTATCTGAGTATGCCATTTTAGGCACTTTTCCCCTACACTTCCGGCAAATATAACCTCCCTAATCCCTAAAACCACCAGCGTAATTAGTACATAAGCGTATGAACCAAATAGGTAGTAACACGGGGTGATAAAAAAACACCAACTAAACTACAATTCATCAACGAGCTTTAACTTGCTCGCATTAATATATTGAGTGAGCATACCGTAGATAGTAAAAGGAGGAAGTGCACTTTCTCTCTCAGGGCTACCATTAAACCTTGTAAATTAGGAAAACACAGGGATTTTTTTGTGTGTTTGGAAAAATCTGGATAAACACAGAAAATTTCAAAAATATAATAGAATTATTAATATTTCTATGTTTTTGTCAGTAAACTTAGACCGTCGATGCGCCCTGTCCTCTGCCTCTTCCTTCAGCTCCCAGATTTTTTTTACTTCCTTAAATTCATCCAATATTTGAATCCTCCTTCTTCCTAAGCTCCTCTTTCTCTCAACCTTTTCTTCTACGTCATGCAAAAAATAGCTCTTCCCAAGAGTGTGTCCGATCTAGTTTGCTTTGTACCGAAGAATCACATCAAATGGTTCTCTTCTCACCCATTCTTCTTAAGACTACAGTTGTCACCCTGTGTGTCCCCCTGATCTTCTTAAGTCTTCTCCAGCACCACATTTTAAAGCTCTCCAAGTATTTATTTTTTATCTTCCTGAGAGTATAATTTCTGCTCCAAATGTAGAATTTCATAAATTTCTTCCCAGTTCCAAACTTAACTTGCTGGTCAGCAGTAAATTCTTCTTGTTGAAAGCTTAATTGGCTATTATGGTCATCGACCTAATAGATTTGGTTGGATAAACATTGCTCCAGTATGTAGGTTTAGTTTAATTTTACATACATAATAAACATTTTTTTGATATTCGAAAGAGTTTGAAATAGTATCGCCATATTTCAACCAACATTTTATATTAATTTAAAAATTATGTACAAATGACATTAAGCTTATTACAAAATATTCTATAGATGTTTAGATCTATACAATTATATATATATATATATATATATATATAATTACACTAAACGTATCTACTGGAACAATAATGTATTTATTTTGTCCAAAAAAGTATATTGTTATAAAAATATAAAAACTACTGACCTAGCTCGTGTTCCTGGCTTTAGCTCCTTTGGTGCATTTGTCCCGGAAAAGCGGCCCGCTTAAACCAACCCATACAGGACGTATAGTGCACTAATAGTAAGTAAATGGGAGGTCATTTGGACCAACCGAGATAGGATATATGACCTAGGAAGAAAAATAATTCTCACTTTCATTTTTGCACACCTAACCTAACATAATATATTTTATCCTGGCCGGATCTATTCTAACCTAACTATCGGGCGATTGAACAGACACTGGCTTTAGAAACTTAAGTCAGAAGTAAACAAAAACATATGGTGGAATTAACAGGTGTTTTCACAACTGCACCAAACGTCATATGATGAACTTGGCTCAAACGACCAGTGTATTTCAGATAGTATAGTCCCAGATTGCGCCAAACGTCCTATGACCAACCTGGTACAAACGACCCATATATCTCAGCTAGGATAGTCCCAGATTGCGCCAAACGTCCTATGACCAACCTGGTACAAACGACCCATATATCTCAGCTAGGATAGTCCCAGATTGCGCCAAACGTCCTATGACCAACCTGGTATAAACGACACATATATCTCAGCTAGGATAGTCCCAGATTGCGCCAAATGTCCTATGACCAACCTGGTATAAACGACACATATATCTCAGCTAGGATAGTCCCAGATTGCACCGAGCGTCTTACGCGCGTGTTCACTTCCACCCAACCTTTGCACGGAAGGAAAAAAATGCACTGAATAACTAAGCGCATTGCTTCAAACGCATGCCCCTTTTTTATCATAAATCATTGTATTTCGTGGACACTATAGTCCATATTTCATAGAAAGGACCTTTTAGAAAATACAAAAGTATTTTTTAGGTCAAAATTGATTATATTTTGATATATTATTAGTATTATTTTATAGGTATTGATAATATTGATCAGATGTTACATCTGCACATAATATGACCTGACGTATGAATACGTGAAAGTAGAGTTAAAGTTCTAGTTGTCATATAGGGCCATTTTTTTAAAAGATAGGACTATACATAATATACATATTATTCAAATCAGGGTCAAATCATCCTGATCTAAACATCAATACTTTGGTTAAAATCACTTTAGTTACTTCTTAAGTGTCTAGAAAAATGGGAATTTCTTCTGAGAAACACAGGAAATTTTGAATTAATCAAATAGTCAACCTTGTAGTAGGGGCTCTCATGGAACAAATAGATGCCTCAATGCTCTCGGCCATGGTCAACGTCTACATTCTATCTTGCCACTTTAAACGAATATGACACAAGTAAGTTCTCCCGACGCCTATGACGCGTGAAACCAGAAATCCTTGTTTGGTTCCCATGGGTAGAGTGCTCTCTGTACACCCTTCCCTCCTCCTAGACGGGGGAATAGACCCAAAAGAGTGATGGCCCCAGTAGAAAGGGGGACTAAACATAAAATGTCACCGCCACCCAGTTTTTGTGCACCGCGTCTCGACGGAGGATGTTTTTTTGGCTTGCTGACAATTTAATTCCCTTTCTTTCTCTGCTGCGCAAACATTAGGATGCTTATAATGTGTGTGTGTGGAGGAGAACAGGGTGGAGTAGTGGGTGCCCCTGGGTCCCTCAGAATGAAAAAAAGGGGTTGCCCTGTAGGAATTGCAATGACACATTCATGTGTTAGCGTATCTGACAGAAATTTATTTTGCACATTTAATGTTTGTAGAGGATTATACTAATTTAATGGTGGGTAAAACATAACAGACTCCATATAATTAAAATATCACCTAGTAAACGTGACCAACCATAGATTAATGTAGCGGAATATCGTTTTGAATCTTGATGGGGAATGAACCCAGGACTCTTGTATCAGGGGTAAAACTTTGACCACGTTGTTTTGATCTGTGTTTGACCCTGTTAATAGGAAGTGTTCTATATGTATGCACTGTAAATATTTGACCGCAAGGTTGTTTAGGTATTTGACTCAAGATACCATCATAGCCTAACCCTATCACTTGTATCTACAGTCCGATTTTCATATGAAGGGCCTTTGATAAAACACAAATCTTTTTGCTGCCAACTGTTTTAACAATTTACTATTATTATTATTGTTATTTTATAGGCATAGATAATATCCATCAAAAGTGACAGCAGTAGATCACATACTGTAACTTGACGTGTGAGTACGTGAAAGTAGATTCTTTCTTCTAATATTGTACTTAAGTTATTAATTAAGTAACAAGACTAGCCCATACACAAATAGCATGTTATGTAAATAATTGTTTGTATTCGACCTAAGGACCTTTAATTTTATAATAACTTAATGTGCATTGAAATGCAGCCGTTGAAAACAGTCTGAAGTATTACGTTATAATTACTATTAAGACTCAGCCAGCAATAATATCCACGGGCAGTTTCTCCTCCTCCTCCTCCTCCTCCTCATCATCATCATCATCATCATCAACTTTTTTCACCTTGTGACCGGTTCAGTCTAATATATATTCCTCAATCTCCCTACTACTTCTAACGGGGTAGTGACGTGCAATACAAGGAGCCTGCCTAACGGGTTCCACTCAGCCTCTTCTACTCACTCCTGATCTCACTGCCAAGTGGTGCACCACGGGATCTGAGTAACCTGGTGGTGGTTGGGTTGGACCCAAGAGGAAGCTGGGTCAGGTGCCCACGAAAGACAGGAGACTGGTCAGGGCCCAAACCAACAAGCTTGGGAAATGGTCTGGCCAGCTATCTCCCAGCTTGGTGGGCGGAGAGTGAGAGGGTTTGCGATGATGAGCTAAGTCATCATCAGCACCCATGGCCGAGAGAAGGTCTACCTGGCTTAGCAAGCCGATGGCCAAAAAACAAACCAAAGCACCCGGGAGAAAATAAAGTCAAATGCCTGACTGGAAAAATTCGTGACGGACAGTTTCCATCACGTTAAATTCTAAAATACTAATGGCAGTCACATCCTCTAAATTATTCAAAGTAGCGACTTCCTGAATCCGACAGTCCACGGTAAACGCAAGTTTATAGAACTTACTCTGCTGGGATTGATTTCCCACGGTTTACTGCTTGTCGCCTCTCAACTGGGAAGGTCAAGATATTATTAACGCATCGGTGGACACACAGACTAGATCTTGATTTACGTGTTCGCCGAAAATATAGATTAGAATCTGCTATAGTATCGCAGTAATTCACACGCTAACAGAAATGTACGAAGATCCCTGATGCTTTGCAACACAAACTAGAAGCAGCTGATTAACGACAAATTTTATTTTCTAGTAAATAAACCTATCTTTAATTTGGCACGATAACCCACTTCGGTAGCCGCATGGTCTAATACGCTACTCTCGCAGTATATTAGACCACCGGTGACGGGGAGATCGAGGTTCGAATCTCGGTCGGTTTTTCCTAAATGATTTTCCACTCTTCCTCCACGCAAATGCGGGTACAATTCCTATTAATATAACCCTCCTAATCTATAAAAACCACTAGCTTAATTAGTACTTTAACCTGAACGGTTACTAAGACGCGGTGCTAAAAAAAAATTCTTAAACTGTGTTTTAAGTTGTTTTTAAACTGTCAAGACATAGCAAACCGACCATGAATCTTTTCTACAAGATGTTATGGCCGCAAGATAATGGCCCTGGAGACATTAAATATTATGCAAGATTGGCTTTGTTCGACTTATTGTACCTATGGGGAATAAAACAAATCTATAGTGGCCATTTTTACTGAGTTGTAAACATAGATAACTCGGTCTACTATGTGCTTACTTTTTTAATGTATGATTTATATTTACATTAACCAAATACTAGATAAAAATTTATATACATGACATTTTAGTAAAATGAGGACCAAGTATAGAGGCTATATAGGAAAACATTAGAAAATAAATGATACGGTGCACTGCACAGACTTTCTCTTACTTTTATCTTAAAATATACATTTACTAAAAACTAGTAAGATTTGTGAAACGAAAAATATATCTATGCATTGTTGTAGAAACACTAGATCAAATAATATACGCTGTTACTTACTCTATATGGCATTAGTAACTAGGAACCATGTTACAGAAAAATTGAGAAAAATAGAAACATCTTTGTCCATCAAAGAGCATAGGAATCAAATTCTATTTTCATACACCTGAATTAAAAAGTACATATATATTCTTATAGCTCAAAAATTATTGATTTTATAAAGTCTTTCAAATAAAGGATTTTTATCTTTAATAATAATACAACTTTAAAATGATAAGTTATTTTGTATCTCAAATAGTTGCGAAGAAATTACCAAAATTGGAAAATTTCCCCTATGTAGAGTACCCTCAAAGTAATTTTTATGAAAAATAAGAGTTACCATATTGCTTATAATGATAAACAGTGTTTATATATAAAATTTAATCAAAATTATTGGAGTGAATTTCGAGAAAATTGATTTTTTTTTATTTTAGCCCTTTAGTAAACTACCCTTAATTTTAGGGTTAGATATTTAATTCCAAAAACCCCTCAGGGAGACCTTATGAAAACTCCAAATATCAAGTTTAGCCCAATCGGTAAAATAGTTTCAGCTCTAGCCCGAGGTACAGATAGACAGGCGTCATTGCGAAAACCACTTTTTTTTTTGTTTCAGGGGGTCATGAAACGTCGACATTTATCAAAAGCTAGATTTTTTTTTTTTTCGATCACAATACTTTCTCTCCGAGGTGTTGAGAGAAAGCAAAAAAGAATGTATTCATTTATAACATTTAGGTATGATTATGTAAATATTTATAATAAGTGAGTGTAAATAGTGTATGCAATCGTATATTTAACTATAAGTACTCAATTAAGCTATCGTAATGTGTAAATATTTTATGCGATCGTATATTTAACGATAAGTAAGCAGAGAAGCTATTGTATTGTGTAAATATTGTATTCAATCGTATATTTAAATACAAGTAAGCAAATAAGCTATCGTATTGTGTAAATATTGTATCCGATCGGATATTTAACGCTAAGTAATTAAATAAACCATTGTAATGTGTAAATATTGTGTGCGATCATACGTATCGTGTGTCAGTCTCTAGGTTAAACTTGTGTGGAATCAGTTGTATCATCTGTACTGGTCTTTAGAGACTTTTCCAGTAACCATATAGTAATTTCATCTGTCCCCCATACCACGTCGTTATTCTTCCCTGTACCGAGTTCTATGGAAATAGGTTTTACCAGTAGTCATATTCAGACGAAAAATCACCTAAGTCAACTTTCTTGCTTGTCCAAATTGCAATGTTCGTAGTCAAGCCCAGTGAAGGTTCAAATATTGTGTGAGCTTTGTGCAACTTTTAAAGGTTAACCTCCCTCCCTCCCCCCCCCCTTTTTTTTAGAGAGCTCAACCACTTTTTATAACATCAGGAACCTGGTAATAATAACTTTCATAACTTTCCTGATTAACGTGAATAATATATAATACTAGTCCATTAGTGTGATATTTGTAATCACTGCTAGAAAACTAGATACTGTATATATGCAGGTTGTACCGTAACATGTGGGATCCATTGGTGGACAGATGACACAACATTGAAAAAGGTTTATACAAACATGTGTCCCATTTGACCTTGTCTCCGTGTTACAGCCAAGTTATTCCACTAAAATGTTTGTATATCATAATCAATATCTCTCGACCTGTTGACAATGGTCCATGGGTTATTCTGGGTTATTACAAACACCTGGTATTTTTTAAAGTGTGTGGTACTTTACGACATGAAGACTGAAGGCTTGCATTCAGGCTGAAGGTAGCCATTTTGAGCACTTTATATAATGTTAAGCAGCCCCACATTACTGGAGTACCAACATGACTATAACTCGGAAATGGGTTACATGCTCATATGAACTTTTTTCGTATTTTTTTGTGTGTTTCCTGTTCACCGCTGAGTTGAGTCCCACATGTTACGATACACCTGTATATAATTTCTAAATTTTTACCTGCCTCGGTGGCGTAGGTAGTTAACGCGCTGGTTTAGTGTTAGCTAGACTTCCGAGGACAGGGAGATCGAGGTTCGAATCTCGCTCGAGTAAACTGGGGTGGTTTTCCCTAAATGGTTTTCCACTCTCACTCCACGCAAATGTGGGTTCACTTCCTTTATATTCAACCTTCCCGAGTCTTAACCCATTAGCGTAATTAGTACTTAAGCGTATAAACCGAACTGGTAGTAAGATGCGGTGCTAAGTATAAGTATTATAATTGCTAAATTTAGATGAAATTTTATTGAAATTGTATTGTGATAACACTTTCAATATCATATGCAAACAAATATGAATTTTGAAACAGAAATGTTTTTATATAGCTTTGTTGATCCTACTTAATATTTGTGCGCCGTTTCTTACTACCCGTCCGGGCTATCCGCATATTTACTCTGTTGCAGTAGGGACGAGTAAAGTAGAATTTAGAAGAAATGTACTCACACTTACGTGTAATGATAGTGGGAAATCATTTAGGGAAAACCGCCCCCCAGTACACACGACCGGGATTCGAACTCCGAGCTTCCTCGTCACCGGAATTCAGTCCAGTCTACTATGAGAGTGACGCTTTAGGCAAGGCATCCGCTAATGTAGGGGTTAAATCTACTTCTAGATGGAAGAACATGTTAATTCAGATACATCGGGTTGTTAAAATTACCCCCTATTATCAGTTATTGTGTCCCTAGGGAAAGGGTGGGGGTGGAAATATAATTATTAAAGGGGTGAATTTATGCAGGCCTATTATGAGTTTGATTAAAATCTGTTTTTGATACACATTTAGCTTATTAACATGTGCACCGAGAAAGTAATATTATTTGAGGCACTATGTATGAGTCTAGTTTTGATGAGAGCGGGGAAAATTGAATATTTGTTTTGATATTTGGTGGCCAACACCTTTTTATTTTATTTCTAACTAGTTGAAGTACCCGGTGTTTCTCGGGAGAAATGTTTTTAGTTCAATGATTGTACGTGGAAGTTTTTTGTAGCACCACGTCTTACTACCCGTTCGGGTTATACGCCTATGTATTAATAACACTAATGGGCTAGGCATGAGTAAGGCTTAATTTAGAGGAAATGTAGGTACCCACATTTGCGTGGAGGGAGAGTGAAAAAAGCATTTAGGAAAAAACACCCTCAGTGCACCCGACCGGGATAGAACCCTGATATCCCCGTCTTAGTCAGTCTAGCCCAACACGAGAGTAGCGCGTTACGTGGAAGTTAACTTTAAATATTAAAATTCCGACTTCGAGATGCACATGTTCGTGTAGAGCGGCTACTGACTTTTATTAAATTTTTAAACCCCTGCTTGTTATAAATATATATACATGCTATTCACACGACAGACAAGCTCTCATTTTATTAATATAAATAAACAGATGTCATAAACCGATTATTTTTCTAGCTTGGCAGTCTCATATTATTATTCTAAGGATAGACCTCCCCTCTTTACTACAAGTTAGCTCACGCTCATAATATCTCATATTATTCGTTGGTGTGTGGCAGTACAGTATTACTCCTGTCTTGCTAACATTAATTAAAGACAAATGTTTTTGTGACGCTCATGTTGCACATAAACACACATTATAAGCTAATGTCGGAGACGCAAGAGAGGGCCAGTGTTTTTGGCCGTTTCTAAAGCAAAACTTTTTTTGGGCCAAAATAAATAAAATATTGCTCCAATAGAAACATAGAGTTTAATTTTATTTACGTGGTGATATAAACAGTTGTTGAATACCTGTCATGAGTACAGCGGCATTAGATGACATATTTTTTAAATGAAGAGAAAATATTGCCATTAATTGCCAGGACACCCTTGACAGATATTCAAGAAATGTTGAGGTCACATATGAACAAAATTAAACTCTCTGTTTGTATAGAAGCAATATTTGATTTATTTGTTGTTATAAACACTGCAAAAACCACCGATCTTAACTTCTGTGCCCTTCAGTTTCACCATAAACAGAGAAAGATACAGTTAACCTAGCACCTGCGTCACTCTAATGTTAGAATAGACTGCCAATGAGAGGGAGATCAAATTTCGAATCCCCCTAGGGAGTACTGAGGGTGTTATTTTCCCCCGAAATGCTTTTCCGCTCTCCCTCCACGCAAATGTGAGTACAC
Organism: Timema podura; assembly: GCA_033556935.1. Lineage (NCBI taxonomy): Eukaryota > Metazoa > Arthropoda > Insecta > Phasmatodea > Timematidae > Timema > Timema podura. Next base: position 43,635,916 of record JAVRXN010000013.1, on the reverse strand, counting down.
TTCCTCTAAATTCAACCATCCTCATCTCACTAACGTAATTAATATATATAACCTGAATAGGTAGTAAAACATGGTCTGGAAAAAAAAGTTAATCTAGCAGCGAGGGATAGGTTAAGATGAACGTACCTTGGTGCAAGGGGCAGATTTAAATAAACGTATCTTGAGGCAAAAGGCATGTTTAGATGAACGTACCTTGGTGCAAGGGGCAACTTTATTTAACGTATCTTGATGCAAAGGCATGTTTAGATGAACTGTGTGAACTTTTATGTTAGGAGCAGGCTTATATAAACGTACCTTGATGCAAAGGGCATGTTTAGATAAACGTATCTTGATTCAAGGGTCAGGTTTCAATCTCAACTGGCCGTATTGATGGTGGTTTCCCATACTCTCCTAGGCAAGTGATGATATTTTCTTACTGTCTAACTTCCTCATCCCTTCCTCATCACATTACGCTATTAATATCCTTATTAACACCGATGTGTATGCGGCCAAAGGTATCAGTCTCGTCCTATCTGATTTACCGATGATGGCGAGGTCAGGGTTTGAATCCAGACCCGATATACTAAAGGTGGTTTTCTTAAATTGTTTCCTCCTCTTACTCCACACATTTTCTGGTACACTTCCTTTAAATTAGACCTTTTCCCCTATCCTAATAGTATAGACATGAGGTGAGACAGTACGGTTGTTAAGATACTGAGCACGGATAAACAATATCTTTGTATTACAATGTGTCACCATAATATTATATTTGGGAGTCAAGTATCGTGTTCGAGTATTGCGTGCTCTAATGGTGATGTTTCTTAATTTAGTTTTTCAATGTGGTTTTACCATTCATTCCTCGGGCAAATGCTGGTTCTTTTCCTTGATAAGTTCATCTTTTGATTTATATATGTGAAAGTTGTTGACATATAATGAGCACTAAGACGTGAAACACCTCATAAAATATTTTGGAGCACTTTGTAATTTGATGTTTTTCAGGTTAAGTAAAAATAATTTTTAAAAGATGGATGAAGTAGACATCTTTGTGATGAAACATAAAAATGAAAGTAACATGTGTTTATATGTATGTCCGTAGTGCTAGAGCAGTTATGTGTGTGTGTAGAATATCCTTACAATATTTATAATTAATTTTCTTTTTTTAACAAAATAATTGTTTTTTTTTTGTTCTATTTTACTGCTTGAGCATATTGTGAATGTATTCTCACTATCATTGTTTATTTTTCGTTATTTGTTTTGCAGCATCACACCAGAGCTATGTTTCCATTCTTATAACAAACTCGCTCTCTTGTTTTAATACTCATTACCAGTGCTACCAAGCTTAGGAGAAAAAACTCACCAAAATAAAAATAATTATTATGAAAACCTCTTCCAAATAATTACTGAATTAAAGGCTGCTCACTATTTAATAGGGCACAGTGCACAAATAACGGATATATATTATGAGAGGATTTTAAAATATACTTTTTTAAATGTCAGGATATTAATTCTTATAAGAGATAATCAAATAAATAATATATCTGTTAAACTTATAGAATAATTCTAAATAGCTTTCAAGGTTTGGTTCTTGAAAAACATAAAGCTTACAATGAGCATTACATTTCGAGATAAAGAGAAACTAAAGCATATTATCAGTTAGAAATGGAGGATATAATTTATTTTTAGTATAGCAGGTGGAACTTTATGTGGGGAAAGAGGGTGAGCCTTGATTACACTGCTATTTTGCAACCTTCTTCTTGCTTTTCACCCCTGGGGACTATAATTTGGAATGTGATAGTGCATTGCTTCGCTTCCAAATTATGCCTATATTTCTTTGTAGTAACGAGCCGCGCGCTTTGTAACCTGAGAACAAGAGTGCCATACCAGCATGCCACCACCACACATGGAGTTGTTTGGTAGTTTTGCACTTTGATGTAAGGTTAAAAAAAACAATCAACTATGAAGAAATTACATAGCAAGTGAGAGCCTGCTTCCGATCCGTTCAATAACTACACTCCGCTTAACCCCGAAAGTAGAAATGTTACCTTGATGGGTTACACTATGGCCCTATCTTATATGCTGCGGCATGATGGAACCTAGCAAGGTAAGCTTTCTAACTCACTGGACAAACGAAGGGAACACTATCATTATTATTATTATTAGCACCGCGTCTTACTACCCGTTCGGGTTATACGCACTTACGCTAATGTGTAATGGTAGGGTGATTGTTAGATGAAATGGAGGACCTACAGTTTAACGTGGAATCCGAACCACGGTGGAGGCCTGGCCTTCCTCACATCACAAGTTGTGATTAATACACATCTTGTCAGAGGTGAAGGAAGGGTTTGGCAATCAAATAAATCTGTGCCGGAACCGAGGATTGAACCTCGGACCCTCAGCACAGAAGTCTGACACCTTACCCCTAGACCACCAGGTCACCGGGAACACTATCACCAATATTTGTTTTTCAATTTTAACATTTAATGCAGGGGTTATCAGACATTACAAATATTTTTCTAAGACTCAGCTAGGACAAGTCATACAAACTCTAACCTATATATTTTTCATTCATTACTGTTTCAAGCCTATGGACTGGATCAATCTTTTATTCAAAACATATATTTTACACTACCGGCTTGCTAGCTTCATATGCTATATAATAATCTAATTTAAGACTAGGACAGACACAACATCCAGTCTCCAGCCGTTAATCCATCACTGTGAAAGGGTAAACCCATATTTCACCAATGATAAATTTTTCAGACATGCCAGGAATGGAACCCAGGACCCTTAACTCAGTAGACAAAACACATTACCACCTGAGCTAAGATGTTGAATTAACTGACAATAATTATTTTATTCTAATCATATAGGCTAATTATGTTTTAATGGGACGTTTGGAAACTTTTTTTGTAAATTAAAATTAAATATCAGTAAGACTTAAATGTTAAATTTGAACAAGTTCATAATATTGATGAATATTTAATTGATTGGAATCCAAGAGTATTGGTTTGTGCTCAGTTGTTATCACATGTTTGTGGTGACGTCATTCAAACCTCTGATCCCTTGCTACCTCCGCTAGGTTCGTGGAGATCGCATGCGGAAGGTTTGACTCCTGTCAGGAAATAGTCTAGGCATTGGTTTGGCCCGACAATTAGGATTATCGATGTAATTTTATGCCTGGAAGTCGGTGTTCCTTGGATAGTCTGGGGCTCTGAAGGTGAATCAGGAGTACAAACGGGAAAGAACCGCGTTCTGCCACAAATTTAAACGGGTTTATTTGGTTAGTGAGTGAGCACAGGTTTTCTAAGTCTTCCACGCGGCTACTCAGAATTAATCCTTTGGTCAATTATTATTCATATTTTAATCCAGTGGATAGCTTCATTATAAACGCAACACGATATTTGTATGTTGTAATGTAGTTTAGCGCAGTGTATGTTTGTTGGTATAGTCCATTTACAATAACTTTGGTCTTTTCTGACTGTTAAAAAAAGTATATTTAAAAAAAGTTACATATTAATTTACCTCTTGCATATTATATTACTTTTTATAAGTGATGTAATTTGGCTTTATTGTTAGATTGATGAAGCCTATTTGCGAGGCGGATTAATATGAAACTACTTTTGAGTAAAGTTTGACATGTCCGAAAAGACTAAAGTTAGCGTCAACCAACTATATCAGGAATTGAGGCATGTTCTGTTAATATGCCAATAAAAGAATGTTGCTACCACTTATCCACTTTTCATATATTGCTTAGTTGGCTGGTTATACTTAAACATCTCTTTGCCTTTACTTGTTATTTAAAACATGTTTTCAATATAATTATTTTTAAATACTTTCTCTCTCAATTGTAATATGTGACAGTAAGAAAATAAGGATATGAGAATAGGAGAGAGGAAATATTTCTGGCAGCCCTTTGAGGTGTCAATAAAACACTAATAGTAGAGCTTTAATAGAGGTGTACGGTACCTTAATAAATTGCATTTGTAAGACAATCTTCACAATTCATTATATTTCTATAGTTTTTATGCTACTCTCAAATGCAATTCACTTGAAAATGTTCACAATGCTCCATAACATGCACAATGCTATCTATAAAATACGTTTTAGTAAACAATCCTTAAAAATATAAATTTGTTAAATTATTTTCAACAAATTGTTTACAGTGACTAAACTATTATGTTGTATTCCAGTTAAACAAAGCTTTAATTTGTATAGACATTGTCCTAAAATTATTGTGCTGTGAGGGAGAAAATTAGTTTAAGAATAAATCGAATGAAATGAAAAAAAAGTCTAAAACAACACCATTTTTTTGTAAAAACTATAAGAACGGGTCAAATAAATACTGCCACAATTCCAAAAATAAATTAATCAAGCTATTTATGCACAGCATTTAAAATATAATAATAATAATGCTGCTAAATAAAATAATTATTTGAAACTCGACTGCATCCCTCTAAATTATTCCTTGAAATAAAATAATGTAAGGTGTATTAGCATTAAGAGTAGCATAACAAAGAGTTGGCAGAAACCTAAGAGTTTTTACACATTTTCTTTTTTCCCCATAAATATTCTATACTTTTTTTTAAATAGTTAAATAAACTTACTTCATTATGAATACTGAGCGTACCAATTTGATCTGTATGTATCGAGAATGTAAAGCTATATGCCAACCATACCTAATTAATCAAGCTTGTTGAGGGTGCTACCAACTAAATGAGTGCCCCAAGCAACATTGCGATGTTCTGTAATCCATAAACTTGTGGATCACAATTTAATTGTTTGGTTTTCTTCCTCCTTGCCATATAGTTGTTCAGGATTAGGCCTCTTCCAGTGTTAGTAAGTATTGGAAACTACAATCTGGTGTGATGATGTTATTATTAATTTAAATATGTTCAGTTATTTTTTATTGGGATGTTTATTTTTTGTACACATTTTAATGGAATGTAGCTTAAATAATGTCCTATAACTTGTATTTAAGATGTTATGTTTTTTTGTTTATCACTGTTAATATTTTTGAAAGTATTTAAGCATGCATATAAGTCTGCACGGATATTGTATATAGTTGTTTGCTTTACATTGTGCAAAAAGATTTGGTTTCATGTAAATATTTGCCAAGCCAGGAAAATAAACAAAACTATATTACTTCTTTGAGTGGTATACGGAATATATTCTTAAGGTAATTTTATATATGTATTGTAAATATTATTTGTAAGTGTTGTAAACAGATGGCACTAGCAAACTGATAACCCAATGCGCTTTATGTATAATTTCTAGATGGCAGCACCTGCTTTGTGGCTATAGCACATATTTTGTTTGTGAAGGATTAGAGGTATTTTCAAAAACGAAGTCTTTCATAACTATCTAATTTAATCAAGAACATATTTATGAACCACTTTAGCGGCCAAACGGTTTAGGGCGTCATCATCTCAAATTTTTCCTCCCTCATCCCTATCCCATTAGAGTAATTATATTTGCGTACATTCTAAACAGGTAGTAAGACGTAATGATAAAAAAAAAGACAACATATAATATGGCATAGCAGTTATATGCAATAGATAAACCAGATAAACTCATTTTATATATGTTAACTAACACTATCGAATAAAATATATTGCTCATATTATATATTTTTTTATTTAGCACCGTGTCTTACTACCCGTTCGGGCTACGTGCTTAAATATTAACTACGCCAATGGATTAGGTTTTGGTAAGGTTGCATTTAGAGGAAGTGAATCCGCATTTGCGTTGAGGGAGAGTGGAGAACCATTTAGGAAAAACCACCCCGAGTTCACCCAACCGTGATTCGAACCTCGATCTCCCCGTCCTCGGCAGTATAGCTCAACACGACTATCACGTTAGCTCACTACGCCACCGAGGTGGGTTTGCTCATAATAGATTAGATTTAAATATATATATATATATATAATAAATCCTTATTTCGGTGTAAACGAGCTATGCAGGATATTATACACATGTTTACCTTACAATTTTTTTGAAGTCTCTTTATTTAACGGTGAATAAAAGTACACTATCCCATTCCCATAAATACTCTCTTATTATAGTAAAGACATGGTAGGACATGGTATGATAGTCAAAAGTTATTTAAACTACTTTCATATTATCAAACAAACGTCAATCATTTGATAATAAATCTGTCACTTTTAATAGTTAATATAAATAGAGATAAAATAATGATATTAATATATTAGGAATACTCTGCCCTTCCCACCACATTTTTTTATTAACAATTAGGTACACATTTTCAAATATGATATAGTTTCTTGAAATATTAACATTTTATAAGATAGGAGAAAACATTTCGAACTACATCATTCATATTAAGAGAGAAAAGTTGGTATCTGTGTGGTACCCAAATGACTATAAAAGAGTGGAAGTTAATTAAACTCATTAGAGCAGAATCTCTAGACGACATGCTGTTATCTTCAAGGAAATTTGACCTAGGAATTATTACTGAGTGCTACTATACCCTCTATAACCAGCTGGGTTGGTGCGCACTTGATATAATTCCTCCTCTTGATCTCTTGGATTAGTTAGCATAAGTTGGCAACAAATCACATTTACAAACAAAATATCTAGCTTACCCTCTATACAAAATTATATGGAGCATTTATGAAAAAAATCACTTTATTTGTTAGTTACTCAAGGTAAAGTTTACTAATTATTTAATAAAAATAGAATTATAAATGAATATTCTTTAAACTGTTTGAGTACTCGAGTGCATTAACATAGACAGCTTGCTAAAATTAAATTTTTTAAAGAGGTGCCACAGGTACCTTTCTGTCCAGATCAAGATTTTTTTTTCAGTAGGTATTACGTGTTTTTTTTATTGTTCGTGCAAATGTAAATAACACACATGCATACATAAGTACATACATACATACGTACATACATACATACGTACATACATACGTACATACATACATACATACATACACACATACATACATACATACATACATACATACATACATACATACAAGACATACATACATACATACATACAAGACATACATACAAGACATACATACATACATACATACATACAAGACATACATACATACATACATACATACATACAAGACATACATACATACATACAAGACATACACACATATACACACATATACATACACACATATACACACATATACACACATGTAATCACGCAGTTTCCTTACAAGGTAGGTAAGAAATTGTGCTTATAGCTCAAAAAACAACTCCTTACTTACTCCATCCTCACTAATTTTCTCCACACTTCCCTATTCTTGAATACTCCCTTCGCTTCAACAACATCAACACGTCGAGTCGTACATGCTCTTTTATTTTTAAACCTCTTAATGTTTTTTGTTTTTCACACATTCGTCTACAACATTTACCCACCTCTCACATGGCTTACCCCTTCCTTTTGATCAACACTTTCTACCTTCATATATTTGATTTGTCACTCAATTTGCACTCATCCTCTCATCATACTCAAACCAACTTAAGACGCTTCTTTCACATTGACCTATTGGATTCCTTTACAAACCGCACTCCTTCAGCTTCCATTCATTACTGACTCCATACGAGTTTTTCCACATACATTTCTTAGATATCTCATTACAACCGCATTCACCAACCTCTTGTGTTACTCCTGACAAACCAACACTTCACATCCATACAACGTTGGCGCAAACACGCGTTATGCCGGGATCACGATCAACTTAATGTTAACTTAAAGTTCACTTAACGTAACTTAACGTAAAGGACCTCCTCGTGTGTTTAAATGGAAGCGATCACGATGCAGTTAACTTAACGTAAGAAATGTCCGGGAGGTCTTTTACTTTAAGTGAACGTTACTTGAAGGGTATCACGTGATCTAGCCAACCAATCATTATGCGAGTGACGTTAACAGGGCTATTTAGTCATTCATTTGTTGGCATCATGACTAATGTTTATTCTTTAGCGTAAATTCTAGTGATCAGACATTGAAACAAAATAATTAAACTAAAATAGGAAAGCTAAATTTATCAAAAAAGTTTTGTAATGGATATTTATTATATCGATTGAAAACTGTAAACATTCACAGACCATCACTTTACAAATAGTACAAATCACAGATCATAATCGAGAATGAAGATGTTTGGCTCGAGTTGTTACGTTAAGTTATGTGAATCGTGATCACACATACGTTAAGTTAACTTTAAGTGAACGTTACGTTAAGTTAACGTTAAGTTGGTCGTGATTCCGGCATTAGGAAAACTAAACAAAATAAAGTTCAAATTTCACTTTATTTCAAAAGTACATTAGTTTGAATATAACCATTCAGAACAGTATGTTAGTTAAAAAGAAACCTCTAAAAATTGTATATCTAATTTTTATCCTTATGAATTTTAAAAGATCAAACAGGTCAAACACCGAACAAAGATTTTTAAAAAAGAGAGGAAAGTTTACAGAGTTCTAATACGTTCGAGTATTTTCTGCACTAAAAGAACAGCTGAACAACACTAATTAAAAAAAACACATCAAAACTAAAAATAAAGTGCTTTTTATATCATTAGTATGTTTATTGTGTTTTCTTCAAGTCTCTAAGGTAATGAAGTTTATGTGAAGCCTTTTTTTTCCCTTCCTAATTAGAATAAATAATGGCATCTGTGCTTCAACAAGGTGTAACGTTTTAATCAAGGGCTGGTGTTTCTGTATACAGTATGTGACATTTCACTAATTTTTCATTTGTTTATTTTTAACATATGTACTGTTTAAATATTTAACTAACACCTCATTGTGTCGATGGGCCTATAAACCATAATAATAATAACTAACTAACCTAACCACTATTTTAAAAAAGTAGACGTCTCGTAGGAATAAAAGTTTGAAAAAATGAACGTTTTTAGCTCAAAATTTATAACATTTTACTCTAGTGTCTATTACAAGTACTATTTTATAGGTACGTTATTGATTATATCGATAAAAAAATGACATTCGGGGCTAGCATGACTTGATACATAAATTTGTTCGTGAGTTCAAATCCAGCTGGGGCCTACGAATTTTCTTGAGCGATAAAAATACGTAGCACAACTTCCTTCGGAGGGGAATTAAAGCCGTCGGTCCCATGTTGATATTGGCATGTAAAAGAATCCTAGAAGGTATGTGGAAATACCTTTACCGGCAAAATTGGTAGGCCCTTTTGTTCTCGCTCATAGAAATTCTCGTGTGTTGATATAATCAGTTGGTTCAGAAAGTGCACGTTAAATACCTCAAATAAATTAAGTAAATGAAATGATACAAGATATGAAAGTAGTTTCAGTAACTTTTTGAACTGTACCACAATTCTTCCATAAATGTTTGAAAAAATTCAATATCCATGGTAAATGCAATTAGTTTTTATTTAGTATGTTTAATACATATAAATACAATGGTTAGGGATAGGAAGGTTAGTTTAGAGGAAATTCGCCCACATTAGCCTGGATGGAGGATGGGGAAAACCACCCCTAAGGAACCTGACTGAGATTAAATCTCTACCTGCCAGTCAGCGATTACCAAGCGCAACGCTAGTCTGACGCCTTAGCCTGTGTGGTCACAGACACAGGTATTTAACTAGGTCCAAATCATTGTAGACAGTATGCAACTTATGAGCTGGGCGCTAAGGGCAATGTAAACATGAAAGAAAAAATTGTTATAAATTCAACAATAAATACTTGGAAAACCTTTTAGTCAAGAAAGGAAGCTTATTTAAGAATTAAATAATAAATGGTTGTTTCTTGAAAGAAATAATCATGCCGTGTCAAACAGTAGTCAAAAAATTATATATATTATCAAAGAAAAACTATAATAGAATTTGATTTAACACATTAAAATGTACATTAACTCAACGAACATTGAATCTATATTATACAGATCTCTTTGATAGGTGTGTTTCTGTTACAACTAGGAAAGCTATGCTAAGGAAGTTTTTTATATATATATATATATAATATATATGAATTTTCTTAGCACCGCGTTTTACTACCCGTTCGATTTATACGATTTTGTACTAATTACGTTAATGGTTTAAGGAATTAGGGAGGTTATATAGATAGGAAGCTTACCCACATTTGCGTCGAGGGGGAGTGGGAAACCATTTTGGAAAAAAAACACTCTTAGCATACACGACCGAGATTCGAACCTTGATCTGCCCGTTTTCGATAGACCATTATACTGCGAGGGTAGCATGTTAGATCACGCAGCCACCGAAGTGGGTAAGGTATTAGTTAAATTGTTAAGCCAATTAATCGAATATATATTAAACTTTCTTTTTTGAAGTTGAATAATAAATTTGGTAAACATATAAGAATAAAATCATATATGGTGTATTGGCCTTTCCTCCTCTGCTGTTGATGGTTGGCTTAACGATCAAGACAGCTTAACTTGATTACAGTCCAATTTTCATAGGAAGAACCTTATTTGGCAGCTAGAAAAGTTACTAGCTATACTTTCACATATTCATACGTCAAGTAATGTAATCTGCAGTTGTCATTTTGATAGAAACTATCAATAACTATCAAACCTTACTAATAAAATAGTAAAATGCTATTAATAGTGACAGAAAAGTTTGTGATTCTAAAGGCTTTTTCTATGAAAATTGGACTGTAGTTTCCGCTCATTCGCACCATTATTTGGATCTTGTAATTGTATAGGAGAAATCTTCTTCCTAATTTAAAAATAACAGTTTTATTTAATGTTAACAAATTTCATCATGGCAGCCATGTTCAACCAGTACTAACCACCAACAACCAGTCTTACAAGAAGCAGTCTTTATCAATTCCAACCAGTATGAACCATCGACGACCAATCATGAAAACATACAGTTTTTATAAGTTTCAACCAGTTTAAATATAGGAACCATGTTCAACCAGTATTAACCATCAACAATCAGCTATGCAATGAAACCTTTTTTTTATCAGTTTCAACAAGTTTAAACATGGTAACCATGTTCAACCAGTGTTAACCATAAACAATCAGTGATGCAATCAAACAATTTTTATCAGTTCCAACCAATTTCAACAGGGTAACCTCGTTCAACCAGTGTTAACCATCCACAACCAGTTATTCAATCAAACATTTTTTTATTATTTTCAATCAGTTTAAATATGGTAGCCATGTTCAACCGGTACCAACCATTAACCAACAGCATGTAATCAAATCTTTGTTTATAGGTCTTAACCCGTTTCAATATGGTAACCATGTTTAAACAATATTAATCATTAACCACCAGTTATGCAAAAAGACAGTTTCAATATGGTAATCATATCCAACCATGCTACAAATTTCTGTTGGCGGTGATACGGTACCATATTGTGGCTGATAACTGTTTAATAGCATAACGGGTTATTGATGATTAATTTAGATTGGGCATGGATCGTTGAAACTAATTAAAACGGTTTGATTACATGACTGATTGTTGATGGTTAAAACTGGTTGAACTTGGCTATTATTGTGAAACTGGTTAAAACTGATTATAGATACATGGTTGGCTGTTCGTGGTTAGTAATGGTTGAATATTATATACATATTTAAACTTGTTTAGACTACTGGATTACTGAGTTGCTTTTGTCAATTAATACTGATTAAAACTTATTCAAGTTGGGACTTACAGTTAAAATTTACTAAAACTTGCTGATTCCAGTTGGGGCCAGTTAAATCCAGTTGAATAGGATAAGGGCCCTATTTAAAGTCAAGTCTCGAGTGTCAACCAATCTTCCGTCCCAGACCTCTTGGTCTAGTGGTCAGAATTCTGACTAATTACCTTGAAGTCCCGTGCTCGAATCCCCGTGAAATAAAAGATTTTTAAACTATTTAGCACCACTAACTGTTCAGGCTATACGCATATTTACTTATTACGCTGATGAGCTAGGGATTAAGTAGAATGTATTTAGATGAATTGTACCCTTATTTGTATGGAGGGAGATTGGAAAAAACATTTTGGAAAATTACCCCCAATACACCCGACCGGGATTCAAACCCCGATCTCCCTGTCATCAGCAGTCTAGTCTAACGCGAGAGTGACGCCTTAGACCATGCGGCCACCGAAGTAGGTCAGAGATATTTTTCCCGAAGGGAAACTTTTCCTATGGCTGCCATGGTCTGGTTAATTAGGCTTAAGAGGGGTTTTAAGACTTCTACTGGCGCTCCATAATCATCATCATCTCATGTGGGTGAAGTTAGCGCACTTATATGTCCCAACCATATCCGCAACTTCCAGTAAAAGACCAGGAATGTCTTGCCGACAAATTATGGTGGCACGAACTTTCTTTTTTTTATCTCTCAGAATACGAGTAACAAGTAGTTAGGGTGAGTGGAGGATTGGCTGACGACCTAATCTCTACCATATATATGGTCCTAAAACTGGTAGAATACATTATTTGTACACCTTATGGCTGGTAGACTTATGTTAAAAATCCAACCCTATCTAACCAGGATTCCCATCTTGATACACATTCACTTAAAAAACAGATGGTCTCTATGTTGTTTAATTCATAATGACAGTTTGACAAATAAAGTCACAAATCCATTTGACAGGAGGGCAACAGGTATGGTTAGTGTTGGGTGTCTCAAGAAACCTTGGGGAGAGTTGAGATAGAGTATCTCTTGTATTATCTCCTTGATAATTTAGCATAACTGGAGCTGGAGGAACACCTACATCGGTGGTCACATGGTCTAACGCGTCACTCTCGCATTAGACTGGATAACCGTTGACTGGGAGAATTTAGTTCTCATAAATGGTTTCTCACTTTCCCTCCACGTTAATGTGGGTACATCTCCTTTAAATTCTACCTTCCTCATCTTTACCCCCGTTAAGGCTGTGTACTTGAGTATCGGCTAGTAAGTAGCCTAGTGTGACATAAAAATAGCAGCTACTAGCGCTCGCCGGCGAGTGGAAAAACAATAGCTAGAGAAGCTGCACGTGTTCAACTTTTGGCGGTATCCAGTAGCCGACCTTGAAGGTCACGTGTCTCACCGCTAGCGAGTAGCTCTCTAGTCGTCCGGTGTGATAATGGAATCGCAGTGCAGTACAACGTATGTTATTTCTCATCACGTGGTTGTATCAGCGTATATATTTTGTGTTGAAATACAATCTACACAACCACGTGCTTTGCTGTACTCGCCACTACTTTAACACAATGTGACGTAGAAGTTTCTGGAAAATGTAGTGTCGACTAGTGGAGTAGCACATTGTGACACAGCCTTTAGTATAAAGCTTGATTCACACACTCACCGAAAAATAGAAAGCAGAATCTGCACAGTAATTCACACACACTTTAAGTTGACCCATGATGCATTGCAACGCTTTAAAACAGCTGATTATCAACAAAAAATATTTTCTAGTAGATAAATATATATTTTAGATCATTGTCCCAATGGTTGTTTACAAATTATAACGCTGTGTCGTGGCACAATCTAATACACACGCTTTACATTAACGCGTTATTTCAAAACTCCTCACAACAGCCAACGAAGCTGTCTGCTAGCTTCTGGCTGTAGAGCGCATGCGTTGTCAAATGCGCATGCGCACTGATTTAAGATGGTTGGTTCTGAGATTTGATTGGTTCTCCTGTGCCTAACATCTCGAGCAGAAAAGACAAAGTAGAGAATAGTTGAACTTCAGCAGAACAGCTTGCGCCGATTAAGCGTAAATCTTGTGATTGGCTTAGAGTGCGTCACGTGATCACGTTTCTTTCTGCGCTAGTTTTTCGGCAAACGTGCGAATCCACAGTAAACATGAGGATAGCCCGGACGGGAAGTAAGACGCACTGAAAAAAAAACCAGCTACAAAACTGGGGAAAAATTATTTTTAGAGACGTATTATTAGCTAAGCAAGGAGAATAATTAATTAATGAAGATTAAAAAAGAAAATAACGTGAGAATTGACCTGTTATTAAGTAAACTGGCTACTTGACTTCAGATCTTCATGTGCCTATTTCATAGCTAATAATGTATCTAAAAAGTATTAATGCACTAAAAAAAACTCCTCGTCGTTCATTAAGACAGCATAACTGCCAAATATTAAACAAGGACAAAAGGAACACATTTTAGATAATAAATAATAAATCATTTACATATTTTTATTTATTTCACCTTTCTATCGTTGTTTAGTGACTATTTATATATATATTTTCATGCTAACATCTTTCTATAGCACACAGTCTTACCACCTTTTCAGGTTATATACATATATACTAATTGCACTAATGGGTTGTGTATGAGTAAGGTTGAATCCATAGGAAGTGTACCCACATTTGCTTAGAGAGATAGAGTGAAAACTCATTTAGTAAAAACTCAGTACACCCGACCGGGATATGCTTCCCAATCTTCCTTCAGTCATCGACAGTCTCGTATAATGCGAGAGTGACGCCTTAGACCAGCGGTCGGCAACCTAAGGCCCGTGGGTTGGGTCCGGCCCTCCAACTGATTTTTTTCTAGCCCGAAAAAGATTTAGCAAACAAGCAATTGTGTTCATAAAAATGGACTAATCACTAATCACTTACCCGTTTCGGCGGCCGTGTGATCAAAGGCGTTACTCTCGCGGTAGACTAGACTACCTATGACGGGGAGATCGAGGTTCGAATCTCGTTCGGATGTAACGAGGGTGGCTTATTCAAAATGGTTTTCCCACTTACCCTCCACGCAAATATGGGAACACTTTCTTTTAATATGACCTTCCTAATCTCTAAAACCATTTGAGTAATTAGTACCTAAGCGTATAACCCGAACTGGTTGTAAGACGCAGCGCTAAAAAAAAAACTTTTTCATAAATATTAAGTTTACATTAGTATTTTTCTCGATATTTTTCCAAACCGGACCACCAATAATTTTTTTCTAAGTACCCATATAGCCCGCAATATTAAAAGGTTTGTCGACCACTGCCTTAGACCATGTGGCCACTGAAGCAGGGGCTAACTTCATCACATGTTTTTCAAGAGGATTTTCACCTAACAAATTACATAAATTGATGACCTGAGGTTAAGTAGCTAGTTTACTCAACAAAAGGTCCTTTCTCACTTTATATTATTTCTTATCTTCACTAAACATTTCATTCATACATCTAACTACAGTAGCCCCATGGCTTCTTTGATGCTGACTGACAGCTCACAGCTGACTTCTGACAGTCAACATTTAGGTATATACCTAAATTTTGACTGTCAGAAGTGACAGCTGCTAAACACATGTTTTTGCAGATCATATGGTTCGGCATAGGGATACATAATTTGGTCTGGTAACTTTTCAAAGCCGTCAGCTGTGAGCTGTCAGTCAGCACCAAAGAAGTCATGGGGCTACTGTACGACCAATCAGTGGCGTCTAGTGACATAAATTGTGGTCAAGACTTACGACAGTAATAGTCCGTGCTAATTGTCTTGTGGTCTAAAGCATCTGTCTCTTAAAGGTCTAGGTTGGAGTGAGGGAAGAGGGAGTGAGGTTCAAATCTCGACCGGATGGATTTGGGATAGAAGGGAAAAACATTATATTATTTATCACCGTGCTTCCCCCGTATTCTATCCGCTCTAATGCTGGTGCCCTCCTTCTAAAACTACGCTCCTCATCATTGACCCTTATACTAGGCCGTTAAATACCTTATTGCTCGTAAAAAAAAGTATTAAAATAATAAAAAAAACAGAGAATGAGGACGATAATTTTGAAATTATTGCGAGCAACATTTAATTTGACATGGTTAATGAGTTTAAATATTTAGTAACAATTTTAACTAGCACCCACTTTGATGACCTCGTGGTCTAGGGCAGTACTCTCACAATACACTAGACGGCCGGTGATAGGGGGATTATGGTTCAAACCCCGTTTGGATGTATTGAGGGTGGTTTTTTCCCTAAATGGTTTCCCACTCCTTCTGGGATTTTCTGTTAAGTTAAAGTCCGATACCTTGGCTCAGTCGGTAGCGTGTCTATATACTAAATTAAGGGTTCCAGGCTCAATTCCTGGCATAATCGAAATAACTATCATTGGTTAAATGTGTGTTTCCCCTGTTACATTGATGAATTAACGACTGGGTGCTGGATGTCGTGTCTGTTCTAGATTTAAGTTAGTTTATAAGTCGTGTGCTGACATAATCAGTCAGTTTAGAAAGTGCACGTTAAATATCTCAAATAAATTATTTTTTTTAGGTTAAGTTAGGCTAAGTTAGGTTAGGTAAGATTAGTTTAGGCAAGTTTAGGTATCCTTCGTAAAGGGCACAAAGCCTCCCCTGTTTATTTCGATAGTTTACAAATTTTAAAAATAACCCTAAGAATACTGTGCATACACTAAGAACTACAATGAAAGTTTTAGAGCGTAGGTAGATCTCAGTCAGAGGACCCGAATCATATTTTTGACGTTTTTGGTGGGTTTACTGACTACAAGCCTAGCTGGGGAAAACAATATACCTCTTTTCTATTCCTGGTACCTCATTTAATGCGCTCAAATGCTACTACTTTTGGTTTGCTTCCAAGTGTTACAGATTCATTTTCGATAACTAAATGCACAAATAAAAATAATCACACAAATATCAAATAAAATTCTAAATCTAGCTCACAACAAAATACTTAAATGCGCAAACGGATCTGGCCTCTATGGAGTACTTTCTAAACCCACCATCCTACCACGATCCCCCCTAACTACGCGACCACAGGGAATCAACCCCTTTACTTGGGTCTCAGCCAACCTCGCTCGCCAACAGGGAAAGCTTCAAGCATTAGCGAGGCGACGGGACAGAGTTAACCCCGAAACCCAAGAAAAAGGCCGCAAGGTCCGATTTTCAAATAAACAACACACCATCGAGAGCCGCCAAGGTCACAGCGCTATCAAACGGAAGCGACGAGCACCAGATCTCGCTAGCTCGCCTCGGGAGTGATATTTAACTATACAATGCGTTATTTCAAAATATGGTTCAACGCAAAGTAAAGTCTAAATATCTCAACAGGGACCTTTTTCTTTAACAACTCTTTCAGTTTGAGCTTTGTCAATATAATCAAATGTGTGAAAATGCGACATTAGCTGATTTCAACCACTTTTAAGCATATTTTCCGAGTTCTGAGTCTAGGCTTGATAAAAAAAGGGCTCCAGTTTTACCCTTTCTATAACAAATACAGTAATTGTTTGATAGACTCACAACAGTAAAATTTTAAGATATTTGAGAACTATAGAACTTGAGATAAGAAGTTTTGTAGTTTTCTTTCCCAGCTTTTTTTATCGACATGACAAAGGGTGGTTGTGAATGGAGGGTGAAAGGGAGTATAAGCTTAGACAACATAGAGAAGTAGTTCTAGAAAACGACACAAATGATTGTATTTTAAGCCCTGTGGCCTGACAGTGATTGCTACTTTCTTGCTGGGTGAGGCTACTTACTGTCTTAAGATCATTCGACAATGAAAAATATTAAGATTTTTTTGATTCTACAACATCTTGACAGTGAGTTTACATCGGTAGGGGTTAGAGGGGTTATCTTGTAAAAGATAGCAAGCGGCATTGTCTCAACCCATTCCAGCAACATCGACCAGGTAAGGAAGTCGAAGTCCGCTTTGCCTGGGTGTGTCGTTAATTTGGATTATCTGACCCTCTTTCTCAGCCGGGCTAGTAAGTGTTATCTCTACAGATGGTACGCTCTAAAAAAGAAATGTCATGAAATAAATACTTAAAATTTATAAAGATCATTTTGGACACATTAATACAATTGACGAGTATAGTTAGGTTAAAAACCCAAATAAATTCTAAATAACGACATTGTGTGCTACAAAATGAGATAAAAACTAATGATTGGGGTATAAAAATAACAGTATTTATATATAATTAAAAATTATGTGATTTTTACCATTTTTCAACGGCTTATACATTAAAAATGGTTTTTATTTAACCTACAATAAATATTTAATCGTTTACACCTCATATGCATGTTTGGTTATAATAATTCTCATCCCTATACATTAACTACTTCACCTTAACAATATTACATTAAGAACATAAAATGGAAAGTTTGACCCCTTAAAACTCGTGAACTGTAATGATTTTAAATATTGAATCACTATTTATATAGCTATAGGCCTAATTATACACTTGTTAAAATAGTGCAATAACACGTTTACCGTCGAATGACCTTAACATTGCAAAGAACGGGCGTCCTTGAAGTTTCTTGGATTTATATTGACACTTTTTGTTTTTAAAATATTCAATATAAAGATTTAAAAGTGTATTTATGCTAAAAGCAAGATATAGCTTTGCTATCATGTAATAATGAGCCTTGAACGTCCCAATGGATGAAACG
This sequence comes from Timema podura, assembly GCA_033556935.1. Lineage (NCBI taxonomy): Eukaryota > Metazoa > Arthropoda > Insecta > Phasmatodea > Timematidae > Timema > Timema podura. The sequence continues at coordinate 43,617,651 of JAVRXN010000013.1, read as the reverse complement.
CCCCTGGGGGTGGTGTGCTGTCTTGTTGAATTTGAAGTAATGGTCTAGTTAGAGAGGGTAAATACACTGTAAATATTTCTAACACTTTCATTGATATACGAGGACAGATATACTGGTACATGATCAAATGCTACATTTTGAGCGTCACGCTAAATCTAGCAGAGACTTGAATTCTTAAGGAAGATGAAAAACAAATACTTGGAGAGCTTTGAAATGTGGTGATGGAGAATACTTGAAAAGAACAGATGTACAGACAGGGTGAAAAATGAAGAAGTCATAAGAAGAGTGGGTGAGAAGAGAACCATTTTGGATATGATTCTTCGGTACAAAGCAAACTGGATCGGACACATTCTTAGGAGGAACTGTCTTCTACATGACATCTATAAATATGGAAAGGTTAAGGGTGAAAGGAGCTTAGGAAGAAGGAGGGTTCGAATATTGGATGATTTGAAGGAAATAGGGACATTCTGGGTGCTTAAGGAGGAGGTAGAGGACAGGGCGCATTGGCGGTCTAATTTCATCGACAAAATGGAACTTTCGTAAGACAGAACACCCAATGAATAATAATCATATTAATAATTATATTTCAATTTTTATTTCATTTTTATTTTTTATAGGGCTGACCATCAGTCGCAAGACCTATAACAGAACAGCACTGAAAATAACATAAGAAAACGAGAAAAAAAATAGAATAATTACATATGAAAACAATAGGTATCCTATAGCTAAACAATAATTTAAAATAGTAAATGGAGACATTAAGTTGATAAGTAAGGTATAATGGTTAAGATTTAAAAAGCATGGAAATTATTTCTATTAAACCAATAGAAAATAAAACTATTTTTAAAATATTTTAATGAAGAACCTATGATTAAAGTCCTTAAAAATAAGGAAGTTTCTTAAAATAACCCTTTGAGTTTGGGTCTTCTTTTAGAATAAAAGCAAAATCCAGCAACTCTAGTTTCGTGCTACAAATGCAATTCTTAAGATGGTAAGCTTGTAAGAGTTACTGAGAGAAAATAGTTTTATATTTCGAGAGGCCCGAGAAGGGACATGAAATGTTACTATTGAAAATATTACAAATAATATGGCCATCACAATAGATTAGTAATTTATAATAATATATGGTTTTTAATCATTTTGCTATTGTCGCCCCTCTTACTACCCTTTCCGGTTTACACGTTTATGTTTTAATTACGCTAGTGGTTTTAGATATTATGAAGGCTATATTTGAAGGGAGTGTACCCCCATTTGCATGGATGGAGAGTGTAAAACCATTTTGGAAAAAGCCATAATCAGTACACCCGACCGAGATTCAAACCTCGACCTCCGCGTCATCGACAGACCGGTCTACTGTGAGAGTAACACTTTATACGATGCGGCCACCGAAGCGGGTAGTAATATATCATTAGTTTGGATGCGGTTATAACCGTACTCAACAACTACAATAGCTTGGCTATTTAATACATCATTATATTAATATAAATAGCTGCTGCTATAACCCTTTTACTTGGTGAATCCCAGATGCTACACATTGCAGCTTCTACTCCATTCTTAGTTTTGGCTCATTCCTCAGCTTTAGTAACTGCGGGTGTCTATTTATTAATTCGTTTCTTTTCAGCTCTAATCATAAGATATTTAAGAATAATATCCATATTAATTTCTAAATGATGACCTATACACTGATTTTGGTAAGAAGCGCGTTCTGGAAGGCCTTATTTCATAACAAGATCCTACTGTATAGTAGTAGGTAGGATAAAAGGATGGGCCTTTTGAACGGTATTAGGACGTCCGTTCTAGAAGGCAGTTACTGGAGGCACCCACCAGCCACCGAAGCTTTCCTTCTGACCAAGCTTACCTTAACCTAACCTAGCCTAACCTGGAAATACTCGTGTATGTTATCTAGTTAGATTAAGACTGACGAGGCTGAAAGAACGTACGACTGCTAGGCCCCCGTGAGCTAACCCTATTATTAAATTATGGGAGGGATGCCGTAGCAATATGGCGTGTCCGATAATTTGGACTCCTCCCCATGTATCAAAAATCTCATGTTCGTAATCTGAACTGTTAGGAATTAGGAGGCCACCATTTAAAATACCAGTGAAAGTGTCTTACAATGATTTTCATGCATTCTGCTGGGATGACACAATATCAACTGTTTTAAATAGATTAGGTAGAAATCTATTTTAGCCTTTGCAAAGTCGATTTGCCAATAAAGTGGTGGTAACTGTCAGTTAGCACAAGATTTTTACTGTGAACATTGGTTTAAAGTCACCTATTTAAAAATATAGTAGCAAAAAACCACTCCACTAAAAGCCAAAGAATATCTAGGAAAAGGGGCAGGCTCACAGTGCCAATATTTTTAAACATATTCGACAAACAGCTTAGATCTGCTGTGGATGTCAAGAGCTACTAAACCAATACATATGTGAGAGAGGTAGGCCAAAATTACTAAGTTTAGAGAGAATAATATTATGCTGACATAAGTCAAATGTCTTACTTTTGTCAATATAAATATTATCAACCTGGCCTTAGGTAGAGACTTGAGGGGCAGCATGTCCCAAAAATTCTACTAAATGTGTGACAGTAGATTTATTTTTTATAAGGCCATGTTGATTTTCTGAGAGTGTACCTATTATCTAGGTGCTGAAAAGTATGCTCATGTATTACTTTCTCGAAATAATTCAGAGAAAATATTTGAGAAATAAGTATATTGTCACAAACTTTTTTTTTTTTGCCTCTGTAAAAAATAGGTATGAAAACAGATTGAAAAGTTTCATTTGATAGGCTAATGTTACAAATATAGTCTAGTCTATAATAATAATAGTAATAATAATAATAAGCATGGCACAAACAAATATTTTGTGCTATGCATTGTGCTATTCACAAAGACAAATATTGTTTCTTCTCATTGTTATTGCATTAAGGGCCTTAGCCCTGTCGAGTGCAAGTCTAAAACCTATTTTATGGGATGGTGGGCGGGAGGGTGAAAGGCGTGGCGTGGCTTCACAACCGACCAAAGTATCTTTCCGCGTCAACAAGAACAGATGGATCACGGAAACCGCAGATGGCGCTAGCTACCGAACAGGTCTTGCGGAAAAATCATACGTTTGGAAATATCAATTTTCTCGAGAGCGAGTGAAATTTTTATAGTAATATTTTCAACACTTCTTTTAAGATAATGTATCAATATTTATTAACTGTTGCATGTTCTTTTTCTTTTTTTTTTTTTGTTATGAATCTAGCAGTTTTCTATTGAAAAATGTCAATTTTATCGATATTTGATCACTGTTAAAATTATATAGGAGGTGTGTATATAAAAAAGTCCAACTTATTCAACATGCTTCTATTCTTGAACAAACCGTTTCCGAAAAGAAAATTTCAAAATAATAAAAATTCTTGAAGATAACCGTTTGTTCCCATGGCTCTGCATTTCCACGCCAAATTAAAAGGGCCAATCGCCTTAAAATATTTATAAGACATATGGTCACAACCAACCCATTGCTCAATCAAACATTTTTATTTTTAATATATATATACCAGATGGTTATTGTTTTAAGTTATTAAAAAAGTAGTCGATCTCGGTGTGGTTTTGGGGTAAAGTAACCTCAGGACCTAGTGTTCGTGGGTTCATACCAGCCGGGGCCGGGGTCTAGGGCGATAAAAATCCGTAGCACAACTTCCTTCGTAGGGGAAGGAAAGCCGTTGGTCCCATGTCGATTGTGGCATGTAAAAGAACCTTAGTTGACATGTGTGAATACCTCTTCCGGCAAAATGTATAGGCACTTTCGTTCTCGCTCATAGAAATTCTCGTGTGCAAACATAATCAGTCGGTTCAGAAAGTGCATGTTAAATACCTCAAATAAATAAATAATTATATTACATAATTCAACCATATCCCCACCTATACGACACTTTGCACATACGACGCGTTTCAATTACCATCTAGTCCCGAAGACGCTTTCTTCGTAGACACTACTCTGTTGTGGCATGACAATACCGCTCGCAACAATTTCCAGTGATTTGTATAGTTAGACCTACCCCTTTTAGAAATATAAGGCCTGCAATGCTTATTTTAGTTAGAAATGTGTTATTTAGGACATTTTGGTTCGTATATGACAATCACAGTATAGCACACCTATCGATAAGTGAAAAAAAAAATGCATCGTTTTGAGTTGCGACGATTTTCGAGTTTCAACGGTGGTTTGGGACTTAACCCGTCGTAAGTGTGGTGTAATGGGGTATACCTGCGATTGCAACTTTAAAACTTCCTGCCAATACCTAAGGATTGATCACAAAATAGCATTGCAGTCATACGTGTTTCCTTTATAATAATAAAGAAGAGATGAATTTGGAGATAAACACTGAGGGAAATCATTTCTACCAACCACAATACAATCTTACAATCATACTAATTTCTTTATTTTGCATATTGTGACTCCTCTGAAACGGTGATAGAACCAATGACTGAATTTCTTATGAAAGTCAGAATTGGTCATATAGGAGTAGAACTTAAGGTTGAAAGTATATATATATATATATATATATATATATATATATATATATATATCCTTGATTTTTACATGTATTACACACAGAGATGGCATAGTGATTCAAGTTTGGCCTGTGTAATTCACTTGAACTTAAGGGCAACTTTGAAATTTGAAAATACTGAATGGGCCGCATTTTAAAAAAGTTCATTGTTGTCATTATTGACAAATTTATCGCGAGATAGGAACCCGGGACACGTGGGGAAAATACATTGGAACACACATACCAATATGTACGCTACGTCCGCTACTAGTAAAAAAGATCCCAACCACATTATATACTGATAATAGCCACACTGCGCCGTGGATGTTATGGTATTATTTTGGTAGGAAGAACAGTAGAAGCTTGTTACTAAAGTTACTAAAACCATTTTTATATATGTATACATCAAGTCATGTTGTCTGTAGATGTCACTTTTGATCGATGCTATCAATATCTATATAATGTAAAAAAAAAAAAAGTAAAATGTTATTAATGCTGGCCGCAAAGAAATGTGTTCCCCTTTCTTGGTTTACGCGATGCGTGTAGTGGTGCCAGCCAAGGAACATGCAAGTGGATCATCAGCATACTACTTGGTTAGCACGAATGAGCATACTACTTGGTTAGCACGGAATGAGCATACTCTCGGCTGTACTCCGAGTGTTTACACGTAGAAGGGAGATAGCATGCTAGAATGTGTTCAGATCAATTTCTGCATCCCTCCCGAAAAGAGTTGTGCGTTTGTTGGCAAGTTAAATATGGATCCTCTTGTTGTCTGCCAATTATTAGCTGATGATTTTGTAATTTTTTATAATTTTCTGAAGATGAATCCCAGAGATCGGGTTCACCTACATATAAGGTTACAAACTTAAGTATTATAACACCACTCCACCGCAGAATACTCGAATAAAAGAAATCCAATACACCAAACTACTAGAACGCCACAGGACAACAATGCGGGCAGAAGAGGAACCAATTGTCTTGCTCTGAGCACGGAAAATCAAACACTGCTTGATTTTGGATCTGCGCTTTAGAAAACCGGATACGCGTGCGTGCGCGCGTGCTCTCTTTAGGCAGGTCACCCACTGAGATGGCGAGCGTGTGATTTGGCGGAAGCGGGGCGTCTGTATGGCGTGTGGTGTGGGTATGGCACGCATGTGGCTGTGACTTTCAAGTGGTGACGATGTGGCGTGAAGCCAATTGATGGGGCATCTTCGCCATCAACAAACCACACGTGCCTACGGACATAAAATTACTATACATTCTAGAATTGTCTTTAAATTTAAATTAAACTTTATTTTTCTTACCACCTACTCCAATATATGTTTCAATATTGCTCCAAGATTGTTCCTGTGTTTGATTTCGATGGTAGTCATCATTATTGATGTCATAAAGGCAGGATAAACTCTCCACCAGTTCCACAAACTTAATATCAAATTCTGGATCATCCAGCATTGAAAAAACTGACAAAAAAATTCTGAACAAAAATATTTATGGTCCAGTAACGAACTCCCGTACACTATACAGAGACAGGCGTGTGGCGATCACCATACGGCCGCCACACGAGTTTAAACATGTCGGAGTCTAGTGGCGGGTGTGACGATCACCATACGGCCGCCACACGAGTTTAAACATGTCGGAGTCTAGTGGCGGGTGTGACGATCACCATACGGCCGCCACACGAGTTTAAACATGTCAAAGTCTAGTGGCGGGTGTGGCGATCACCATACGGCCACCACGCGAGTTTAAACATTTCAGAGTCTAGTGGCGGGTGTGACGATCACCATACGGCCGCCACACGAGTTTAAACATGTCGGAGTCTAGTGGCGGGTGTGGCGATCACCATACGGCCGCCACACGAGTTTAAACATGTCAGAGTCTAGTGGCGGGTGTGGCGATCACCATACGGCCACCACGCGAGTTTAAACATTTCAGAGTCTAGTGGCGGGTGTGGCGATCACCATACGGCCACCACACGAGTTTAAACATGTCGGAGTCTAGTGGCGGGTGTGGCGATCACCATACGGCCGCCACACGAGTTTAAACATGTCGGAGTCTAGTGGCGGGTGTGGCGATCACCATACGGCCGCCACACGAGTTTAAACATGTCGGAGTCTAGTGGCGGGTGTGGCGATCACCATACGGCCGCCACACGAGTTTAAACATGTCAGAGTCTAGTGGCGGGTGTGGCGATCATCATACGGCCGCCACACGAGTTTAAACATGTCGAAGTCTAGTGGCGGGTGTGGCGATCACCATACGGCCGCCAAGCGAGTTTAAACATGTCTGAGTCTAGTGGCGGGTGTGGCGATCACCATACGGCCACCACGCGAGTTTAAACATGTCGGAGTCTAGTGGCGGGTGTGGCGATCACCATACGGCCGCCACACGAGTTTAAACATGTCGGAGTCTAGTGGCGGGTGTGGCGATCACCATACGGCCGCCACACGAGTTTAAACATGTCGGAGTCTAGTGGCGGGTGCATGGCGTCGCGACACACGCTACACGCCACACCACTTAGGAGCCTCTCCAGTGGGCGCTATCCCGTTCTCGCCTCACGCCACATGCCACACAGACGCCACGCCTCCATCACACCACACGCTCGCCATCTCCTTAGGATCTCTACCATTTTCCGTCCGCATGCTCACTACGAGCATGGTAAAGAGCACAATTTCACGCACCGTGTAGACCCCACCCATCATCGGGTAAACGCTTAGCCAGCGATTTGCAGGATTTGTGGGGGACGTAGACGACTATGCATTTACGCAAAACAAGCATTATTATTATTATTATTATTATTATATATTATTATTATTATTATTAGCACCGCGTATTACTACCCGTTTGAGTTGTAAGCACTTACGCTAATGTGTAACGGTAGGGTGATTGTGAGATGAAATTGAGGACCTACAGTTTAAAGTGGGATCCGAACCACGGTGGAGGCCTGGCTTTCCACACATTCACAAGTTGTGTTTAATACACGTCTTGTCAGAGGTGAAGGAAGGGTCTGGCAATCAGATAAATCTGTGCCGGGACTGAGGATTGAACCCCGGACCCCCAGCACCTTACCACTAGACCGCCAGGTCACCCGCAAAACAAGCAATATCGTGTGTTTGTGGACCAGTTCCATTGACATCTTAGGTTCAGACTGTTTGTTTTAGTTTGCGTTTTGTATTTTTCAACTCTACTTCCACTATAGTATACTTGCATTTTTTCTCTTGTACTTTTTTTACTACAATATGTCGGAAGCTTTAATTGAAAAAAATAAGGACATATCAGTGTTTAGGGACAGTGTCAGATCTATTTTTATTAAATTCGTGAACCCACTTCCTTTTTCCTTGTCTGTGCTCACGGCTCACTATGAACACCCGCCATCTTTGATGTAGACTTGTGGAAAACGACCAGTGTATCTTTCTATGTGACCACTTAGAGTAGCGTCTGTAGCGGTCTATGTGGCCAAATCATTTGGCCACCAACTGATAAAAAAAACCTACCCCCCAGAAACAAAATTCGCCCGCAAATGGACACTCCAACACAAAAGCGTCTTCTTAGAGATTCGAACCAAAACATAAAATGGGGGGGAAGGGGGGATGAGTAGGAGCTCAACCGAAATCTAGGTTCAATGACCTCATAATGAAGTCACCACTATACTCAGGGCCGCGTCTGGGGGTAGAGGGGGCAAAGGGGGCAATTGCCCCAAGCCTCACATTCCAGGAGGCCACATTTCCCCGAAACGTTATTAAATTCAATTACAGTTACTATTCTAAATTTCACATCAAATAGTATACAGACAATTAACAGCAATAAGTATCCGCTTAGTGTTAGGATTCCCTTCCAGATTCCTGGAAACCCTAACTAACGTTATATAATTTAAGATTTACGTTACTCTAGTAATATGCTGCAGTACAGTAAAATACGCCACAATTGTGCTACCGCTGTCGGTCTACGGAAAACTAACAGTGCAATGGTGCAAAAAGGTATTTACTTTTGTTAACTTAATTGTATTGAGTGTTTGCATTTAATAAAGTGCAGTTATTTAATGAGTTGATCAATATTCCCATAAAAATTGAGCAATTATTAAGTAACATAAGTACAGAGTACATATCAATATATTATAACGGTTTAGTACTAAAATTGAAAAACTGCCTCACAAAGGGGGGGCTCATATTTTCTTAAAATGGTCCTGAGTCTATACTATAATTATTACAAAAATAAATAGGCCCCTATATAAAACAACACAACCCATCTCCATGCTAAGGACTATAGAGTATAGAAAGTATATTAACTCTAAGCTAACTCTAAGCTTGTTGAATATACAAATTAAAAAAACTATATAAATAAATATAAGAGTGGCTGATAATAAACAAAAAAAATTGTATTTACTATTTACACTATATATCAATAATTCGTTGGACTGCATAATAGAATTAAATAAAAAGTATTTTGTTTTTTTTCCTGCAATTTAATATATACCATAACCACATATTTGTTCTCATTTGAGTCATTTTCCATGATCTTAGTAACTATCTGCTTTTTAGATTATACCTACCTCTTTGAACAAGTTTATTCTGAAAATGATTATAATTACCACTTTAGTAGCTTGCTATGGGAACGATTCCTCTTTTTACTAGTTTGTTTTCAGAACGATTACAGCTACCTCTTTTTACTAGGTTTGTTCTGAGAACGATATACTTACCTACCTACCTCTTTGTGCTAGTTTGTTCTGAGAACGAAATATCTACCTACCTTTTTGTATTAGTTTGTTCCGAGAACGATATATCTACCTACCTTTTTGTATTAGTTTGTTCCGAGAACGATATACCTACCGCTTTGTATTGGTTTGTTCCGAGAACGATACCTCTTTGTATTAGTTTGTTCTGAGAACGATACCTCTTTGTATTAGTTTGTTCTGAGAACGATATATCTACCTACCTTTTTGTATTAGTTTGTTCTGAGAACAATATACCTACCTCTTTTTATTAGTTTGTTCCGAGAACGATACCTCTTTGTATTAGTTTGTTCCGAGACCGATATATCTACCTACCTCTTTGTATTAATTTGTTCTGAGAAAGATATACATACCTCTTTGTATTAGTTTGTTCTGAAAACGATTATAACTATTTCTTGGTTCATGTTTGCTATCATCACAACAAAATTACTTCTTTGTTCTTGTTGGTTCTGAGAATGATGATAGCTACCTCTTTGTTCTTGTTTGTTCCAGATATTTGTCCGTGCTCAATTTGACTATGACCCTCTGGATGATGACCTCATTCCCTGTGCTCAAGCTGGTATAGCATTCAAAACAGGGGACATCCTACAGGTAATCAACATAACTATTATTGTTATCATTATGAGCACTGCGTCTTACTACCCGTTCGGGTTATACGCACTTACGCTAATATGTAATGGTAGGGTGATTGTGAGATGAAATGGAGGACCTACAGTTTAACGTGGGATCCGAACCACGTCTTGTCAGAGGTGAAGGAAGGGTTTGGCAATTAGATAAATCTGTGCCGGGACCGAGGATTGAGCCCCGGGGCCCCAGCACCATACCTCTAGATTGCCAGGCCCTCTTAACACAACTAGTAAAACATAGAAATAAAGGACCTATATTCAGCATTTTAGGTCCTTTGAAAAGTGTTGAACTTTAGACAGTTATAGACCTACTTGTGGTAAAAAAATATTGTTTGGGAAAATTGTTGGTTGTTAGAAATATCAATGTGACATCTGCTTCTAATTCCAACGAGAAGAGAAAAAAAAATCTTAATATGTTTATTAAAATTGTTAATTTCGCTTCTCTTTTCCCTCAAACTCACTAAATAAATAGTTCTTATATATTTCAAAGGGCTGGATGGACTATAAATTAATTTTTATAGAGTGTTTTAGGATAAATTAAAACCCAAAAATAAAAATAATAAAAAAATAGTCCATGTTTTAGTCTAAATTCCTCCCAAAAATCCCTATATGTATGCATGGAATAAATAGTAGGTACACGCTAACCATACATTAATTTTAATATTCGATTATATTTTAGATCATATAATAACGAGGGGCATAGATAGCATCAGGGATTCAGGATACAGACTAAAAGCCGATTCACACAGAACACTTAGCTAAACTATGCTATGCTAAGGTTTTGTCATTACAAAGCTAAGCCATGGTTCCTATTTTCCCTCCTGAATTCACTGTGGTTTCTTTATGGTCTGCTCCAGTTAAGTTAAGTTATGGCATTCTGCAAAAGGTCTTGTTTGAGCTCAGATGATAGCACTGAGGAAGAGGAGCTGCTGCTATTAGCAGCTGTTTTGGAAGAGGAAGAAAATGTAGGATTTGGAGGTTTGACTTGTTTAACTAACAGTTCTATTTCAATGTAAGCACATTTGTTAAATATAAAACCTAAACAGAATATTACTTAAAAACACGCGAAACAAACTGAAAACAAAACTTCAACACTTCTTTGGTTATTTTCAACAATACAGCACTGGGTCTGTTCAACACGGAGCCCAAGCTGCGTTATGCGCATGCGCAACGTAAGATGGCTCAAGATGGGGGAGATGGAAAAATTGCCCGGCCATTAATCGGAAAAAAACATAGGGCGACTTAGCAAGGCATAGCTTAGCGTTCTTTGTGTACCAGCCTTAAGTCTCCACAAACCTTCTACTGGACTATCAAGATAAATAAGTAGGCAAAAGTTTATATAATATTATAAGTTTAGAAACAACTCACAAAGTGATAAAACTGACAAATGTGCTTCTTGCACGGAATTCGTTTTATTATTTTCATCTTACACTTTCTGTATTGAAAATAGCCATTCTTTTTTTAGTTGTCAGGTTCCGCTTTTAACTTCTATACGAAGCTAGTCTCAACGAGTTGTCAAATACTGCTGTAAGGAGGCTGTGACAAGAGTGAGGGGGGTTGGACAGTTGTAGATGCCTCGTTTATCTTTATCTACGCACAAGACGTTGGTCAACACGATCCTAACAAGTTGTGTTACAGTATAAACAGATTCACATCTTGTTGGCGATGTTGGCTAACATGTTGGAGTTGGGAGGTCCGGTCACTTTGCCAACCTGTTGTGTTGGTTGGTTCAAATCGTTGTAGTTAACACAACATGTTGGCTGACTTGGTATGCTCTGCACATGCGCGCTATCGAGTCGAGGCAGTGTCTAGCTCGGTCCCAATAGACTAGCGGCAATATCTGAAAAAAAGACGTAGGAATTAAATTAGGGGGTACAACATTTTAAAAAGTGCCAACTAATATATTTCGTTTTATGGGTCCTTAGGGATGATGAAACGGCTGGTTGGCATGCATAATATCTACATTTATTCCAGGAAACACCATTTTGCAAAATGGCGTACGCTTGCGTGAGTGGATCTTATGTATCATGGCGTAGATTTATATATTCAGGAATTGCCAACATGTTGTACCGTTTAAACCCGCCCCCCCCTTCACCTTCTATTGCTCGATATCTCCACTAGTCTACAATATGAAGAGAATATTGGTCTAGCCTTAGCGCCACACATGTTCTGTTTTCAGAGTAGGTTAACCACGAGTTTAACATTATGGTTATGGAGTGGAAAAAAAAAATCTAACACAGCTAGTCGAGTTGTATCAAAAGTATTTTGTTTTTTGAAACGTTCACCTTGGCTTATCACAAGAATTCAAATAATTGAGGAGATAAGCTACACATACTGCAATAGCTAAGGTTTTTTAATTCCCCACAGTTTTGTAAGTTTTGGTTTTTATTTTTCTGCAAGAGTAAACTTCCTGCCAACACATTAGATTAATAAATGGCAAGTAATACGTGGTTCTCCGTGGCCAGAAATGTGTAAAATAATTACAAACTTGAGGAGGGCTTAGGATTTTGGCTCAACAAGCTGGAATAAATAAACGCAGCCTACTTCTACACACCAACATGTTGGGTCTGACTTGTTACATAATAAACAAGGGGTAGCCCGCTTCGGTGATCGCATGGTCTAATGTGCTACTCTCGCAGTAGACTAGACTGCCGATGACGGGGAGATAGAGGTTCGAATCTCGGTCGGATATAATGAGGGTGGTTTTCCAAAATGGTTTCCCACTCTTCCACCATGCAAATTCGAGTATGATTCCTCTAAATAAAACCTTCAAAATCCCTTAAAGTCTTAAACCATTAGAGCAATTAGTACATAAGCGTGTAACCCGAATGGGTAGTAAGACGCGATGCTAATAAAAGTCAAGGCTGAGGGATTAGTGGTGACTAGTATTTGAGAAGATTATTATTCAGGCTATTCAGGCATGAAACATCTTTCCTTTCTACCTGAGCTAAATACGTTTACCCATTTTAATTATAAGTTTAGGAGAAAATACACTAAACAAAGTCATCTGTGTAATTGAGTCATATGTTCAAAGGTCTACAGTTAGAATTAGTTCAATTAAAAAATACGCAATGTATTACTAATGAGTTAAACAATACAACTTTTATTTTTAAATGCTAGTATTTTTTTGAAAAATATGTAATTATGGCAGGTTTCATCGTTTGGACACTTAGAGCGTTGCCTTTATAAATAGATTGTTAGCTGCTTTTATTTTTTGTTCTGAAGACATTGTTTTATTTACTTTGCGCATTAAAATAATTTAAAAATATTTTGGTTTAGATCTAGTTTTAAAATGGAAGGAGAAAAACTGATATATTTATTTTTGAGAGTTCCATCATATTAGTCTGTTGGATTATTCACAAAAAACGGCTAATATAATATAGGGGGCCTAATTAAGCTAAGCCGTCGTCTAGAGCTAATATACAACGTAAGATAGTTGTATCAGTAATTTCAATCTCCTCTTCTTAATAATGTTAGCTACACCCCTGATGAAAACATAATTAATTCACTTAAGGGGGCTTTTTAATTTTATCAGTCCAATGACCACTAGTGGCCTATCCTGGAATGTATTTATGAAAGTTACTATTGCTACTACTGCTACTACTACCACTACTACTACCACTACTACTACCACTACTACCACCACTACTTAACTACTACTACTATAATACTACTACTACTACTATACCACTACTACTACTACCACTACTACTACTAATACCACCACCACTACTACTACTACTAATACTACTACTACCACCACTACTACCACTACTACTACTACAACTACTACTGTCTACTACTACTAACTACTACTACCACCACCACTACTACCACCACCACTAGTACTACTACCACTACTACCACCACCACTAGTACTACCACCACCACTAGTACTACCACCACTACTACTACTACCACTAGTACTACTACCACTACTACCACCACCACTAGTACTACTACCACTACTACCACCACCACTAGTACTACACCACTACTACTACTACCCCTAGTACTACTACCACTAGTACTACTACCACTAGTACTACCACCACTAGTACTACCACCACCACTACTACCACTACTACTACCCTTCATTCGGCTGATATATGAAGGCTGGAAGCAGATATGGAATGTTCATAAAATGACATTCTTTTCCCCATTCAAAGCCTATCCACCTACACATTTACTTAGTTTCATATTTTATTTTTTGATGAAAACAAGAGACAGGAGACTATTAATGGTGCGAGGAACAGATAGTACCACTCTGTTAAATCTTGCAGTTTACTTGAATATGGTAACCAGATGGCGCAAGCTATATTTATGTTGCACGAAATGTTGCAGATAATCAGTAAAGATGACCACAACTGGTGGCAGGCTAGGAAAGACAATGCTGCTGGCTCGGCTGGTCTAATTCCCTCGCCAGAACTACAGGAATGGCGAACAGCATGCCTTGCTATGGAAAAAAGCAAGCAGGAACAAGGTGGGTAGCTGTTTCTTTTTTATCAAACATTATCTATAATGTCACTTTTAGGGTGGGTGACAATAGCAGGGTTCCCATGCACTTGGAAAACCGGCCCTAGGACGTTCAGAGCAATGCCCCCTTGTTTGGATCAACCCTTGATAGGATGTTACCAAGGAGAAACATTTCCCCTCCCAGCTTAACCTAACTAACCTAACCTTTGAGAGTGAAGCATAACAATAAATGCAAACACAATGCATATGGTCAGTACAGCGAATCCTCATTTCACCATTACTTAGACTTGTGCACTTAGTTTGAAACCTTCCGCTAAAACACACACTTAGCCACGTTTCGTTGCGATAACTTCGTCGACTTTCACATCCATTGTCACAGGTGATTGAACAGATAATGGTTATAGAAATGTGAATCAGAAATAAACAACCATACAAAGTAGCAGGATTAACAGGTGTGCCAAACAACCTGGTTATTTAAGTTAGGTTGAACCCTGATTGCGCCAAACGTACACAGGGGCGGCTTAAGGTGCGGCAGAAGGGCATGCGAGTAATTTTACAGTTTTTATAGCATTAAATGTTTTTTGCCAAAATAAGTAAAATATTTCTCCAATAGCAACATAGAGTTAAATTTTCTGCACATACTAGTATCAACAGATCTTGAATATCTGTCAAGGGTGTCCTGGAATTTCGTCAAAACTTCTTTTATTTTTTTAAAAGTTTTGACAACATTCCAGGACATCCTTGACAGATATTCAAGATCTGTTGATATTAGCATGTGCAGAAAACTAAACTCTATGTTGCTACTGGAGAAATATTTTATTTATTTTGGCCAAAAAATTTTAACTCTATAAAAACTGCAAAAATACCTGCGTTCTCTTCGGCCGCACCTTAAGGGCCAGGCGGCGGCCCGGAGCGTCAGATCGAGGGGGCGCCAAACAGAGTACCAACCTAACTTAACATAACTTGGGAATGATATGAAAATAATTCCCAAACCTCACAACTCCAAACCTAACGTAACTTGGGCGTAATAGTGGCGTTGCTAAGCATAAAACTCATTCACTTTTTGATACCAACATGAAATTAGACATAGGGGTATAGTTTTTTTGTGGTTAATAAGATGGGATATAGTTCCATTCTTAAAAAGTTAATTTACAGCCACCATCTTGAAAATGGCGCCCCAAAATGGTATTTTGTTATTATTTCTTAAACCATTCATTATATTAAAATTAGAGAGTTGAAAATTGTCTACAAAACAGTTCTGATAGTTTTCTTTGTAATTATAACCATTTTAGCAGTAAAACTTTTGTAGTACTGTATGATAGCCCTTCATGGAGCTTCTCCTTCAGATTATTTTCATGCCACACCTATGTTACATTAGGTCTGGAGTTGCTAGGTTTGGCCATTGATCTCTATAATATAACTGGATGGACATACACATGCACATTCCAAGGACAAAGGCGTGACGCTCAAGTGTATCGTCTGCTACACTGAGGGGGGGAGGGGGGACAGATTTAACGGTTTCTTTCAATGTTCTTATGCGAAAACATGTCTCTGATGAATAAAAGTGTTATTGTTTGAAAATAATGAAGTATTATACCACACTTTACTGAAGAAACATTTACATTAAAGGATATACAATCCAGTTTTACAGGTAATACTGTACAAATACGAATAAAATATTTAATATATTTAAATATGTAGTTATCATATATGTTGTTTACAGTCTGCCAAGACTACACTTATATTTAAAGTTGGTTATTAGCTTGTATATTGGATTCTGAAACCATATTATATTGAAAGTTCGATAAATATAATGAATAAGGTATCTTAAAACTTGATTACATTTGTTTGAATGACACACTTTGTGTAGAAGTCTTGCGTTCTAATGATCATTTAGGTTATTGGCTTGTAGGAAGTACAGTATTTACTAAACCCTGATTTTAGTAATAATCCCAATCTGTAAGGCCTTATTTCGTACCAGAATACTATCATATATATAATATTTTGATAGGATAAACGGCAATTTAGAACGGAAGTAGAAATTTCCTTCTGGAAGGTCTTTTATACTAACTAAATACTACTATAGGGTAGGATTCTAGTACGAGATAAAGCCTTACAAGCGAGCTTCCTTCAAAAATCATCGTATATATTAGGCTACATCAACTTATTTAAAGAAAAAATGAACCAGTTTTGAACTTTTATATGCTCTTCAAAGCTTTAACTAACATATTTATTTAATTTAACCATTCACACATTGATGTATCTCATATACTCAATCAAATTAATGAACGATGTAAAATTGCCACATTGCCTTTTATGTGTGTAAGAGAGAAAGAAATACCCGAAAGTTTCCTTCTCTCTTACACAATGGTATGCAGACGACAGCTCAAAAATTTCAGCCAGAGATGTCCATCCAGTTATATTATAGAGATCAATGGGTTTGGCATGGGCATAGGGAGAGTATAATTATTTTTGAGGTGAGGAGGGGTAGGGGGAAGGTTTGTTTATGACATGATGTTAAGACTAACTATTAAACCCTAAGAATTAAGAACATTGTTATTTTATATAATAGTGGTGGAACTTTATTTGTGTGAAAGGGAAAGGGGGATAAGAACCAAAAAAGTTATTTTTGGACTTTCTATTCTCCTCTCCCCCAGTTAAGGTTAGAAAATTGGATGATCCTATAAGCTCTTTGAAGGGGTCCTCGTTAAGAGAATTTTTTAAAATCATACTCTTAGCAGCCATTTAGAACAGTGTTTCCTTCGAAATATTGTGAAATTTTGATATTTCTTGAAGATATTTGAAGTAGTCTTCCTTTGGCAAATTTTGGAAAATTAGACGTCCCAAAAAGCTATTTTAAAAAGTTCTAAACAATTTTTTTCATATAAATCAGATTCCCTAGAACCAATTTGAAGTGGTGCTCACCCAGAATTTTATTGACATTTGGGTTGCCCTAGAAGCTATTTAGAATGAATTTCACTTGATTTATTTTTCGAAATTTAGATACCATTTGGAGCTATTTGAAGTGGTCTTCCACCAACAATTTTTTTTATATTTGACCCCTTAGAAGCTATTTGTAATGATTCTCACCAGTTTTATTTTCCCTATCATGCTCACGCTACCTTAGGTTTACGTTGGTTTTTGGGGAGGCGCAAAATTTACCACGGGCCACCCCTGACTACGTACATCTACACTGTAAGAACTGGGACAACATAGAGGTGTTTTGTGTGTGTGTGTGTTTGAAGAAAACGGAATTTCACACACACACACACACACACAAGTACTGGAATATTTGTAAATTAG
Source organism: Timema podura (assembly GCA_033556935.1). NCBI lineage: Eukaryota > Metazoa > Arthropoda > Insecta > Phasmatodea > Timematidae > Timema > Timema podura. The sequence continues at coordinate 43,599,987 of JAVRXN010000013.1, read as the reverse complement.
GAACATTAAACTTCAAGCTTTAAATAGAAGTCGGTCCCAGTACAGATTTATCTAATTGCCAAACCCTTCCTTCACCTCTGACAAGACATGTATTAATCACAACTTGTGAATGTGTGGAATGCCAGGCCTCCACTGTGGTTCGGATCCCACGTTAAACTGTAGGTCCCCCATTTCATCTCACAATCACCCTACCATTACACATTAGCATAAGTGCGTACAACCCGAATGGGTAGTAAGACACGGTGCTAATAATAATAATTTAAATAGAAGCTATTTTCATTGAATAAAAAGTAAAACTGAAGGACTAAGCTAAGCACACTATTCTAACAAACGAGTTGATGCCTACATAGTCCAGACAAATATTAAAGACTTGAGTTACAAATACAATCCATTCAACCTGACCTGGATTACCTGTGTTCCTACCCCAGTTTGATGCACTATGTGTGGGTTTTGCTTTTAATAGTTTTTCATTCTCTTTCCAGCCGAATATTTGTTTTTTATTATTATTTAGCACCGCGTCTTACTACCCGTTCGGGTTATACGCTTAAGTACTATTTACGCGAATGGGCTAGGAATTGGGGAGGTTGAATATAAAGGAAGTGAACCCTAATTTGCGTGGAGGGAGAGTGGAAAACCATTTAGGAAAACCACCCTCAGTTCACCCAAGTGAGATTCGAACCTCGATCTCCCCGTCCTCAGCAGTCTAGCTCAACACAAAACCAGCGAGTTAGCTAACTATGCCACCAAGGCGGGTCTAGTTGCCACATCTCTTGACACCTGTCTACCATCTGTTAGTTTCAACTCAACCAAGGGTTTCTATGAGGTCACTCCAACGGCATCCCACACATGTAAAATGTGTTACACTTCTTATGTGGAGTTTCTCATAAAACGATTCTCTAGGCCTACATCTTATGTGTAGATTTTCTCCTGGTTAGAGTTAGATCGTTGGAAGAAACATACCGGCTGTGGCATGTATGTATGCTGTCAATTTTGTCCAGCATGCCAGTTATCTTAAGCCAACTCATTACTCTTAAAATGATTGTGGTTCCAGATGCCCTTATTTGTCTGAATGTTTGTGAAGCCCTCTTTAATTCGGGGTTACAGTGAAAGTTTTTTTTTATATGAGGTCAAGTTATCACGAATACACCCGTATTTGTCAGAATTGGGCTCTGGTTATAGTGGAAGTGCATTTTCATGAAAACTTTTTGTAATAATCCTTTGTTTTTGGTGAAGTGTAAGTCACCCTAGAGTTATATTTGTTAGAAAATAAAATACCACTCTAGAATACTAGGTGAAACCTTTATTTTCTCAATGCAATTTAAGTGAATAATATGTATTATATGAATAGCTATCAGTTAACCCAAAAAAATAAGATGAATGCTACTGAATGTATTTTGAATCGTGTATTAAGTGCAGGGATTGACCTGCGAATCCTTAAGGAGATTCGAGAATTTGAAAAAAATGTCTGATTTGAGACTCAAATCCTTAAAAAAAATTGTATATTTTTTATTTGTTCAACTAAAATTTGTTTTAGAGCTCTAGTACTGCCTATTGGTGGTTCAGAACTAATTATAATTATAGTATGAACTTAACCAGACCCCAGACCAGTACTTTAACACTTAATTAAATGTATGAATGTTAACATTTAGTTACTATTTCTATTTTCCACTATTCGAGTATATTTATATTTCCTCTTATGTTCATAATTATTTCAAGATTTAAATTAAGATTCGAGATTTGGGATTCGAAGGTAAATTGGAGATTAGGATTCATAAAATAGTGGATTATACCCAACTCTAATTAAGTGCAATAGAAAAGTTTTTTAAACTTCATATGTGAACTCTTTTCACACTTTAACTAGTGCCAAATCACTTAACTAAATGTTGTTTGCGTCAAGAAAACAAACTTATTTAAACTTGTAGTAATTAACACGTACTCTCGCGACTAATTCACTTATAGTGTAACTGTTCCTACTCCCTGTTGTGCAATACATGTTCGTTTCATTCAGATAAATATGGGTGTATTCATGAGAGCTCTACTTCATGCGAATAGACTTTCACTGTAACCACAGTCAGTCATTATTCTTCTAGAAATGTACAATGACTAGGAGTGTAGGCTTATAATACTATTTATCTTCTCTTCTTGTCTCCTCCTTTCATCCATTATATTAACTATCTCCATAAATGTCACATATGCTTACCATGGCGTAAAGTATGTCTTATATAAATATATACTGCACTTAATGGTAATCGTCTCTCCCACACTAGATTTATATGAGCATAATGTGACCATAGAATGTTGATATACTTTTAGGAACATTTTGGAGCCTACATTGGGATATCATTTGGGAGGTGTCATTTTTGAATTTTTCTGACATAATAATGTTTGGATAAGAGCGTGACTTGTTCATATTTAGATAATGTTTGGACCTTGATGGGATTAAATAAGGATAGTAATGGGATTGTTTGTGATTATGGTTCCTCTGTTTGGTTGATACCGATGCCACAGTGAAATACAATCTGAGATTATTTGGCGAAATTCTCCACTTTGTGTAGCTGGAATAAAATATAAGACAAGGCATTATTTTGTTACTGCCACACACAATCGTTTTACATAATCTATATTATTTTGTTTTAACTCTATATAAGCATGTTGCTTACTAAGATAAAACTGTCTTAAAATAATAATAATAATTATTATTATTTTAAGGCAGTTTTATATTAATAAGCAACATGCTTATGTATGTAGAATTTAAAAAAAATTATAGATTATGTAAAATGATTATATATTATTATTATTATTATTATTATTATCTATTTATTTTTTATTTTATTTTCTTCAAGATAAAGACCTGAGCTCCATTTTTAAAAACTATTTATTTTAACTTTGAACATTTTTACAATGCCTTTTTACTAAAAAAGGGAAAATATAACTAATTTATTTCAAACATCAGAACCCATTTTGATATCTAGTTGACATTTTGTGACTTATAAATTATAATACTACATAAAAAAAAGGAGAATATATATATACTCTTAAGAAGCCACTATCATTCGAAAGATTTAATACTTTTATAGATGTGTACTTTTGATTGACTAACAGTCAAAGTAATATGATAAATTATTTTTGTGAATGGTATTTTTGAACAGTTTTAGCAGGTTTTTTTTTACAGTGTTCAACTTTTTAAGTACCTATTTTTATATTACTTTTTGTTTGGCCTCTTAATTTTGTCACTCCCCCCTTTTCTATATGTATAAAGTGTAAAGTATAAAGTGGTTGATCTGTCAGGATGTCCTTGGCCGTGGACGAAGGGGGTGGGGGGGGGGAGAGGGATGATGAATAAATACTTGTGTGGGTTTGTGATTGACGTTAGACTTCACTTTTAAAAGGTTTATTAATACTACTATGACTACTACAAGTGTGATGTTAAAAGTGCAGTTAAAGTGAAGGACTTAATGAATATAGAGAAGCCAGTGACCCTAAGAAGATGCTATGAGGTTCACCTAATGGCCTATCTGACTGCTAGGCGGTTCTTGCACGGTCGGTCGTCGAACCTGGTTTCCTGGGCTCAAGTGGCAGCCCCGACTGGTATTTGACGAACCCGACTTAGCCTGTGTGGCCCCGTGACAGGCAACGTGACCACCTATATTACAATCTTCTGTAGTCAGTTATGTAGTAGTTATGAGTTCAAGACCTTCCCCTTTTAACCGGGCCACTGGCCTGGTTCCTAGCTCAGTACTGCTAACACCTCCTTTTGCGGCAGTGCCTTTAGTTTGTTTGTTTATTGAGTCACCATAACATTCTAGCAACATTTCGGTATGTCATTTGCCACTCACAACATAAAATGTTTACACAAACATGCCTTCCAATTGAGGCTGGTAGATGACAATTTATTAATTTTACAATAAAAATAGCACCAACATCAACCTCAATTGCCTGTAGATATTAGTTTAATAGTATGTTTATTTTTACATTTTCAAAAATAATCTACAACAGACAACTTATATACCGGTAAAGTTTTCATATATTTTTTTTAATGAACTCATTTCCAAAGAAAATTTTACATATATAACAATAACATATGCATCATAAAGTTGTTAGATAAAGTTGTGTATTTGTAAAAAGATTTCATTTTATATTTAGACATCTTGCAACAATTAATAAATAACATCTCACACCGAGCTAGATAAAGTTCTATTAAAATAATAGCAACAACATTCAAATAGAATTTTTTTTAAACACATTAATTATATACTACAGGTTTAGTTGGATTATAAAAAATATATTTTTTCAAACTTATTGACAGTCATGTTAAAATAATGTTTTTATTTGTGATTGTTAGTGGTGCAATAATTGGTGGTTATATCATTATAACTACCAAGCATTTGCCAATGATAAATCACAAATTATGATGAAAACATTCATGTTTTTTCAATGATCAGAACATTTCAATATACAATATTCAGGGCCGGTTCTAGCCAATTTGGGGGCCCTGTAAACTGTAGAATGTGGGCCCCATAATTTTTTTTTTACTATAAAAGATTAAATAAGTCCAATCGCATAAAAAGTTAGATAATATTATGAATCAGACTAAACAAAAAATATATTAGGGTATCTATGTCCTATATGATCTTGAAAATAAAAGGAACATGTGAGCTTGAATAATTTTAAAAAAGACAATTGATTTGCACATTATTTTTGTATTGAATAAATTACTCACAGTCGATAAATTATGCATATACTATAGTTTTTATATAAAAGATAATATAGTTTTAACATTTTTACTATGATACTATGTTATAAGAAATCATTAGATAGATTATATTAGTAAATAGATTAATTAGAAGAGTGGTTGTATAGTAATTGATAAGCATTCAAAGGATGATACAGTATTTAACAAAATTGAAATGTCATAAAATAATAATAATAATAATAATAATATTTAGCACCGCGTCTTACTACCCGTTCGGGTTATACGCTTAAGTACTAATTACTCTAATGGATTAGGAATTGGGAAGGTTGAAATTAGAGGAAGTGAACCCGCATTTGCGTGGAAGGAGAGTGGAAAACCATTTAGGAAAAACCACCCCCAGTTCACCCGACCGAGATTCGAACCTCGATCTCCCCGTCCTCGGTGGTCTGACTCAACACGACTAGCGCGTTAGCCAACTACGCCACTGAGGCGGGTGTCATAAAATAAAGACTTATTTTAATATGATGTAATATATTATTTTAATATGTTAAAAACCTTAATATTGGCTCATACAAATTTCCTCACTAAATTCTTTTTATTGCATTTCAACATTTTGCATTTTCTTGATTCAACTTTTCTTGCTGTAAAGTCATCTACTTTGCTGCTGATGTTTATCTGACGACAAATAATATTCTCAATAGAAATAGTATATTTCAAAATATATTTTTATTAGCTTTAATTTGGAAAAGCTTCTTTGAAAGAAGAAGAAAATTTAAACATATTATAAATAGATTTGATACATTTTACTAAATATAACATGTTTCAACACAATAATTTTATGAACAGTTTCTAAAGAGTATCTTGACACCAAAGAGTTATTAAATGACATCTATAATGTATGCAGGCAAGACCGTAGCCAGCCAATAATTTCAAGGGGGCTTAGTGGGCACATCCCCCCATTGCCAGAGGATAGAAAAAATGATAAATGATAGACAGTTCTAGAAGATATCTAAAGTGTGTTTTATGGTAACATAACCCCCTAACTGCCGAAGGCTAGGACATTTTTTAAATATTAAACACCTCTAGAAACACTCTGAAGTGTTTTTATGGCAACATAACTTCCTAACTGCCGAAGGCTAGGAAAAATTAGAAATATTAAACACCTCTAGAAGCTCTCTGAAGTGTTTTTTATGGTAACATAGCCCCTAACTGCCAGAGGCTAGTACAAACTCTAAATATTAAACACCTCTAGAAGCTATCTAAAGTGTTTTTATGGCAACATAGCCCCCTAACTACCAAAGGCTAGAATTTTTTTAAAAATATTAAACCCCTCCAGAAGCTTTCTGAAGTGCTTTTTATGGTAACACAACCCCTAATTTGTACTTTTATCTTTGATGTTGTTTGAACCAGAAATAAAGCCAGATATATTTTATTCGTAAAATTTCAGGGGGGGTTTGAACCTCCAAACCCCCCGTCCTTCTTAACATCATTTTAATGGGCTTATTAAAATGATATATAAGATATATTATTATGATAGAGAGAGTGATAAAATGAGATATTGAAAATGAGAGTGTAAGTGTTTGAGTGTTATTGTGTAAGTGTCTGGGTGAGTGTGAAAGTGAGAGTGTGATTGTGAGAAAGTGATTGTAAGAGATGAAAAAGTGAGTGTAAGATATGAGCAATTGAAAGAGATAGAGTGAGTATGAGCGAGTGATAGTGAGACTATGTGTATGTTTTGGATAGAGAAATATTGGGAGAAGAGGGAAAACGAGAAAGAGAGAGAGAGTGTGTGTGTGTGTGTGTGTGTGTGTGTGTGTGTGTGTGTGTGGTGTGTGTGGTGTGTGTGGTGTGTGTGTGTGTGTGTGTGTGTGTGTGAGAAGAGAGAGTGTGTGCAAGAGAAAGTGTGTGAAAGAAAGTGAGAGCAAGAGTGTGCGTGTGAAAGAATATGTGAGGGAGAATGTATGGTAAAGTGTTTGTGTGCGTGTGTGTGTGTGTATGTGTGTGTGTGTAAAATTTTGGGAGAGACATTGTGTGAAAGAGAGAGATAATGTGAGGGTGTGTGAGAGAGAGTTTGAGAAGGATAGTTAGAGAGGGAGAAAATAGATTAGAGAGAGAAAAATAGAGTAAGAGAGGGTTTAAGAGAGAGAATGTTTGAGAAAGTTAAGAGAAAGAAATTGAGAGAGTGAGTTTAAGAGAAAGAGTATTTGAGAGAGTTAGTGTGATATAGAGAGAGTGAGTTTGAGAGAGAATGAGTTTTAGATAGATAGATGGAGATTGAGAGAGTGAGAGTGATTTAGAGAGATTTTGAGATATAGGGAGTTTAAGAAAGAATGAGTTTGAGAGAGAGAGCCTTTGAGTGAGTTTTTTAGAGAGTATAATAAAGATAATGTGAAAGAAATTGTGTGATAGAGTGTGTATGTGAGGATAAAGAGTATGTTAGAGAGAGGGATAAAATGTGAGAGAGAGTGAATGAGAGAATATTATATGAGAAAGTGTGTGTCATAGTGTGTATGTGTTTGTGGGAGAAGAGAGTGTGAGAGAGATTGTCATATATATATATATATATTAGGGCTGGGCCGATGCCGATTATTAATCCGATCATCGGCCGATTATCGCATAACCGGCGATTCCGATGATCGGTGTTTGAATCTCCGATTATTCAAAATGTGTGGGTATATTTTAAGTCCTAAAAAAATAATATTTTATCTCTGCTCTCTCGTATGTGATCTTGGAATAATTAGCTTGTTCTTAGCGACTTAGGTTTGAAATAAACAGCACATCCAACATTCCAAACAAAATATATCAAAATAAATATATTTACCATAGGTCTTTTTTCAATTTATGCACGTTATTAGAAATAAAAATACTCACAAGTAACAAATCTAATAATCATAAAATAAAATATTAGCAGATTGGAGTTGTTTTATTTCGATTTGTTAAAGATGCCCAAAAAATTAAACATCGGATGTTATAATCTCGCACATACGCACATTTTGTTTTAAATGGAAACAGTTCTTAAAATTATTAAAATTGAAAAAAAAAAAAAAAAAAAATCGGCATCGGTGATCGGCCTAATCGGCAACAAATGATCGGCATCGGACTAATCGGCAAAATAGCTGATCGGCCCAGCTCTGATATATATATATATATATATAATATATATATATATATATATAAAAATTTGATATTATTAGAGAGAGAGAGAGAGAGAGAGAGAGAGAGAATGTGAATATATAGATGTGGTACACAAAACATTACTTTGAAATATCATATTCTCAAAATTAAGCAGTAAAATGAAAACATAGCTTTGTATTGTGTTACTATTTGCTAAAATGAACATCAAAACTCATTATGTGAAAATAATAACACCAAAACTCATACTTAGTTAGGTCAAATGGCTATTTTTAAACATCATTTTATCATGAGTGAAACAAAATGTAGACATTATTTTCACGAACTTTTAACTTTCGAATTATGCTCAATATTAATTATTTAAATGAGAATTAACGATAACAACATTCCAATAAAAAATAAATGTTTCTTCAGTTTAGGTATCTCAATTTAGATGTGTTATGACCAGCATCCAAAGAGAAAATTGTGGTGTGTTCAAACCAACAAAAAAGATTGAGTTATTTTTTTTAGCCAAAGAGATATATTTTATTTAGAGATTTACAGCCATGAAACAAATAATTGTTTCCATGGTGATTAAACAAAGAATGAAAAACTGAAAACTCCCTGTGAAAATCGGGATTTCGTGAAAACTACCATTTTTCCTGGTGTCCTGGACTCCTAGCCGTTAAAATAAGTGGTCGTTTGTCAAAATCTGACCAGTCACTTACTCGTAATTTCTATTACTGGAAACAGGCTTATCAAATTATATACAAGAAAATTATGTGTGAATGAAAATGTTACATTTAATTTATTTTTATTAAATAAAACATATTAAATATACTGATATCAATATTCTAAGCTCTCCCTCACCTTGTAAACTGCCATGATGATGAATCATAATCAAAGTATTATATTAATAATATTAATAATAATAATTATTATTATTATTAATTCTATACTGCATTCATGTAATTTCCCAACTATAGTGCTAACATATTACCTACATCTCATCACCTTTCTTTATTTTGAAATACATCCAATTTATGCAAATTATTTGTCTTTCGAACATGAGCCATCTACAAAAGTATCATGTATAACTAAAAGCATAGCAACGTATAAACAGTTTAAAAAATACATTTCCAACCACTGTTAAACTTATGAGAAACACTTTTGACGTGAATACGTCTTTAAATTTGCTACCATACGGGGGCAATCCAAAAAACCTAATGATAACAAAATCGAGGGATACAGTTTGGCGTTGTAGTTTAGAATCTTTCCTCTACATCCAAAATTAAATTATACCACTGGATAGCTAAAGGATCAAAGAATTCATTACAATAAGCGAGAACAGTGACGCATCGCGCGTGGTGGAGGGGGAAGCGCCGCCATTTTTAGGTTATTTTGCTGCATATCGAGATTTGCAATTAGTATAACTTTTGACTCAGAGAAGCTACGATGTTCCTTTAAGTTTTAATACAATAATTATTTGTTTCCTTGCTTTTATCTTAAATACATAAATAAAAATATTTTATTTAAAAAATATAAACCGTTACATAAACATATTCACGTACAACACACGGCCGTGTCCATGACACAGCCACACCCCATTTTTTTCTTCACCAATCTACCCCAAATGAGCACAAGTGCGAGTAAATACCTAAACATATAACTGGTTATTGAAAAAGTTGACAAGGAAAAATAAATTGTGTCTAAAAGTGTTTTTTTAATATGTTTTAACAGTGGACCAATTATTTTGACAGCTAACATTACAGGTGCACATAATATATTGCTAATCTATTTATTAAAAAAGAAATAATTGTGTGCAAAAATATTGTATTTATGAAGCTTAAAAAAAGAATCAATATTAGCCGAAAATGATTAGTCATCATTGTAATCCTTGCAACAGTAGTGATAGTACTTGATAGTTCCTGTAGGTTTGAATGTAGTGTAGTATCACTTTGCAAGGGGACTATAAGCTATCCCCAGCAAATAAACTACCAACATCGCACTTTTAATAGAAATATGATGCTAGATGAAAAGTTTGAAACTTATTTGTAAATAATTATTGAGAATGTTGTACATTAAGACTCTGGCATGTTAGAATAGTATATGGCCTATGAGAAATGTTCCGCCAACTTCCACTTTAAGTAGGAATGTGAAGCTAGGAAACATTTTTAATGTACCTAACTTTTATATATACAATTACATCGTACGTCCATTACATCGTACGTCCATTACATCGTACGTCCATTACATCGTACGTCCATTACATCGTACGTTCATTACATCGCGTCCATTACATTGCGTTTTTGGTACAAATACATTGCAGTTCCATCACGTCACGTTTCCCCCACCTTTCTACACACAGTTAACCCTACTCTGACGTAGAACCAATAAGAAAGAAGGGTCAACTGGCTCCCCTTGCGAGGGGGAGAGTTTCTAGCTTGCCAAAAATCTAATGTCCTTAAAAAAACTTGGAGACTTGAATTTGTAAATTCAAATTGCTATGGTGCAACGAGAAGCAAAGATGAAATAATAAAATAAGAATATAATCTACAAACTAAAAATATACCTTTTTATCTAGACAATTTTTTCCAGAGAAGTAAAAAACAAAATTATGGTGTATTTATTTTAGGAATGTTGTAGATTCAGTTGCCTAGGCATATCGGTTATGGTGAAGTATATTTAAGTTTTGAATAAGTTACACTATTCTTTCAACCAGCCCCACCTTCAAAGTGAGAGTCGGGCACACTATCCTTGCAACCAGACTTACATTCAGAGTAAGAGTCAAAGGTTAGAGTCAGGCATGTTATCCTTTTAACCAGCCTTACATTCAGAGTGAGAGTCTGAGCTGAAAGTCAGGCATGCTATCCTTTTAACCAGCCTTACATTCAAAGTGAGAGTCAAAGGTTAGAGTCAGGCATGTTATCCTTTTAACCAGCCTTACATTCAGAGTGAGAGTCTGAGCTGAAAGTCAGGCATGCTATCCTTTTAACCAGCCTTACATTCAAAGTGAGAGTCAAAGGTTAGAGTCAGGCATGTTATCCTTTTAACCAGCCTTACATTCAGAGTGAGAGTCAGAGGTGAGAATCAGGCATGCTATCCTTTTAACCAGCCTTACATTCAAAGTGAGAGTCAAAGGTTAGAGTCAGGCATGTTATCCTTTTAACCAGCCTTACATTCAGAGTGAGAGTCAGGCATGCTATCCTTTTAACCAGACTTACATTCAAAGTGAGAGTCAAAGGTTAGAGTCAGGCATGTTATCCTTTTAACCAGCCTTACATTCAGAGTGAGAGTCAGGCATGCTATCCTTTTAACCAGACTTACATTCAGAGTGAGAGTCAGGCATGTTATCCTTTTAACCAGACTTACATTCAGAGTGAGAGTCAGGCATGCTATCCTTTTAACCAGACTTACATTCAAAGTGAGAGTCAAAGGTTAGAGTCAGGTATGTTATCCTTTTAACCAGCCTTACATTCAGAGTGAGAGTCAGGCATGCTATCCTTTTAACCAGACTTACATTCAGAGTGAGAGTCAGGCATGTTATCCTTTTAACCAGACTTACATTCAGAGTGAGAGTCAGGCATGCTATCCTTTTAACCAGCCTTACATTCAGAGTGAGAGTCAAAGGTGAGAGTCAGGCATGCTATCCTTTTAACCAGCCTTACATTCAGAGTGAGAGTCAGAGGTGAGAGTCAGGCCCACTATCCTAGTGAAACATGATGTAATAGACATGCAATGTATTTGTACATCAATGTAATTGTATATAATTATACACCCCTTCAATCCTATTGGTTGTACATCAGCGTAGGGTTAGCTGTCTGTAGAGAGGTGGAGGAAACGTGACGTTATAGACCTTCACTGTATTTGTACCAAAAACGTGGTGTAATGAACACGCGATGTAATGGTGGTCCCCCAACATTTACTGCACTTGAGTTTAAAAAAAAAAAGAAATCCTTATAAATAACTTTTTGTATAGTACATCAATCTTTTTTTTTGGTAGGTTATTAGATATGGTCTTGGTGTGAAGTATTATTATTATTTTCTCTTCAACTAAAATCTCTCGCAATAAAAGAATGTTGAGTCATAATAATTAAGTTAATATTTTAGGACATATAAATATGACAGCTTTACTTAATACAGGGGGTAGGATGCTGTTTCTCAAATAAAATAGGACACCATATGATTTTCAAAAAAACCCAATAACAGGGGTTGGTAACCTTTTTGAGTCTTGATCGACTTATAAACTTTACAAAGGTATTGCGATTACCCATCATTCCTCTGACTTATATTTGCTTCTTTTTTGTCTATACATCTAATATTTATATTCCTTAAATTCAATCATTCCTCAAATACTAATGTCTCCACCTTTATGAAAAATAATAATTATTCAAAATGTTTATTTTTATATTAAACTATTTAATATTGTTAAAACATTATTGATTATGACCAATAAAGGTTATTTTGATTGCACTTGAATGTTATTTAAAAGTACTTGATATATTTGCGAGTTTGGAATAATCAAAGATCTACTTTTAATGATGATGTAGTGTTCTTACACGTACGGCTGAAAATTACTGTGAGATCGACCGGCTGATTGCGATTGAGCAGATGTTGACTCTTGCTCTATACCTATAATAAGAGTTTAAAATTAAGGGTATAATATCCTAATGTCCCAGATTGGCTGCCAATTTATAATAGTCAAGAAAAGCCCCTCGTTGGGCACCAATTTATAATATCTAAAAAGGCTTCTATGCTGAAAGCCCCACTGTTGGGCTCCAATTTATAATATCCTACGAAGCCCCTCGTTGGGTAGCCAATTATAAAATCCTCAATGGGGTTTTTGTGATGAAAGCCCCTCAATGGCTCGTCAATTGAAGAACATGCAAAGACGACTTATAATATTATCGTATGTTCCTGGCTAGCTCAGCTTCTCTTATCGACGCGATTATCATATAAGGATATTCCTACTTATACAATAAATATGCAGTGATCACTTTCATATTAATTTATTGTTGGTACGTATTCTTTTATATGTATTACCATGATAATTAACAATCTCAGCTTGTACAATTGACCCGTCTCTACGCTAGGCACTGTATAGACTATAACATGATTAAATATACGACGACAAGTAACACACTTCTTGTTGCCACCCTGGTCACTGCGCCCCTTTCTCGGGTAGCAGCGAAAGTTCGTTTCTTCCATGCGTCTTTATTCAAATTCTAATGACATCGCCGATTGCACCAGAGTGGACTGACAATCTCGACCTATCACAAGAGAGTACTGGCTTTCTGGTTGGCTGGACAATGCAATCGCCTTGTGCTAAGGAAAAGTTGTATTTCTCTTAGAACAAAAACACAGTGCTAGATCAGCTCTTTCCATTTTTCGTTTTATCTTCCAACGCACCCAGTAAGCACATTTAAAATAAAAGAAATGTATTGACTTTCAAACTGCCTGAAGGGCTAAAATATTCTAAAATGCAAATGAATAATTAAAAATGATATTATGAAATAAAGAGAACTCTCTAATTTAAATATAAAATGCAAATAAAATAATAAAGCTGCAGTCTCATCCTTCCTTTTCGAAACAATATAGAGTTTTACAAGTTGGGACATTACAAGGGCAAAACTTCCTTCTCCCTCTCACACTTTTTTGCTCTCCCTTTTTCTTCCATTGCAGTTTACATTAGTTTCTATTAACTCTCACAGGAAAAAACTGGTGCTTGTGTGGGGGGATGGAGGCTGAAGAAATGGGAGGGATCGCTAGGGGCATGGTTCTTCCTCCTTTCCTTCCCACCCCCGATTCAATGAGGTCAAAAAGGAGGTGAGGTTTTTATGGTACCAAAACCATAAATTTAATATTTATAATTCAATATTAGAATCAGAAAATTATCAAACTGGTGCAACAAAATTATAGAAGTGAATTAAACCTTCTCATCGATAAAACTTAATAATATACCAAGAAAGATATTTAGAATCATGAGATATTAAGTCACTAATTTTGACAAATGCAAATTGATGTGTGCATTGATATTACCAGCTTGACTCAACTAATTGAGTTTGTGAGGTAGGTATTGCCATGAAAGTTAAATTCTGGAAGACCAATACTTCTGCACATTGACTACGGTGGAAACATTTAATCTCACCAAATATGTTTTGCTCCATAAATTATCACAGTATAAATGCAGTGGCTCAAATGTTGGAAGTACAGTGTTTATTTGTGTGTACAATACCTTATAATATATTATTCACATATTTTAACTAATGGTGCATGGTTGCATAGGTAGAATATACAGAGAATATTCCCAAATTAACATATAGGGAACGTGGGGAACCATTTAGGAAAAATTATCCTGTACACCTGGCTAGGATCCAAACCTCAACTCCTTTCACACTTGATGGTTAGCTTGAGTAAAGGTATACAAAGTGTTTTTGCAGAAAATCTTCTTTTTTGTGAGAATACGGCACTAGTCATTCACTTGTACAAGCAAGTTTTAGTTTTGAATTATTGTGAACATTTTATGTTGCTGGGAAACTTTTAATCCAAAATAATTATTGTTATGGACCTTCTCTAATATATTTAATTGCTGTATTGAAAATAATATCAATCATATTTAAGGAATGACATATTACACGATTTCGGATAAAACGTTGATTTTATAACAATGTTAAGGAAGGTCACTAACAATGTTTACCCTAGAACAAAAGTTTGTCAATCAAAAGAAAATGAATGGTTTCCTAATAAAAATTATAGAATCTTGAAAACTATACAAAATGTAATTGTAAACTCTTAACCTCTCTTGCAGATAAATAAAAAACCACCTCAACAGTTTTCTTTAAAAAATGTTCTAATTTTCTCCAAACAGTAGAACTTATACTATTTGGAGATAAGTTTTCAACTTTCTTGAAACTTAACCTATGTAGAAATATTTTTGAAGAATGAAATATTTAGAAAAATGGATCACTAGACAAATCTTTACAAAAGATTAAGAATGTAAGAGATTGCCATAAGAGGAGATCCCATTTTATTTTTAAGTTCTTTCTGTGTGGAAGTTAACAGTTCATACCTTTTCTTCTTTAGCATTAAATGTTGTCAAAGTTCTTTTAGTTGCTCTCAGCTATTGGCTTTCAAAATAACTCGTTTGGAAAAAGGTTGGACATCTGTGGTGTAGGATTATTATCAATGTTGCATTGTCGACAACTGATGTGTATACACTTCTACCATTCTCTTTTCAAGCAGACTAGGATGCTTAAAATTAGTACAAAATGTATAGATTTTAATGTACTGTCCTCCTACACAACTTTATTCTTATCATTGATGAGTCATTACTTGCTGGGAAATAACTGTATGTATAGTTATATAATTAATACCGATATTTTTTTTCATTCATTTTGATTAAAATTTTCAATTTAACCTCAAAGCAAATTGTATAGTACTGGTATTTTTAAACAATGAGAAACATTAGTAGTAAAGAGGCTCAAAACAATTCCAAGTTCTTAAAGGGCATAGGTGCTTTGTGAAAGTTTGTGAATCATTGAACTAGAAGATTTTAAAAAGTTTTAAAATAGTTGAATACAATTTTGTTATTTTTTAAACATAATTTGACTTAGTAGTAACTATTACTTTATTCTAACCTTTATAAATAGTCGAAATTGTCAAAATAGTTTTGAACATATTGACTTTTTAAGTATGTTGTCTGAAGTAAAAATCCTTTACTAATATGTTTCTAAATACCTTATTAAAAATAACTTAGTTTGAACAGAATTTTCAGAATTTGAGGAAATAGAAAGAAAATATTCATTAAAAATCTCAAGATTAATATATTGAAGTCCAGTACAAGCTCGATAATATAACACCATTAATACCTGCCAAATTCCAGATAACTGGAAGTACTACATAAAAAATTGGAGAGATTTCATTCAAATCAGACCTTTACTAGACCAATATATTATACAGTTTGGGTTAGGAATCTTTCGATAGTATTTAGTTTTTTTGCAAATTTATATTTAATCATCATATACTCTTTTAATTTATGTGATGTAAGCAATTTATTTACTTGTTGCATTGTTTTCTTTAATCAATTGTATGCTGGTATTGATGGTGGCTAGCGCATATTACCGGTATGATTTGACAGTGTGTGCAGCAGAAGCATGGAAATGATTCTCTTTCACTCAATCTTCTGTTGACTCGATTTCCACTATGATTTTGTAATCGATTCATCAAGTTTAGGACTATCCACAAACCATGATTTGATTTCATTGTGTAGCAGTTCCGTGTTCCTAATTTGGATTAAGGAACCCGGCCACTTCATTAGCCTGACACCTTATGTGAGTTGGTGACGTTTCAAAGTGGAAACTCATCTGCTGTGCCAGGATTTGGCATTCACTTATCTGGGGAACAGATACCTCTTACGAGGCAACTCCATTTCATCATGGATGTGTCCTTTGACCATTACATACATAGTGGTAAATTTAGGGACCAACGACCCTGTGCCTGTCGTCGACCCTGTCATCACTGGACAACTGGGAAACCCCCCCCCCCCCTCCCTTGGCCAGACTTCCATTGGCGAGAGGGGCTGTCTCCTCCTTCCATGTGTGCTGGATTCACATATCAGGGAGTTAAGACACAACCTAGGAATTGCTTTCAAGAAAGCTTCAACCGCGATAGCTCTACTGGGAGTCGAAACTATATCATAGGAATCACCCTGAAGAGGGCTTTTAGCTTAAGTTACCCTGTGGAGATCTCGAAGGTGGCCTAGCCATCTTTCCTCGAAGGTACTTACTAGCTTCCAACCGTTTAGTGAGTGGTGAGTAGGGCGTAAAGGGGGTCTCAATTTGGATTTTTACCACTGTCTGTGTGAATCCAGTTACAGACAAATTATCTTTAGATCCCCAAACTTCTTCATATCTGTTTTCATTCATTGTTGGCCACAAATTCTTCCGTGATAAGTTTATTGTTCCCTTGGTTACATTGTTTCAGGCGTCGGCTACTGTGTACTGTCTTTGAGAGTTCATGCAATATTGAATTAATGGGCATGTCAAACTATTGAACGTTGGATTATTGAACTTGTACTGTGTCACAAAACTTTCTCTAATCTCCATATTTGTTGAAAAATTTAAATGATCAGTTGTCAGTCTGCTATTAATAATCCTGTGACTAATTGATCTACAAAGCTTTTTTGTCAGTTATTGAGCCTTAATTTATTTATTTTATAGCAAGCCTCTACAACAAATATTAATGTCACCAAGTTTCTTAACATCAAATGGCAGAAATCCTCGCTTTACTTTACATTTATGTGAATTTACTTGTCAAAAAATCAACAACAAAAAAAATCATGCTTTAAGCCAAACTTAAATATAGGCCTATATGAATATATTTTTGCATATTTACAAGTAAGATTAGTAAAATTAACTAAAAGTAACCCTTAATAATTTTAACTAGCTTTACAAAACCAATAAAATAACATCATATAATGTGCATTGTCCATACACATAATGTCTCGGTTACATTGACAAAAACAAACTGGCCCCTTGATGGGTGAGATGGGAGTTGTGTTTAATTAATGTACTTTTTTTTATGCAAAAACCCTCCCATCCAAGTCCCACCAACCCACCCAAAAATGGTAACGCGGTACACTTACAACTTCTATCGCCAATAATCCTGAAGGTTAATAATAATTATGCTGAATATGAAAAATAAAAATGTTTACTAACCATAACCACATCAACAATTCAAATGTGTTCATTGTTTAAAATGGACTTAAGAAAACAATAACACCTTTTTTTTAAACAAATTATCAAAATTTGAATACTCCCATAATTCACACTTCACTAAGTGATTGATTACAAAAAATAATATCCATTGCACATCTAGAGTTTCAATTTTGTTTATATAATATAAAGCTACCGATAAGAGATTAGCAAAAGTTTTTCATTAATATCATTTACTCAAACATTGAATCAAACAGACCTTTTACTTTTCTCTCATTCATATTATGATAAAATATTAGTTTATGTATAATAGTATTTAATGTATAACACTTAAACAACAACATAAATGCGTATAACCCGAACGGGTAGTAAGACGCGGTGCTAATAATAATAATAATAATAACAACATAAATTTAATAGAATGCAAAATAAAAATAATTTATACTTTTTTTTTTACAACTGAGTAATGAAATGTATTACAGGACTTAATAAGTTACATAAGATGTAAAATTTGAAGAAAGAAAACTAATGTTACTGTCTCAATTATTGAAAACTATGGTGTGTACCTGTATATTTAAAATACTGCAATGCAAGAGTTTTACTGCTACTGGTAGGAATCATTATCCAAATGTTTTTTTAGTCAGTGTTTTTAAATGCCAGGCCATGACAACAATAATGACTTTACGTTTGTTGATGGGAGACTGACATGAAATGAATGCTATATCATAATATTAAGTATTTTTAATAACAAAACATTGTGTTTGGAACAAAGTTGGTAGTTTTAAATGTAGTGTCAAGTGTTATGAATCTTCCCCCTTACCCTCCCAAAGGTATGAAAGTTTGGGAAACGCTGCCCCTAGTTTATGTGCGCAGTGTCGAGTTTGTTCCATGTGTGTCTCCCTTGTACTGTGGTGCACGTCTGTGATTGTTGGTATTGCCGGTAGATGGCGACACTGACGCGGGGTGCACTTCACATACTGAGGGGTGTGATGGCAGCACAGGTACGCCCGCATGTCACTAGCTCGCCCGCCTGATAGTGAATGTTGTGTACCATATTTGTTGGGTTTTGCGTAGTGCCTGCCAAGTTGGATCAAGTGACCATAGTTTTTCCACCCCTTATGCAAAAATAATAAAATTATTTCATAATCCTGTTTTTATTTATTTGACAATAATTAATACTATTCATGTGGGAAGAAGGGAAGCATAAAGATGTATATTTACTGTTTTAATAAATAAAATGTTTTTGGTCAAACTTAATAAAATAGTGCTTCAGAAGAAATGTCTAATATAATTTTCTAACACGAATAATCTCAACATTTCTTGAATATTTATCATGAATATGACATAATTTAATCATAAACTTTTTAAACGAATAGGAAAAGCTATCAAATATCAGGAGGCCCATGACAAATATTCAATAACTTTTGAGATTATTGTATTTTAAAAAATCAAACAAAATGTATTATACTGAAACAATATTTTATTATTTTGATTAAAAACGTTTATTGTTATAAAAACTATTAAAATAGTGACCTTAACTCACGTTTTCATCAACCCTACATTAACAGAGTTCAACATTATAAAAATTATATTTATGAGTTAAAAAAATTGAAAGAAATGTATTTGAAGTTTATCATTTAGTTTTTGGCACAAAGAATACAGTTTTAAAACTTTTCTCATGAATATCTAGCACTTTGGATAAGTTATCTCAACAAATGCTATAATCAAGTAAAAAATACTCAACATTTGATCACTGGTGAATACTATTCTATAATTTATACTCCCTAGACCCCTTCCTATGGGCTCCACTTGCAATGTTTGAATTATACAGTAGTTCTAATTGAGAGCATCAAGGTAATAAATCACTTTTGTAGTTTGTAATAATTCTATGTTATCAGTGTTAGTAATACAATTTTATATTTGGAGGGTTAAATTTTACACACAGCCTCATATTACACTCAACAGATGATAGCAAACTCATTTGTGAGATATTAAAAAATAAGTTCTTTTAAAATAAACAAAAATTTAATTTATGATAAGGATGGTGACTAGGAACTAAACACTCCCATTGAGAGTTGGCAGGCAATCATGACTAAAATACTTATTTGCTATGTTTTAGTACTAATCAATACTTTAACTAGGTGGTGCATACATACCAATCAGTTATTTTTTAAATTATGTTTAATATCGTGGGTATTATGCCATGATCAACTTAACGTTTACTTAATGTACAGAAACTAGTGTGTGATCAGGATTTATGTAACGAATGTAGCATAACAATTGAACAAACACAAACAATGGATTTGAACTATTTGAAAACAAATGATTAACTCGGATTAAATCCAATCATTTAGGGCTGAATAGGCTGCACATATTTGCATTAGACGCTACAACGTTTTAGATTTCATGAGACGTTGAAAAAACTGTACGGAAAATTAGTCTGCATACCATGAACAAACAAATGAAGTACTAAATAGCCCTGTTGAAGTCACTTGCAACATGACTGACTATCTAGAACACGTGGTACCTTCACTTAACGTTAATTTATCATTACAGTTCCCTCTTGGACAACTTTTTTAAGTTAAGTGAACATTAAGTTACCTGCATCAAAATGGCTTTAATTTAAAAACATGAGGAGAACCTTTATGTTACGTTACATTGCGTGAAGGTTAAGTGAACTCGATTTGAGCGTGATTCCAACATAAATGGTTTAGTTTAAAGTGATGTTCACTCACTTTGTTATGAAAAGAGGAGTCAAGCTGTTACTGATGACTGAATATTGGGCTGTTGAATCATGCCATTCCATCATTAAATTTTGACTCCTAGCAAAACTTGCACTTACAAATCACATTATGAGCTAGGGATGGTTTTTAAATGTTAATAAAATGTCACAGTTTCATCATTTAGGCAAGTTTTCTTTTACTTCTGTGAAGATTCATTAAAAATATATGGTTGCACAATTTCCTTGTAAACTTTTGATTTTGGCATATAATAATATTATAATAAATAGGAACATCCTCACGTAATATTTCATTAAAATGAATGAACCTGATCTCAGAATGAGAAATATTCCCTTCTTGCTCTCAAACAAAGATGTGTGTGAATGATCTAAGATATGTTTGAAAACATTCTACCTCATTTGTTCTAAAATTTGAATTTTTACTTAGCTGTAAAGAATTGTGTGCTTCTTTTGGTAATTTATATTTTATGTTTTATTTTTAAACTTCACAAAATGTAAATTTGGTCATTTCATAATATTTTTACAAAAAAATCTTGAGTAGGTAGGTACATAGTATTAAAATTAAATATGGGCTGATTTCACCTTTTATGTGATTTCAGATCTTTCTTTTAAATTAAGCTTAATCACACAATTTAATCTAAAACAATTTGTTGTCCCCAGTACATGTAAATGTGAAATTACTAACTATAAACTGGTCATATTATACAATCACTCATTTCTAAACTAAATAAAACATTGAAAGGAGGATAGAAGGGCAAGATAACTAACTGTAAGCTCAAGGTTCATCAATTAAACACACAACCAAACACATAATTGTAAACTTTGAAGTCTACAATTTTCTGATGTGTAGAACTTGCCCTTCATTCCTCTCTTCAATGTTTAATTTAATACAGCAGTTTGAAGACATTTTTCCTTTGTAAACAAAATAAAAAATATCTTACACTCAAAAACTAAAATTAGCTGTTTATTTAACCATTTTAATGTACTTAGAGATATTTTATAACTAATATAAATAAGAACTATTAAAATGAGAACTGATTTTCTTGGAACTGAAACTTGTTTTTAATTGAAGAATTGATGGACTAGATGTAACAAACTGACCCATTCATGATAAACATGCAAAGAAAAATATATTTATGATTAATTGATTATGTAATTTGCATACTCTCTAAGAATAAGGATAGATGCATCTTTTCCTTAGTAAACCATATATTTATGTTATAGCTTAACCTTTTGCATGATTCCAAGAATGCCTGGTTAACATATGATAATAATGTCTCAGTCACACAATAGCTGAGCTTAGTTAAATATCAACACCATTTTCATTAACCATCTGATCACATAAAGACTTGCCTAATTTGACAAGGTAAATATATTTTTTTCTTACTAATGTATTTTTTATTAATATAGACCTTTTAAAATTATGACTGAATTAAAAAGATGAACTAATAAACACCAAGTTATTGTTTAAAGTACAACTGTTTGTATAAAAAATACTATGGTATTCAAATATATATGTCTTAATTCATCAATGTGTTTCCATTTGACCATTAAATCTACACTTTTTATTTATTTTCTAGTGTCTTACTACCCTTTTAGGTTATACAACTATGTCCTAAATTACTCTAATGGGTTAGGGATGGTAAAGGTTTTAATCTAGACAAAGTGCGCTCACATTTGCATGAAGTGAGAGTGGAAAACCATTTAGGTAAAACCACTCAAAAAACACTCAACTGGGATCAAACCCTGATCTCCCCTTCATTGGAAGTCTATACTTTTGCGAGAGTGATGCCTTAGACCATACAACCAATGAAGTGGGCTAAACTTTGAAGTTTATGTTTATATTTATATATATCATTCTGTTTTGAAATAAATATATATATATATATAATGATAGGCCTATGGCAAAAAAGTTGTAAACAGTAGGCCTACCTTCTTAATAGATTGTAAATAGTTTAGGCGTAGTTTAGAATGTATAAAATCTGAAAAAAGGTTTAAGTATGTGCTACATACTGTGGTGATGTAAACAAAGAGATAAGTGTGCATTTCAATTTGTCATGAAATATCATTCAAATTACATTTTTTTGAATATGTATGAAAATGTATGTTTTTATTTAAATAATGCATTTGTTTGATAGACACAATTTTTATGATTACAAAAACTAAAATCTTTATGAATCAAATAGCCAAAGCTATTATTTATGCTTTTAGTGAGGATTACTCCATCTAGATATCATATTCTGAAATTGAAAAATGACACCTGAACACAGGAATCGAACCCGGGACCTTTGGCTTAGTACACCAGTGCTCTAACCACTGAGCTATCCAGGATTCGTCCCATGCTCAGGGTCATTCTTCACTCATATTTTAAAGGCAGAGCCTATGATGGATGTGCGGAAATCGTTGGCTATTTCCACGGGTCCATCATAGGCTCTGCCTTAAAAATATGAGTGAAGAATGACCCTGGGCATGGGACGAATCCTGGATAGCTCAGTGGTTAGAGCATTGGCGTACTAAGCCAAAAGTCCCGGGTTCGATTCCCGTGTCCAGGTGTCATTTTTCAATTTTCAGAAAATCTTTATGGTTTAACCTTTTTCAAACTTTGGTTTCCAAATCAATCTACACTGTATATTAAATGGATTTTATTTGTATTAAAAAAGTTTACCTTTCTTTTATATGCATGATAAATATCTTATAATTTGACTCAATAGAAATTAACTAAGAATCAAATAGGTAACATGATTTATTGGTATTTATTAACTACAGGTATTTCTTTTGTGCGATAAAAACACAATATTTTTAACACAATTTTCAATAATTTTTTTATTATCATTTTTAAAATTTAATTTGTGGTAACTAATATTTCAGAGGTTCAATGTTCTCCTATTACAAATAATATTGGTAACCTTAATTCATTTTGGAAAACATTTCACTTCTGAAGCATTGCTTGTTGATATCTCACGTATAGCAGAAAATATTTCTGGATAAGTATGGCATTTGTTTTTCTTTTGCAAGGTATTGTGTAGATTTTGGTTGCATGATTTTCATTCTAGGTAGTGAAAGTATGTTATGATATGCAAACATCACTAAACATGAATTACAGAAACAATAAGAGCAAGAAGGATCTTTAAAAAAAAGTGCTATTATTTTAGTATATTTTATGGTAATTTAAATATATTTTAATTTTTATGAAATTCTAGTATATAGTTCTTCAAAACAAGCGTGGGCAAATTTTTTGGATGAAGAGCCCTGTTGAAAGCTTAAATATAAAAATGGGCCACCAGATAAAATAATTTTTTTTCTAAAGACACAATTTATTATAGTATATAAAAAAGAAAATTATATGGACAACATAAAAAAGGAAGGAAATATAAAAAATAGGTGACTCTCCAATAAAACAGAACATAAACATAAGATTAATGCAATTTCTTCATATATTTCATCATTTCTTTAATGTCAGGTATAAATTTAGTATTTGAGAAATAATTTTAACTAGCAATAACGATATTAAATTGGGAATTAGGAAAAGAATACATTAGGAAATGCATACTATTATTTGGTCAGTAAAGTGTGGACATACTCAGAATATACAAAACAATAATTTTAAAGGTTCTTTATGGGTGTGAAATGTGTGGTCTTACCTTGCCTGACGGAAACAAATTTAGGGTGTTCGAAAAAAAGGTGCTTGGGAAGAAAATCAGTCCAAAATGGAATGAGGCTATTGGGGAGTGGAAGAAGTTATGTAATGATGAGTTACATACCCTCTACTCATCACAAGACACTGTCAGAATAACCAAGTCTTGTATATTAAAGTGGGCAGGAAATGCAGCGCGAATTGGAGAGTCTAAAACCTTGTTCAGGGTATTGACTGGCAAGTTCAATGGGAGGAGATCACTGGGAAGACCTAGACGCAGATGTGAGGATAGCATTAGAATGGACCTAAAGGAGATAGGGTGTAATAAGGTGGACTTGATATAACTAGCTCAATATAGGGATAGGGTGTAGTGAGGTCGACTGGATAGAACTAGCTCAAGATAGGGATAGGTGGCATACTTTTGTAAAGTGTGACATTGAATTTTGAGTTCTCAATGCCATAGAGATAAGTAGGTAAGTAAGTAAGTAAACTACTTATAAATATCCATCAGTGTGTTGAATATAAACTGTATATTCTTATATAAGAAAATATTTTTAACTCTGGTATTTTTAGCATAACTTTTTTTTTGTTTAGAAAGAAAAATATAGCTTGTGGGTCGTTTAAAAAATATGTGACTGGCCGCAATTTGCTCAGAGCTGATTTAAATTATGGTTTATATTTGAGGAAAATAATTTGACAGTCATAACTTTATTCCCTTAACATGTATAAATAATGTAATTACTCTTAAATACAAAATTGTAAAATATGTTTAAAACAAAAACAATTTAACTCAATATTTGAAGTAAATACAAGATTAATAATAAAGTTTAAATCTATTTTATAAAAAATATTTAAACATAATTTTTCTGTTTGGAACCCACTCTGTCATATAACTTTGTTTAAATAAACATCATATTAACTTGACCAAAATAATGTTTGTGATCTTCTGGTACTTTATTGCAAAGTAATGTGATTAATTAAAAGGTATATTATGCATACACAAACAATAAATATGGAATAGGATAAAGTATTATTTTTTTAAACGACTTTTTAGAAATATTGATTCAATTTTATACATTTGTATGTGTATTGTAGCAGAGAATTCACACAAAAGTTCAACACTAGCTGTAAAAATTTGTGGCAAAAGAAAAAACGAAGCATTTTTATAGCGGTAAAAGAAAATAGCACGGCAAGTTTTGTTTGTAAATATTTAGGTAGCAACTCGTGCTGCCCTTCTATTCCAATCTTTTAGTTTTTACTGCCTAACCAACACAGCAGTTCCTGTGTATTTCTTCAGGTTAAGCAGTCCATAGGATGATCACTACCTAGGATATGTAACTGATCAAGGATATTACTATCTCGTGAGATATAATATATTAATACTCCCAAGGTGCAATCGATAGCCGAGTATGAAAAATTTAATTAATATTGATTGGTTTCTTCTGTTTCAGTAAATTGCTCAATCTTCGGCCGCAAGAAAAAACAGTACAAGGACAAATACCTGGCGAAACACAATGCAGTTTTTGACCAATTAGATTTAGTTACCTATGAAGAAGTCGTTAAACTCCCATGTAAGTAAAATCATGTTCATTGCAAGAATTATTAACAATTTGTTATTTCATATTTTTATTTTATATTCTGAGTAAAATACTCTCAAAAATATCTTTCAGAAAAAAGAAAATGGTATCAAAATTTTATTAAAAACTATTTAAAATGTTAAAATTTATGGTTTAGAAGAACCAGTCTCAATTCTTAGTGGATTGACAGATTTATTATAAGAATAAATGAATGATACGGTACATTGAATAGACTTTCTCTTTTATCTTAATATATAGATATTTATTTAAAACTCAAGATTTGTAAAACTAAATTATATACACTTGTACAAAAACATTTAGAAAATAGGAACATCTCTTTCCACCAAAGAGACGAACAATCAATTTCAATTATTGTCACAGAGCTCCATAAAATAGCTCAGAAACTATTGGTTTTATAAAAATATATTCCAAATAAACCATTTTAATTTTTAATAGTACGACAACTTTACAATGATAAGTTATTTTTATATTAAATAGTTAGAGATATGATCAAAATTGAAAATTTCTGCTAAAGTTAAGTGTCTTTAGAGTAATTTACATTTTGAAATGAGAGTAGCTATTTTATTTGTTATGTTTAACAATACCTAGATATAACATTTAATTAAAATTATTAGAATAGATTTTGAAAAAATGAATTTTTTCTCTTTTTGCCCTTCATTAAAGTACCTTTAATCTTAAGGTTGTATATCTAATTTCAAAAACCTCTTGGGAGAACTCTATGAAAACGCTAGATACCAAGTTTCAGCCTGATCAGTAAAATTGTTTATACTCTAGGCCGAGATACAGACGGCATCGCGAAAACCACTTTTTTTGTTTCAGGGTGTCATGAAACGTTGACATTTATAGAAATTTTTAGTTCAATTTTTTTTGACGATCAATCACAATACTTCTTTCTCCGAGGGTCTAGAGAAAGTAAAAAAGCAAGATATTAAAGTCGTTTCTACAACATTAGTCTAAAGAAGTAATTCAGCTTTTCTAATCTTTTAACTTGATCAAGAGCCAAGCTAAGAGTGGTGGGAATAAATATGTTTTTTCCCATATTAATACTCATTTTGTACAAATACGTACACCTATTAACCCTTTGGTGTATTCTATATAAAAAATCCTGATATTTAATTAAAAGGCCTGTTAAAATGTTATCACTTTTAGTACAGTTTAGTTGCCAGTATTGCTACCAAAGACACTAGAAACTAATAAAAAGGATAGGACTTAAAAAATGCATCAATGTTTGATTAAGAGAGGTTGGGACATAACATTGTGTAAAAAAAAAGCTTCCCATCCACTTGATTGAGATTAAACCTGTGTCACCATATATCAATTTTCTGGCCTTGGAGTTTTTCAATAACCAAATTGCTAGCTAAACAAATTAAAATTTTTAATTAATATGTATCACAAACTGATATATTGTGATGATTACCCACAGGGTCATTCTTAATAGCTGAATTCAATTAAGTGAAAAATTACAACCAAAAGTACCGAATTTAATTGCCATGTTCAGGTTGTCATTTTTCATTTAATTTAATTTAATTTAATTTAAACTAAATTTAGTATCCATACACATAAAATTTCTGTTCACATAATTCATTGACAGAGGCGATGTATAATTTGTGTATGTCTCAATTTTCATAAGTCAGTGACTGTTGTGATTATAAAACAGAAAATATTTTGTAGCAACTGAATAACACAAATTATATGCTAACAGAATGACAAGTAATATAAATAAGATTGCTCCAAATGCGGATTTCCATTTTTTCCAAATTCAACACCGTATTCCATGTTTGCATATTACTGTTCCTCCCACTAATGACGTACGTGAGTGTTATATAATATGAGGTGTGTGTCCCAGTGTTCCAGAGAAAGACCTTGGTTCTCTTGGGAGCCCACGGTGTTGGACGGCGACACATCAAGAACACCCTCATAGCTAAGAACCCCGACAAATATGCCTACCCCATACCACGTAAGTCACAGCACCAATTGTTATAGAGATCGGCAACACCCCACTTTAAGGTGGGAGTGTAGTGAATGCGAGTTAAGGGCAGTGTTTTATCAGTTTCTATAACAAAACATTTATTTTGAACAAAAAAAGTTTTTATATAAAAACTGCATGGATACTGTCCTTAACTCATTTTTCCCATTGATCAAGGAAGATAGAATGTCTGTTCTCGTTTTAATTACAATGTCTCAAAATTAAATAGATCAATTAATTTATTTTAAATAAGTGCATTAACATATAATATCATACTCACTGAGTTGCTGGGAAGTGGGGAGATGAGGGGTTGATAGTAAAATATAGTTACTTCCCAGTACAGTATTGAATTCAGGGCAATTATGATCATTATTAAATATTGTATGTATCTTATTGAAAAGCTTACATAATACACAGAACAATGTACAAATAAAATTAAATGGGAGCAGTAAGTCTTTTGTACTATATATTTGGGCAAGAGCATAGAGTAAACTGCTAGAACAAACCCCGCTAATGGCTCGGAAGGGGTGGGAGGTACAATATTTGAAGTATCGTTGTCATTATTATTATTATTATTATTATGTAGGTGGTTTTAAAAAATTTCACAAGAGGGGAAAGGCTTACTTGATACCTTTTGCGAGACAATGGCCATTCCTTACATTCCAACAGTAAAATATATGTACTTTTATATTCAATTTTCGTCTGCTGCTTAGAGATTGTTATGTGTGTCTATCAGTGTACATGTCCATTATTGGGAAGTTGTTTCACTGTAAGTGTCCATTTTATTTTGCCGGGTGAATTTAAACTTACTGCTATCAAGAATAATCCACCATTCATAAGTGTTCATTAAGGGAGATTTAACTGTATATACCACTTTCATTAATCTTGTGGTCACATGGAATAAGGCGCTACTCTCGCAATAGACTAGACTGCTGATGATGAGGAGCTCGTGGTCAGTCGGGTGTACTGAGGGTGGTTTTTCCTAAATGGTTTTCCACTCTCTCTTCACACAAATAGGGTACACTTCCTCTAAACTCAACCTTCCTCATCCCTAACCCATTAGCATAATTATTAATACATAAGCATATAACTTGAATAGAAAGTAAGACGTGGTGCTTAGAAAAAATATTGCCTAATATTATTTTAGATACAACGAGACCACCTAGAAGTGACGAAGAAAATGGCAGAAACTACTATTTCGTGTCTCATGATGAAATGATGGCAGACATTGCAGCTAATGAGTACTTGGAATATGGTAAGAGGGTTTCTGAACCACAATTAAATTTAATGGAACTAAACTAAAACATTAGTAGAATACCTATCTCATTAAAGGTTACAGATGATACTTGTAACATTTTACATTATTTTATAAATACTAGACACCTATTATTAAGTGATATTTAGTGCCTGGAATAAAAATATTCCATAAGACTATGAATGTGATTTGTTCAAAAGTAAATCTTAAACTACATAAAAAACTTTTTGAGAAACCTAATATATTCGTTTACCTGTGATTGAAATTTTTGTGATTAAAGATCAACATTATATTCACTCCCTCACATGGTTGCTTATAGACATAGTTTTATTTAGCTAAGTCTAGCTTGCTTCTTTTTCAAAGCCAGCAACTTGTAAACGAGTAGACCACTTAGTGCTCTAAACGGCAGAAATCTGGTGCTAATGATGGGGAACAAACACCCTTTCCTCAACGTTCCTATGCTCCACTGAGAATGGAGACATCTAATAGTGGTGGATTAAATAGAAAAGCTATTATAATTGTTATTTATGGTTATAGCTGCATTTAAATATCATATTCTTGATAATGAAAAATTACAGATGACTAAGGTAGTTGAACCCGAGACCTAAAGCTTATTGTTGCATAATAATACTATATATAGTAAAAATGCATGATAGTTGTGTTAGCATTCTCTCTCCTCAGTCTTTTTCCGGGGTAGTTGTTGAGACTGCCGCGGTGCAGCACCAGTAGAGAGAAAAAAAGGAGTTGCGCCCTTGCCTGGTGGTAGTCCAGGGATCGGACGACAACCGAGATGGACATTAGGTTGTCTAGTAATTGCATTATATCAAATATTTGTTATACATGGTGATTTGTTCCAATAGTTATAGTGTGTCGATATTTGCATTGAATCTTTAAATCAGGGAAACTATATTGAATTGATTAAATATTCATTGATTATCACACACGCCTCATAGACATAATACTGGCTCCTCAAGTAAGGGTTGGGACCCCAACCCATGGAAGCTATCTAGTGAAGTCCAAATGGGCCCAGCACAAACATGGTAACCAGAGCCGGCTTCACCATTGCATAGCAGCGGATAGCGCCGAAGAGGTGCATGGCGTCAGCATCGAGTCGTTACATGACAAGAGTGAGTCGCTATTGGTGTTACAAACGCGGAACACGTTACAACTAATGTTAGATGTGGCTATAACCGTAATTAACAAATATAATAGCTTGGCTATTTAATCCATCATGATATGTGCAGTTGTACAATTGTCATTGTTCTAATGACAGTGTAAAGCCCTCCCGAGTTGATGATGGCTGTGTTATCTGATAGCTCATGATCTTAATTGATCACGCATACAATGTAGCCGACGATTTCCCCACGTCCATCACAGACTCTGCCTTAAAATATATGTGAAAAATTACCCTGGGCACAGGACAACTCCTGGGTAGCTCAGTGATAGAACATTGGTATACTAAGCCAAAGGTCCTGAGTTCACTTCCTATGTACAGGTGTCATTTTTCAATATAAAGAATATCATTTAATAATATCAGGATACCCTCCCCTAATATCCCCGCTGTGCCCCCACACCTCACACCCATACACCTGGCTAAAGAGATGAGAGGTGTCAACCCCCTTGAATGCAATTGTTTCAGGAATAAACAACCCAAGTCAATTAACACATATGTCAAGACTGACACTGTTGTTGCACATCTTTAACTTGTTTGAACCCTAATTGACACTAATTGCACTTCCCTAACTTGTGTGAACCCTAGTTGATGCTGTTATTGTATATTTCTAATTTGTTTGAGCTCAAATTGACAATACTGTTGTACTCGTATATCCCTAACTTGTTTGAACTCTAATTGACACTGTTGTTGTACATCCCTAACTTGTTTAAACTCAAATTAACATTGTTGTTGTACATCCTTAACTTGTTTGAACCCTAATTGACACTTTTGTTCTTGTACCGAACGTGTTTGAACCCTAATTAACATTGTTGTTGTACATCCCTAACTTGTTTGAACCCTAATTGACACTTTTGTTCTTGTACCGAACGTGTTTGAACCCTAATTAACATTGTTGTTGTACATCCCTAACTTGTTTGAACCCTAATTGACACTTTTGTTCTTGTACCGAACGTGTTTGAACCCTAATTAACATTGTTGTTGTAGGTCCCTAACTGGTTTGAACCCTAATTGACACTGTTGTTGCACATCTTTAACTTGTTTGAACCCTAATTGACACTGTTGTTGTAGGTCCCTAACTTGTTTGAACCCTAATTGACACTGTTGTTGCACATCTTTAACTTGTTTGAACCCTAATTGACACTGTTGTTGTAGGTCCCTAACTTGTTTGAACCCTAATTGACACTGTTGTTGCACATCTTTAACTTGTTTGAACCCTAATTGACACTGTTGTTGTAGGTCCCTAACTTGTTTGAACCCTAATTGACACTGTTGTTGCACATCCCTAACTTGTTTGAACCCTAATTAACACTGTTGTTGCACATCCCTAACTGGTTTGAACCCTAATTGACACTGTTGTTGCACATCCCTAACTGGTTTGAACCCTAATTGACACTGTTGTTGTAGGTCCCTAACTTGTTTGAACCCTAATTGACACTGTTGTTTTACATTCCTAACTTGTTTGAACCCTAATTAACACTGTTGTTGCACATCCCTAACTGGTTTGAACCCTAATTGACACTTTTGTTGCACATCCCTAACTGGTTTGAACCCTAATTGACACTGTTGTTGTAGGTCCCTAACTTGTTTGAACCCTAATTGACACTGTTGTTGCACATCCCTAACTTGTTTGAACCCTAATTGATACTGTTGTTTTACATTCCTAACTTGTTTGAACCTAATTAACACTGTTGTTGCACATCCCTAACTGGTTTGAACCCTAATTGACACTGTTGTTGCACATCCCTAACTGGTTTGAACCCTAATTAACACTGTTGTTGTAGGTCCCTAACTTGTTTGAACCCTAATTGACACTGTTGTTTTACATTCCTAACTTGTTTGAACCCTAATTAACACTGTTGTTGCACATCCCTAACTGGTTTGAACCCTAATTGACACTGTTGTTGCACATCCCTAACTGGTTTGAACCCTAATTAACACTGTTGTTGTAGGTCCCTAACTTGTTTGAACCCTAATTGACACTGTTGTTTTACATTCCTAACTTGTTTGAACCCTAATTAACACTGTTGTTGTAGGTCCCTAACTTGTTTTAACCCTAATTGACACTTTGGTTCACGTACTGAACGTGTTTAACCCTAATTAACACTGTTGTTGCACACCCTAAAGTGTTTGAACCCTAATTGACACTTTGGTTCATGTCTTGAACATGTTTGAACCCTAATTAGCACTGTTGTAGGTTCCTAACTGGTTTGAACCCTAATTGACGCTAGTTGCACATCCCTTAAGTGTTTTAACCCTTGTTGGTGAACGAGGACACCTTGTTAAGAACTGTATGGACGTTTGTCTGCCCTCGAGCAGGGACCCATGAAGATGCTATGTACGGGACAAAACTCGAGACAATCAGGAAGATCCACCAAGACGGCCGCATGGCTATCCTTGATGTGGAGCCCCAGGCACTTAAAGTGCTGCGGACAGCAGAGTTTGCACCCTATGTTGTGTTTATTGCTGCACCCGTGTTACAGAACCTGGCAGATGTGAGTAGTCTTATAATGCACCTGGGAGGGTACAAAAATTTTGTCTAACTAGTTCACACTTAGTGAACAATGTTAGTAGTTTATAAGGGGACATTGACTATGTCTAGTTAGTCTGCACTTGAGTGCACAGTGTTAGTAGTCTGTAAGGGGACATTTACTATGTCTAGTTAGTCTGCACTTGAGTGCACAATGTTAGTAGTCTGGACGGGGACATTTACTATGTCTAGTTAGTCTGCACTTGAGTGCATGCCAGCACTTTCGCAATCTAGGTGTTATATTGTAAACTATTTACTACAACTTGTGTGAGCTAAATGTGTTTTCAAATTATATTTGTAACAACTGTAATAAACATTCCATTTGTCTGACTGCTTCAATACAAGTGGAGATATTCGTGCTTTGGAGTGCACTCTAATACACTCTAGAACTACATGTACCCAACCAGCTTTCACACTAATTAAATACTAAACTTTGACCCAATCAGGATTCTAACCAGAGCTAATTACGACATTTGCCTAGGATCTTAATTTTATTTTGTCTGTTATTTTATCCTGTATAAGTACTTGTATTAATAGTTGTAATTGAAGTGTTTCCAAATCTGAATTTACAATCAATGTTATGAAGTATTAATAAATAATTGTAATAAATTAAAGCTTTTGCTATGTAGCTTGTTAGGGCACATTAATCAGGGGTGTGCGAAGATTGAAAATTTTGACTTGGCTTCAGAACAAATGTAAGTTTAGACTTCGCTCCAAAAAAAAAAAATCTGGCCTTGATAATTATGAAGTTTCACCACTCAAAATATTGAGAACTAAAATACTCCGTTTATGGCCAATTAATCCTATTCTGAGCTGTTGTGTACATTACAAATTAATATTAATTTTTAGCATAAAACCCAAATATGTAGTAATCTGTGGCGCTAAAATAATGATTTAAAAAAATATTTATTCATATGGAAAAAAAAACTTAATTAAGTTACTATCACAACTTACTTTAGGATTACTTGTCTTATTAAAACAAAATAATACAAACAATTGTGTAATAAAACCATTTAAAATCATTTTAGTCCATAAAGCTTTTTATAAATAACTACAATATAATACTTTTGGTATGGTTGTGCGATTCGTAAACTTCAACTTCGCTTAAAATATTAGTCTACTTGACTTCGATTTGAAAGTAAAATTCCAGATTCAACAATTAAAAAAGCTTCACTAAAAATATATTTAAAGTTAAAACACACATTTATATTTTTGTTTTTTTTAATTTCTGTTTTTATTTCCATC
This sequence comes from Timema podura, assembly GCA_033556935.1. Lineage (NCBI taxonomy): Eukaryota > Metazoa > Arthropoda > Insecta > Phasmatodea > Timematidae > Timema > Timema podura. The sequence continues at coordinate 43,566,331 of JAVRXN010000013.1, read as the reverse complement.
ACTAATTAGTGTTCTCATAAAAAAAATCTAATATAATTAAATTACATTTTGTGAAAATAACTTAATTTATCATTTTAAGACAAAATATATTATTATGTTTTGAATATAGCATTTAGTAAATTATATTTAATACCTAAATTTACATAAGTAAGTAAAATATCATATTTCTATTCAACAGTAAACATTTTTTTAAATATTAAACTTCAATTCAACTTTGGGATTATCTCATATTATTTAGTTCAACTTTGCTTCGAATTGAAAAAGTTGACTTTGCACACCCTAATTTTTTAAATCATAAAACAACTAACAAAAAATTTTCAAACTCCAACTCTACTTCAATAATATTTCATATATCAATTTGAGTTTGCTTTGAATTGAAAAACTGAGTTTCACACAACCCTAATACTTATCGTAACAAAATAAAAACATTACATATTTTAACATTTCAGTTTTTATTGTTGTATTTATCACTGCCATGTTGTGTTTTAGTATGACGGCAGCCTAGAGCGCCTGGCAAAAGAATCAGACCTTCTTCGGCAAGCGTACGGCCATTTCTTTGACCTGACCATTGTAAACAATGACATTGAGGAGACAATCGCATCCCTGGAACAGGCCATCGACCGTGTTCACACCACGCCCCAGTGGATCCCCGTCTCATGGGTGTACTGACAGAAGCTGAGCCTGGGGTCTCTCACCTCACTCAAGTAGGGGCAGGATACCGCCCACTCACACTCATCACACTGCCATCGCAGGGGTCCCACCCGCAACTATTGCAACAGTATATCTGGAAGAAACTATATTGAAGCAGAACTCGACATTATGTTACTTTTGCATTACATCTATGTATTAACACACTACTTACAGTGCACACAGCATATTTGTAGGGGTAAGTGATGTCAGTCAGTGGCCAGCTGATTGGCTGTCAGCAAGTTTCAAGTCTTATGCTCACTCCCACTGTTGAGATTATTTAATATGTACCAGTATATAAAATAATGCTACTTAACAAATAAAACATTTACAATAATAGTTTTAACTATGTGAAAATATGGTTAAAAATAAATTTGTCGATGGATCAAAAGATATTTCAAAAATGTATAAATTACAAAATACAATACAGACCACAGTATCATACAGGAATGGAGTCAGGTTGTTTTGCCTATGACATCCTAGATTTCACATTAACCACCATCCTTGCACAGGGTGTGCAATTTGATCATTTATTTAATACTATACCTTAAATTAACATTTAAAACATTTATGATATATAAAAATATATTTCAAATGTGTAAGATAATTTGAAGTACATTTTTTTTCGCATGCTATGTTGCACATTAGTTATAACTTTAAACAGATATTGTTTTAAAGTTATAACAGTTTTTAAACCTGTCTTTGACAGGCTGATGTTAATACTACCCATCACAAATATTTAAAAACATAACAAAAATTCATAAATATTAAAAAATTAAAACATCATGGATTTTTCTTTTAACTTAAATTTCGAACAAACCATGTGTTTTAACATAAACTGATTATGTTATGTCAGAAGTCGGTAAAAAAAATCCTATCTACTGATACCTTATACATCGCTGTAGGCTTTGTATTAGTTGAGAAAAAGGGATGTTGACAACAGAAATAATATATAGGATTGTACAAATTTATGTTATGTAAAATCATCATTGTTGGTAAACAAAAATAAGAGGATTTGCCAACTAAATAAATGCCTGGTTAAAACCAAAGTAAAGATTAGATGCAGACAAATAGGATGTCATTCAAAACTACATACAACATAGCACCGATTTGTATATGTGAATCATATCATTTCACATGAGAAAGAGAACATAGAGAGAAAAAGTTCCAATACACCATGATAATTTTGCATGTGGTTTTATGTAATGTTCTCTATTCCTGTTTTATATATCTGCTCTGTCTACCGCTCCACCTTTTGAATAAGCATTTATGAACTAAACAAAACAATATTTTAGTGCTTTACTGATATTAAATAATTAGCAGAAGTACCTGGCATTGACCAGGTTACCTTAAGCAACACTTTTATTTCCTTCAAACAGACAGAAAAAAAACACCTCTTTATTTTATTTATTTCGATCCAGTTTTTAATAAATTTTAAAAAATATTTGAAATTCCAGCTTTGAAGTGCATATGTTTGTGCACAGATTCTACTGATTTTAAAATTTTAGCCCTCTGCGTTAGGTAGATATCGCGCAATGCTCATGACAGACAGACAGACAGACAGACAAACAAACTCTTCTTTTTATTAATATAAGATAATTAGTTTAAAGTTATTTAATGAAGTGTTGTTTCTTTAAACATGCCACTGACAAAGCGAAACATGTGGGATCCCTACAACTAAAACATTTCTATTGCTTTGTTTCCAATGAACATTTATCAAATCATTCATCTTATAAATACATTACTTCATTTACTAGAGGTATGTGGTAATGTTAACTGAGAATATTAATCAATCTGTGTAGGTCAATTTTTGTAAAAAGTGTTCAGCCTCTAATTAAAAATACTAATGTTTATTAAGTTGAGCAAACCTTGCCAACTGTTTTTATTGTTTACTTTAATTGGTTTGTGTTTATAAACTTATTATCATAAATGGGAAATAAGTTGTTCCAGAAAACAAATGAAACATTAAACTGTGATAAATAATTGCTACTAAACTGAACAATGAAACATATATTATTGCAAAAACTTTTAAAACTCCAAAATGAAGTAGCCAATAGAGAAATTTTATTTGATAAAATTGTTGTAGTTTTTATTTGCAAAAAAAAAAAAAAAAAATAGTCGCCCTTGGGCACTTTTGTCAACTATTTAGGGTAAAATAAAATACAAAACAGTATGTGTGAAATTAACATATTGTGTAGTGTTCAAAACTTCAATCAAATTTAAAAACCTGTAAGAAAATCATATTTTACAAAAAATTATCTATAATTTATTTGCATAATTAACTTTTTAAGTACCAGTAGTCAAAAAACAACAACATTGTTAAAATGTTTTGTTTACATTACCCTAAAAAACAAGTGCATGCTTTGCTCTTTATAGAAATTATATTCTAGATCAATTCTACTTTAGCACTATTTACAGTAAACACAAAAACTTGCTTACTTGTGACATTTTTTAATTTCCTTTCTATTCTGTAATAAATTAATATAATTTCTGCTTCTGTACTGAAGAAACTGTTGTGAGTGAAGCAGCATCGATCCGAAAAGTTGTCGGTGTGTTCGGGACGAGATAGTGACATATTTGTTGTTACAGAATGTTGCTGTTGTCGGCTGTGAAAAGTGATAGTTTATGATTGGTTCACACAAAAACAAAATAGCAGTACAGTCGCAGAGAGGAAGACATACTGTTTACATGAAATTTTAGTGAAGTGTAGGCCAAAAAAAAAAATGACATTAATCATAATCGTAGTGTGTTGGTGATTTTTAAAATAATAAACAATTAAAAAAACTAAACAATGTTTAATACAGTGAATAACTTCATTTTAAAAATGAAAAAGACTTATTTAATAAATGAGAACTAGAATTTGTTGGAACTTTATTGAATTTTCTTCCATCATTAACTGACACAATAAAAAGAGGGGATTCCTATTAATACTAATAATGACGAGATAAATAGTTGGAATGATTTTAAAGAAAACAAAATAATGCTAGAGGTAGGATGTACAGTTATGTGGAGTGGATTTAAGCTGCATATATGCCACCAAAAAAAAACAACACATTATGGCATTGAATAAAAACAAACTATCACACAACATAGATATGTGTGTGGGCATATATGTAATTTTTTCTGTATAATCATTATCAAAACAGATAAAGCATGGTTCTGATTCAAATTGGCTTGTGGGTTTTATGTGTTATTACCTTATTATCCCCGTGCTCATGTGTGATGAAGAATGGTATCCCAAAGATGAGTATAATTTACCACTTTTCTTTGTTGGGGATCTTTGGGAAAATCTACAGACAATATCACAGCTACCTAGTAGATTCGAAAAATAATTCTATTAATTTCTGTATTTTAGTTATTTTTAAAAACGTAATAATAATGAAATAAAGATAAAAGTTTACTTCAATTATTAATATATTAAGATACATTATTCTTTACCCTTTAAAGTAACATGGTTCAAATAATCAAGTTTAAAAATGTACTATGTACATTCTGTTACCCTGAGAGGTAGCAGTCCTACCTTGACGGATTACACCCATGCCCCTATCTTATAATTTGCACCGGGGGTTCTCAAACTGTGTGTCACGACACCATGGGTGTGTCGCCAGTCTTAGTCCAGGGTGTTGCAGTTATAAGGAAAAACTAAAACTTATCCTGTATTTTATGATTTCAGTTTCAATTTTTCACTAACATTTAAATATGAAACTATACAGGATGAGACGTTTCGCCCCTATATACAAACTGTACCCGTGTGATCATGTCCAACAAAAATATTTCTACTTTAATTCCTTTTTATTTAGTTCTGTAATTTAGTTCTTCTTTTTTTATATATATATTTAAAAGAATACAAGCCAGTAATTTAAATGACAATTTTCTTTTTAAAAAAATGCCACCAAATCTAATCTGGGCATTAAAAAAAATTGGGTTCAGGGGTGTCGCACATAAAATCTGACATTTGAAGGGTGGCGCAGTCTCAAAAAGTTTGGAAAATTCTGGGCTAGTGGAACCAAATTAGGTAAGCATGCTACATTGAAGGGTAAACGAAGTCTGCATGTGTTGAGACTGTGAAAAAACTTGCTACTATAGTAGTGGATCTGGGGGCAAACTACCCCATTTAACCTCCACCAACACTCCCTTTTCCAGATCTTGGACAGGATTGTCACATGTACATTACACCCCTCTTCTTTTTATCAAACTTTCCAACTTTGATTTTACATTTAATCACACCATCATACAGGCGCATCTCGTTTTATCCGCTTTTGTTAACCAAGCTTTCATATATAAGTAGATGGATTTTGTTTGTGAGGAGAAATGACACAAGGTAGTTGGGCAATCCACTTGTTGATTAATAGATGGCAACACATGAAACTCTCTGCCATGTTAAAATTCTCTGCACATCTGTTCACACTCATCAAGGGGAAGAGAGATGGCTGCCTACCTTTGCCAGAATCCTTTTGAATGAGTAGCACATAAACCTTATGATTCTTCATCTTAGAATAACATCCTCGAATGAAAGCTTTTTTTTTACAGTTATGTGGTGTGACTTAGACTGCACTTGGACATAGAAGACATGGTACGCAAATGTGACACCTAGGAGCCTTTAAAGGCCCCTCTACATAATCGGTCTTGGCCGAACAGGAAGTGGGAACGAGTGTATTTAGATTTTGCTACAAAAGACAAACATAACTTATTTTTAGTTGACACCTGTAACAGTAAATGAGTAGTGCTATCCATGAATTCTATGGCATTAGGAACGCGAAAGTTAATTGTCACTCTTACAAATGCAAGTCACCTAGCTCTTCCATGTTCATTCTAATGTTAACCTCCCATCTGCATCTAGCTCTTCCCATTGGGTTTGCCAGTCAATATCCTAAACACTAAGGCATCCAATATTGATTTGACAAGTCTATCCAATAGATTGATAACATTCACAACAATACTACAATCAATACTCACAAAGCAAATAAAGTAAAATGCCGGACGGGAAACTTTAAAGACGACAACAAGCAACAGTTAGGTACAATGAATATTGGCACACTGACAGGAAGGGTGGAAGAGATTGTGGATCTAATGAAGGAGAGGAAGCTGGATGTGCTTGGAGTGAATGAGGCAAAGTGGAGAGGGAGTGGAGTGATAGAATTAAAAAAAGGATATACGTTACATTGGAAGGGGAATGATGAAGGAAGGAGAAATGGGGTTGGGTTTGTAGTGAGGATATGTTGGGAAGTAGAGATGAAGAGAATAAGTGACAGAATAATGAAAATGGTTACTATAGAGAAAGGAAATTAGAAGTACCGGAAAGACAAATGCCAAAGTTGGAAAGGATATAAGAGGTTTTGAAGAGGTACTAGGAGCTGATGGATGGGGAGAAAGAAATTAAGAAGGAAAGAGACTCCTGGAATTGCGCTAAAGAAATGTACTGAAGGTTCGAAACAGTTGGTTTAAGAAATACAGCAGGGCTATTATGACCACCACACTTTGTATCGTCCGCTAGTTTTAGCTTTGACTTTGCTTCTAGCATCAATGCATAGAGTATAATCAGTTTGTATCAACAATTGGTAAAACTTTTCACCTTTTAAGGAGTTAGAAGCTAGAAATTGGGTAAATTTAATCCGAGAATGCTGGTATTCATAACAACATTATTCCTATATTTTTATTTTGCCAAACAGCTGATCACAAGTCATATTAATTGCAAGAAAGATTTAACATAACTCAATTTAGTAAATCTTTTGCTTTGTTTTGTTTGTCTACGGTTGGAAATGAAAAAATACTAGGCCTACACTATTCAATACAAACAAAATATTTTATTCAAAAAATCATAATGTGAAATATGCATTCAAATAGTAATGTCACTCGGGAAATGAATTAGTAGGAGAAGTTGGCCAATAAAGAAACAATTTTTTTTTTGTTATGTGTATGCTTTACAACCCAATACTTTATTCTTGATATGTTTGTGTTGACACTGGAACAACTGTAATATGTTGTGTGAAGATCTTAGAAAATAAAACTAGTTGTTTAAAGGTGATGAAAGCAAGAACTCCCAAAAATAGTGTTTACCCTAAATATTTTCAACAACTTAATGTCAAAACAATGGGCATTCACACCTAGTCAGTCTATTAAGTTAACAATAAAGTGAATGAGAGGGTGGTTTGGATGGTTAAAAATAATAAAATGCATATTTTATTTAGAGGGAATTCTTGAGGTTTTAGTTAAGTGATTAAGAATATAAGGATATTATATTTCTCTATAATGAGTTGTTAGCTCTAGTTATCCTGAAGTGAATAAATTACAAACTACCAATTATCGGTTTCAGTTGAATTTAGTAAACCTTTTATGATTAAAAAAAACCTAGGCCTAAACCAAACCACATGTAAACATTAAGCTAGGTCCTATTTTAGTTATTTCCTGTCTTGGCTGCAATATTTCACAGGCCTACAACTCACATTAAAGTGGATACTAACTACTGCTGTATGTATGATCCAGTTTAAATAGGATTTCATTATTATAGTTTTCGTTGAGGCATCTTAAACAGATTAGTCCTACCTTTTTTATTGTCTTTTCAATTGGTATGCCCACGTGTTTTACACTAATAGGGTAGGCCAAGGCTGTAGTCGGAGGGGGGGGGGAGGGGGTTCAGGGGTTCGGCGATGTTCAACCCCCCCTCCCCCAAAATTTTATGAACAAAATATGTATGGCTTTATTTATGATTCAAACAATATCAAAATTAAGGTACAAGTACAAATTAGGGGGTTGTGTTACCATAAAAAGCACTTCAAAGAATTTCTAGAGGTGTCTAATATATCTAGAATTTTTTCTATCCTCCGGCAGTTATGGTGTTATGTTGCCATAAAAACACTTCAGATAGCTTCTAGAGGTGTTATGGTGTTATGTTGCCATAAAAAATACTTTAGATAGTTTTTAGAGATGTTTAATATTTAGAATTGTTTCTAGCCTTTGGCAGTTATGGTGTTGTGTTGCCATAAAAAAACTTCAGATAACTTCTAGAGGTGTTAAATATTTATAATTTTTTCTAGCCTCAGGCAATTAGGGAACTATGTTGCCATAAAAAACATTTCAGATAGCTTCTAGAGGTGTTTAATATTTATAATTTTTTCTAGCCTTCGGCCTTGTCTTAAAAAACACTTTAGATAGCTTCTAGAGTTGTTTAATATTTAGAATTTTTCCTTGCCTTAAGAACTTAAGGGGTTATGTTACCATAATAAACACTTTAGAGAGCTTCTAATAGGTGTTGAACTATATAGATTTTCTCTAGCCTCCGGCAATTGGCGAGCTATGTTGCCATAAAAAACACTTTAGAGAGCTTCTAGAGGTGTTTAATATCTAGAATTTGTCCTAGTCTCCAGCAATTAGGGGGTTATGTTGCCATAAAAAAAGCTTCAAATACCTTCTAGAGGTGTTTAATATCTATAATTTTTTCTAGCTTCCAGCAATTGGAGGATGTGCCCACCAAACCCCCCTTGAAATTATTGGCTGGCTATGGCCTTGGGGTAGGCTATAGATGATAAAGGTTGAGTTATAAAATAAAGGTATTCGGATTTGTGTAAAGGGAGAGTGGGAAAATGTTTAAAAAAAATAAAACCCCTTATCACACCCAGCTAGGATTCAAATCCCAACCTCCCCACCATTGGAAAATTAGATCAAAGAGACTAACGTCTTAGTCAATGTTGCCCCATGAGGTAGGTCAACATATTACTAACATTCCAAATATGTTGAAGCCTAACTAACCTCCACCTACTATAAAACCTACAAACAATTAATCTTAATATTTGAATGTCCAATTATCCGTATATTGATGGTGAATAATAATGCATTTTGATAGTGTTATGTTTCAAAGAAAATATTCTTTTAACATTAAGTGTAAGCGTACTATCCCCACTCTTGGTCGACATTATGATATAGGCCTATTTAAAGTTAGATTATTTGAAACATACACAAAAACATTTTGAGATTATTATATTGGGCTAATGAGATGGCAAGTTTAAAACACCTAATAAATTACAAAATTTATTATACATAACCTCATAACGCAAACCAAAGGACAAGTAAAATATCTGCGCAACTTGGCGTCACTCTACTAGGAAAATATTTACACTTGCATGGATTTTGCTTTCGCAAAGTGGTCGGCCATAATAACTTTTGACGCAAAGTCTAGCATCTCTCTGCTAATGGTCGCAAATTCGTTTTGCGTCGTCATAATAGCCCTGCAGGGATACTCATAACATGCTATAGCTGGAATGGGGAGCAAAAATCACTAATTGACTATTTTTTATTAGATAGAGAAGCAAAGGCCTGCACAATAAACATTAAGGTCCTGCCAAGTGTGTATTTGGATGGGGAGCATATACTATTAGTTGCTAACATGAAAGGCTAGAGGAGGGGGTGCCAGATAGTTAAGCAGGAAAAGAGGATAAGGATATAGACTCAGCCAAGTAGAGGAGAGAGTGAGCTTTCAAGTAAGAGTAAGAGGAGCATTACCAAAGGATGACATAAAAGAAAGAAAATAGGAGTGGCAAAGGTTCAAAAAAGTGCATGGTGGAAGTGGCAGAGGAGATATGAGGAAGAACTAGTGGACAGAGAAGATGAAAGGAAACTCCATGGTGGAACGAAAAGGTAAAGGAAGCAGTGAATGCTAAGAACAAAGCCTTTAGAGAATGGTTCAAAAAAGGACAAGAGAAAGAACGAATAAGAATAAGGAGAAAATGAGAAATGCAAATAAGATAGTAAGAGAAGGGAGAAAAACATGGATGGAAGAGGGGACAAAAGTGCTACAGACTAATGTAGAAGGGAGCAAGAAGATACTGTATAGTCAAGTGAGTCAAAGGAGGAGGGAAAATAGAAAAGAGGTCCGAATGATGAATGAAAAAGGAAGGATAATGGATAGGGATGAGGAGGTAAAGAAGCTGTGGAAATCATATTTTGAGAGATTGTTGAATCTTGAGGGAGAAGGATTGGTACGGGAGGAAGAAGAAGGAAATGGATGGATAGATGGAGGAGGAAGTAGCGGACCTAACCTAGAAGAAGGTAGAAGAGGCCTTGAAAAGGATACGGAAGGGAAAGGCACCAGGAGTGGATGAACTCACAGTGGAAATGATAACAGTAGCAGGAGAAATGGGTCTATAGTGGTGGTATAAAGTAGCAAGGCCAGTGTGAAGAGAGAAGAAAGTGCTAGAGGATTGGACAAAAGGTATTATATTACCAATATTCAAGAAAGGAGATAGGAAGAGGTGTGAAAATTATATATGCATAACACTGATGTGTCAATATGTGGAAATGTACAAAAATATTCTGGAAAGGAGAATGAGGAAAAGCGTGGAGGGAAAATGAAGAGTGGAGCAACATGGATTCAGAGAGAAGAGGTTGATGATAGATTCAATATTTGGAATTAGACAGTTGATGGAAAAGGGATATGAGTTTGGAAAGGTCTGGTAATGACATTTATGAATGTAGAAAAAGCCTATGATAGTGTGGATAGAAAAAAGTATGGAAAGCAATGGAGGAGGCTGGAGTAGAAAGAGGAGTGGCAATGAGAGTAAGGAATATGTATGATAATAATGCGAGTTGTGTAAAGACGGAAAGAGGGTGGACAAAGTGGTTCCAATAAAAAATGGAGTCAAACAGGGAAGTGCCCTCTCACCATTACTATTTGTATTGATGATGGAAATGATAATGAATAGTGGGGCAGAGAAATTGGGTGAGAGATTATTAAAGCAATGATGTTTGTAGATGACTTGATGGTACGGGGGGAAACGAAAGTACAGGAACAGTTGCAGGAATGGAATGAGGAGGTGAAAAAGTGTGGAATGAAATTTAGTATGGCAAAAAGTGAAGTGATGGTAATGGCAAGGCAGAGAACAAGGCCAAGAAAGGTAATAGAACTGGATGGAGTAGATTTGAAAGAAGCAAATCATGTGAAGTATCTGGGTAGTGTGGTTGAGGCAAAAGGGGGCAGAAAAGAAAATATAGTGAGACGAGGGGAACTGGGAGAGGTTTTCTAAAGGTGTGTAAGAGACCTACTATGGAAAATAGAAGTTCACCTAAAGTGTAAGGAAGTGCTGAATAGAGTATACTTCATGCCCATAGTAACATATGCAGTGGAAACTTGGACTTTGGATAAAAGAGAATTGAAGAAAGTGGAGACCATGGGAATAAAGTTTTTGAGGAGCATGCTAGCTGTCACCAGAAGAGATAGGATTAGGAATGAAGATGTAAGGTCTAGAGTTGGGGTACAGGGGGTACATGAGATAGTAGAGGACGTTAGGAAGAGATGGTATGGACATGTAATGAGGATGGAAAAGGAGAGGATTCCAAGAAGATTAATGAAGTATGTAGATATAGGGAAGAGACTGCAAGGAAGACTAAGGAAAAGATGGTAGGAACAGATAGCCAAGTGTACAAGTGTGCAAGTGAGAGGGGAGTGGAAGAGAGTGCAGGAGAAATAATGGGGGAAGGACAGAGGGAGATGGAGGCATTTTACTAAACAGACCCGGCCACGGCTGAAAACAGTTCATGATGATGATGGTGATGAATACTCACCAATACTATTCTAGCTATCAAGAATTCAGTTTGACATATTAGACTTAATTCTGTATTCTTTTCATCTCCGTAACGCCTTATTTGTCTTCTCGTAGTCATCCACCATATATCCCTGTCCCACCCTATCCATACATTCTTGAAAAACTTGTGCTGCCACTGCTATCCTGTAAGGAAGACATGAAAAGTCCTTTTTGAGTGTTTACTGTAAGGAGTGGATGGGAGCATTCTCACCACCTCCAACTGTAAATATGCTTTTCTCAATCCAACTATGGGGAAAACTTAAACTCTGCAGATATCTGTGAAAATATCATCTTCAGGGGTTAATACTATGAATATTGAGTCCTTAGGCGAGCACTTTATTGCAAGACCACCGAGGTCGACTTCAAAGTCACCACATAGCCTTATTTTTTTTACTATTGGGCTTTGCCGTAAACTATTGGTTTCCCTCATTCTGTCTGTGTAACTGGATACATTATTTCTGCTTTTTATAATTCCTCGAACTCTTTTTCCACTTCTTCTCTAATCGCATACAAAACAGGTCGGGCTTTGTAATATACTGAGATGACATTTTCTTTTAACAAAAAATCTGCTTTAATTCCTTGTATTGGGCCTAACGATTTCTTAGACAATGTTTTGTTAGTTAATTTTCGAGATATGTACCTTTATCTCCCCTGTTTATCACCTGAGCTAATGAGAACCAGTTGATTTTTAATGGCTCGAGACAGTCTCTACCTAGTAAAATCCTACAATCTTGTAGAACCACCAATAATCAGCATAACTGGGAGCTGTACGATCTGTCATTGGAGGCCCCCTTTTACTTCTGGTGGCTGTTCTGAATATGTATGAAACTTTAGAGATGTTGGACTTAATTTGATTTGTGAAAATTGATTTTAATATACAATTATTCAGAAAATAAAATAGGTACACAAATCAAACGTTTACTAATAATAAATCATAAAAAAAATATTTTGAAACAATTCCCTGATATAAATATTATTTTACCATTTATTAAAGACGAAAGCAAATTTGCATAGTAATGAGATGGACGTGCTTGTTTATGTTTACATAAATAAATAGATAATTAAATCTTGGTTGTATATTTGATATTACAGGATGTATAGCGTCTACAATGTTTCTTCGCATAAATCCATAGTATGAAATGGTAAAATTATGTTTAAGGCCATTTTGGAAATGCCGTCTTAATCCCAAGCCAAAATTCAACTAACGGTTTTTTAGGAAGCTAAAGTTTTAAACCTGTTTCGCTTGTTAACTTGGAAAATTCTTCTTGAACGTTTAATGGCAGATGACTGCTGGACCGAGATTAGTTTTTTAGTATCAAAATTAGAACAGAAGTATTTCTAAAAGTGTCTCCAGGCATTTCATATTATTATTATAACTCTTACAATTAAATCTTTGGGAAGGTTATTTTCAACTATAAAATCATCTGTGGCTGTAAACATTTCTAAAGAACCTTTTTTCTCTCTATTCTTCCCTATGTCAACTTTATTAGTAAAACTTTCAATTTTAATTTTCATCTTTTAACATAAATATGTTACGATATATTGTGTGTTCAGAACTAAGGATCCAGTGAAGTTGTGCAATAGGCGAGTGCTGCCATAAACACCTCGGATTCATTACAAGTTTGATTTCTAATAACTTTTGGTTGTTGCGTGTTAAGAAAACTTTTACTGTTGCCAAATTGTTCGCGACCCCCACCCCATATGGGGTTGCGACCCACAGTTCAAGAAGGCCTGCCCTACAGGTTTATTCTTTACAGACATTGTTACTGTCATTGTTCCTCTAGATCTCTTACCTTAGTTGCATGAATGTTCCACACATCCTGTTATTTTCAACTTCTTGTTTTACTGTATGCACCTACCCTGCACTTTTACACACCAATTTCACATGACCTAATTTTCAAGACCTATGCTACCTACATCTGCTATTTTTGAACAAATGACTGTTGGAGGAAGATTTTCTCAACGACGATAGCATGAATAAACTTTAGATCCTTCCCTTGTTTCCTCTTGTTCAAATTTCTTTCACTCTAAATAACCTTCAGTTGCTTGCACATTTCAGTCCTATCCAACTTGTATTCAGTTGGGTTCAAGTGGTATAGACAATATATACAACTTTCATACTCCTCAGGTGTTCCAGTTTGATAAAAACTGCTCTATTTAATGAAACTACCAGTGGCAGTAAGAGATAGTGTTTTTAATCACAACAATGCTAGTAGCATCTCTCACATGTTATGGTTAGTATTCCTGATTTTAGCAGTGATTTAGCCCAGTGGTCTATTACTTATTAACTTCTTGACCAGAGCATTCAGCCAATCCTAGCAAAAAAGGCATGAAAATTGCTCAGTAAAAAAAAAAAAAAAACTTCCCACTGGTGATCCAAAATAGAAGCATAATTCAATCAATCAAACTTGACTAAACATACAAGACAAAGAAATGAAAATGTATTTAAAAATTCACCAACAAAGTTGTAAAGGACCTTGATCAGTGTTACCACCAGCAAGAACTTAAATCCCTCAACAAAGAAATGTGTAGACCTTTACAGCTAAGGATTTGTGAGCTGGTCCATCAATGTATCACCAAATACTGACAGGACCTTAAAGGAATTCCTATCCTTCCTACCACCCTTTCACCCACAGAGCTATTCGACTGTGATTGGACTGGTTTGTAATCCAAGTTACCAAATGGTCAGTACTTAAGTTTCGCACACAGTGCTATTCTAAACCAGCGAGATTTAATCAGTTTCATACTATCTAGCTGCAAACACCTTTTTGGGCTTCTAGAATATTTAATATTTATTGATGTGTCTAGGAACACGAGTGCCAAGGAGTATTTGGTTATCTATTATTATTACAGACATATGAGACGTAACGAAAGAAGATTTTGGATTCATCCATACAACAAAAAGAATATAAACTGCAGACTATTATTAATAATAATCAAATTGAGTTTGTAATTGAGGTAGCCTGGAGACTAGTATGTTTGGTTTACAACAGGTCCATGATACACTGGAAACTTTTTAACAAACTAGTCCTGGAGCGGATAGCTATTGAAATACATGCTCAAGCTAATTTTGTAATTTAGATATTACTCACCAACACTTGCGAGTCTTATTTGAGTAGCTCAGTGGGCGAAAGGTCTAATAATTTTAACCATTTGGATGCCACAGTAATAATATATATTAATATCACAAATCTGACACCTTAGCACAGTCAGTAGCATGTCTGTATACTGAGCTAAGGGTCTCAGGTTCGATTCCTGCCATGGTCAGGGACTGTATGTTGTGTCTGTCCTAGTATTAAGTTAGATTATAAGACATATGAAGCTATGACAGGCCTAGTATGTCAATAGTGGTAAATATTTGGCTTGATTTAAAAAATTGACCCAAGCCATAGGCTGTAAATAGTTATGGATGTAAAAAAAAATAGTATCACAACTGTTTTATTTATCTATTTAGTCAAAGTGCTCCCATCTACACAGTGCAGGAAAATAATCACCTTTTCACAGACAATCTGACAGTCAAACTTAGAAAATGAGTTTACTTTCTACCTAAAGAAGCTACCTATAGTCTCATTCAGGTAAATGTGCCAGCTATCCCTCCTAATCTAAACCAAATTAGGAATATAATTTCTTTGATTCCCAAACATGATTATATAATGTTAACAAATGAGTCAATGCAAAATTGTACAAATTTGGGATGAATCTATTAAGAATTAAATAGCCAAAGCTATTATTTATGCTTTTAGTGAGGATTACTCCATCTAGATATATTCTAAAATCTATATCTATTCATAAATCTATTAGTAAACACTGGGTTACAATCTTCCTACTTCATATTTAGAAAATAATCTAACACCTTAGCTCAGTCGGTAGTGTGTATGTTTAGTGAGCTAAGGGTCCTGGGTCGAATTCCCGGCATGACCAAAAAATTTATCATTGATGGGTTTACCCTTCGACAGTGATGAATTAATGGCCGGGAACTGGACTTTGTGCCTGTCCTAGTATTAAGTTAGATTATAAGGCATATGAAGCTACGACAGGCCTAACAAGTTAGTAACAATAGTTGCTCTAAAAAAAATGTGTAAATCATGGTATTGGTCATCAAACAGCTACATACCTTCCCAATATTTGTTTACAAAATACTTTGGTTTGTAGTAATTGTGAGGAATGAAATAAACTTCCTTAAAAATTGAAAACAACATGTCTAATAATAGTTTATGTGATTTAACTCAAAGAATATGGAAATGCTTTAAAAGTTATCTGCACAAGTTGTGGAAATAAGGAGGAGCCAAGTGAGATTGCTTAGTGACCAAGTGTGATGTGAGTCTAATGCCTTAGACTGCTCAACTACTGCTACAAGTCACAGACTATTTATAGATACAATGGCACAAAGGTAAGGGTAATAAAGTCACAAATAATTTTGATTTCAAAATTTATCTTTAAATATATAGTTTTGACCATCATGAATTTTACTCAAGTATCTTTAACAGATTGATTTTATTTATTTACAATTTCATAAAATATTTAACAAATTTCAGTTTGTGGCATTTTTTTTCAATCACTTTCTCTTTTACTATAATTTAAAAATAATTATCTTTCTAACTTAAGTTGAATATTTTCTTGACAAAAAGAGTACAATCCATATAGCCCTCACCATCTTAATGATTTACATAGTTTATAAACTGGTGTGAGGCTTCAACATTTCAAATCTGATCCTAGATCAATTTAAATATTTTATTTGAGTAGTTTCCAAAGTTTGACCTTTAAATTGGGCTATATATTAAAGTTAATTAGCCAAGATCCAAATATGATTTAAAATTTTGGCTCTGCACAAGCTTAATTTATATTTGTTAAACTTCTTCTCAAATATTTGTTAGTGATGTAATTAACATATTATGTTTGGATAGTATTCCCAAGATTATAAGATTTAATTTGGAATCCATTCAAAATATTAAAGAGATATGAAAAAGGCATGTAATAGCCATTAAATACATAAGCAGTGTAAAAATTGTTAAATTTAAGAGGTAGGGAAAAAAAGTAAAATAAAAGTAATCAACTCATACGAAATAGTTGGGGTATGCGAAGTCCACTTTTTCAATTCTAAGCGAACTCCAATCGAAGTTTGAATATTTTCTTTTAATTGTTTTATGCTTGAAATACTATATTGTGGTTATTTATATAGCTTAATCATGGTGTCTACTCAACTTGACCAATGAAATCCCCAACCTTTTCCCTGATTTCCCCTGATCATTTCCTAAAATCCCCAACTAAAAAGTATGTCACATCCTTCTAACTCCCCCTCGTTTTTCTATTAATTGTTTTTTATGAATTATAATAAGTTTTAAAATTTAAATAAATAGTTTTTTTTAAATTTGTATTAACATTGTTTAGTAGGTATTAAAAATATATTACACAGCTTCAAAAAAAAAAAATGACATTTCGAATCACATAATTTACTGACTTAATTATGATTGTATTTCATATTTTGAATAAAACAACATTTTCCCAGATTTTTATTGTAATTTACCAAATTCCCGACTTATTCCCGTTTTTTCCCGACCACTTCAAATTCCCGGCTAATTCCCGTTTTCCCGGATGGTAGACACCCTGTTAATGCACTAATATTACAAATCACAATTTAATTACTTCAGACCCGCTTCGGTGGCAGCATGGTCTAACGCACTACTCCCGCAGTAGACTAGACTGCTGATGACAGGGAGGTCGAGGTTCGAATCTCGGTCGGGTGAACTTGGGGTGGTTTTTCCTGAATGGTTTTCCACTCTGCCCTCACACAAATGTGGGTTCACTTCCTCTAAACTCAACATTCCTAATTCCTAACCCATTACAGTAATTAGTATTCAAGCGTATAATCCAAACAGGTAGTAAGACGCGGTGCTATTATTATTATTATTATTATTTATTATTATTATTACTTAAGTTTTTTACATATAAATATTAATTCGTTTTGTATAAAACAGCTGAGCATGGCTATAAATGAACATAAATTGACTATTTTTGCTGTCAATATTTTTAGTGACGAAGCTTTGAAGCCGGAATAAGTTTCAAAGTGAAGTCAAATCTGATGTTTGTTTCGAAGCTTCGCACAGCCCTATGAAATAGTGTGCAATGTATAAAGTTGATTTAAATTATTATGCATGGAGAGCCCTTGATTTCATCCTCATCATCTAATGAGAATTAAAGAAAAGGCTCTAGCCGATTAAACGCCACTAAGCATTGTTAAAATAAATGGATGCCTTCTGACAAGCTACTTGTTAAAAATAAATGGTGAATACTGCATTTTTTATTCTGTAGTTGAGAAGTAAATCTACCATTATAATATTCATCATGATAATAAAATTGGAACCAAATAAAATTCAAACTTGATTTAATAGTACTTAAATTAGTTTAATTTTAGGTTTCAAAAGAGTTTAATTGACGCTGTTTTTCAAGTGAGCCCTTAAGTGAAAGTGTTTTTAAAGACCTTGTCTAGTAAAACAAAGAGGTTAGGCCAATTGCAATAACTAAAAAGACAACCGATTTAATTAAGACTTTAATTCCTACATTTCATTATAAACCGTTGTATTTTTATTATGAATATAAACCCAGCCTAATAAAAACAAATAGATAATTTTTGACGCATTAAAAAAAAAGTTGGCAACAAATTAAGCTGGTTGTTGAATGGAAGAGAGTCTAAGGCTTAAATAAATAAAATAGAAAGGCCTCATGTAAGGCTGTCAGAACACAGCTAACAAGATGGTAGTACACCTCAATGCAAAAGTGTACCCGGTATCTTAAAAACCGTTAATTCCTTTAACTAGTTTTCTGGTATAAGGCCAACATCAAATGAATTTCTGCACACCAGATATGCAGGTTGCCGACATAAAAATAAAAAGCTACATCCACACTTCCAAGCCTATTTTTATGAATGCATTTTTATTAGTGAACTTATCAATATTAAATTGAATCATAATTAATATTTTGATTACCATCACAGTACGAGTATATTTAAAAGTTACACTTTAGTTTATTAAGCTCGAAACAAGTTATTTTTTATTTTAAAAATATAAAAATATTTGACTTTTCATTAAATAAAATTGTTAAATGATTTTAAACAATTTTTTTATTTACATAATATTCAGCCCAAACTTGACTCAATACAGAGGATCTTTAAGAGAAGCTCAGGCGAGATCAAATCAAATTTAAAAAAAACAGTGAGTTTGCAGACCCCTACTAAATAATAAAATAATTCATGGTACTCATGTAAACAAGTGTTTGAATACTGAATGTTTAAGACTCTTAAGATACCTCAAATATGTGGGTGAGGGGGATATTTCAATCACATCTCAAAAGTTAATTTCCTTTCTATGATGTTAGATAAATTTTAATATAATAATAAAAACAATAATCTTCGCTTAAAAGATAGTATCCAAAAAGTGAATCATTACTATAAGTACAAACAGTTTTTAAAAATACAGTAAAACCCCATATGATCGAAACCCGGTAGTCTGAAGATCCAGATAATCCAAACACAGTTTTTGGAAAACGGAAGGAAAAACTCAAACTAAGATAAAGAAATATATTTTATTGCTAAAATTCTCAGTTAAGAAAGGCTTGTAAGAAGAACCTGATGATAAATAATGCTAAATATTTACATGTTGTAGTCAACACAATGCGTTTTTCTTTAACTAAAAATAACCAATTTAAAATTTCTGAAATTACACTGTGTTCCCGCAGAGCCATCCATATTCTCCCGCTTAATCCAAATTTTCGCTAATCCAGACAAGCTCTGGTCCCATTTAGATCAAGGAAGTTTTACTGTATTATAGCTTTTTGGATACAGTTTTTGTCATAGTTTTGACAAACACAAATTTATTAAATCAAGCACAATGGGCAATCACAAGAACAATCTTTCAGTAATTTTGGGGACATCTTTAGTTTGAAATCTATAATAAGATTAAAATTTGGGAAAAACTAAACAAAATCAATTCCTTAAATTTATTTCTTGAAGGAAAAACTGTTTTCACTTTGGAAGTTAAAAAAGTCCACGTTTAAAATTAAATTCTAACAAATAAAACGTTCACTTTTATTTTATTTTGAGCACAAAGGAAAAAATGCATCTTTTAACTTTGTACAATTTTTGTTTTGTTGATATAATGTAATAAAAGATAAAATAAAATATGAATAACCTTGACTACTTACAATATATATACACATACAAAGAAATAATGTTAAAATAAATGGAAAATTAAATACAAAATTTAAGTATTATAAAGAAAATCATAATATTATAAGTCTGGCACGTTTTCTTTGAACACACAAATTATAGTCTTGTCCAGTTATAAAGAAACTCAAAATAATCAATTATTTTTTATTCTAAATTAATTTTGTCAAACATAATTTTTCATCAATGTCAAGTATGTAAATACCAATTTAAAATTATAGTTAATTCTGGAACTTTTTTTATAACTCTGTATTTAAGTTATGACTTTAAATTTTGTCTTTATGCTAGGTCATGAAAGAAAACCTAAACCTAAATTAAGAAAAACACAAAAGTCTCACAAATGCGTATAGTATAAAGCACTATTTTAATTAATTTATTTGTGATGTAATAGTAGAGTTTGTTACAAAATTAACATTAAAAAAATCTTTAAAATAATCTATAAAAATGTATATTATAAATATATTTTTTTACAAACCATTCAATTAATTTAATAGATTGATATATGAAACATGGACAAACTAAAACAGGTATTTATATATTACATAAGATTAAGATTAAGATTAGATTAATAATAATTTGTTTATAATTTAATATATTATTTTATAAAAGTTGTGACTATCAATTTAAACTGGTTCAATATGGCGAGTATAGGTGACAAACAACTAAAATACCCGCTTTGGTGGCAGCATGATCTTAGGTGTCACTCTCGCAATAGATTAGACTGCCGATAATGGGGAGAATGAGGTTCAAATCTTGGCCTTTTTTCCTCAAAATGGTTTTACACTCTCACTCCACACAAATGCGGGTACACTTAATCTAAATACAACCTTCCTCATCCCTAAAAAACCACTAGCATAATTAGTAAATAAGCGTATAACCCAAAAGGGTAGTAAGATGTGGTACTAAAAAATCAAACTAAAATTCACATGCATGTATATGTATAATATTAAACAAATTAACAATTTTTGATCCTGTAAAAAGCACACCTCAAACCACCCTAACCTCAACAAGGCGTACAGGACATGCTTTATGTGACCAAATAAATGTTTGTACAAAACACAGTAAAAACACAAAGATTTTGTGGCAAAAAGTAGCCATTAAATGTATTCCCTTAAGCTCTAACACACAGTCTTATTAACTATTGCATTAATTTGAATAACAAAACAACAGGGAAGCTTTTATTTAAACAAAAGGTGAATTTTAATTCTCGGCATAATACAATAATAATTATTTTCATTTACGGATGAAACAGAATAAACAATAGACTAAAGCTTGGATAATGAAATGAGGACCAGTCTACCTTTTACAATGCCGCCACTGGACAAAGAGGTAATTGTTATCTAATCAAAGAAAATGCCCACTCTGGCGGGGACAATTTTAATTATAGAATTCATATTCCATATCGAATTTTAAACACAGAACGTATGGAGTGAAATCCATATATAAAATAATAACCTCCATAATTATAAAGATAAATTTCTTAAAATATTGAAATTTTATTCATTCTGTAGCAAACAATTTTTTCAAACATTAATTATACTATATAAGGCTATCACAAATACAGTTTGAAAAGATAATATATCAGTTAGAATGCATGCAATGCCTGACTAAACGTAGAACTTCTCGCAGAAACATTTTAAATGAAGAATACGTTTCCATCAGGACAAAAAGAAATGGCAGTGAACCAGATTCTCCTCACACAATAAAAGCCATGACTTTAACCCTTTGACAAGGGTTACATTTCCGAAGTAGGCTATTATATCATTACAGAACACTGTAATACATCACAATTTGAGTATTGGAACTATTAATCACCACAACACTAAATCCAAACGAGCCCCAAGCCTGAACTCCAAGATATTTGGTAGCCTACTTCCTTCTTCACTGTTTTCAAATTTATATCAGTTTATTTATGCTATATATATCTCTCTCTTTAAGGAAAACCTCTTTTCATTATTTAAGGTAGTTTGTAATCTATTTTGGAAGAAGGTACAAGAAAGGTGGATATAAAACATATAAGAGGAACAAACACAATATATGAAGGTCATAAATACAAATGATATACGACAATGTTTGAATTTGAAAGCACAATTAAGTGTGATTTTAATAATTCTTCACTTGAATACAGCAAAATTGGAAAGAGTCAAAGATTCTTTAATTAATTTTTTTTAATTGTGATAGAGGAATGCGAAGTTAACCTTTTCAATTCAAAGCATGCTTGAAACAAATATAAGAATCTAGTCTTGAAAATGAATCAAAGTTCAAAAATCTTTTATTAATAGTTTTATGCTTAAAAAAAATGTTTCAATGTAATACTTCTAGAGTTTGGCATCTGGTTCAAGATGCATTACCCATCTAAGATAGATATTATGCATGAATTGAGACAGGCTATCTTGGAAAGAGTGGGGGAACATGGAGTACATGAGAAGGTAGAGAAAGCAAGACAGATGTTTATGTTTTGTAGTGGTGTGCGAAATCCACTTTTTCAATTCGAAGAAAAAACTAATAGAATATATGAAATATTCTCAAAGCCGAATAGAAGTTCGAATATTTTCTTTAAGTTGTTTTATGCTTGAAAGATTGTGATTATTTAAATTAATTTATGCACTAAAATTACTTGGAAAATATTTTATTGCACAATTGTTTATAGTATTTCTTGTTACTCTGACAATTCAAGTTTTTATCACAATATGCAATTCCATTTTTTCAGTTTTTTTCATATAAATATTAATTTGTTATGTACAAAATAGTTCAGAATGGCTATAAATGAACATAAATGAGTATTTTAGCTGTCAATATTTTTTACTGGTGAAGCTTTGAAGCCAGAATTTGTTTCGAAGCAAAGTAGAAGCTGATGTTTGTTTCAAAGCAAAATAAAGCTGATGTTTGTTTCAAAGCAAAATAGAAGCTGATGTTTGTTTCAAAGCAAAATAGAAGCTGATGTTTGTTTCAAAGCAAAATAGGAGCTGATGTTTGTTTTGAAGCAAAGTAAAAAATGATGTTTTTTCGAAGCAAAGTAGAAGCTGATGTTTGTTTCGAAGCAAAGTAAAAACTGATGTTGTTCGAACAAAGTAAAAACTGATGTTTTTTAGAAGCAAAATAGAAGCTGATGTTTGTTTTGAAGCAAAGTAAAAACTGATGTTTTTTCGAAGCAAAGTAGAAGCTGATATTTGTTTCAAAGCCAAGTAGAAGCTGATGTTTGTCTTGAAGCGAAGTAGAAGCTTATGTTTGTCTTGAAGCGAAGTAGAAGCTGATGTTTGTTTCGAAGCCAAGTTGAAGTTTCAAAGCTTCACACACCCTTAATATTATGTTATATATGTTTGTTGTTCCTTTTATTATATGTTTTTAATCAATTCCTGTCATTCTCTTAAAAAAAAAATTTCTCTTCCTTCTTTTATTTTTGTTTCCTCTTTTAAAAAGTGGCGTTGAGAATTTCACACTCCCTTCTGAAGAGTAAACATGTAAATATAAAATAGGAACTGTGTTCCGCTTTTCAATGTTAAAGCCTCATAATATTAAACATCAAATTTGTGTTGTTTGTTTAATCCAATTATTAGGTAGGACTTGTTAAAAAAAAATTGTGGAAACAAAATAGTGTGGACATACTATTGAAGTAAAATGTAGCTTCAAATTAATTTTTTTTGTTTTAATCAGCAATGTTTCTTCTAACACCTGTCTGTATATAGTAGAAACTTACTTTTACTATGACCAAATATAAATTTAAAAAAAAACATCAAATTTTAGAGGTTTAAGATCATGTTAGTCATAATCTCCATTTACAAATTCAAGAGTTTTTTTTAAATTATGAATAACATAAGTACAATATAGTATTATGAATATAAAATTTGTTCTTGTCTTTTCTTTGGTTTGAAACATTTTATCATTTGTAGTATTTGACGTAGAGAAAATAATATTACAAAACCTTCTATGTAGTCAATCAATCTTGCTTATTTGATGATATATTAAAATGTGCATGCAATAACTGACACAAATCTTTAAATCAAACAACTTGTGTGTCTATTTGTATTCCAAGTGTTAAAACAGGATCAAAAATTACTAAGCTTATTTGATCCTTTTAAAATAATGTATTAACTAATTTAAAACTCTTTTGAACACAAAATCTTTGCAAGTTTTTTTTTCAAACAATTAGTAACAAAATATTACACACCCTTTTTTTTCCTTATTAAAAGAGATACACCTCTACACCGAAAACTTTAAAATAGTTATTTTCAAGGAGATATTTCTACCTAAATACAGGAGCTAACACATTTTCCCAAGAGCACTTTAATATGTATGGTTTTTCTACAACAAAATAGAGACAATATAACTCAAAAAAATATATAAACTTTATTAAATTTGTTAGTTTTTAATATAAGATTAATATTAAATGCCAAAATTTTTTTTAGATAAAATCACAATGTAGTACAAAAATAATTAATATCCTCTTTAAAATTGTGGATATTTTATACTCTTTCTTTCTATGCAAACATACTGCCCATCAAGAAAAGCAAAGTATGAAACAAAGTGAATTATACATGTTTTAATGTGTTATTAAATAAATATGTTAAATTTATATAAAATAAATCACAAATAAAATTCATAAAAAGTCAATATTTCGTTGCCATTAATTAATTATTGACATATTAATTATTTAATGTATTACTCTAGGAAAGAGAGATCTGGACAAGTTAACAAATCTTAGATATATATGGCTAAAATCAGAGACGAGACACTCAAATCCTTGATTCCTATGACATTTGACATATTCACTATTTGAAAAAAAATATATAGATATATAATATATTTATATTAATGTTGAAATCCAAATATATAGGTTTCGACTTGAAATCACCATTTTAGATTTGATACAAATTTGAATTTAAGAATTATAGAATTCAACAACACTAGTTAAAACAAACCACAAATGGTTGTCATTTTGACACAGTCACTTGGATATATTTCAACGTGTGCTCCTGCAAAATCAAAACAAACCGCTTCCCCTAAATCTTTCTTTAAAAACTTAATGACTAAGAGTAATGTCAAAATTGATAAGACGATAGGAAGGTACAGCCTGAAACTTTATTTCAATGCAGTAAAAGTGCACTTAAAAAATAAATTAGAATGCCACACATAAAACATAAATTTTCCTAAAATGTCTTCACTTTTGTTCTTCTGTGTCTGCAATTCACCCAAAGTATTTAGTCTTTGCCTTCCTATCCTCTCTTCTATTTTTAAACCAATTATTATTTATGTACACATGTGAAAGTGTGTTCAGCTGTCTACACGTGACATGGATTCACTGTTCACTATCACCTGCACCACATAGCCGGGGAGGATCTTTGCTTCTTCCATCCGCAGCTTGTCCCCCAACAGCTTGCCGCCAAAGAACCACCTCTGCCGTGACGGCTCCAAACCTTCTTGGCTCTAACAACATCATTAACATGTGATATTACAGGCAGGATGTTGTGCTTGTCCTAGTCTTAAGTTAAATTATAAGGCAAATGAAGCTATGACAGGGCTGGAAACAGTAATGGATGGAAAGGGGGGAGGAGGGGGGGACAACTCAACTACAATAAAATGCACATAGTTATCAATCTGTGCTATTATGTACACTTCATTTATCCAGAAAGGTAGCAAACTTAACTTTCTCATTTCCACTATGTTGCAGTGAAAGTAGAGCCCTTCAAGGCTAGACTATAAGCATTCACCGTAAACCATATCTAATAGGCACACATAAGCTAGCCTTGGCTTAGCTCGGCAATGCACTACTACAGAGTTAAGCAGGATTGTCTAACACCCAGGGGCATTCATTACTCCTAGTTTAAGTCAAAGTTTGTATCCAAGATTGTCTAATGCTCAGTATAATAATTACAGACCATCAAGACTTTTTGTCTTTATTTAAAATGAAGGCAATTAACGCTATTACTTTAAAATATTTACCAACCAACAATTACAAAATACAACATTACATTGCGTTATATGTAATGTTGTATTTAGATGCGAGTTATTCTTAATTTGGTCCTATCTAGTTCCTAGAGAACAGGCCACTACTTAATCCAAATTGGTTGTTATTAAGAAATATATTAGTAGGGAGTTGTAAACTCTTGTAATAATTAATACATTCTTTATTAGAAGAAATACCCGGTAATTTGTCATCTTCACGGTTTGTGGATAATTTTAGCGATTTAATTATTAATTAATTAATTAATATTCTAGCCAAGCGCGGCTAATTTAAAACACATTATATGCAAACATTATGCATCATAATATATACTTACCTTTATGGGATGATTGGACCTGATGTAGAATAAATGTATACTAGCATATTAATTTAAATATTGTATTGTTCAAAGTTAACTTTTGAAAATAATAATTTAATAATAAAACAATTTCATAAAATTAGGCATAATTTATTGAATTATTGTTGTTGAGGTTTTTCGGTGTGTTGACACAACAAGGTCATTACAGCGTTTACAAAAGTTAAAACATATTAAAATCCCCATAGGGAACAAAATAGAAATAATACACCTTGGATTATAAGAGTGTTTTACAAGGTAGAATGCTAAGCTATATTGGGGAAAAACTAAAATATGTGCACCCAGTTGGGGATTGGCCCAATCACCGAGGTCGGAGGCAAGGGCACTAGTGCATACTTAGAACGGCTGGTTGAAATAAAACTAAAAACCTTACAAAAACTATGAAAATGAGTATACAGCCGATCAAATGTGCTTATCACTAAACAATGCACACACCTGCAGTTTCTTCTTGGCCATACCAATGGTATCCTTGGTCGAAACTGGTAGTTTCACGTCCACACAAGTTGAGGACAGACGTAGCTTCAGCACCATCTCTGCGCCTCCATCTATTGGTTCTTTGAGAGAAAAAAAGTTCATAAAAATTATTAAAGAAAACAAAATTGATATTAATAATGTGGAAAATGGAAATACTAATAATTCTATTGCTTCAATCTAAAATACAAATCAAGCTTGATAAACCTTAAAAATGAATGTAAAGTTTTCAATTATTCAATGAGCTAAGGAGACACTTTAGACTAATGGATTTAAATTGCGTTTTTCATAAAAATGACTATTGTGAGGGCATGACATTTGTATTTAGAGCAAGATGGTTCTACTTTGATGGAAAGATTTATGCAGTTGCTACACAACCCGATGTTTCAAAGAATGGAGGAGGAGGAAGATAAGACTATTTTTTTTCAAATCAGTTTGCTTATTTCTTAAGTTTTTTTTTCTATACAAGGGATTGCTATTTGAATCTTGTTCTTTCAATTTATACATATTTCAGTTTATGTTTAGTTTTTTGTTAGATTCTCTGATTTCCCAGGTGTGTGGTGACCCTGCCTGCCCCTGTGATTAAAATTTGTTCATGACATTTACAGACAACTGATTTTATATCGGTGTTAAGAAGCCAACTTTTACAACATACGGTAACTAAATTTAGACCCTCTTCAGTGGCCGCATGGTCTAAGGTGCTACTCTCGTAGTTATATTAAACTGCTGATGACGGGGAGATCAAAGTTCAAATCTCAGTCGGGTGTATTGAGGATGTTTTTTTTCCAAAATGGTTTTCCACTTTCCCTCTACATAAATATGAGTACATTTCCTCTAAATATAACCTTTCTAATCCCTAAAACCACTAAAGTAATTAGTACATAAGCATATAACCTAAACATGTAGTAAGACGTGGTGCTAAAAAAAACTAAATTTAGAGGGGTTCACAAGATTGTCATTTTGTAAACATATTTTATAAAATCTAAAAGTTTGGTAGCTACTACTAAGAGGTATAGTCATATTTTCATATGAAAAACTTTATCTGATAGCTAGCAAAGTTACTAGATTTTTTTTCTACTTATTCTTATGTCAAGTCATGTGATTTACAGATGTCAATTTTGATATCGGTATATATTATCAATACCTATAAAATATATCAAAATGTAATAATTTTGGTCGCAATAAAATTTAGGCCTATATAAAAGGCCCTTCCTATGGAAACTGGACCGTATATTTGGCTGCCTTAAGAGATACCAATCAAATTTGTTACCTGAGCACTCTGCTGGAGAGTCCCTGCCATTGTCCTCCTTGACAATATTGATGGGGTAGGACAAGCAGTAGACAGGCACCTGGTAGCGAGTCCCCAGCTCGTCATAGCATTCAGTGAGAAAACCTTTACAAGAAAATTATCTCTGAATATACCAATTAACCCCTACATGCATCAATGGGCAAGTGAACTAACTATGTTTGAAGGTTGGAAATGTCAAACGTTTTAACTACCAAAAACTAAATTTATTTATTTATTTGCGGTATTTAACGTGCACTTTCTGGCCAAATGATTATATCATCACACGAGAATGTTTATGAGCAAGAGCGAAAAGGCCTACCAATTCAACAAGGTAAGAAATTTTCCCATACCTTCCAGGGTTCTTTTACATACCACAATCGAAATGGATCAACAGCTTTAATTTGCCTCTGAAGGAGGTTGTGCTAAGGATTTGTCTAACTCAAGAAAAATCTGTCAACCCCTGCTGGGTTTGAACCCATGAGCATTTTCCCCCCAAGACCACTGAGACCAACACAATAATTAAATTTTACAGAAAAAAAAACACTCTTGGATTAAAAGTTTTATATATTGATATTTGGAAAAGGGCTAGTATTGACCACACCTAGCTATACAATAAACATTTCTATGTATAGTCAACATATTATTACTGTCAAATTTTTTCACCACATGTCAAAGTGTATAGATTTAAGGGAGAAAGGCTGAATAAACCTTGCTTACATGTGAGAGACACTTAAAATTGAATTAGTTTTATTTATTGAAAATGTTTTTAATGTAAAACCAAGTTACTTTATCAAGTGAGCATTATGGCATGAGGATTTAAATATACTGATATATTTGTTTTAATTTATTAATTACAATATTCTAACCAAGCGCAGCTAATTTAAAACACATTCTTTGCAAACATTATGCATCATAATATATACCTACCTCTATGGGATGATTGGACCTGATGTAGAATAAATGTATACTAGCATAATAATTTAAATATTGTATTGTTCAAAGTTAACTTTTGAAAATAATAATCTAATAATAAAACAATTTCATAAAATTAGGCATAATTTATTGAATTATTTTTGTTGAGGTTTTTCAGTGTGTTGACACAACAAGGTCATTACAGCGTTTACAAAAGTTAAAACATATTAAAATCCTCATAGGGAACAAAATAGAAATAATACACCTGCTAAAAACCTCAGGTGCATGCACTAGAATAAATGGACAGTAAAACATACTAAAATAGTTAAACTAAAGTCAATGTGAAATAATGTCCATTAGAAACATTCCATAGGAGTGGAATTCAAATGGAATTTAAAAGATTCGCCTGGCGTATAAAAGGGAGTAAAAAATAACTCGTCCACACTGTGGCGTAACAAATAACAAAGGTCACCATTAAAATCAAGAGTCAGGTGAATATGGGCATGCTAGCGACACTCCACCAAAATGTGTACACACTAAGGGGAGCATTGAAAGCTCACACACTGGAGGTAGATCCCCTCTTAATAAAAACCCATGGGTCAGAAATGTATGCCTGACAAAGAGCCTTGTCACTATGACCTTCTCCCTTCTAGACTTTCGTACAGAAGAGGGCCATCGCGATACACCGTCCCTAATGGACCGCAGCTTGTTCTGAGCAGGGCTCAAAACCCACTGTTTGTGCCAGCTGCGTAAGACCCCACACCATATATAAAACCCTTTATATCCAAGAAAAAGACACCCAAACTCGCCTCAGGAGTGAGATGAACTGCCTCCTTGGGCGCTCGGTCCGCCAGTTCATTACTGTAAAGACCAGCGTGACCAGGAATCCAGCAAAAGGCAAGCCGAATGTTTGATAAATCAATTTTAAAATTTTGTTCTTAGATCATCTGCACAAAAGAATTCCAAGAGTACAAAGTGGACAGTGCCAACAATGCACGCAAGGAATTCGTGCAGATGAGAGCAGAACAGTAACGATTATTATGTAATCAAAGCACAACAATTTAGAAATGGCAAACAATTTAGCGGTAAAAACACCGTTTCACTAGTTAACCAAATTAAGAATTAAAATTTTCCACAGTAAAAGTACATCCCACAGAAGCTCCAGACTTGAATCTGTCTGTGTAGATGCGACAGAAGCCTTGAAAGCAAGTGGCTATATGGTCACTAAATGTTCTTTCATGTATACTGTGTGTGTTGTTGCTTTAGAGAACTTGGTAAGATCGAGATGGCATTAAGGTAGCTGTGTCTTCTAGGGAGTAGCTTGAACTGAAGAATTAAGGATATAGCCTTCGGAAGGACTAGCCCATAGTGTCAAAAACCAATAACATCCGGATCCCAACTGTTCTAGTAATACACCATTTAGTTTTATACAAGACACAGTTAGGGGAATGAGCCACAGGACAGTAAGTACCATATTTTGGCATGCAATGAAGTTTTGACACATAAGATGCTAAAAGATAGGACTGCCGATAAGAAAGGAGCTCACTGGCATTGGTGCAGATACTGACTGGACTGGTACGGAAAGCACCAATAGCTAGTTGAATTCCAACAAGTTTTGATCTTACCAAGGCCCTATGAGGTGCATCAAGGGTTCCTTATAGGCAACCTAAGAGTGATTACTAACTACTCTAAGCAAATTGAGGGCTTTAACACACCTCACTTTCAGAGCTTTGATGTGGGTAATCAAAGTTAATCTAAAATCAAATAAATGTCCAAGGAAATTTACGGTTTCTGAAACGGGTAAACTAATGTGATCGGTTAAAATATTGGGGGCTGGGTGTATACCGCATACTCTAAAGAAGTGGACGACCATTGTCTTGGCCACAAAGAAGCGATAGCCATTACCCGATGCCCATGTTCAAAGATTGTTGACAGAGAGTTGTATCTGCTGTTCAGCCCTGTGAAAACTTGAACTGCATTAAGTCATCCACGAAAAGGCATGAACAGATGGGTAAGCCACAGTGTCCATTATGCTATTTATCGTAATAGCAAACAATGTTCAGCTTAAAATACTACCCTGAGGCACCCCATTTGCTTGAGTAAAATCATCAGATAAGGTGTTATTTAACCTTACTTAGAAGTGTCTATCTGACATAAAATTAGCTATAAAAATGGAGAGGTTTTCTCGAAGCCCCCAATTATAAAATATTTCAAAATTCCCTAATGTCCAGGTGGTGTCATACACCTTCTACAAATCGAATAAGACAGCCAAAAGGTACTGTTTATGGCAGGAAGGTGTCATGAACTTCTGTCTTAAGGCGAACCAGATGATCCACCTTTGATCGGTTACGGCGAAAACCACAGTGAATGTATTGGATAGCAGATCATGGGATTCTAAATAGTAATATATCTGTTTTTTCCTGTTAATATTTTGCACACACAACTAGTTAAGCCTATGGGACTGTAGTTAGTTGACTCCAATTTATCCTTCCCCTTTTATGTATAGAATAACTTACCTGCCTCCATAGTGATAGGAACTGATGAGATTGCAAACACTATTGTAGAGGCCCAAAAGGAACACCTGTCCAGCATGGGACAGCTGGCGCCTAATATCATAATGGACATTGTCAGTGACAGGAGCCGTGCTGCCCTACTGGTAAGGGCATATAGGTCAGTTCATCTAAAGTAAAGGGGGAGTTATAATCCTCACCCCGACTATGGTCAAAGTTAATAGTATGGCGCTCGATGTTCGATTATGTACTGCAACTCAGAGTAGCTCGCAGTGATAAAAGTGCAGCGAATATCAAGCCCAATATATTGACAACCTCTACGAGGGTGGAGACAAGCAAATCATTAACATGGGTGCAGGTAAATTAGTTTAAATAATTATAACTGCTAAGTAATTTATGAATATTGACCCAAACCTTAGTTGTGGGAGTGGAAATTGTAAGGGTCAATATAAACTGTCTTCCCAAGAATCTCGTATGCTTTCAGAATGACACAGAGAGCTGGGCATGTATGACCCAGATAATTCCAGATTCTCCAAAGTAGGATGTTGATGGAAGCGACGTAGTGCCCTTTGACAGTCAGAAATATCCAATCGACATTCCTCGATCCACCAGACAATAGGACGGTGGCGTGGATTAAGCAAGGATTTAGGGATGGAAGCCCTCACTGCCGCAATGACCATCAAAGTAAAATGCCTTGTCCTAATATCGACGTCGGGAGAATAGGGTCCATCAAATATGGTGGGCTCACGAAACTTAGCCTTGTGAACATGTTTAGCAACCATTGGGGTACCCATGCTATATTGAAAGGATCTTGAAATGGTGAAAGCACAATGGGAAAATAATAGCTGCCATATCAAGTCCTGGTGAACCTCCCATAGGGAGTGAGCAGCAATCCCGGGGCTATAAAAAATTAGTCGATGGCAGAGGATACACTATTAACAATAGATGTGTTTATGGACCCCGGTGTTTAGTAGCACCAGGTCACCCGAGACAAGAATATCCTCTACCATCACCCCCGAGTGTCCGTAAAATTAGATCCCCAAACCAGGTTATGAACAATTAAATTCCCCCCAAGATTATATAGGAGGCAGAATGTTATGCCAAGAGGGCATCTGGGCTTCTCTTGGTAGCCCGTTTCCCTGATGGGAGGTAGATGAAGCATACTTTCACCTCCATTGAGTATATAATGCTACGTGAGAGTATAACTACACCTTCACTTGCCCTGGAGGGATGTGGCAATTTCAGGATAGGAGGATGTGTCATCAACACAATAAAATGTGCATGAGCTAGCATTGCTGGCCATAAATAAAGAAGAGTTGCAGGAAATGATGGACCGGCTTGTGGAGATAGGGAGAAGATATGGCATGGAGATCAACAGAGTGAAGTCAAAAGTGACGGCGATTTCAAAAAATGAAAACCGCTGGAAATCAAAATTGGAAACCAGAGTTGGGAAACAAAGACCAGTTCAATCAAGCACTTGGGAAGTCTGTTGACAAAGGATGCCTATTGCACCAAGGAAATTATGTCATGGATCACCAAAGAAGCTTTTATTAACAAGGAAAAGTTAATGCTGACTAGCAAGTTGAGTTTGACAGACAGGTGAAAAATTAAGTCCTAATGAGAGTGAGTGAGAAGGGAACCATTTTGGATGTGATTCTTTGGTACAAAAAAAAACTGGATCAGACACATACTTGGAGGAACTGTCTTATACACGACATCATAGATGGAAAGGTTGAGGGAAAGAGGAGCTTAGGAAGGAGGATTCAAATATTAGATGACTTGAAGGAAATAAAGAAAATTCTGAGAGCTTAAGGAGGAGGCAGAAAGGGTGCATTGGTGGTCTAAGTTTGATGACAAAAGGAATGGACCTGCTGTAAGACTACATATATAATGATAATGATAGTAATAATAGTAATAAAAATATATAATAATAAAATAATAAAAATAAAAACAGCAATAATAATGATAATTACATCATAAACAAAAAAGAGAACACTAATTTAGTAAATTAATCATAAAGATACAATACTGTCCTTTTGTTATTCTCCAAACTAATTGCATTAAAATTGTTATTGGAAGTAAATGTCTTCATAATTATATTCAAGATACTTTTCTTTATATTTCTCAAATACTTTGAATATCATAGGATTTGAGGACTCGAGGGTTTGACCGTTCCATTTCTTATTATTTCAAATGAGCACCTGGCAAAGTTTATTAAGTCTGTCTCCCACCATATTAAGCACACAAATATGTTCTAACCAGAAATCACATCAAGTGCAGTTTTATGCATTTTTTCACTTGTTTACTGAGAAATCAAGATCATTTTTTTTCTTCTAAAATATGGTAAATTGTTTAACGGTCTCAATTTCACTGTTTCCTAAGGCTAATATGAAAACCTAACTATGAAGTACCGGTAACGCCTGGTTTTAGCTGTATTACCATGGTGTCTACTCAACTTGACCAATGAAATTCCCGACTTTTTCCCTGATTTCCCCTGATCATTTCCTAAATTTCCCGACTAAAAAGTATGTCACATCTTTCTAATTCTCCCCCCTCCCCCCTCTTTATCTATTAATCTTTTTTATGAATAATAAGTTTTAAAATTAAGTAAACAAATTTTTTAAATTTGTATTAACATTGTTTATTAGAAATTATAGAATATATTAGACAGCTACAAAAAAAACTACAGTTTGAATAACATTATTATTTACTGTTTTAATGATTATTATATTTCATATTTTGAGTAAAACCAATTTTCCCAGATTTTTATTGTAATTTACCAAATTCCCGGCTTATTACCGTTTTTCCCCGATCATTTCAAATTCCCGGCTAATTCCCGTTTTCCCTGATTTTCCCGGATGGTAGACACGTAAGTAACACACTACACTTGGGGTGAATGGTGAATGGAGAGTTTACTACTATATAGCCTAGAGCTTCTTTTTCATTTAATTTATTTGAGTTATTCAATGTGCACTTTCTGAACAGACTGATTATATCAACACACAATAATTTCTATGAGCGAGATAGAAAGGGGTTACCAATTTTGCCAGGAAAGGTATTTTCACATACCTTGCAGGATTCCTTTACATGTCACAATCAACATGGAACCAGCAGCTTTAATTCCGTCTGAAGGAAAATGTGCTACAAATTTGTATTGCTCTGTTGACCTCAGTTAGGTCAGAACCCACAAACATTGAATCCTGAGGCGAGCACTTTACCCCAGACCACCGAGGTTGAATAAGGGCCTACTAAATGAAAGACTAGTTATCTTACATAAATTCAATATTCCCCTTTGAACAATGCTAAGGTGAGGAAAATAGTATTGCCTTGTATGTTGTAGCCGACATCAGTGGTGTTCAAACTTTTGTTTTTCAAGTAACCCTTGGAAATATTTAGCTATAGTATGATTTTGGTAGGAAGAACAGTAGCCGTTAGTTACTAAAACCACTTTGATATATTCATATATGAAGTCATGTTATCTGCAGAAGTCAACTTTGATAGATATTATCAATACCAATAAAATGACACAAATAATAATGTTGGTCGCAAAATAATTTTTTGAATTTTATTAAATGTTTTTCCAATAAAAATCAGGGTATAAACTGCATACCCCTTGTATATAAGATATGAGGGATACACCCTAGTAATAAATAAAAACTTTTCTACAGTATGTTTGAGTTTACATGTGTATACATGTGGGTGTAAAAAAACTGTTTTTAGTGGTGGGGTCAGAGAGATGTACAGTCATCCATCACTCTCTATGTACCAACTTTATCACTCATACTACCAACACCGGCCATAAGTTTGGATTGTTAACTTCAATGTTAAAATGAAAATTAGTCTAGTAAGCGACTTCACTCTGTATGGTTTAACTAATCGCATACCCTCTGAAAAGTTTTGCGTGTCCCCAAGGTGTAATTTTTATCATATTTTAAGAACTTATGGCCTACAGCCTGGGATTTGTTTAATGGACCTTTAGGCATAAAACAGTGCATTTTATTGATCTTGTCAAAACAATTAATGTCACATTTATGTTCCTCTTTGTCTCATGTGCTATGTAGTAACTTAGATTTGTTCTTCTTTTTTTAAATCACTGCATCTTACTAACTATTAAGGTTACACAAATATATAATAATAATTACTCTAATGGGATAGGGAGGAGGAAGAAATATTTTTGAAATCTACCGCATTTGCATGGAAGGAGAGTGGAAACAATTTAGGGAAGACCACTCTCAGTACACCCAACCGGGATTCTTACCCAGATCTCCCCATCATTGGCAGTCTAGTATATTGCGAGAGTGATGCCTTAGACCATGCAGACACCGAACTGTTTGGAATGTTATCTATAGTGTAATATAATGCATACATTAATACCTTTTAATACATGTATCGTATTTACTTGAAAAATCGAGATATTTGTAATTTTTTTATATATATAAATTATTTTATGATTATTTTATCAAAGCGTTTTTGAAATATTTATCCACTGTGTGGGTGCATCATTGTAAAGAACTCATTTGCATTATGATCAATCACAAATAGTTTAAATTTGTTGGTCGCCATTTTGAAGCTATACTGTTTAGACCTTTGTGAAAATGATGTGAAATAATAATTTTTTAAGTGGAATATAAAACAATAAATAAGCTTTGTGTCCGACCTCAAATAAATATAGATATTATTGGCCAAAGTCACTGTGGTTAGTTGTAACATTCATACATTGTCATTAAGTTTTCATTCTAGCCAAAGTGAGAGATGACAGCTGTTGGGTAGAGCTACATTAGGGACTATTTCTAGTAACTTTAGAGCTGTCATCCAAGTAAACTCGGGTGGTGAATGTACTTTACACAGTCCTACTGAGTATAATTACTTAAGTAACAGAAGTTTTGACAAAAATTATTTTAGGCCTCAACGTTTTCCCTGCTGCGCTCGAGTTATCTTGAGCCAAATTTGTGGCCACCAGTGCGTCGCTCGAATATATTAGATTTAGTTCAAATCCATTCTAAACACTTCTTCCATCCACTGTTATATAAACTACAGTTTCTACTTTTATTCTAACAGATAACAGCACAAGTACGTTTTAAATCTGTTGAAATATACATTAACTTGTTATTGTTAAGAATGGCGGGAGTTTACAAGTGAAAATTGTCTTCCGAAGAGATTGTGAATATTTTTTGAAGAAATTGAGTCTGATGATAACTTGGATAGTTTTGATGGTGATAGTGATATTACTGTATCGGTGATGTGGGGATGGTGGTGTTCAGCTTCAACCTGAAAAGAATTATACGAATAAAAGAACCCCTGTTTTGCCGTTTTCATGGTAAAATGACACATTTGAACCTGTTGTTCGCCAATTGATCCACAAAACTCGGGTATGATGGCACCAAATTTGAATGTGGAATCACCAGAATTGTCTTATTTTGAGCTATTTGTGAATCAAGACATTTTATCTCAAATATCAGATGAAACTAAACAAATTTTGGAAGCAGACATGTGAGGCCAAACTCCCTAGTCCGTATTCTAGGTTGAGAAAGTGGATCGACACAAACTATAGGCCTAAGTAAATTTTTGTTTTTATTGCCACGACACTGACGATGGTTAGAAATAAACATTTATCCATTCCAGAACATCGGTCAAGTGATCCCATTCTTCATGCTCCAAAATTTCAAAAGGACATGTCACAAGACAGATATCTAATTATTTTGAGCATGCTCCATTTTGCGGACAATGAACATCCCAATAAAGACAGTAAACAAAATTTCAGAAATAATTTCAAAAATGTTTTGACATCTTTTGCTAATTTATGTATTGATGAAAGTTGTTTTATTCAACCGGCGGCTTGCTTTCAAACAATACATAAAAACAAAGCAGCATCGGTTTGGGATCAAACTGTTTGTACTATGCGACTGTAAAATTGGCTAAATTTTGGACTTTATTAGATGCACAGTGTCAACCACAAAAATTAATGATGAATATAACTTAGGTGTATCAGATGCAGTTCTCACAACAATGTTGAAAGACTATCTTGATAAGGGTCATGTTTTATTTGATGATAACTGCTACACAGATCCTCAACTATTTTCAATTCTTCATGATTGGGTCACAAATGCATGTGGAACTGTAAGAGAAAATAAAAAGGTATGCCTATCCTAAGTAATAAACTGAAAAAAGAAGAATTAGGAATTAAATGCACAAGCAAAATGATGGCCTTGAAATGGCATGACATGAGATGTGCCTGTTTTCACAACCATGCACAAAATTGATTTTCAGGCCGCTGCAGTTTTTTGATTATAATGAAAACATGGGGGCTGTTGACAGATCAGATATGCTTCTGAGTTCATTGGGATGTGCCCGCAAAACTATCAAATGGTATAAGAAATTATTTTTTTAACATTCTAATTTCTTCTAAATCTTCAAATCTTCTAAATTCTTATTCATTATACTTTCTAACATCTGGCAAGCATCCCCCATTAGCAGATTTTCACCTACAAATAATTAAACTGCTTTTAGAGAACTATCACAGCCCAAGAAATATATCTCCTGGCAGAACATCAGCATCCTCTATTGATTCAATACTTTGAATGACAGAGCGACATTTTCCTAGCCTAGTACCCAAAAGAAAAAAAATATTTTATGTCATGTGTGTGCAGCAACTAAAAAAAAAAACAGAGAAAGAGTTTAGATACATGTGTCAGCCTTGTGCAGTTGGGCTGTGTGTTGTACCGTGCTGTACAATTGTAAACATCCTGAAAAGCTTCCAGGATTGAAGTAATGCAAATATTCATATTGGTGAGTTAAAAATTATTTATGCATGCTTTGATAGTTGGGCCTAATAGTATTGTGCAACTATGGTCTGAAATAATCCAGCAACGGGGGCCTGACCTCTTCCTCACTAATGTAGCAGCCAAAAGGTTAATCATTGCTTTAAAGAAAATAGGCCTATTTTGTAACAATGAGAAAATGTTCATTTAGGCCTACTGTCAATCATTTCATTGTAATGTGTGTGTTTGAATGATTGTTTATTACTTACAATTCTATAGGTTCAATGCATTTAAGCTATAGGCCTATGATTATAATAATGGTAAATATATATATATAGTATATATATATATATTTTGACCTAAAGAGCTGTGCAAACTTGTACCAAATATATTTTTCTCACCATTAGGAACTGATATGTTTGCTCCATCAAGGATCGCCTGTGCTAGTTCATAATCCACAGCTTCTGCTGCTACCGCTGCAGCTCGTAGAGCATCCCAGATCTCCTTACGACCATCGAATGCTGGAGCTGTGTCCCAGAACTCATCACGTTTACTGCGTAGCTGGCCTTCTGTTAATGGAACGTCAGACTTCCAGCGGATCGTTTCGTGGCAAAGGGGATGGTTTTTCCGTGTACTACCTGCAACATATTAAACATAATGTAACCTATAATCCCTAATGACTTGATTACAAGTTGTACAGCCGCTCCTTGGACACTCTTACTTTAAAACAATCTACCATGAGATATTTCAAGCCATAATATCAGAAGGATAAACAAAAGGAAGAAACACAAATTTATTTCGGTTATGTTCTTGATCCAAAACCGGATGTGTGTCAGATAAAATAGCTAGGCCCTATTAATTAATATAACTTTAAAGGTAATTTTCAGAAATGTTAATTGGTACATTGGTCAAAACAATATAAATAAGACCATGTTAAATAAAAGCAAATTTAAGGCCTATAAGGTATATAATGGGCCTACACAAACATATTAACTTGCGACATCTTTCAAGTCATTTCAGGCTAAAGTTTACAAATGAAAATAAATACAAAATAAAGACAAAATGAGGTTAGATGTTACAATTATTTTTATTTTAAGTTTAAAAAATGAATCTATGGACTTAGTAAACGCAATATATTTGTTTCTGATTGGCTTAACTGCGCTAATGTAACTATATATAGGTTAGAATGGCCGATACCCTGATAAGATACAATAGTGCAGGTATTGCGATTAGCCTGTACGGATGCTAAGACAGTGTTACAAATGAAAATTGGTGCGTGTGAGTATTCTGTGAGCGGGCACGATATTGTAGATGGGCCATAACAATGTTTACAACGGGTAATCAACTTGTATGACTTCAAATCTTGGTTTTAGTTCAACAAGATGCTATGGTTAATAGTAAGTTTGTAATTAACTGAGGTAAATATTTATTTTTAACTGTAATTTAATTTATAAAACATTATGAACTTCTAATATTAAAAGTTATTTTGCCTTGACCCAAATGAGGCTTGACCAAGGTTAAAGGAATGACATGATATCGACGTAAATTACCTGAATTCGGCCGAGTAATATTGCCTGATGTGTCATCTATTCCTTCATTTCTGGATCGACTTAATCCTATACATCCTCCCATTCTGAATGCCTTGGCTGTTGCGGCATTTCAGCAATATGTCTCAGCATATCACATGCTCCGTCTTCCATTTTCCAATCATCATTATTTTAGCGAATGACAGTTGCGTAGCGAAATTGTATGCCTATTGCCTACTAGTTTCACACAATTACAAACATTACGAAACTCAACAATAATGTTGGACAGTTGAGACCAGTGAGCTCTATATTTAGCAAGAAGAACCAGAGCACGAGAAAAAATGGAAGCTTGATTTTGTCGTTCGTTAAAATCTAAGGAAGGAAATCTAATTATTTACCTAAACGTTAACACGCAATGGTCTCTTTGGCATATATAACTTTTATTGTTTAGAAAGTCTAAAGTATTTTATCACAGATGGGTGAAGAAACATTTACATTAAAGTATTATACAGTTAAGTTACTAAGATTTTTACATTATTCAAACAAAACCTTTGATAAATTTCTGAACATGTTTAAAATATGCTTAAGCTACGGTACTGAAACATATTCCAAATAATATCCATAAATGTCTACTAGATTTAGAATAATACAAATTAACAATTTTATAAAACGCTAAATAGTTTTCATAAAACTATAAAATATGATTGCCTGAAATATTAACATTTTGTTTGGCCTAGATATATCAAACCTTAGGTACAGGCCTATATAAAGTGGTATTTTACATAATATTACCGCCGCTCCCGTAAATCCAGCCTTTTCCATAACAATGAACACTGTACCATCCTAAAACAACCTTAGCGGAGGGGTTTTATGATAAAATAAAAAATCTTATTCAAGCATCAAATAGCCAAAGCTATTATTAATTTTAGAAAGGAATTCACCATCTAGATATCATATTCTGAAAATTGAAAAATGACATCTGGACACGGGAATCAAAACCGGGACCTTTGGTTTAGTACGCCAATGCCACTGAGCTATCCAGTAGTCTTCCCGTGCTCAGGGTCATTCTTCACATTATTTTAAGGCAGAGTCTATGATGGACGTGCGGAAAATTGTCAGCTTAATTCACGAGCCATCTTCAACTTGGTAGTTGGCTTATTACTGCCACTCGTACAATAATTATTATTATAATTGTACGGGTACATATTAAGATTCAAATAGCCGAAGCTATTATTAATTTTATAGAGGAATTCACCATCTAGATATCATATTCTGAAAATTGAAAAATGATACCTAGACACAGGAATCAAACCCGGGACCTTTAGCTTAGTACGCCAATGCTCTACCACTGAGCTATCCAGGATATCCGAGCAGCCAAGATGAGGATTGTGATGTTTAAATGAATGGAAGTCTTAAATATAGGCCTAATATTGAGTTCCTGAAGAAAAAAGGGAATGGTTTAGCGCGCAAACGCCTTTTCTCCGCCAACGCCAATCTCTGGACCAAGTTGCATTATAGGCGTGATTATGTCTGGATTCCAGATCGCATGT
Source organism: Timema podura (assembly GCA_033556935.1). Taxonomy (NCBI): domain Eukaryota; kingdom Metazoa; phylum Arthropoda; class Insecta; order Phasmatodea; family Timematidae; genus Timema; species Timema podura. Next base: position 43,525,520 of record JAVRXN010000013.1, on the reverse strand, counting down.
TTTCATTTAAATAGCAATTTAAGAAAACTAACTTACTATGGGAAGTTATGGAAGGACAGGAGAACCGCTCGGTTGACCTAACATTGTCCAATGATTCTGATCCTTTTTTTAAGTTTATTTAATAAGTTTTTGTTTAAAATAAAAGATATAGTTTTTGGTCACGCTATGAAGTAAATCAATAAAATTTCACCCATTTTTTTTAAAGAATTAACAAATTCCTTTAACTCTACCCCAAACTCAGTAGTTACGATATCAAACCACAACGTCGCATATGAATGATCTACCACTAGAAAAGACTGGTGGCGGGATCACGATCAACTTAACATAAGCTTAACATAACGTTCACTCAAAGTTGACTTAAAGTTAACTTAAGCTACTATCACACGACACTTGCTTGTACTAGAAATCAAGTGTGCTAGCTAGCGCCTAGATATCTGTATACTAGCTAGTACAATAGAAACGGGACTAGAGTATTCACACGCTGCTAGTTTGGTACTAGGTTCTAGTGCAAATATTTATGGAACATCAACTATTAATTTTGGGTGAAGCAGCTGAATTAATTATTAATAATGATATTGAAAATTATGAGAGGGAGCGTAGGAAAAGAATATGGACACGGAACTGGCTGGAAAGACGAAATAATGATCGCGGGATACTGAAAAGGATACATTCGGAGGTTAGGTAGGATACATTCAGGGTGACTCTAACGTTTAGTATCTCCCCAAATTTGTATTCATTTATTTACGATGTGGTTAGAGGCACCTAAGACTATGGGTGTCCAAGTACAGTATCCTTAACACACACATGTTCTTTTTTTAGGCCTACGCACACTTTATATTCTAAAAAAGCAACCACCCAAGTTGGCATGCTATCAAGTTTTTTTAGATTAAATTTGGGTCTGGAACACAGTTTGTCATTTTTAGATGACATGTTTTTAATTAAATATATATTTAATATATTGTCATATTGTGGAAATTTGGTATTATATAAACAAGGATATTTAGAAGAATTTTCTGCCAACAACAAAATAACATCCGATGACCATGTCGGCGCCATTTCTATTATTTCTCCACACAAACTCACAAAGTCTCAGCGCGCTTTGATTGGTCGAATTACACAGACTAGTGTCAGAACTAGTACGAAAATAGCGCCTGTTCTATCCTCAAAACTAGTATGGTAGCCAGTACCAAGTGGCAGAACCAGTATACTTTTTCTGATTCACACGACGCTAGAAGATGACGTGCTAGCTAGCGCTAGCTAGCACACTGGATTTCAAGTACGAGCTAGTGTCGTGTGATACGGGCTTTAACGTATGTGTGATCACGATTCACGTAACTTAACGTAACAACTCGAGCCAAACATCTTCATTATCGAGTATGATCTGTGATTTGTACTAGTTTTATAGTGATGATCTGTGAATATTTAAAGTTTTCAATCGATATAATAAATATCTATAACAAAACTTTTTTGATAAATTTAGATTTTCTATTTTAGTTTGATTATTTTGTTTAAATGTCTGATCACTAAAACTTATGCTAAAGAGTAAACATTAGTCATAATACCAAAAAATGAGTTACTAAATAGACCTGTTTCTGGGTTGCGCCAATGCCTGGTGAAACATTTCTGTTTTCAAAAGGTGTAGTGATCCAGCGAAAAATCTAATTTTCCCAATATTTAGTATATATCTTCACTAGATGATTCTACCATTAATTAGCGATGGTACGTAAGATAAGCAGCGAAGCCTCATCTTTTCCCAATAGTTCGTATATTTCTTCACTAGATGGCGCTGACATTAATTTGGCTGGTACTTAAGATAATTAAATAAATGGAAGCCATTTCGTTAATTTGTAGAGATTCCGCTCTCTAAAAAGATATTATTTAAATGCGACATCCTTCAAAATTATTTTCTAATCGTAATACTAGCTCAATAATTTCTAAACACATCGTAAAATATGTTCTATTAACTCTATACACCACAGAAAGAGAAATCATATTTGTGATACTGTCAAGAAATTAACTTAGTAACCATTAACTCTTGTTTCTCTTCAACCTTCCAAATCTATCGCCTTTTACTATAGATTTCAGTGGATAGGAACAGTAATGAGTATGTTCATGATTTTTCTATGGCTCGACTATACGGTCGAGCCAAATCATTCAACTTGAAACTTTTATATAAATTGTAATCTGCAATATCTGCAATAAGCAATCGATTTGAGTTTTATTTTAGATTCTCTCTCATTTGAGGTTTTGTCAGAATCTCAGGCAATCTCTATAAAAACTAATTGTACGCCAATATTAATTGTCATAAAACACAAACGACGCTTATATACATAAATAGTTTGTATTACATTGCAAAAACAATGTTTTAGTAGAATATACCAAATATAAGAAGGCGTGACAAAACCTAAACATAAGAATGGATAAAACAACTCATAAAAATATTATCAGAATAGGATAGATAGCAACTATTAAGAATTATTATGCTATAATATATTGAATTATAAAATTGTGAGATCTCTTTATCCAGCTCAAATAAATGTAATATATATTCATGAATTTGAAACGCAAGCTAGTGAGGAATTCCAAGGTTATGTTACTGTAATAGCATAGTGAATAGTGCACAACGATAAAGTTGTTTAAACTTTAATTTTGATGAGTAATGCATGTAGTTAAGCATATACAACCCTTGAACTTTAGATGTATCAGCCAATAAGAATGCGATAAGAAGCTCTAGCCAATGCACAACAGACGGAAAATATCTTCTGTTCATGTTTCAAATGTCTTGGGGTAGTCCTCCTTGTTTGATATTATCCAATAATAATTTTTATTTTAGTGTCAATGACAATGTGATTGAAAATATAGAGGAAATATGACTATGTTGGGGACTGATAATTAAAAATAACATGAGGATTGGTGCCGTTGCATTTTTTGCAACAACCTATAGTGTTATAAATAATAATTAAAAACACATTCTTTAATACATAATATTACTATCGAAGCAATATTATTAAATAAATATCTGAATGATATTATATTTTTGTAAATTTTATTAAAAAATTAACGATGATGTCAAACTGCTACAAAAACCTATTTCCAAAGATTTTTCTTCCTCGAGTTCCTTCCTTCAATTCGTATTTTTAGTTAGTAGCGACCGCACGTGAATAACAACTACAGCAAACTAAAGCTATGTGATTTAACATCCAGACACGTGATAGAACTTGCATGAACTATGCAATGTGAACATACAGCGGCAATGAGCCAGATGTATGACATCACGACTGGTGCCGTTATATTTACAACATTTCTTCATGTTGTCAGTTAAAACTCCCGTATTTCAGAAAATAAACATTTTATTGATTGTTTGATGACATCATACTACGCAGCAGGAACTAATTGAGGAATACTTAGAATTGGATCCGACCTAATTACCTTTGATTAAAAGAGTAATTAAAAATATTACAGTTTGGCGAAAATGCAAAGTGCCAGTTCCCGAAGGTTAGTAAGTAATAGTACTTGGATATTCAAGACAATTATTATAAAATCGGAACAAGATGAAAATCAAATATGATTTGACCTAAATTAGGTTAGTATTATGTTTAAACTATAAGGTTTAATGACCGTTGTTCTACGAGTGAAACCATAGGTAAAGTAATTTTAAAGGCTTTATCGGGAAGAAAAAAAAAATTGGGCCAATTAATTACTATAAAAAAAAGCATGGGTGCTAACAGAGCAGTGACGTGCAATACAAGGAGCCTACCTAATAGGTTCGACTTAGCCTCTTCTTCTCAATCCTGATCTCCCTGCCAAGTGGTGTACCCCGGGATCTGAGTAACCTGGTGGATTTTGGGTTGAACCCCATCAGAAACCAGTTGCCCACGAAAGACAGGAGTATGGTCAGGGCCAAAACCAACAAGCTTGAGAAATTGTCTGGCCAGTTATCTCCCAGATTGGTTGGCTTGCAGTGTTAATGTTGGTGACGATAATGATCACCCGTAGCCGCATTTAGGGAACGTTCCCATCAAATGGGGAAATGGAGTAGGTTTTTTTTTAAATATAGAAGGGCTTTAGTTGGAGGTGGTCGGGACAAATTCCAGGATAATAAAGATGACAATAGCTTATAGAGGAAAAAAAGGTGGACGTGATACAAGTGTATGCTTCACAAGTTGGGGGACCAGTTGAAGAAAAGGACAAGTTTGAGGAAGATCTAGACAGGCATATGGGAAACGAGTGGCAGGTAGTTATTGGTGATCTTAACGCAAATGTAGGATAAGAAAGTGAGGGAATTGAGGAAGTGTTCGGAAAAAAGGATGGGGTAAGAGAAATGAGGAGGCTGAAGGCTGTTGGGAGTTTTGTGCAACAAATCAAATGAAAGTGATTAAAAGTTGGTATAAGAAGGAAAGAGAACAATAATATCACTAAATACATTTGATTTGGGGAGCAAAGGTTATCGATCGACTAATTTCTCATGGATGAATAAGTTATGGTAGGCCGTAAACATCAAGGTAATACCAAGTGTTACCTTAGGTAGTGACCACAGGTTGTTAGTAGCAAACATAAAGGGATTTGGAATGAAGGAGAAAGGTAGTAAGACAAGAAAGAAGGATAAGGGTATGGAGGCTAAGAAATTAATTTGAAAGAGAGTTTTACCTTAGAAAGGCAAGAAGCTTAATGCCCAAGTATGAGTTGCAAAGTATAGAGGTGAAATGAGAAAGTTTAAGAACAGTTTGTTGTGAGCGGCAGAGTAAATATGCAAGAGGACAAGTGATAAGAGGAAGTGGACGGTGTCACGCTGTTGGAACGTCAGGGTTAAGAAAGCAGTGGAGGAGGAGAAGAAAAGAGCCAAGTGAGTGGTACGGAAAGCCAGGAAGGATTGAATGCAAAAATGGACAGAATTGGTGGAAGAAAAGGAACTGTATATGAGGTATTTTGAGAAGATGTTCAACCCTAAAGAGGAAAGGAGCAAGACGAATTAGCAGTAAAGGAAAAATAGGTCTGACATGGGAAGAGGTGGAGGAAGCATTAAAGAGGTTGAACAAAGAAAAGTACTGAATGTGGACGAACTGACTGTGGAAATGATGGTACCACCGGTATAAGATGGTTATACAGGCTGCTGAGAGTAAATATGAAAAGTAACCAATGTACCTGACGACTGGGAAAAGGGAGTTATAATAGCTATTTTCAAGAAAAGAGACAGAAAGAGGTGTACAAATTATAGGGGGAAACGTTGATGTACGGAAAATAGAATAAGAAATAAAATTAAAGAAGGGTAGAGAAAGGAACAACACGGATTTAGGAACTACAAATAACTTAATCTTCGCCATATGACAGCCGATGGAAAGAAGGTGTGACTATGGGAAAGGCTTGATAAAGGTATTTATGGATGAAAATAAGGCGTATGATAGCGTGGGTAGAAATAAAGTTTGGGAAGCAATGGAGGAGGCTGAAGTAGAAAGAGGAGTTCTAATGAGAGTGAAAAGAAAATATGTGAATAACAGGAGCTGTTTTAAGAGGGAGATTGGGAGAACACAGCGGTTCCAAATAATTAAATGAGTAAAGTAGGGAAGTACCACTATTATTTCTAATGGTAATGGAAATGCTCATAAACAAAGTAGCAGGAAAACTCGGGGAGGAAAGAGTTGAAGCTATTATGTTTTCTGATGATTTGATTGTATGCTGGGAGAAGAAAGAGGAAATACAGGAACAGCTATAGGAATTGAATGAGGATGTGAAAGAGTTTGGAGTGAAATTTAGCATGGTGAAGTGCGAAGTGATGGTATTGACATGGAAGAGGATAAGGAATAGTAAACCTATAAATTTTGATTGTGTAGAGCTGAGAGAGGTACAGAACGGAAAATACCTTGGAAGCACGATTGAGGTTAAAGGTGGAATTAGAGAGAATCTAATGAGAAGAGGACAGCAAGGAGAGGTGTTCTATAAGTGTGTAAGAGACCTTCTATGTAGATAAGAAGTGCCCTTGAAGTGCAAGGAAGTGTTGTACAGGTCAAGGCCAGGATCGGGGTTTGGGGGGGGGGGGTTAACTCCCCGAAATTTTATGAACAAAATAGAGATGGCTTTTATTTATGGTTCAAACAATATCAAATTTAAGGTACAAGTACAAATCAGGGGTGTGTGTTACTATAAAAAGCACTTCAAAGAGCTTCTAGAGGTGTTTAATATATAGAATTTTTTCTAACCTTCGGTAATTATGGTTTTATGTTGACATAAAAAGCACTTCAGATAGCTTCTAGAGGTGTTTAATATTTATAATTTTTCCCAGCCTTTGGCGATTAGGGTGTTATGTTCCCGTAGAAAAAATTTCCGATAGTTTCTAGAGGTGTTTAGTATTTAGAACTTTTCCTAGCCTTAAGTGGTTAGGGTGTTATGATACCATAAAAAACACTTTAGATATCTTCTAAAGGTGTTTAATATTTAGAATATTTCCTAGCCTTCGTCAGTTAGTGTTGTGCTACCATAAAAAAAAAAGCACCTCAGATATCTTCTTGAGGTGTTTAATATTTAGAATTTTTCCTTGCCTTCGGCAACTAGGCGCTGATGTAGCCATAAAAACAACACTTTAGAGAGCTTGTAGAGCTGTTTGATATTTATAATTTGGCCTAGCCTCCAGCAGTTAGGGGATTATGTTGCCATAAAAACACTTTGTATATCTTCTTGAATTCTTTCTCATTTAGCATTTTTTTTCAAGCCCCTGGCAATTGGGGGATGGGCCCACCAAATCCTCCCCTTACCCCCCCACCCACCCTCCGAATTTATTTGCCGACTATGATCTTGGCACAGGGCGCACTTTATACTCATTGTCACACATGCATCAGAAACATGGAAATTGAATGTAAGAAACTAGGAAAGTGAATGCCTTGGGAATGAAGTTTGTGAGGAACGCGTTAGGTTTCACGAAGAGAAACAAGATAAATTATGAATGAAGTTATCCGGGAAATAGTGGGGGTGCAGGGAGTACATGGGATAGTAGAGGAATAAATACTGAGATGGTATGTGCACGTAATGAGGATGGAGAAGTAGATGATGCTAGAGTAAATTATAGAAATGAAGTATGTAAGAAAAATATCGCAAGAGAGGTCAAGAAAGAGATGGGAGGAGCCAATAAAAGAAAGTGAGCAAGTGAGAGAAGAAGAATAGAAGCAAGTAAAAGGGAAGAATGGTGGAAGGATAGAAGAAGATGAATGCATATTATTAACCTGACCAGAACACAATCTGGAATCAGTTGATGATGATGATGATAATTAAAATGATGAATTAGGATAGAAAACAATTGTTTTGAGTAAAACGTTAATCACTAGGTTTTAAGATGGGGTGCTAGTGAGCGTGAGTTTAGGGCGGTATTTTCGAAGTTTTTATAGGATAAACATTTTTTTGGCAAAAATAGATCAAATATTTCTTCTATATAAACATAGAGTTTAGTTTTCCACACATGCTAATCTAAACAGTTCTTTAATATCTGTCAAGGGTGTCCTGGAATTTAATGACAACTTTTTCTCTGCATTTAAAAAGTTTGTCACCAAATGCCGCTATGCTCATGAGAGATTTTCAAGAACTGTTGAAATTACCATGTGCAGAAAACTAAACTCTATGTTTCTATAGAAGAAATATTTGATCTATTTTTGCCAAAAAATGTTTATGCTATAAAAACTGCAAAATTAATGCACTAAACTGGTGCTCACTAGCACCCCACCTTAATATAAACAATTATATTTTTAATAAGTAACTTGCCCTTCCTTCAGTTGGTTTGATGTATATTGTGGCAAGGAAATAAATAAAACTAATGATAAACGTAATGAACAGATCCTTTTAAAATTATTTTCACTCTATGCTTAATATGTGCATTTCATATAGTTTAATATCTTAATAAACCCTAGTATATTAGCGTAATTAACGCATGCATATAATCTGAACGGGTATTTGACGCACAGTGTTCCGGAAGCTCTTCAGAAGTATGAAAAGGGGGTTCTACTTAAAGAAGGATACGGGACACTCCCCTAGGAACATTTTAACCCTAGGCCTAAAATTTTCCTGGGGGAGTGTCCCCGTATCCTCCTTCGAAAACCCACTCTTGAAGAACTTCTAGAAACACTGCTAGTCACAATAGCCGTTTGGATTATATGCAAACATTCATTACGCTAATAGACTAGGGTACGTCCGTGAAGTTGGTCACCCCACTTTTAAAAATTCAGGTTTTTATGATTGCAATTGTTTGTTCTTCGTTTGTTCCGGATTGTTCCGCAAAATTTTCGTTTGTTCCGTTTTGATAGGCCCACAATTGATATGTTGACATTGGGGGGGCCAACTTTACGGTAGCTCCCCCATTTGTAAAAATTCAAGTTTTTATGGTTGCAATCGTTTGTTCTTCGTTTGTTCCGCAATTGTTCCGCATTCGTTCTTGCACAAATGGAACGTGAACTTGTGGCGCTTTGTTTACTCGTGAGGGGCGAGGAGGGGGGGGCCCAATTGTCACAGGTATGCCCCCACAAACTATAAAAACATTGCAATCATAAAAACCTGAATTTTTAAAAGGGGGGGGGGGCCAACTTCACGGACGTGACTAGGGTTTAGTAAAATATTAATTTAGAGGAAGTACACCCTAATTTGAGTGGAGGGTGAGTGGGAAATAAATCTAAGAACTATTTATTCAATACGCAATGACAGGATTTAAGTCCCAACCTATGCAGCCAGTAACGTTACAAATAGTATACAAGTAGTATAATATTTAGTCCACGTGCCTACGGGTGCATGTAAAGTTAACGTTGACAGAAAATCGAGCGTGTAGCTGGAGGTCTAGTATTTTATGGGGTAAGGTGCAAATATTTCAAGATTACTTACTGATCTAATTGTCCCCGCAGTTTCACTTTGGCATTGATGGTTTTTCCATTAATTTTTTTCCCTCTTTTAGTAGATACCAATTATAATCGTTTGAAATGGTATTCAATTTCATCATCGGCCCGATGCCACGTTCAAGACCACTAAAGCATTATGGCTAAATAATTGTTAAAAGTAGTTCTGGTAGATTTTACAATTTGAGTCACTGCCAATTCAATTATTCAAAGCTACTTAGTCCTAACGGGGTGCAAAATCGGTGAGTTCCGCAAGATTCTGAATAGACTATAGCCTACAAAAAGTCCGAATGCATCTTGAATGTGTTGATAAATCTTATATTGTGTTATCAGTGGCATACCAACGCCTTTGAGGGCCCGGGGTGGGACTTTCCTGGCAGCCGCCCCCCCCCCCCCCCACCTTTAATATTAAGCACTCCCCATATTGTGCCTCTACTATTGGGTACCACAAAACCAGGCTTGATCTTATATTCATAAAAACTATTGAGAAAAAATATGTGGAAGGAACTAACTATGTAAGTACTGATAAAATTTAAAGAAAAACTAAAATTAAAAACACAAAATTTGCGTTTTTGATCATTTGTTCAAATATGTAGTTTTTATTTCAATTAAAACTATTGACAACATGTAGAAAAATGCTTACTATTTCAACTTAACCCCTTACTACGTACATGTTTTGGCACATTATAACACTAGGCAAAATATTTAATAAACTTCAGTAATGAATCCGTATGTTTTTAACATTATTTTCTAAAAAAAATTTGTTAAACATTGTTAGTTTCAAATGAAATTGTTGTACTGATAATTAAATTATAATAGTAATATTCCTTATAGTTAGAAACTTAAACTAGGTTAAATGATTTATTTCTTATGTGATAAAAAATATATTCGAGGGCATCTTAGATTCTGACAATAATATATGAATAGAATAGGTTATAAAAAAATGTGTATTTAAGTTTTTTTAGACATATTTTTAATTTTATTAAAAGTTCGTCTTGTGGCTTTCCCCCACCCCTTCCCTCTTACCGACTTCCCTTGGTACGCCACTGTGTGCTATGCCACCTTTACATGCACACATTCATTACAAACATGCTATTACTGTGTATAGTGAGTGTGCAAGAAAATTGATCATGGAAACCTATGAGTAATTTTGAAGAAGCGCTGGTAATAGTTTTTAGCGATTTTCAAGTTCACACATTATCAAATTGAACCGGTATTTTCTTGAGTTTTAATCCAAATTAAATATACATATTTTCTTTTTAAAGACAAAAGATTGAAGGAATTAGTTTAGTTGAAGCGATACATTATTAATTTTTAAAATACGACTTATTATTTTAAATATACCAACATTTCATTATTAATTTTACATATATGAACCATTTTATGAAAGTAATTTTATGGCTGTTGATAATATCAAAACGAGGATGAAAATGATGAACGTGTTATTCAAGTATTGTATTTATTAGCCCCTAATTAGCTGATAATTTTGTAATATTTGCCATCTTAGTCCACTACAATTAGTTTTATGGCTTCCTCGGATCGTTTTTCAAAGTTGGATGCTATTAGAATCTGGAGTATTCCTCACCTGGAAATGTTTAGCAAATAAAATGTATTTACTCTATAGGTACTATTTGAAGTAGTTTTCTCTGGTACTTATCTTGAAAATTAGGCCCCTTAGAACCTATTTGAAGTGTTCCTCGCCAAGAAAATAATTTTTAAATTAGTTCCCTTTAGAAGTTATTTGGAATGGATCTCACCTAGAATTTTTTTTAATTAGTCGCCTTTAGAAACTATTTGGTGTGGTTCTTGCCTGGAAACATTTTGAAAATTATATGACCTAAAAGCTATTATTTTTAATCTTGATTATAGTTCAATGCTTTCTTCTCCAACAGACAAACAAATAATTAGCTCTTACTTTTGCCTTGGTGCCACGGGTATTATTGCTTATTCAAAATATCCGTAGCTTACACTATTTCAAGGACAATGAAAGAGGAAGCGATAAAACATCTGTGAGCTACATATTTAAAAATAGATGTATTATCGAATATAAATCTTTAAAACAAGGAAAGAAAGTTCATTTGAAATTCTTAAGTTACTTCAACCTTTGGGAAATATTTTGGCTGAAGGGCTGCATTGAGATTATAAATTTAAATAATTAGCCGCAAAATAAAATACGTCTTTTAGGAAGGTTCAATTTACTATAAAAATTAAACTTACTGTACATTATAAAAAAGAAAGACGATATATAAATATAGATAAGTGATTCTCCAGTAAAACAAATATTTACGAGTTGAATGAATTTTTTCATATCTTTCATCATTTCTTTAATGTCAGGTGTAAATAAAATAGATAGGTAGTAATGATTCTTAAAGCTGAATGTAAATATTTATCGGTGGGTTGAATATAGCTTATATGTACTTCCATAATAATGTATTTTTAATGTGATATTTTAGCACTGAATTCTTTTTTCCGTAGATATAAAGTTATAGCTTGTGGGTCAAACTAAAATAAGTGACAGGCCGCAATTTGCTCTCGGATATACTACTAGAAGGTTTATGCTATACATAAATATTTATTTTTGCTGCCCAAACATCAAACATACCAAGATTTATTCGTATCACTCGTATAATTGATCCTGAATCAGTACACAACCGTTCAAATGTAGAATTTGGGAAACAGTTGTATTCTGTACCTATTATACCTTCTTAATTAGTATATTAGGCTTAGTTTATATTCATGCATAACTCATAACTAATAGTGAATAGTGCATAGTGTATAGTGCACAATTCATAAGAAAATTACTAAGGTTTATAATGCAACGTAGTGAATAAGACATTCATAACGATTGTCATTTGTTTGAGAGGTGATCTCCTTGCGCGCGTGGTATTTTAAGGATACTACCTCTATGTATATGTCAATCATTGGTCTTCAAAATAATTTACATACTTACAAATATAATATCCTTGTTCCCTTTAACATGCCAATTTTACTAGCTGTATTATAATCTGAGAGATAAATATTGGTACTGTTTTCTAAATAGTATTAATCTGAATTTATATATTTAACATTTAATGGCAGACCATCTAGAATTGCATTTCTGGCTTTTTATCATCACGGGTAAATGAATTTTATAGAACCCATCCTTCTATATTTAATAGTATGTTTGAATTATTTATCTTCATTTGAGGACAATCTGGTTTAGTGGTTGAATGAAATGAGGCTAGAGTACAAGGGCGTTGCACGAAATGTGTTTTTTGGAGGGGGGTTATGTGGGTTTATACAATGAATTTTCCAACTCCTGGTGTTTTAAACCATAAAAATTCCCAAGTAACCAAGGCAAGTACAAAAACTACATTAAAAGGAGGTGCGGGGTTCCTCCCCCAAGCAACAGAAACAAAACAATTTTCTGTAAATTCAACCTTATATTCATTGTCACTTTCATTTTCACTCATTTTCAAGTTAAAATCACAATATAAAACTATTTAACGATAATTAAAGCCCAATATGGCGACCAACTTCTAACTTATAAAATAATATTTGAAAAATATCGAATTATGTTTTCCATAAATCCTATTGGCTAGATTTTTCTCGCGAGAATATCGTTTCATAACTCGTGCATAATGTATAAGAAAAGTTGAAGTTAAATCAACTTTATGCACTATGAACTATTTCACTATTCACTATAAATCGATTATAGACGCCATCATTTAAAATAATGTGTTTCAACTTCTTGCGCATTATACACTATACACTATTCGCTATTAGTTATGAATTATGCATGAATATAAACAAAGCCTTAATTTATTTTGACAACACCTTGTAGGCTAAAGGTATATTTAAGTTATATAAATATTTTTTTTATATAAAGACAACATTGAGATCGATATTATAATATATCATAGGCAAGACATTGGTTACCAGTACCAGAAAAATAAATCTCAAAATAGCTTTCATAGACATTTACAACCATTAATAAATTGATTACAGGCTAGTGGCGTAATTGTATGCCACGTACCAATATCCCTTAAGTAAGTTTCTGGATTGCGCCAGTGCCTGGTGAAACCTTTCTGTTTTTAATAGTTATAGTGATCCAGCGAAAAATCTTATTTTCCCAATATTTAGTATATATCTTCACTAGATGATTCTACCATTAGTTTGAGTTGGTACGTAAGATAAGCCAGCGAAGCCTAATCTTTTCCCAATAGTTCCTATATTTCTTCACTAGATGGCGCTGGCATTAATTTGGCTGGGTACTTAAGATAATTAAATAAACGGAAGCCATTTCGTTAATTTGTACAGATTCCGCTCTCTAAAAAAATTATTTAAATGCGCCATGCTCCAAAATTATTTAATAATCGTTATACTAGTTCAATAATTTCTAAACGCATCGTATAATATGTCGTATTACCTTTATACACCACAGAAAGAGAAATTATATTTGTGATATGGTCAAGAAAATTAACTTAATTAGATTATTAGCTCTTGTTTCTCTTCAAAATTTCCAAATCTATCGCCTTTTACTATAGATTTCAGTGGAGAGGAACATTAAAGAGTATATTCATGATTTTTCTATGGCTCGACTTTATGGTCGGGTCAAATCATTCAACTTGAAACTTTTATATATCTTCTACAATCTGCGATAAGCAATCGATTTGGGTTGGACTTTCGATTCTCTCTCATTTGATGTATTGTCAGAATCTCAGTCAATCTCTATAATAGTAGACGCATACTCTATAAAAACTAATTGTATGCCAATATTGGCATAAAACACAAACGACGCTTATATACGTAAATAGTTTGTATTGCATTGCAAAAACAATGTTTTAGAAGAATATACCAAATAAAGAAGGCGTGACAAAACCTAAACTTAAGAATGGATAAAACAACTCATAAAAATATCATCAGAATAGGACAGATAGCAACTATGAAGAATTAGTATGCTATAAATATATTGAATTATAAAAATGTGAGATCTCTTTATTCAGCTCAAATAAATGTAATATATATTCATGGATTTGAAACGCAAGCTAGTGAGGAATTCCAAGGTTATATTACTGTAATAAAATAGTGAATAGTACACAACGATAAAGTTGTTTAAACTTTAATTTTGATGACGAATACGTGTAGTTAAGCATATACACCCTTGATCTTTAGATGTATCAGCCAATGAGAATGCTATAAGAAGCTCTAGCCAATGCAAACACAGGCGGAAAATATCTTCTTTTTATGTATCAAATGACTTGGGGTGGTCCTACTTGTGTGATATAAACCAATAATAATTTTTGTTCTAGTGTCAATGACAACGATTGTCGATGTGATTGAAAATATGGGGGAAATATGACTATGTTATTAACATTGGGGACTGATGATTAAAAATAACATAGCGATTGGTGCCGTTACATTTTTTGCAACAACCTATAGTTAGAGACACCGATATTTCGCGAGGCTTCGCGAGTTGTGTCTTTACGAACTTTTACTTAACACATTAAAATTGCCATAGAAACATAATTAAACATAATTGTGGCATTTTTGAGTGAAAATATTAACGCGAAACAAAACGAAATTAAATCTATTCGCGAAATTGACGATTTGGCCATTTACACAAGAATTATGGTCATTTTTTTCTATTTAAACGCGAATAAATAATAAAAATTGCTGACATCGGAAACCATTCTAAGACTTGGACAAAAAATAAAAATAATACCAATTGAACCAATATAATTTTCTTTCAAAAGAAAATTTATTTCCCTCATCCAAATACTTGCTTTAAAAAGTGTTGAAACTGGCTACTACAACGGCCATATTGGGCGCCAAGGCAAGTATTTAAAGAATTAGAGGCAAAAAACAACGCCATGTCTAAGCTAGAGTGAGATCTCTCTACACTCATATCTTTGGCTTCCTGGTGACGTCACTACCATCAAGGTCGTTAGATATTGACATTGCTTTAGTAAGATCATTTTGTTTTTAACCTTTCTTCTATTTATTTAATATTTAAACATGCCTAAAGTTTTAAGTATTTTTGAAAGAGAGCGTGAGTTTGAAAAAGAAGGATTTTATATATTTGATAAAGTTAAAAAAATAACGATGTGCAAATTGTGCAACACACGCGTTGACTGGTTCAGAAAAGACACGTGTTTGAAGCACATTAATAGTGCTTTGCATAAACGGGAAAAAAGTAATGTTTCTGAATCATCAAAACAAGCAACCCTTGAAAATTCTCTAATAGAGTCTAAAAACTCAAAAGAAGACCGCAAAGAATTCATTATGGATACCACGAAAACATTTATGGAAGCCAATATTCCCATTGAAAAAATAGATCATCCTTCTATGCGATGTTGTGTACCGTCTTTCACCTCCACCTAGTCAATACTATGGAAGCGTATCAGAGGGTAAAAGAAATACAAGAAATAATGTTGACAGTTTATTTAGTATATCAAAATAGAGTAATGTACAGAATCAGAGGACCAAAAAGGGTCCGGAACATACATAACAGAAATCACTCCGTGGAGCATACGACCTAGAGGTCACCAAGTTAAATTTAGATTTAAAGATTAGTTCATAATTCATCAAAGTTACCCAGTTCATTCGTATGGTTCGTGGATAACATCTATATTGTGACAGTCTAATAAGTAGGATGCTCGTCCTGGCTCCAGCAGCCTAAGCTAGTCTTAGCTATATATTCTCCTTCCACCATATAATCAACATAAGTCTCAAAAGACTATAGGCAACATCTCTGTATACTTTGCCAAAATAAAGTTTGTCCCATTTGAACGCAATTAGCAACTTCCTATCACAGAGTAAAATCTTTATACATACAACCATATTTAAATATCATTAGCTAGAAATTTTATTATCTAAATATTTGCTTGCAAAAGTTTATAAGACTCACATTAAAGTCAAACCTACTACACATTTCTGTCACTAGTCCTACCAGAGTTCCTGAAAGAAGAATCCTATACAACATTTAAAATGTACATGGTGTCTGGTACACAACTACCCTACTCATTTGATATTTACAATTAATCTCTTCATAATTTAAAATTAACATTGAGCCGTGCTCTCAGTCTAAACCTCATAAATGCAACAACAAGGTATGTTAACCGTCAGATGTGCCATAATGGGCTGTTCCCATTAACTAAACCTAATCATGTCTTTCAATATTAATTTCATTTTAAACCTATGCTAACATAACGTAGCTCAAGGATATACGTGCCTAACATATAACGTACATTAAGAACCTAAACTTAAGTATCATATAAATATACTGTTTAACCCTCTGGTTGAAAGTACCCCAAGTTCGACTAATTAAGGTAAGAGAGTACATAGCACTCAAAGTGCGCCAAAGGAATTTAAAGTTAATCTCAACGAGTCGTGGTTACGCCACTTAAAACTCATTAACCATGAAGCAATCGGAATCAATCGAAGTTAAGTCTAACAGTGAATTTGGACAATAGTTCCCCCCATAATAACGCCGAAAAAGAATTTAGAAAAGTAAATAAATATTCCCAGAAGAGACGTTTAACAACGCTCTCACCTTAATGAAGCCTGCGATGTAATTAGTAAAGATTTGAAACATACAATCTGTTATATACGATTTGCCAGCGTTGATTCTGACCTCAGAGAGGGGAATTCGGAGGGGAGAGGGAAACAAAAGAAAGGACACGACTAGCGCTCCGGGTGGGAAAAGGGGGCAACTCTGGTAACATAAAGATAGCGCTGTTAGCATTTAATTAGAACAACCGGAAACTGGTTGAGTCAAGTTTGATGATTTCTTCTTCGTGGTGGGCGGGGCCTTGACCGCCGGCGGAGTGAAGTCAGCTGGCCCGCCTTCACTTGGTGTCGGGATATTCTTGTGTGTGTACGCGAGCATGATGACTGGTTGGGCGGGCCGTTCGGAGGGCAGTTTGGTGAGTAGAGGCCCATTATACTTGGCGTTGAGTCGGTTGAGCTCGTATTTGTTGGTAACATCGTTACAGTTGGATGGATAAATATGTGAAAGGTAACCATTTTGCAAGATTTAAAAAAATTTCTTTTATTATTTAAAAATCAAAAGCAAATAAGGACTTATTATTTTCCGATTTTATTTTCCTAATGACAAAATAGTGTTTTTTTAACACTTTTGATTATTTACTAATTTATCCACAAAAAAAATATGAGATAGAAATGTTTGATTTGGGTTATTTTTAAGATGTTTATCTTTAAGTACAAATAGTGAAATAGCCTAATAAATTAGTGTACACACACTTTGTCAACCAACATTGCCTAATATTAGTTTGTTCTAACAAAAATTAGTATGCCTAGAATTCGGTTTTAGGTGGAGGAGACCTCCCTAAGGCAGAAACTATAAGAAGTGTTTGGATCCCAGAAGTTAACAAAAGTCAAGAAGATAATATCAAGAATAATGTAAAAAATCAGCAAGTTGCAATTCTTTGTGATGAGACAACTGATAGGAAAGGACAGTGTGTTTTTGTTATTTTGTTGAAAACATTACGTGCTGATTCGAAGCAAAGCTTGTTTGTTGGTGTAGTTAAAGTTTTGCAGAACGCTTCAGCAAATGAATGTTCACGGGCACTTGTGGACACCATCACAAATTATGAGATTTTTTTATGAAAATGTAGTTGGTGCGCGTTATATGACGAAATGTGTGACTTCTTTGAAAGTTCTCTTATACGATGATTTTCTGCATATACAGTTCTGGGACCACAAACTTATTATTATTATTATTATTATTATTATTATGGTTTATAGGCCCATCGACACAATGAGGTCATTAGGGCCTTTAACAATATAAAAAACATAGTAAAATCCCCATAGGGGAGTGTCATAATAATTCACCTGCATATGCAGGTAAATAAACAATATAGTATAAAAGAGTGATACACCTGCTAAAAAAAAACCACAGGTGTATACACTACTTTAAAAGTACAAAACAAACATATTAAAATAACACGTTAAAATAACAAAACATGTTAAAGTAAAATATGTTAAAAGGACAAGACATGTTAAAATAACAACATATTAAAATGTACTAAAAATGTTAAAATAGTCTAAATATGAGATAGAATCCAAATGAGCCACTTTATAAAAGTGACTCAAATGGCGTTTAAGAGATTCGCCTGGCGTATAAAACGGAGTAAACATATGACTCCATCCGCACTGTCGCGTAGTAAAAAACGAAGGTCACCATTAAAATCTAGAGCCAGGCGAATAGGGACATACTTGCGACACTCCACCAAAATGTGGTACACACTAAGTGGAGCATCGCAAAGATCACACACTGGAGGTGGATCCCCTCTTAATAAAAACCCATGGGTCAGAAATGTATGTCCGACGCGGAGTCTCGTCACGATGACCTCTTCTCTTCTGGACTTCCGTACAGAAGAGGGCCATCGCGACACACCGTCCCTTATCGACCTCAGCTTGTTCTGAGCAGGGGTCGAAACCCACTGCTCGTGCCAGTTGCGTAAGACCCCACGACGAACATAACCATTCAGGTCTAAAAAACATGACACCCAAACCCGCCTCAGGAGGCAGATGGACCGCCTCCTTGGCCGCCTGGTCCACCAGTTCATTTCCTGAAAGACCGGCATGACCAGGAATCCAGCAGAAGGCGAGCTGGGTGCTTAAAGAATCAATTTTTAAAATTTGTTCGCGTATCATCTGCACGAGTGGATTCCAAGAGTACAGAGTGGTCAATGCCAAAAGAGCACTCATGGAATCCGTGCGGATGAGAACAGAACGGTGACAATTTCGATAAACAAAACATAACGATTTAAAAATAGCATACAGTTCTGCCGTAAAAACACTGGATTCACCAGGTAAACCAAATTTAAAATTATTTCCCTCCACAACAAAGGCGCACCCCACAGAGGCCCCACACTTGGAACCATCCGTGTAGATGCGCTGAAAACCATGAAAGCGAGTGGAGAGGAGCTCGTTAAAGGTCCTCTCATAAATAACATGTGGGGTGGTCGCTTTAGGAAATTTGGCAAGATCAAAATGGCATTTCGAAAGGCGTATCTTCCAGGGAGAAACTCGACCTGGGGATGTGGGGATAGTCTTTGGCAGGACTATCCCACACGTGTCGAAAACCGATAGCATCCGAATCCCAACCGGCTTTGTACTACGCCATTTGGTTTCATACAGGACACGATTGGGGGGATGGAACACAGGACGGTAGGCAACATGCTTTGGCATGCAATGCAGTTTCGACACGTATGAAGCCAGAAGATATGACCGCCGGTAAGAAAGAGGGGGTTCACCGGCGTCGGCACAGATGCTGACGACTGGACTGGTACGAAATGCACCAGTTGCCAGTCGAATACCAGCATGGTGTACACTATCTAGCATCTTTAATGCCGAAGGTCTAGCTGAACCATAAACAACTGCCGTAATCAAGTTATGATCTCACCAAGGCCCTATAGAGGCGCATTAAGGTTTCCCTATATGCACCTCATGAGCGACCACTAACAACTTTAAGCAGATTTAGTACTTTGATACATCTCGCTTTCAGGTCTTTGATGTGGGGGATCAAAGTTAGTTTAAAATCAAATAAAAGTCCCAAAAACCTTACAGTTTCTGATACAGGTAAAACAACGTTATTCATTAAAATGTTTGGAGCTGGATGTAATCCACGCAATCTGTGGAAGTGGACGACCGTCGTCTTGGCTGAAGAGAAGCGAAAGCCATTACGCGATGCCCACGAACACAGATTGTTGACAGAGAGTTGTAACTGCCGTTCAGCCCTGTGGAGACTCGACGAACTGCAATAAATTGCGTAGTCATCCACAAAAAGGCATGAACGGACAGGTAGCCGCACGTTGTCCACAATGCCATTTATTGCGATGGCGAACAACGTACAGCTCAAAGTACTGCCCTGGCGCACCCCATTTTCTTGAATAAAATCATCGGATAAGGTGTTATTTAACCTTACCCGGAAGTGTCTATCTGACATAAAATTATCTATAAAAACAGGGAGGTTCCCCCGGAACCCCCAATTAAAAAGGGTTTTTAAAATGCCGTACCGCCATGTGATATCGTACGCCTTCTTCAAATCAAAGAAAACAGCTAAGAGGTGCTGTTTATGGAGGAAGGCGTCGCGAACTGCTGTCTCTAGGCGGACAAGATGATCCACCGTGGATCGGTTACGGCGGAAACCACATTGCATATCAGATAGTAGATTGCGGGACTCTAAATACCATATAAACCTTTTATTAATCATTTTCTCTAATATTTTGCATACACAACTAGTTAGGGCTATGGGTCTATAACTAGTTGGTTCTAATTTATCTTTGCCACTTTTATGAATAGGAATAACGATCGCTTGTCTCCATAGTGATGGGAATTGATGAGATTCCCAAACACTATTGTATAGGTTCAGAAGACAATACCTGCCCGGCCGACGACAGTTGGCGCAGCATCTCATAGTGAATGTCGTCTGGACCGTAGAGGTGCTGCCCGCCTGAGACAGAGCATATGTCAATTCATTTAAAGTAAAGGGGGAGTTATAATCCTCCCCCCGACTATGACCAAAATCGATAGTATGGCGCTCGGTGGTTCGCTTATGCGCTGCGAACTCGTTAGAGTACATCGCAGTGCTAGAAATAGCGGCGAACATCGAGCCCAGTGCATTGACAACCTCCAAAGAGGAAGAGACAAGCAATCGTTAGACATGAGGGCGGGTATATTATTAATAGACTTTTTGCTACTATGTAATTTACGAACATTGTCCCAAACCTTAGTTGTGGGAGTGGAAATTGTAAGGGTAGAAATAAACTTTCTCCAAGATTCTCTTCTGCTTTCTCGAATAGTAGTACGGCGAGCTCGTGCACGTAGAATCCGAAAAGACTCTAGATTCTCCGAAGTAGGACGTCGATTAAAGAGACGTAGGGCCCTTCGACGGTTCGAAATAGCCAACCGACACTCCTCGTTCCACCAAGGAACAGGACGGTGGCGCGGATTTGGCGAGGATTTAGGGATGGAAGCCCTCGCCGCCGCGGTGACCGTCGAAGTAAAATGCCGAGCTTATCTTCGACGTCTGGAGAATGGGATTCCTCAAATACGGCGAGCTCGCGGAATTTATCCCAGTCAGCACGTTTGATAACCCACTGAGGTAGCCGTGCTGTACTGGGAGGATCTTGAAGTGGTGAAACCAAAATTGGGAAGTGATCGCTTCCACATAGGTCTGAGTGAACCTCCCAAAGGAAATGAGTGGCGATCCCGGGGCTACATAAAGTTAGGTCGATGGCAGAGGATACACCATTAAAGGTGGAGAAGTGTGTCTGGGTCCCGGTGTTCATTAACACCAGGTTTCCCGAAACAAGAATATCCTCTACCATCCTCCCACGGGCGTCTGTAAAATTAGACCCCCACACCAGGTTATGCGCATTAAAATCCCCCAAGATGATATAGGGGGCGGGAAGTTGTATAAAGAGGGCCTCTAGAGTCCTCTTGGAAACGCGTTCACCTGGAGGGAGGTAGATGCTGCATACTGTCACTTCCATAGCAAGGGAGATTCGCACGGCGATCACTTGGAGTTCAGAGACGATATTAATATGTTTATGAAATATGTTGCTTCGTGCGAATATAGCCACACCTCCGCTAGCCCGATCAAAGAATGGCTTGTCGGTACGATATACATCGTACCCACGAAGCCTCGGGTTGTCAGATGGGCGGAAGTGGGTCTCCTGCAGACACAAGATGGGGGGATGCAGGGAAGAAATTATTTGTTTAATTTCCTCTACACGAGCAAAGAAACCCCTACAATTCCATTGTAGTAGCGACATTATTTATTAATAAAGAGTTTAATTATCCTCGCAATCCATTACGTTATCTTTTAAAAATAAAAATTGATTGAGGCCCTTTTTAGGCCCTCTTGATTTTCCCAGTCTCTCCTGGACCTCCCGCTTCAGGAGAGGTTTTAATTTGTCCCGGAGAGATATGGTCGGTGAATTCTTGCGCGAAGGCTTTGTTAAGGCCTTCGGCGCTTTATTTAAGGTAGTTTTTTCGGCGGTCCCTCGCTGGTCCTTCCTCAAGGCACCAGTGGGAGTCGCCTTTGCGGCCTCACCTGTTCTGCCACTCATCCCAACCTCCGGAGTCACAGAGGCGGGATTGAGCGGCTCGACAACGGCCGCACGTAGTTTTGGTCCCCGAGGTGGGCTCGGGGTGTTCCCGAGGAGGGCTCGGGGGTGTTCCACGAGGAGGGCTCGGGGTCCGGGCGGACTGGGAAGGGGGGGTCCTCGAGGAGGGCTCCTCGATGGTACACGTGGAGGAGACGACCTTATTGGAAGTTTCGCCTCTTGTACAAATTTAGGCGCCACTGTATTAGGCACAGTAAAACTCGGGATGTCTCGGTCTGATACTTTTGGGACCGGTCGCGTAGACGTTTTGGCAAGATTAACTGCGCAATGGCAGTTGGGACAGTTGATGTTTTGGCTGACAATCTGGCTATATGAGGTTTGGAATACCGGAGCCTGACTAGATACGTATTCCTTGCGTGCCTGGACATAAGAGATCTTCTTTTCGGATTGAATCTCCAGGACTTTTTTCTCTACCTTCCATTTCGGACAGGCCCGAGACCAGGCAGAGTGTGGACCCTTGCAGTTTACGCAGAACTTTGGAGACTCACAGGGTGTATCGTGAGCCTCTTGTCCACAATCTGCACAGGTTGGCTTACCACGGCATCGCAGCTTCGTATGCCCAAATTCCTGGCACTGAAAACAGCGCCGAGGGTTAGGGACATACGGCCGGACCCCGAGCACGTGGAAACCTACTCGGACCTCCTTCGGGAGGGTAGGAGTCGCAAATGTGAGGATATACGTATCCGTCTTTTTTTCTTGTCCGTTATTTTTGGTGACAATACGCTATACTTCGGTGACATGCTGGGGGAGAGCTCCTCACAGATATCCTCAATGCTCACGCAGTCGAGGTCAAAACAAGTGATCACTCCCTTGCAAACATTGAGAAACCTGTGAGGTTCCACCTTCACCGGTATAGAAGCCGTATTACTCGACGGTATTTCAGTAATAGCCATTATGTTGGAGGATTGGACATCAGTCGCAGTTTGTATCAATATAGTGCCATCACGCAATTTCCTTATTAAAACGTCCGATTTTGCTGCACCATTTATCGCTCTTTCGAGGATAAATGGGCTGACGCGCTTAAGGTTTTCATTGGCATCGACTCGAGACATCACCAGGAAGCGGGGCTGGGGCCTCACCACTTCCTGGACCTTTTCCATATTTGGGCTGGACGGCCTTACCCGTTTCCGCCTTTTATCAATATTACGGCCCTGTGAGGGGCCGGGCAGTGAGATGCCAGCAGAATTCAGCAGTACGGTGCCAGCGGTGACAAGGAGATCGGCCATGCCGTATTAGGGGACAACCTACACAGTACTCGGATCGTAGACCCATGGTGATCCAAATTGGTACTACCACATATGGCCCTGTTAACTGTCCCGACGAGGCCCCACACGACGCTAGACATGACAACCTTCGCATAGGGCATCGCCGAGAGAGAGGTCGTCGCAGCAAGTGGGTGTAGGAAAGTGCCAATTTTACGTCCGGACCCTCGTGAACGCAACCGGTCTTTTCTCAAAGTAGGGTACCCGGTTATTGTCATCCCTAAGGCCCTTCTACTAAGGTATTACAACCAGCGCACTTTCACTCAGGAGCTCAAAGCATTGGTATCCAATAATCGTCCAAGGAAAGCCGTGTTGGATGCCAAGGTCGTCAACGGAGGGCCAAAAGTCTCTGTGCAGCGCTGAACGGCAGGGGAAGGGAAGAAAGAGGTAAGGAGAGAGAAAGAGAAGGGAGAAGAATGAAAAAGGGGTGAAAGGGAAGGAAGAGAAAAGGAGGTGAAAGGAAAGATTTAGGATAGGTTTTCCTGCACGATATACGTCCTGCACAGAAGCCTCCCCTTTTAGTCGCCTCTTACGACAATCAGGGGTTACTGCGGGACTATTCTAAACCCCGTCCCGCAGGGGGACCACAAACTTAATTTGGTCCAAAATTATTGGTCAGTAGAGCTGCCAGAGCTGAATGAGTGTGTAGCTAAAGTAAAGGCCGCATTTCTGAACACTTGAAAGAGAAAACATAATTATCTAGCATTTCTAAATGAAAAATACAATAAAGGTGAAAAGTCTGCTAAGCTATTTTCAAACCCAGTTTTAACGCGATGGAACTCTTGGTTTTGTTCAGTGGTGTACCTCTGTGAATATTTGGTGGATCTAGTGGAATATTTTTCCACATTGGAGGAGGTGACAGCAGCACTTAAGTACTTCCAGGATATGTCACATGATAAAGTAACCCTAATGTTGATTGAATGCAAAGCAACATTTTTAATTGAACACTGTTCTGAATTGGTGGAATTAATTACTATACTCGAAGGTTCTACCTATGCCTTTAGTCATAAGCTGTATGGTAAAGTGACAGAGCTAAAAATTAATTTTAAACTGATTTCTGACATGAACTACGGAGAAAAAACACAGGAAAAATTGAAAATTCTTCCAACTCTAAAACAAGCAAATGTCAAAAGTCAGTTTCAATATTTAGGACGGCAGTGCCTTATAAAGCTGAATTCACTCCATCAGTCAGACACATCCAAAACATTTTTTGAAAACATTGGTAATCTTTTTGACACTCGCTCGATTGGTACAAAACAAGTTAATTCTGATCTCTTCCAATCAGCTCGGAAAATACCATTTTTAAAATCCTGCTCTGAAATTAATTTTCAAAGAGGATACTGTGCGCTGCAGACACAAGTGAGAGCTTTGCAAAGCAATAGTAAGAAAGTTGACATTTTGGACATATTGTGTAAACTGAAAGAAGACCATGAAGAGTTTGCCATCAACAGCATAACACCAATATGGATTCCAGTGTCTAATGTTGACAGTGAACGCGCATTTTCAGCATATTCCAACATTATGTCAGACAAACGCACTAACTTGAAAATAGAAAATTTGGAAACAATGTTGTCTTTGTACTTTGGTGATCGACGTGAAGTATGTTGAAAAAAGTATGAACATTATTGTCTTATAAAATAATTCAGTGCAAGTACTTTCTAAGCTATTTGAGTTAATTTATTACCATTACCTTAAAAAACCTCTTAAGACTTTTTATACCGAAAATTAGGGTCTTACTTATTATTTACCGAAATTCAACTTTTTATTTAACGAAATCAAGTAATTTTATTTACCTATTTTATTTACCGAAAATCATGGTTTTACCCTTTTATTTACCGACTCTTTATACCAAAATCCAACTTTTTATTTAATGAAATCCAGTGGTTTTATTTACCACAAATCAGGGTCTCTACCTATAGTGTTATAAATAATAATAAAAACACATTCCTTAATACATAATATTATTATCGAAGCAATATTATTAAATAAATATTTGAATGATATTCTATTTTTGTAAATTTTATTTCAAAAATCAACGATGATGTTAAACTGCTACAAAATCCTATCTTTAAAAGATTTTTCTTCCTCGAGTTCTTTCCTTCAATTCGTATTTTTAGTTAGTAGCGACCGCACGTGAATAACAGCTACAGCAAACTAAAGCTATGTGATTTAAAATCCAGACACTGATAGAACTTGCATGAACTGTGCAATGTGAACATACAGCGGCAATGAGCCAGATGTATGACATCACGACTGGTGCCGTTGCATATTTACAACATTTATTTATGTTGTCAGTTAAAACTCCCGGATCCCAGAAAATAAACATGTTATTGAATGTTTGATGACATCATACTACGCAGCAAGAACTAATTGAGGAATACTTAGAAGTGGATAAAACCTAATTACCTTTAATTAAAAGAGGAATTAAAAATATTACAGCTTTTGCGAAAATGCAACAGTACCAGTCCCCGAAGGTTAGTAAGTAAGAGTACTAGAATATTCAAGACAATTATTATAAAATCGGAACAAGATGAAAATCAAATATGATTTGACCTAATTAGGTTAGTATTATGTTTAAACTATAAGGTTTAATGACCGTTGTTCTACGAGTGAAACCATAGGTAAAGTAATTTTAAAGGCTTTATCGGGAAGAGCAAAAAGTTTGGGCCAATTAATTACTATAAAAAAACCATGGGTGCTAACAGAGTAGTGACGCGCAATACAAGGAGCCTACCTAATAGGTCGACTTAGCCTCTTCTTCTTAATCCTGATCTCCCTGCCAAGTGGTGTACCCCGGGATCTGAGTAACCTGGTGGATGTTGGGTTGAACCCCATCGGAAACCAGGTGCCCATGAAAGACAGGAGTATGGTCAGGGCCAAAACCAAACCAGCTTGAGAAATTGTCTGGCCAGTTATCTACCAGCTTGGATGGCTGCCAGTGTTAATGTTGGTGACGATAATGATCACCCGTAGCCGCATTTAGGGAACGTTCCCATCAAATGGGGAAATGGAGTAGGTTTTTTTTTAAATAGAGAAGGGCTTTAGTTGAGGTGGTCGGGACAAATTCCAGGATAATAAAGATGACAATAACTTATAGAGGGAGAAAGGTGGACGTGATACAAGTGTATGCTTCACAAGTTGGGGGACCAGTTTGAGGAAGATCTAGACAGGCATTTGGGAAACGAGTGGCAGTTAGTTATTGGGGATCTTAACGCAAATGTAGGATAAGAAAGTGAGGGAATTGAGGAAGTGTTCAGAAAAAAGGATTGGGAGAGAGAAATGAGGAGGCTGAAGGCTGTTGGGAGTTTTGTGCAACAAATCAAATGAAAGTGATTAAAAGTTGGTATAAGAAGGAAAGAGAACAATAATATCACTAAGTACATTTGGTTTGGGGAGCAAAGGTTATCGATAGACTAATTTCTCATGGATGAATAAGTTATGGCACGCCGTAAACATCAAGGTAATACCAAGTGTTACCTTAGATAGTGACCACAGGTTGTTAGTAGAAACATAAAGGGATTTGGAATGAAGGAGAAAGGTAGTAAGACAAGGGTATAGGAGGCTTAGAAGTGAATTTGAAAGAGAGTTGTACCTAAGAAAGGCAAGAAGCTTAATGCCCAAGGATGAGTTGCAAAGTATAGAGGTGAAATGAGAAAGTTTAAGAACAGTTTGTTGTGAGCGGCATAGTAAAATCCAAGTAGACAAGTGATAAGAGGAAGTGGACGAATTCACGCTGGTGGAACGTCATGGTGAAAAAAGCAGTGGAGGAAAAGAAAAGAGCGAAGTGAGTGGTACGAAAAGCCAGGAAGGATTGAATGCAAAAATGGACAGAATTGGTGGAAGAAAAGGAACTGTAGATGAGGTATTATGAGAAGATGTTCAACCCTAAAGAGGAAATGAGCAAGATGAAATAGCAGTAAAGGAAGAAAGAGGTATGACATGGGAAGAGGTGGAGGAAGCATTAAAGAGGATGAAACAAAGAAAAGCACTGGAATTGAACGAACTGACTGTGGAAGTGATGGTACCGCCAGTATACGATGGTTATACAAGGTGCTGAGAGTAAATATGAAAAGAGAGCAATGTTCCTGACTACTGGGAAAAGGGAGTTATAATAGCTATTTTCTAGAAAAGAGACAGAAAGAGGTGTAGAAATATAGGGGGAAACGTTGATGTACGGAAAATAGAATAAGAAATAAAATGAAAGAAGGGTTGAAAGCGGAACAACACGGATTTATGGACTACAAATAACTTAATCTTTGCTATACGAAGCTGATGGAAAGAAGGTGTGACTATGGGAAAGACTTGATAATGGTATTTATGGATGTGAATAAGGCCTATAATAACGTGGGTAGAAATAAAGTTTGGGAAGCGATGGAGGAGGCTGAAGTGGAAAGAGGACTTCTAATGAGAGTGAAAAGAAAATATGTGAATAACAGGAGCTGTGTTAAGAGAGAGCTTGGGAGAACACAGCGGTTCCAAATAATTAAAGGGGTAAAGCAGGGAAGTACCACTACTATTTCTAATGGTAATGGAAATGGTTATAAACAAAGTAGCAGGAAAACTCAGGAAGGAAAGAGTTGAAGCTATGATGTTTTCTGATGACTTGAATGTATGGTGGGAGAGGAAAGAGGAAATACAGAAACAGCTATAGGAATGGAATGAGGATGTGAAAGAGTTTGGAGTGAAATTTAGCATGGTGAAGTGCGAAGTGATGGTATTGACATGGAAGAGGATAAGGAATAGTGTAAGAATTTTAATTCTGTCAAGGTATACTTTTATTTAGTTTTAATTTATTCTTAAGTAGTTATTTATTTTAAACTTATTATTTTCAATGGTCATTGCATTGCGTCGAAGGAAACCCCTGATAATAAGGCCAGTACAGTTATCTTATATTATATATTATATAAATGCGCCATCCTCCAAAATTATTTAATAATCGTTATACTAGCTCAATAATTTCTAAACACATCGTAAAATGTGTCGTATTACCTTTATACACCACAGAAAGAGAAATTATATTTGTGATGTTGTCAAGAAACTAACTTTATTAGATCATTAACTCTTGGTTCTCTTCAAACTTTCCAAATCTATCGCCTTTTACTATAGATTTCTTTTGAAGAGTCTACGCGCGAGGCGTAAAGCATTTTAGTGTATAATTGTATAGTGAAACACGTCTAAATTGTCTAGAAGCTCACAGCCAACTGAAACGAAGTTCAGGTGCTCACCGCTGAGGGCGCTCACGCGTTCTGGGCCCTAGGCTCGTGCGCAACTCCACTCTGGTCAATCTCATATCCCACGCCACCAGCGGTGCATGGCTGCCGCCGGGTTTAATGGAGGGATCCACACTGCTCTCCACGTTCAGGACCTCTTCGCCAGCTATCATCAAGTTGGGTGAGATATCTACGTTTACATCAGGACTGTTTGTCTGCCAGTTGTTATTGTGTAACCTTAACCATGAGTGACCACCCGAAAGACCTTGCCGAAGCCACGCCTATCGTGGCGGTGGCTCAGACGACCACGGGAGTCACAGTGTCCCTAACGACCGTCTCATCGACAACCTCTACTATTCAACCACCGGTCTACACGATTGGCTCATTAATGGACACTCTTGGGAGCACGAGGTGGGGGAACTTAACATCGGCAACTACTGCACACACCGATGCAGTGGAGACTCCGATCCCACATCCGAGTTGCGTACCTTCCATCATTACCACTGTCCCACCAGTGGTTTCGTCAGTGGCCCCAAACTCATTTGCCCCATTGACCCTGTACTACCCACCAGAGTGGGGTTTGCAGGTGACTCTTCAGGCTCTGAGGCGGAGACGGGGTCCAGACCTCTCTCAAGGTTGACACCTATAACCCCTCCGACTCTGGCGCTTGTGATTGGGCTGAAGAGGGGAAAAAGTATACTTCAAAGAAGAGGACTGCTGGACGTTGGGGGCTTCCGCGTCCGACCCAAAGTCACACCTCCTCCCCCATGGAGGGGGGAGGTCTCCGAGTCGGATGCCCAGGGCTCTTTTGAGTTCCAGAGGCCACGCCTCCCAAAGAAAACAAAGAAGAGGAAAAAAGTGGGCTCTCCACCACTGTCTCCTTCAGCCCGGGCCAACAGGGAAAAAGGTTCCAGCTCAGACTATCTCATCGATTGCGTCCACTAGTTTGGGGGTGTCCAAGCAGCAGCCTCTGATGGCAGTCTTTCCCCCGGCACTTATGATCCCTCACGACCTCCCTTTACTCAAAAAACTCCCCCGACTATCAATCCACCCGCACAGGGGTCCTCCCGGGTCCCTCCATCTCTCATGCAACGAAGGCTGGCAGCGGTTCCCAGGTTGAGCAGGGTGCGGCCCGAATCCACCCGCCTCCCGTAAGTCCCGTGTTCCCCAGTCATTATTTTAGGCCCGTTTGACGGAAGCAAATTCTCGTTGTCTGTATGCCTTCGTAAAATCCTCCGCAAGGAGTTCAAGTTAACATCGTCAGGCCAGCAAGTGACTGTTTACCAGGTGATTCACGTGACCGGGATACTCTACTAGGGTTTCTCCGGGAGCGTGAAATTCAACACTACACCTACCCCACCGAGGAAGAGCGGGACGGACGATTGGTCCTGCGGGGCCTCCCCTGGAGACGCCGTTGAGGACATCGCGGAGGCATTGTCAGGACGAGGATACCATGTCCGGCGGGTGACCCAACTTTCAGTCAGGGAACCAAATGGGGGCCCAGAACGTAGGTTCCCACTTTTTTTGGTAACGTTGATTGGTCGCTCTGAGGTCGCCCGACTGTCGAAGGAAACTTCACTTAATCACTTCAAGATCACCATGGAGTCGTACCGTCGGCGGAGTGTACCTCAATGCCATAACTGTCAAAGATTTGGTCATTCTTCCCCGACGTGTGGCGCATTGCCCAGGTGCGTTCGATGTGGGGCGGGTCACCGTACTCAAGACTGCGAGCTACCTGTGGATAGCCCTGAAATAAAATGTGTGAATTGTCTTGGAGCCCACCCGGCCAATGCGGGGATTTGTCCTCGAAGGGCCTCATACCTCCAGGGCAGAGAACGAGCTGCTCCTCCTCCCGACTACCTATGGGGCCATCTGCCCCTAGACCCGCTGGTCGTCCAGGCCAAGCGAAGCGTCCCTTCTCAGACCCGGCTTCGTATCCGGTACTTCCTCCTGTCAGCGCTATCCCAGGATTCACACCTGTCACCCCAGTTAATCAGTCATTTGCTACTCCCATCGGGAGGGTCCACCTGAGGGGCCTTCCGACTTTAGGTCACTTTTTTCTGATATCTCGGAAATTGTCTCTCTCGTCCCTCCCTTCGAATATGTCAGCACCTACCTCTCCTGAAGTCCTTACTTACCAATATAATCTCAGCCCCCACACTATGTGACAAATTTAATGTCTTTCTTCAGTTTCTCCCTCGTTTCTTCGATGATTGACGCTCCCGTCCTTCTTCTTTGGAATGCATGTTCGCTTATTTCGAAGATCGATGAGTTCACTCATCTCCTTAGATCCCGTTCTGTTTCCATTGCCATCATTACGGAGACATGTTAAAGCCCCACCATGTGGTAGCTATACCATCATTCTCAATATATAGAGCTGACAGGATTGGTCGTCGTAGGGGAGGAGTGGCTCTCTTTGTTCGGGACGACATTTGTCACCACCAGCTAGCCATCCCACCCTTAGCAAACCTCGAGGCCGTGGCTGTTCGACTCTTGGGGGGATCGTTCTCGGTAACTCTATGCGGAGCTTACGCCCCCCCCCAGGTTCGCCTCTTCTCTGGGCTGATTTGTCCAAAATCC
This sequence comes from Timema podura, assembly GCA_033556935.1. NCBI lineage: Eukaryota > Metazoa > Arthropoda > Insecta > Phasmatodea > Timematidae > Timema > Timema podura. Next base: position 43,494,468 of record JAVRXN010000013.1, on the reverse strand, counting down.
GTAAATTAGGAGCGGGCCTTGTTCTCGGGGGTGATTTCAACGCTCGCCATGTGGAGTGGGCTTGTCGAACCACAGACGTGAGAGGTACTCTGTTGCGCCGGTTTCTCAGCGGACAGCGGTCTCTTTGTCCACTATCCCAACCTCCCCACTTATGTTCCCAGCCACGCTAGGTGCCATCCTAGCGTGCTGGACATATTTCTTACCACGGCCCGTCCCTTCCTCTCCCCACCAGAGACTATCCTGTCCCTATCCTCTGACCACAACCCTGTCCTAACTTCTCTCTGTTTCGCCCCTCTCTCCTCAGATTCTGAGCCTAGGTTCAATTTTTCCCGAGCAAATTGGGCCCGCTATCGTTCTCTCCTCTCCTCCTCACTTCTGTGCAATTTTTCCGTCCCTACTCAACTGGCTCTTGAAGAACGAGTACGAACCTTCACATCAGCCATCCTTTCAGCAGCCTCCTCTTCGATTCCCGTCCGGCGGCCTCCTGCGTTGGGTCCACGTCTCCCGGCCCCAATATTAGAACTGCTGGTACAGCGTGACCGATCAAGGCGCTGGTGGCAGAGATCTCGTCTCCCCACTGCTAGAGCCGACTTTCTAACCCTCAGGAGCAGTTGTCGCCGGGATTGCGAGATGGAGAGCGGAAGTCCAACTTAGGCGCCTGGAGGCCCTTTCCCCAGGTGACGGTTCCGTCTGGCGATATGTCCGTGGACTGAGGCGACGAAGAGCCCTTGTTCCGGTGTTTCGAGTTGGAGGGGTATTGCTCGAGTCGGATGTTGAGAGGGCGGAGACATTGGCGGATTGTTTTGAGGCCTGCTTCCGTTCTCACCTATTGTTCCGGGTTCCGGGGCCGCTCCGGCTTTCCGAGCTCACTGTCCCTTCCTTTATCCCTACCGATCCCCAGATGGAGGTCCCCCTAGTTACTCCGGCTGAGCTTCGTGAGGTCCTCTCCCATCTTCGTCCTTCCACAAGTCCTGGCCTTGATCGAGTGTGTAACCCTCTCCTTACCCAGCTTCCCAAGAAAGGTATAGTCTTCTTCCTTCGAATCCTAAACGCTATCCTTCTCTTGTCTTCCTATCCCTCCTCCTGTAAGGCTGCCTTAGTTGTTCCCATTCCCAAACCTGGCAAGTCCCCCCACCTTCCTTCCTCCTACCGGCCAATCACCTTCTCTCCTGCATGAGCAAGGTAGCGGAGCGAGTCATACTGAAACGTCTCCTTGGCTGGGTGGAGGATAACCATCTTCTCCCTGATCATCAGTTCGGGTTTAGGGCCCACCACTCTTCCACTCACGCTCTAGCCCGGGTTGTCGACCAGATAACGGAGGGTTTTCCAGGCGCGTGCACACTGGATTTGTAGTATTAGACGTCCAGGGACGTTTGACTCCGTGTCCCATACTGGTCTTCTTCTTAAACTGCTTGCGGTTGGACTACCCATTCACCTACTACATCTCCTCCAATCCTTTCTGTCAGGCCGGACGTTTCAGGTTCGCCTGAACACCGTGTCATCCTCATCTCGTCCCATCCTTGCCGGTGTCCCCCAAGGGTCTCTTCTCTACCACTCCTCTACTCCCTGTTCGTCCACGACATCCCTCTCTTTTCAGGTTGTGGCTTGTCCCTTTATGCGGACGACACCGCACTCATGGCCAGTCCATTGACGTCCGCGTTCTTCTGGGCAAGCTTTCCTGTGCCCTTCGTTCCCTTACCCAGTACTTCCTTCGTGGGAGCTCCTGCTCAACCTGGCCAAGACACAGGCCATAATGTTCACTCGTCGTCATCCTGGCATTTCCCTCCTCTTCTACTTGGGGGGTCGTTCTCCCCTGGCAAGACTCCGTGCACTATCTGGGGTCACATTGGACCGACGTCTTCACTTTTTGAACCACTTCACAAATGTCAGGAACAAGGCGCTGGGGGTAATGTATGCCCTGGCCCCTGTCCTCCAACCACTCTGTCCTCTCTCTCTCTCTCATAAGATCACCCTCTTTCAATCCTACATTCTCTCAATTTTTCTTTACGCGGCTCCCGTCTGGAGTCATGTCCCCCCCGTAATCTCAGACCATTGTGTTTCCTTTTTCCACCGTGGTCTTCGTCTTATCCTAGGTCTTCCTCCCCGATCCCGTGACTCAGAAATCTACGCTGAGTCGGAACTTCCACCTCTCGACTTCATTTTGCATCAGCGGACAGATAAATTTTTCCATAAACTCAGAAACTCAGATAACCCTCTCATCAGAACCATCGGTGCCGATCCCGGGGGGCCTGCTCGCCCTCACCGCCGCATACGCCACCTCTTACAACAGCCCCACCAAGTGTAGTGGAGCTTCTCTGGGCCCAAGTTATTGGTACCCTAACTGACAATTAACTCTTCACAAAAATATAACTCTTAAAGCCTAATTTTATTCATCCTGAGTGCAGCTGGGTTTTTTTGAGAATTTTTCCCTGCATCCTTCAGTTGCTATTTTGTTCTAATGTGTTGTGTGTTATAGTTCAAATTTACATTTTATAACTTTAATGTTGGTATTTGTATCACCCTTTGTCAATGAAAATGTATATATTATGTCTCAACAAATAAACTAAACTAAACTATAGATTTCAGTGTAAAGGAACAGTAAAAAGTATATATTCATGATTTTTCTATGCTCGACTTTATGGTCGGTCAAATTATTTAACTTGAAACTTTTATATATCTTCTACAATCTGCGATAAGCAATCGATTTGGGTTGGACTTTCGATTCTCTCTCATGTGATGTTTTGTCAGAATCTCAGTCAATCTCTATAATAGTAGACGCATACTCTATAAAAACAAATTGTACGCCAATATTAATTGGCATAAAACACAAACGACGCTTATATACGTAAATAGTTTGTATTACATTGCAAAAACAATGTTTTAGTAGAATATACCAAATATAAGAAGGCGTGACAAAACCTATACATAAGAATGGATAAAACAACTCATAAAAATATCATCAGAATAGGACAGATAGCAACTATGAAGAATTAGTATGCTATAAATATATTGAATTATAAAAATGTGAGACCTCTTTATTCAGCTCAAATAAATGTAATATATATTCATGGATTTGAAACGCAAGCTAGTGAGGCATTCCAAGGTTATATTACTGTAATAAAATAGTGAATAGTACACAACGATAAAGTTGTTTAAACTTTAATTTTTATGACGAATACGTGTAGTTAAGCATATACAACCCTTGAACTTTAGATGTATCAGCCAATGAGAATGCGATAAAAAGCTCTAGCCAATGCAAACACAGACGGAAAATATCTTCTGTTTATGTATCAAATGACTTGGGGTGGTCCTACTTGTTTGATATAAACCAATAATAATTTTTGTTTTAGTGTCAAAGACAACGATTGTCGATGTGATTGAAAATATAGGGGAAATATGACTATGTTATTAACATTGGGGACTGATAATTAAAAATAACATGAGTATTGGTGCCGTTGCATTTTTTGCAACAACCTATAGTGTTATAAATAATAATAAAAACACATTCTTTAGTAAATAATATTATTATCGAAGCAATATTATTAAATAAATATTTGAATTATATCATAATTTTGTAAATTTTATTTAAAAAATTAACGATGATGTTAAACTGCTACAAAAACCTATCTTCAAAAGATTTTTCTTCCTAGAGTTTCTTCCTTCATTTCGTATTTTTAGTTAGTAGCGACCGAATGTGAATAACAATTACAGCAAACTAAAGCTATGTGATTTAACATCCAGACACGTGATAGAACTTGCATGAGCTATGCAATGTGAACATACAGCGGCAATGAGCCAGATGTATGACATCACGACTGGTGTCGTTGCATATTTACAACATTTTTTATGTTGTCAGTTAAAACTCCCGGTTCTCAGAAAATAAACATTTTATTGAATGTTTGATGACATCATACTACGCAGCAAGAACTAATTGAGGAATACATAGAAGTGGATCCAACCTAATTACCTTTAATTAAAAGAGGAATTAAAAATATTACAGCTTTTGCGAAGAGGCAACAGTGCCAGTCCCCGAAGGATAGTAAGTAAGAGTACTAGAATATTCAAGATAATTATTATAAAATCGGAACAAGATGAAAATAAATATGATTTGACCTAAATTAGGTTAGTATTATGTTTAAACTATAAGGTTTAATGACCGTTGTTGTGATGTTATTTTTGGTTAAAAGAGTTACTTATAATAGAAATCTAGTAATCAGTTGACTAAATTCTTCAAATATATAATATCGTTGTCAATTTTACTGTTTATTTGCTTAAAATTTCATTCAAAACTCCTAAAGTTTTGAATATTCATTATTTATTCATTTACAATTAAAATATGTTATACATATAATCTACCTACCTTTATTTCACTATATTAAATCATCTTTCTTTATTTTATTTTTTTCATAAACTGCCAACCCCCATGTTTATTAATTTTGTTGGTAGGTGATTTTAACGCTATCTGCTCCAGAGAGTGGTTTATTTCGGAACTATTCGATTAGTTTATTTTTATGTTCTTGGACGCTTATAGCATCTGGCTGTCTCTTGAAACAATAATTGCCCTAGCGGAAGATATTATTATTATCGTTTGGTTTTTTGTTTGGTGCCAAGTTTAAATTAATTCTAAAGATGACTTATGTTCATATGTATAAAATTTTAATTATCTTTATAGTAATACTCCCAATACTTAAATAGTTAAGATAGATTGTTTTATTCTTGTTATAAATCCCGGTGAATATTTTCTCTTAGGCCGGTGATTGTTTATTTTAAAACAAAAAGAACGTGTTTGTGTTTTGTCTAAATTTTTGTTGTGACTCTTAAATTGGCTTCGAAAGTGAAAGGAAGGACCCGATCTGGGGATCCTTCAATTATATTGTTTATTGGTTCCTGATAAATTTTATCATCCAAAACTTGAAGAAAAGATGTATTAACTTGTGAAGAAGGTTGAGTGGAAGTTTTCAAGAAGATTTTGTGGAAATTTAAGGCCGGAGAGTTAAATATTGACGGAGCTTTGGGTCAACATTTACCAGAGCAAGGACATTTTCGGTTGAGATCAAATCCATCTGTAATCATCCTGTTATGGATGTAAATAATTAAGCATAATCCTTAAAATTACTAAAGAAGGACAAATAATGTCAGTTTCCAAACCAGAATTAATACCTTTTGTCCACCTCAGAACAATATTTTTCTGTTTATTAAAGAATCATAGCCTTATTGTTACATGTTATAAAGAATACAATTTGTTGTTGTTAAAATCCTGTTATTTGCTTAAAGAAATATGTATATTCAATTATACTCACAATTCAAGTGATAGTTTAACAATTTCAAGTATTGCTTAACAATACTTATATTAATTTTATAATGTAGAAGGCATGCCTTAATAGGCAGGGTTTATTTAAGGATATCATTCACTACATTAATTAAAATCACTCCTTAAATTTAATTGTTTTTAATTTTTATTTACATCAATGTACATTGTATTTTCTTTTGAACTTGCATCCCATGTATAGCGATTCTCAGTAGATTGGATTGTTCAGAACAAGAATAATAATCTGCGTCAGGAAGTCTTCGGTTGTAAGTGTCCAATTTAAGTCCAAACTTTAGGTAAAGTCCAGGGGTCTTGAGAGAAAGGGTTTTCGTATTACCGCTGAGCAGTTTATGGGGATAAATTTGTTTAGTAATAAAAATCTACCTACTTTACAAAACAAGAGGGGTTGGTAGTTGGCGCCCAATATTATATTATATATTATATCATATAAATTAAATTATTTCGTATAAATAATAAATAAATTAAAATAATTAATTATAAATTAAAAATAATTAAAAATACATCTATATATATATATATATTATTTTTTCATTACAATATCTGAGGTGATTTTTTTTATGGTAGCAAAACACTCTAACTGACGAAGGCTAGGAAATATTCTAAATATTATACACATTTGGAAGCTATCTAAAGTGTTTTTTATGGTAACATAACACCCTAACCACTGAAGGCTAGGAAAAGTTCTAAATACTAAACACCTCTAGAAACTATCTGAAGTTTTTTCTACGGGAACATATCACTCTAATCGCCAAAGGCTGGGAAAAATTATAAATATTAAACACCTCTAGAAGCTATCTGAAGTGCTTTTTATGTCACCATAAAACCATAATTGCCGATGGTTAGAACAAATTCTAAATATTAAACACCTTGCCAGAAGCTATCTTAAGTGTTATTTCGGCGACATGGCACCCTAACTGCCGAAGGCTAGAAAAAATTATATATATTAAACACCTCTAGAAGCTCTTTGAAGTGCTTTTTATAGTAACACACACCCCTGTTTTGTACTTGTACCTTAATTTTGATATTGTTTGAACCATAAATAAAGCCATCTCTATTTTGTTCATAAAATTTCGGGGAGTTAACCCCCCCTTCCCACACCCCATCCTGGCCTTGACACTGTACAACACTTTCTTGCACTTCAAGGGCACTTCTTATCTACATAGAAGGTCTCTTACACACTTATAGAACACCTCTCCTTGCTGTCCTCTTCTCATTAGATTCTCTCTAATTCCACCTTTCACCTCAATCGTGCTTCCAAGGTATTTTCCGTTCTGTACCTCTTTCAGCGTGATAACGATAGTAGTGACGTGGAACTTGAATTTCCTAATGTAGTGGATCAAATAGATGTTAAATTTAACAAAAAAAACCTGCAAACCTAATTCATACCAACAAATGACGTTTACACAACCATATGGACCTAATGTACAGATAAATTTAGCATCTCCATTAAGTATTTTTTCTCTTTTTCTTACTGTAACATTCATGCAGTATATCGTAGATCAGTCTAATTTATATGCTTCACAGAAGGGTGTAGACTTAAAAATTACTATTGAGGAACTGAAAGATACTTTGGGTATCCCGATTATCATGGGATTTCATTCTCTTCCCAGTTATAAGCTTTATTGGTCATCTGACCCAAACTTTCATGTACCGAGAATTGCGAACATCATGTCCTTGAAGAGATTTTTGAAAATAATTCGTTTTATTCATTTGAATGACAATTCTATTATGCCAAGGAGAGGGGAAACAGGCTTTGATAAAGTTTACAAACTGAGACCATTGTTGGCAGAATTGAACTGTAACTTCAGAAATGCTTTCAATCCAGGCCGATACTTATCGGTTGATGAAAGCATGGTGGGTTTCAAAGGTAGATCTTCACTGAAGCAGTACCTACCAATGAAACCCATAAAGCGTGGATTTAAAATTTGGACAATTGCATGTGCAGTTTCTGGTTTCATGTTGAACTTTGAAATATATGAAGGCAAGAAGGAAGGCCAATTAGAGGGAACATTAGGGGAAAGAACTGTCCTTGAACCTGCAAGATAGTTTCAGATTATGGGATATTGTTTGTTTTTTGATCGTTTTTTTAGCAGCATTCCGCTTTTTAAGAAGCTTCTAGATCGAGGACTATTTGGCTGTGGGACAATATTGCAAACTAGAAAACATTTTCCTAAAACCATTCTAAAAGCAGACAGGGAACTTCAGATGGGACAGTCAGATTATGCTTCTTCTGACGAAATTTCTATTACGAAATGGAAAGATAGAGGAGCAAAATCATTGGTTATCATTAGCAACATGCATGATTCTGATGATCATACTACAGTACAGAGAAGAAACAAGAAAGGTGAGAAAGAAACTGTTTCTTGTCCTCGTTGTGTTAGTGATTACAACAAACATATGGGTGGAGTGGATAGATTTGACCAAATGCTCGAGACATACTCAATTTCATGGAAATCCAGAAGGTGGTGGATGAAGATATTCTACTACCTAGTTGATGCTTGCATTGTCAATTCGTATATATTACATCGAGAGACCACTAAACTAAAAAATAACAAAGAAAAGCCTATATCCCATCTCACATTCCGCAGCACATTAGCAAATGAGCTTATTGGAAGTTTTAGGAGTAGAAAAACCCGAGGTCCAGATGGAAGGAATACAACTGTAAGCAAATCTAAATTCAAAAAACATGCTGTGTGCCCCCAGAATACTTTGAAACTTGTAGATGTTGGATTGCATTTGCCAGTGAAAGGTATTATGCGTCGATGTGCTTACTGCAGCACAAAAGCTAAATCAAAAAGAAGCTCTACTTTATGCAAAACCTGCAATATAGCACTCTGCAGGGACTGTTTTGCCCCTTTCCATTCTAAAAACTAATTACAGTATACATTTCTGCAAGATGATAGTGACCAGTTGACGCTTGCAATTTTATTTGGAAATAGGATAGTTATAATTTTCTAGTTAACTGTAATTTTAATTAATTGTGTTCAGACATTGTTTTAACTATAATTTTTAATATTCTCAAAACAAATGTTAATGTAGTTAATTATGCATCCATTTATAATTTTTTAGTACATTTGAAATATTTCAAATATGTAAATATCATTAATAAAATTAGGTGTTTATTTAAGTGACCACTATCCAGACGAGTACCCACAGTGTGCCTGAAAGATTGGTGGTCATTAAAGTAACCACCCAAAAATTATCCAGATGGGTACCCACAGTGTGCCTGAAAGGATGGTGGTCATTAAAGTAACCACCCAAAAATTATCCAGATAGGTACCCACAGTGTGCCTGAAAGGATGGTGGTCATTAAAGTAACCACCCAAAAATTTATAATATTTCAATAAAGAAATATTTTTTGGCTAATTCATTGGTACCATCAGTCAATATACATAACAATAGTTCTTATAAAACAATAAAATGAAAATTATACTAAAAAAAAGTTTTGCTCCCTAAAGGGTTAAGTCCAAACTTTAGGTAAGTCCAGGGGTCTTGAGAGAAAGGGTTTTCGTATTACCGCTGAGCAGTTTATGGGGATAAATTTATTCAATAATTAAAAATCTACCTACCTCACAAAATAAAAGGGGTTGGTAGTTGGCGCCCAATAAAATAAAATAAAATACAATACAATATTATATTATATTATATATTATAAATAAATTAAATAAATTCCTAAATTAATAATTAAAATAAAAAATATATAAATATGTACATAAATTTTTTTTTCATCACAGTGTCGCCTTAATGTGGGGCTATTGTTATACCTAAAGTTTTCTAATGACTGTATAGTTTGAGGCCTGATTACACTAGGATATATTGGTGATTTGAGAGGACATAGAAATATGTATTTTGAGGCCTGATTACACTAGGGTGTATTTGTGACTTGAGGGAGCAGTTGATGTTTTTTGTGGCCAACTTACACTAGATCGTTTTATTGACAAGGCCAGATTACCTCAATTAGGTTTTGGGTCATTTTTACTTTGTATAGAAGGTTATGCCAGAGGGGCAGTATTATACACGTAGCAAGGCATGTAAACAACTAGAACAGATAAATATGGATGCCCAGCAACCATCTGTAGGTGGAGAAGCAGAGGAGTCAGAAGGGGAGGTTGAAATGCCTCAAGCCGAGCCCATAACAGAGCAATGGGATGATAGTTATGTCACATCGTTGGAGTAAATAGTTATGGCAAGTGTACGACCATTAGTCCCACAAATGGAGGATGGTACACCATTGGGGGCAGATGCCCTGGATAGCAGTAGGAGTATTTCAGCTGTGGATAAGTTAGAGGAAGCTCCAAGGATAGTGAAGAAGTTTACAATGTTTGACCTATTGCAAGTATTGAGGGGGGACATGAAGTCACTAAAGGAAGATTTAAGGGAAAGTGCTAAAAATAACATGAAAAAGAAGGAGGAAAAAATGGAGAATAACATGAAATCACTAAGGGATGATGTTATCTCAAGATTAGACTATTATAGTACCGAGTTTAGGTCGGTCCACGACCAATTGGCGGAAAAGGGGAAAGAGGTCGAGGCGCAAGTACAGGACTTGGCAACGACTGGGGAGAAACTAATGGCAGCAGTGGAGGAAGTACCGGAACAAGTGGTAATAAGGCCAGTGAAGGACCCTTCAACGAACGGTTCTTATATTTACCCTTTCACACATTTAGGTGCTTACTACGAGAAATGTGATTCACAATTGTGTGATAGCCCTAGTAAGTACTACATAAGTCAGTCACATGTTCCAATAATGGGTCAGTCTCGCTGTCAGGTGAACAATTTTGACTGGGAATTTGACTATGAAGTCATGCAGTTTATGGAGTCGAATGAGTCATTTCATGTAAAAACAAGGGTTTCTGAAGTACAGAAGTTATCGTGCACTTTGTGGGTAAACGATGAAGTGTTATTGTCAAGTTGTTTTGGTGTGTCGTCAAATGGGCCCACAGAGACAAAACTTGTAGGAGATATCTTGTCAGCTGCGACGATAAGCCAGGATACAAGGAGCATTCTAAGAGTGGAACTGCAAACTGAAGCTACTGACATTGGGAGGAGTGTTCTTCACCAACACCGAAGCAATGAAGAATGCCCTAAATATTTTGATGTTCAGGATGTCTTATTCAATATCTCCTCGCATCATTGGACCAGGAACCAGGTTACATGGCAGTCATCGAATCAAGATGATACCTGCAACAAGAGCAAACCAAGGATCAAGAAACGAGACCTCGGTAAAAGGAAGCGACATGGATTTCTTCCAGATCTAAGAAATGTATGGCTAGTTGGAGGAAATGGAATTAGGCCCTCTCTTCCACAATCTCAGCCTAGGGATTGTAGGAGGACTATCTTTGATCCTGGAATAAGTTTTAGGACATAATTTCAAAGATTTGTGGGAGTCGAGAAATCCCTGAAGCTCGGGTTACTGTTGGAGGAGGGAATGTTTCAGAACAGAAGAAGGTTATGGGAGTCGAGAAATCCCTGAAGCTCGGTTTGCGATTGGAGAAGGAATAGTGTGAACAAAAGAGGTCCCTGAAAACTTTCATTTGAAGCACATGTCTAGGTGAAATAATACACATTTTGTTTACATATAGGCCTAATTCTGTTTTGAAGAAAACAAGATTTTTTTTTATTTCTACCTTATTATACGTCGAGGAAAAATATATTTATGTCACCAAGGACCATAATTTGGTGAAAATCACCAAAGAAATGCCAAAGTACACCCCAGCGCTCCAACGAAAGATGATAATTATATGTAATAAAAATAGGAGGTTCTACGAGTATGAGGTAAACGATGAGGATAGTAATGTTTTGGGAGTTTATGAAGTTGTCAATATGTGTGATGGCCCTATAAGTCCTCATGTAACCAGACAGTGGACGGTACCAATTAGAGGTGATTTTTGTTTATTTGGAGCTACGTCTGATTGAGGGAACTATGATACTCAATTATTTTTCATAAAGGATCTACGGTTTATGGAAGAAAGCTATGTCTGATTGAGGGAACTAGATACTCAATTATTTTCATAAAGGATCTACGGTTTATGGGAGAAAGTTATGACTTATTGAGGAAACTATGATATTCAATTATTTTTCGTGAAGGAGCTATTTACTTTGTTTTTCCAACAGAAGTAATAATTATTAAGTGGTTATCAGTTACTAACAAGGTCAACAATGTTATGGAGAGCGCTGGAATGAGAATCTGTATGCAGCATGGTGTAACAAAAGCCAAAGTTCAGTTTCGTCTAATTTTATGGACTATCTATTATTTTGTTTTTTTCCTCTAAAATTATGAAGCTACTCAGATATTATGCTATCAAAGAAAAGTCTATGGTAGAACATTAAATACCTCCATAATGTGTATTTCATCCTAATAAGATCTTGAAGACAGGTCAAGCAGTTGATCTAGTGCAAATATAAAGTAGGCCAAGAGTTGTTTCGCAGTGGGAACGAAATGTAGCGAAGAATGCTAGAACAGAAGAAGGTTATTTATGTTATATTATAAGTATGTTATTTGTAAGAAGAGTGATCAACCTGTTGTTTTGTTTATATGTCAAGGCTAGAATCCGTGTTTGCCTGTGAAGAAGTGAAGAGAAAAAGAGTTAAATCCATTTTAACACTTCTAAAAATACATGATTTTGAGTTTAATGATATGTAATTTAAATATTTTCTTTGGATACTGACACCAATATTGAGGGGCTGTTGGAAAGTACCCATCCAAAAAGTTTTGAGTAAGTTTAAATGTGTATGCAAACATTGGATAATACTCAAGTTAGGCATTAGCCTAAATTTTCAAATATTCTATTTCCTTTTCAACTATTTTAAAATGTTATTATTAATATCTTTAAATTATACTTCTACATTACCTTGAAAACAGTTTATAATAACTTGTTTCACTAAAATAATTGAGAAATACAAGGAAATAAGGGTTAGCCTACTCTACGTTCTGTCAAGATGTGAAGAAAATGACTCAGGAGCATTTGCTTTTTCAAGTTTTGAGGAAGAAATTATAAATATATTTTAATTATTTTAACAAGATAGCTGAATAAGAGGATGTATTTAATATTTCATTAACGGAATGAAGAAATTCTAACTTTAAGGTCAAGGCCTATTCATTTTTCTATGGCCAAGTGTCAAAACCACTAGAGGATTTGTTTCCTTTTTACAATTTAAAAGAACAAAATGTATAATTTTGGCAATGAAAATACTTTATATAGTTAAAGTATATCCTTAAGTTAATGAACATATCCATCGGAAGTTAAAATAGTTGGTTTTAAGCCATTTTATGTGGATAAAGAGGTTAACTACAAGTGTCACAAAGGTTGCGATAACCTAAGTTTCACACCTACATTTGTTTTTTAAAGTTTAGAGGGAGAAATATTTGTAATTTTCATTCAAGACTTCTACATGATATGCAGAAGGGTGTCTATTTGCCATATCAATTGAAGAAATTTAAGGATTTTAATGGAAAGGGTTCTAGGCCCTCAAGTTTTTATGAGATGAGAAGAGTAAACTCAATATAAGCATGTTTCTTTTAAATTATTTTTGTCTTTAAAATATATTTAAGTATGGAGAATACTATTGTTAAGTAGAGGATATCTCTAAGCTGCTAAGTAAATAAGTATGAATTCAAAATATTTGATTTTTCATTTTGTTATGAATTAAAAAGAAACAGCAAGTTTTCTAGGAAAATGTGTATTTTCGACTGTATCGATTTAAAGTGAGTTGGGTTATTTACCATCATAACCGTGGCATTAATTAAATATTACCACGTGAAGAAAAATATTTTTATCACATATATTTAATAGATTCTAACCTTACAAGCCGAGTGACCTTGAACTTGAATGTTCAATGTTGTGAAAGGATCAACTGATGTTAATAGCTGACAAACATGTGGCATCTCTAATATTTGGGAAGTTGTTGAAGTGATTCGTTCAGAATCTGGAAGAAAATATCATACCAAGAAGATTGAAGAGTTTTAAGTAAATTAAATACCCACAAATTTTAAACCATAACGCTAACTAGAGAGAGTAAGCTTCATTCTGAGTCAGGGTGTTGATATTCAAATCCACTTTCATTAACAATAGAGATCAACTGAGCGTCTAAGTTTGATATCAGAAAATAACATCTTATAAGTAGATACTAAGCTCTTAATATAATAAATTATATTAAAATCGTAGCATCGAGGGGCATTTCTGTGATGTTATTTTTGGTTAAAAAAGTTAATTATAATAGAAATCTAATTATCAGTTGACTAAATTCTTCAAATATATAATATCGTTGTCAATTTTACTGTTTATTTGTTTAAAATTTCAGGCCGCAATTTGCTCTAGGATATACTACTAGAAGGTTTATGCTATAAATAAATATTTATTTTTGCTGCCCAAACATCACACCTACCATTCATTCATATCACTCGTGAATCAGTACACAACCGTGTAGCATCGGATGGTCAATAAAATACACAACTGCTATATCGATGGTTGAACCTTACCCCATTTGTCCGTGATTGGAGGCGACGTGGAAGAGCGACCTAACTTCTGCTATGCACACCTTCCTTCACCCGAGAGAAAAAGTATACTGACGGAGCGAATTGAACGGCGATTTAGCGAACCCCACATGTGGGCTGGGCATGCGCAGTTATAGTTATTCTCTTCTAGGTTGTGCCAGAAAAAACCACCGGTCTCCCGAGGCACGTAGAAATGCGCATAACATTGTTCCTTGATATTCCAGAATCTTTCCCCTCTTGCTTACCCTTCATGCCCCTCCTCTTTTGTTGTATCTGTATATATATTTGTGTCTGTCCAATGTTCGAGACAATTGGGACAGAGCTGGTTAGATAGGAAAGCTTCTTTGTTTAAAGTAAGGAACTCCTCTAACTGCTAAGTTAAATTATGTATATTCAAAATATTGATTTTTCATTTTGTTATATTAAAAAAATAAAATTTTTAATAGAAAATGCTGCAATTTTCACTGTATCGACTTTAAGGTTGAGTTGGGTTATTTACATTCATAACCGTGGCATTAATTAAATTATTCTCAATTGTGAGATATTGTTATCAGCTATTTTATATTCAACCGACAAGGCGAGTGACCTTGTCACGTTGAATTTATCAATGTTGTGAAAGGGATTCAACTGTATGTTATAATAGCTGAAAATACTTAGCATTCTAGGTATTTGAAGTTGTTAAGTGTTTTCAATCGGGAAAGAAATATTTACCTTAGAATTGAGAGTTGTTGTACAATTACAAACGCCACGATGATTGATAAACTCATAACGCGAACTAATGAGAGTAAGTGTCCAATTTCTTATCATGTTATATTCAAATCCACATTTCTTAACAATAGAAATAACTTACTCTAAGTTTATTATCAGAAAATACATTTTAAGTAGTTATAGTGGCTTTATATAATAAATTATATTAAAATGTACATGATGGTCATTTTGTACTTATTTTTGTTAAAATCATGTTATTAAAATAAAATTAGTTAATCATGACTAAATTCTTTAAATATATATAATATGTTGTCAATTTTTGTTTATGTATGTATTAATATTTTCAGGGAGGTCGCAATTTGCTCTAGTGATATACTAATTTCAGTAAAGGTTTGATGCGTTTAAGTAATATTTATAATTTTGCTGCCATCACTCACATTAACCATGATTTATTCATATTGGCACTCTAAACTAGTACACAACCGTTCAAATGTAGACTTTGGGAAACAGTTATATTACTGTACTATTATACCTTATTAATTAGTATATTAATTTATTTTGACAACACTTTGTAGGCTAAAGGTATATTTAAGTTATTTAAATATTTTTGTTTTATATAAAGACAACATTGATATCGATATTCTAATATATCATAGGCAAGACATCGGCTACCAGTACCTAAAAATAAATCTCAAAATAGCTTTCATAGACATTTACTGATGATTCTACCATTAGTTTGAGACTTTGAGTTGGTACGTAAGATAAGCCAGCGAAGCCTAATCTTTTCCCAATAGTTCCTATATTACTTCATTAGATGGCGCTGGCATTAATTTGGCTGGGTACTTAAGATAAAATAAACGGAAGCCATTTCGTTAATTTGTACAATTCCGCTCTCTAAAAAAAATTAATAAATGCGCCATTCTCCAAAATTATTGAATAATCGTTATACTAGCTCAATAATTTCTAAACACATCGTAAAATGTGTCGTATTACCTTTATACACCACAGAAAGAGAAATTATATTTGTGATATGGTGAGAAAACTAACTTTAAAGTTCATTAACTCTAGTTTCTCTTCAAAATTTCCAAATCTATCGCCTTTTACTATAGATTTCAGTGGAGAGGAACTTAAAAGAGTATATACATGATTTTTCTATGGCTCGACTTTATGGTTGGGTCAAACATTCAATTTGAAACTTTATTATCTTCTACAATCTGCGATAAGCAATCGATTTGGGTTGGACTTTCGATTCCCTCTCGTGTGTGCATGATTCTTTTTGTCAGAATCTCAGTCAATCTCTATAATAGTAGACGCATACTCTATAAAAACTAATTGTATGCCAATATTGGCATAAAACACAAACGACGCTTATATACGTAAATAGTTTGTATTACATTGCAAAAACAATGTTTTAGTAGAATAATACCAAATATAAGAAGGCGTGACAAGACCTAAACATAAGAATGGATAAAACAACTCATAAAAATATCATCAGAATAGTACAGATAGCAACTATGAAGAATTAGTATGCTATAAATATATTGAATTATAAAAATGTGAGACCTCTTTATTCAGCTAAAATAAATGTAACATATATTCATGAATTTGAAACGCAAAATAGTGAGGTATTCCAAGGTTATTTACTGTAATAACATAGTGAATAGTGCACAACGATAAAGTTGTTTAAACTTTAATTTTGATGAGTAATACATGTAGTTAAGCATATACAACCCTTGAACTTTAGATGTTTCAGCCAATGAGAATTGGATAAGAGCTCTAGCCAGCACAACATACGGAAAATATCTTCTGTTCATGTTTCAAAGTCTTGGGGTAGTCCTACTTGTTTGATATTAACCAATAATAATTGTTGTTTTATTGTCAATGACAACGATTGTCGATGTGATTGAAAATATAGGGGAAATATGACTATGTTATTAACATTGGGGACTGATGATTAAAAATAACATGAGTATTGGTGCCGTTGCATTTTTTGCAACAACCTATAGTGTTATAAATAATAATAAAAACACATTCTTTAATACATAATATTACTATCGAAGCAATATTATTAAATAAATATTGAATGATATCATAATTTTGTAAATTTTATTAAAAAATTAACTATGATGTTAAACTGCTACAAGAACCTATCTTCCAAAGATTTTTCTTCCTTGAGTTCCCTCCTTCATTTCGTATTTTTAGTTAGTAGCGACCGAATGTGAATAACAATTACAGAAAACTAAAGCTATGTGATTTAACATCCAGACACGTTATAGAACTTGCATGAACTATGCAATGTGAACATACAGGGCAATGAGCGAGATGTATGACATCACGACTGGTGTCGTTGCATATTTACAACATTTCTTTATGTTGTCAGTTAAAACTCCCGGATCTCAGAAAATAAACATTTTATTGAATGTTTGATGACATCATACTACGCAGCAAGAACTAATTGAGGAATACTTAGAAGTGGATCCAACCTAATTACCTTTAATTAAAAGAGGAATTAAAAATATTACAGCTTTTGCGAAAATGCAACAGTGCCGGTCCCCGAAGGTTAGTAAGTAAGAGTACTAGAATATTCAAGACAATTATTATAAAATGGGAACAAGATGAAAATCAAATATGATTTGACCTAAATTAGGTTAATATTATGTTTAAACTATAAGGTTTAATGACCGTTGTTCTACGAATGAAACCATAGGTAAAGTAATTAAAAGGCTTTATCGGGAAGAGCAAAAAGTTTGGGCCAATTAATTACCATAAAAAAACCATGGGTGCTAACAGAGTAGTGACGCGCAATTCAAGGAGCCTACTTAATAGGTTCGACTTAGCCTCTTCTTCTCATACCTGATCTCCCTGCCAAGTGGTGTACGCCGGGATCTGAGTAACCTGGTGGATGTTGGGTTGAACCCCATCGGAAACCAGGTGCCCATGAAAGACAGGAGTATGGTCAGGACCAAAACCAACCAGCTTGAGAAATTGTCTGGACAGTTATCTACCAGCTTGGTTGGATGACAGTGTTAATGTTGGTGACGATAATGATCACCCGTAGCCGCATTTAGGGAACGTTCCCATCAAATGGGGAAATGGAGTAAGTTTTTTTTAATACAGAAGTGCTTTAGTTGGAGGTGGTCGGGACAAATTCTAGGATAATAAAGATGACAATAACTTATAGAGGAAAAAAGGTGGACGTGATACAAGTGTATGCTTCACAAGTTGGGGGACCAGTTTGAGGAAGATCTAGACAGGCATTTGGGAAACGAGTGGCAGTTAGTTATTGGGGATCTTAACGCAAATGTAGGATAAGAAAGTGAGGGAATTGAGGAAGTGTTCGAAAAAAAAGGATGGGGTAAGAGAAATGAGGAGGCTAAAGGTTGTTGGGAGTTTTGTGCAACAAATCAAATGAAAGTGATTAAAAGTTGGTATAAGAAGGAAAGAGAACAATAATATCACTAAGTATATTTGGTTTGGGGAGCAAAGGTTATCGATGGACTAATTTCTCATTGATGAATAAGTTATGGCACGCCGTAAACATCAAGGTAATACCAAGTGTTACCTTAGATAGTGACCACAGGTTGTTAGTAGCAAACATAAAGGGATTTGGAATGAAGGGGAAAGGTAATAAGACAAGAAAGAAGAATAAGGGTATGGAGGCTTAGAAGTGAATTTGAAAGAGAGTTGTACCTAAGAAAGGCAAGAAGCTTAATGCCCAAGGATGAGTTGCAAAGTATAGAGGTGAAATGAGAAAGTTTAAGAACAGTTTGTAGTGAGCGGCATAATAAAATGAAAGTAGACAAGTGATAAGAGGAAGTGGACGGTGTCACGCTGGTGGATCGTCATGGTGAAAAAAGCAGTGGAGGAAAAGAAAAGAGCGAAGTGAGTGGTACGAAAAGCCAGGAAGGATTGAATGCAAAAATGGACAGAATTGATGGAAGAAAAGGAACTGTAGATGAGGTATTATGAGAAGATGTTCAACCCTAAAGAGGAAATGAGCAAGATGAAATAGAAGTAAAGGAAGAAAGAGGTATGACATGGGAAGAGGTGGAGGAAGCATTAAAGAGGATGAAACAAAGAAATCACTGGAATTGAACGAACTGACTGTGGAAGTGATGGTACCGCCAGTATACGATGGTTATACAAGGTGCTGAGAGTAAATATGAAAAGAGAGCAATGTTCCTGACTCTTGGGAAAAGGGAGTTATAATAGTTATTTTCTAGAAAAGAGACAGAAAGAGGTGTACGAAATATAGGGGGAAACGTTGATGTACGGAAAATAGAATAAGAAATAAAATTAAAGAAGGGTAGAGAAAGGAACAACACGGATTTAGGAACTACAAATAACTTAATCTTTGCCATACGACAGCTGATGGAAAGAAGGTTTTGACTATGGGAAAGACTTGATAATGGTATTTATGGATGAGAATAAGGCCTATAATAACGTGGGTAGAAATAAAGTTTGGGAAGCGATGGAGGAGGCTGAAGTGGGAAGAGGACTTCTAATGAGAGTGAAAAGAAAATATGTGAATAACAGGAGCTGTTTTAAGAGGGAGATTGGGAGAACACAGCGGTTCTAAATAATTAAAGGGGTAAAGCAGGGAAGTACCACTATTATTTCTAATGGTAATGGAAATGGTTATAAACAAAGTAGCAGGAAAACTCAGGAAGGAAAGAGTTGAAGCTATGATGTTTTCTGATGACTTGATTGTATGGTGGGAGAGGAAAGAGGAAATACAGGAACAGCTATAGGAATTGAATGAGGATGTGAAAGAGTGTGGAGTGAAATTTAGCATGATGAAGTGCGAAGTGATGGTATTGACATGGAAGAGGATAAGGAATAGTGTAAGAATTTTAATTCTGTCAAGGTATATTTTTATTTAGTTTTAATTTATTCTTAAGTGGTTATTTATTTTAAACTTATTATTTTCAATGGTCATTGCATTGCGTCGAAGGAAACCCCTAGTAATAAGGCCAGTACAGTTATCTTATCAAAAAATTATTATTTTTTAAACTGGAGTTTAGTCCAAATTATTCAGTCCCCGTTATAAAAAAACCACCTTGATCAAGGGTAAAATATTTTGTCATACTCTAAGAGATTCGTAATGGCCGCCCTATACAAGGAGGAAATAAATTGACTCCCACATTGGGAAAGGGGAGAGAGGAAGGAAGAAGCTAGGCTGGTGATTGTTGAAGATAAACAAAGAAAGGAGGGACGCCGACAAAAAGTGAAAGAAAAAAGTTGGTTTTCGTTTGAAGAAAGTGTCGTGTGAATGGCAGAGTTTTGTGAATGCCGATTGCCCTACAGTCAGGCCAGTGCAGGATGGTGCAACGTTTTGGGACCACATCGATTGCTACCAGAACAGGACTGTAATAGGTGAGATTGTCTGATTGGCTATCATCTAGCATCTTCAACGCTGGAGACTGCATGCCAGACGCCGTTGACCTGAGGTGATTTAAACACGAACGTTAATGGTGATGCATCCTTTGTTAATGCTAGAAACTAAATTTTATTGACCAAAGTAACGACTTCAACGAATGCAATCACCTTATCTATTGTTAATTGTTTTTAGTATAAATTTATACTGAATATATATTTAAAGAATTCAAATTGTTTATCAAATAGTGGCTCGTTCAATAAGCACATTTAAAAAGTAAGGTTATATTTTTTCCAACATGACCCAGAGGTCCTGAGAGAGTCCCGTGCTCAAATATTGTTTTATTGTAGTATTATGGTTTGTTTTATTTTCCCTGGGATAGTTGTAATAAGAATTAAATGTTATTTGTGAACCCAAATATTGTAATCACAATTTTTAAAAGATATATGCTTTATGTAAATATATATATACATATTATATATATATATAAATATATATATATTTCCTCCACTTTACTATCAAAATGCACATCCACAATATTATAAAAAATATATTAAAAAATATATTTTAACGAAAAAATTATTACACAATAGTAAACCTATAAATTTTGATTGTGTAGAGCTGATAGAGGTATAGAACGGAAAATACCTTGAAAGCAGGATTGAGGTGAAAGGTGAAATTAGAGAGAATCTAATGAGAACAGCAAGGAGAAGTGTTCTATAAGTGTGTATTCACTTCCTCTAAATTCAACCATCCCAATTCCTAATCCATTAGCGTAATTAGTACTTAAGCGTATAACCCGAACGGGTAGTAAGACGCGGTGCTAAATATTTATTTATAAGTGTGTAAGAGACCTTCTATGTAGATAAGAAGTGCCCTTGAAGTGCCCTAGAAGTGCAAGGAAGTGTTTTACAGGTCAAAGCCGTAATCGGGGGGTGGGTGGGTTAACTCCCCGAAATTTTATGAACAAAATAGAGATGGTTTTATTTATGGTTCAAACAATATCAAAATTAAGGTACAAGTACAAATCAGGGGTGTGTGTTACTATAAAAAGCACTTCAAAGAGCTTCTAGAGGTGTTTAATATATAGAAGTTTTCCTAGCCTTCTGCAGTTAGGGTGTCTTTTGCCGAAAGAATACTTAAAATAGCTTCTGGCAAGGTGTTTAATATTTAGAATTTGTTCTAACCTTCGGCAATTATGGTTTTATGGTGACATAAAAAGCACTTCAGATAGCTTCTAGAGGTGTTTAATATTTATAATTTTTCCCAGCCTTTGGCGATTAGGGTATTATGTTCCCGTAAAAAAAAACTTCAGATAGTTTCTAGAGGTGTTTAGTATTTAGAACTTTTCCTAGTCTTCAGTGGTTAGGGGGTTATATTGCCATAAAAAACACTTTATATAGCTTCTTAAGGTGTATAATATTTAGAATATTTCCTAGCCTTCGTCAATTAATGTGTTGTGTTATCATAAAAAAAAAACCTCATTTATCTTGTTGAGGTGTTTAATATTTAGAATTTTTCCTTGCCTACGTCAGTTAGGCGCTGATGTTGCCATAAAAAACACTTTAGAGAGCTTGTAGAGCTGTTTGATATTTATAATTTGGCCTAGCCTCCAGCAGTTAGGGGATTATGTTGCCATAAAAACACTTTGAATATCTTCTTGAACTCTTTCTCATTTAGCATTTTTTTCAAGCCTCTGGCAATTGGGGGATGGGCCCACCAAATCCTCCACCCCCACCCCACTCCCCCCCCCAACCCGAATTTATCAGCCGACTATGACCTTGGCACAGGGCGTACTTTATACTCATTTTCACACATGCATCAGAAACATGGAAATTGAATGTAAGAGACTAGGAAAGTGAATGCCTTGGGAATGAAGTTTGTGAGGAACGCGTTAGCTTTTACGAGGAGAAACAAGATAAATTATGAATGAAGTTATCCGGGAAATAGTGGGGGCACAGGGAGTACATGGGATAGTAGAGGAATAAATACTGAGATGGTATGTGCACGTAATGAGGATGGAGAAGTAGATGATGCTAGACTAAATGATAGAAATGAAGTATGTAAGAAAAATATCGCAAGAGAGGTCAAGAAAGAAATGGAAGGAGCCAATAAAAGAAAGTGAGCAAGTGAGAGAAGAAGAATAGAAACAAGTAAAAGGGAAGAATGGTGGAAAGATAGAAGAAGGTGGATGAATATTACTAACCCGACCAGGACACAATCTGGAATCAGTTGATGATGATGATGATAATAATAATTTAATGATGAATTAGGATAGAAAACAATTGTTTTTAGTAAAACGTTAGTCACTATGTTTTAATATAAACAATTATATTTTTAATAAATAACTCACCCTTCCTTCAGTTGTTTTGATGTATATTGTGGAAAGGAAATAAATAAAACGAATGATCAACGTAATGAACAGATCCTTTTAAAATTATTTTCACTCTATGCTTAATATGTGCATTTCATATAGTTTAATATCTTACTAAACTCTAGCCTATTAGCGTAATTAACGCATGCATATAATCTGAACGGGTATTTGACGCACAGTGGCTCTGGAAGCTCTTCGGAAGTATGATAAGGGGGTTCTACTTAAAGAAGAATACGGGACACTCCCCTAGGAACATTTAACCCTAGGCCTAAAATTTTCGTGGGGGAGTGTCCCCGTATCCTCCTTCGAAAACCCACTTTTGAAGAACCTTCAAAGACACTTCGAGTCACAATAGCCGTTTTGATTATATGCAAGCATTCATTACGCTAATAGACTAGGGCTTAGTAAAATATTAATTTAGAGAAAGTACACCCTAATTTGAGTGGAGGGTGAGTGGGAAATAAATCTAAGAACTATTTATTCAATGCGCAATGACAGGATTTAAGTCCCAACCTATGCAGCCAGTAACGGTACAAATAGTATTCAAGTAGTATAATATTTAGTCCACGTGCCTATAGGTGGATGCAAAGTTAACGTTGACAGAAAATCGAGCGTGTAGCTGGAGGTCTAGTATTTTATGGGGTAAGGTGCAACAATTTCAAGATTACTTACTGATCTAATATTCCCCGCAGTTTCACTTTGGCATTGATGGTTTTTACATTAATTTTTTTCCTTCTTTTAGTAGATACCAATTATAATCGTTTGAAATGTATTCAATTTCATCATCGTCCCGATGCCACGTTCAAAACCACTAAAGCATTATGGCTAAATAATTGTTAAAGTAGTTCTGGTAGATTTTACAATTTGAGTCACTGCCAATTCAATTATTCAAAGTTACTTAGTCCTAACGGGTGCAAAATCTGGTGAGTTCCGCAAGATTCTGAATAGACTATAGCCTACAAAAAGTCCGAATGCATCTTGAATGTGTTGATAAATCTTATTATGTGTTATCAGTGGCATACCAACGCCTTTGAGGGCCCGGGGTGGGACTTTACTGGCAGCCGCCCCCACCCCTCCCTAATATTAAGCACTCCCAATATTGTGCCTCTACTATTGGCACCACAAAACCGAGGCTTGATCTTATATTCATAAAAACTATTGAGAAAAAATATGTGGAAGGAACTAACTATGTAAGTACTGATAGAATTTAAAGAAAAACTAAAATTAAAAACACAAAATTTGCGTTTTTGATTATTTGTTCAAATATGTAGTTTTTATTTCAATTAAAACTATTGACAACATGTAGAAAAATGCTTACTATTTCAACTTAACCCCTAACTACGTACATGTTTTGGCACATTATAACACTAGGCAAAATATTTAATAAACTTCAGTAATGAATCCGTATGTTTTTAACATTATTTGCTAAAAAAAATTTTGTTAAACATTGTTAGTTTCAAATGAAATTGTTGTACTGATAATTAAATTATAATAGTAATATTCCTTATAGTTAGAAACTTAAACTAGGTTAAATGATTTATTTCTTATGTGATAAAAAATATATTCGAGGGCCACTTAGAATTACTGACAATAATATATGAATAGAATAGGTTATAAAAAAATGTGTATTTAAGTTTTTTATTAGACATATTTTTAAATTTTATTAAAAGCTCGTATTGTGGCTTTCCCCCACCCCCTTCCCTCTTACCGACTTCCCTTGGTACGCCACTGTGTGCTATGCCACCTTTACATGCACACATTCATTACAAACATGCTATTACTGTGTATAGTGAGTGTGCAAGAAAAATGATCATGGAAACCTATGAGTAATTTTGAAGAAGCGCTGGTAATAGTTATTAGCGATTTTCAAGTTCACACATTATCAAATTGAACCGGTATTTTCTTGAGTTTTAATGCAAATTAAATATAAATATTTTCTTTTTAAAAACAAAAGATCGAAGGAATTAGTTTAGTTGAAGCGATACATTATTAATTTTTTAAATATGACTTATTATTTTTAAATATACCTACATTTCACTATTAATTTTACATATATGAACCATTTTATGAAAGTAATTTTATGGCCGTTGATAATATCAAAACGAGGATGAAAATGATGAACGTGTTATTCAAGTAGTGTATTTATTAGCCCCTAATTAGCTGATAATTTTGTGATATTTGCCATACTTAGTCCACTACAAGTAGTTTTATGGCTTCCTCGGATCGTTTTTAAAAGTTGGATGCTATTAGAATCTGGAGTATTCCTCATCTGGAAATGTTTAGCAAATTAAATGTATTTACTTTATAGGTACTATTTTAAGTAGTCTTCTCTTGTACTTATCTTGAAAATTAGGCCCCTTAGAACCTATTTGAAGTGTTCCTCGCCAAGAAAATAATTTTTAAATTAGTTCCCTTTAGAAGTTATTTGGAATGGATCTCACCTAGAATTTTTTTTAATTAGTTGACTTTAGAAACTATTTGGTGTGGTTCTTGCCTGGAAACATTTTGAAAATTATATGACCTAAAAGCTATTATTTTTAATCTTGATTATAGTTCAATGCTTTCTTCTCCAACACACAAACAAATAATTAGTTCTTACTTTTGCCTTGGTGCCACGGGTATTATTGGTTATTCAAAATATCCGTAGCTTACACTATTTTAAGGACAATGAAAGAGGAAGCGATAAAACATCTGTGAGCTACATATTTAAAAATAGATGTATTATCGAATATAAATCTTTAAAACAAGGAAAGAAAGTTCATTTGAAATTCTTAAGTTACTTCAACCTTTGGGAAATATTTTGGCTGAAGGGCTGCATTGAGATTATAAATTTAAATAATTAGCCGCAAAATACAATACGTCTTTTAGGAAGGTTCAATTTACTTTAAAAATTAAACTTACTGTACATTATAAAAAAAGAAAGACGATATATAAATAAAGACAAGTGATTCTCCAGTAAAACAAATATTTACGAGATGAATGATTTTTTTTCATATCTTTCATAATTTCTTTAATGTCAGGTGTAAATAAAATAGGTAGGTAGTAATGATTTTTAAAACTGCATGTAAATATTTATCGGTGGTTTGAATATAAATTATATGTACTTCCATAAGAATGTAATTTTTTATGTGATATTTTAGCACTGAATTATTTTTTTCCATGGATATGAAGTTATAGCTTGTGGGTCGAATTAAAATAAGTGACAGGCCGCAATTTGCTCTCGGATATACTACCAAAAGGTTTATGCTATACATAAATATTTATTTTTGCTGCCCAAACATCAAACATACCAAGATTTATTCGTATCACTCGTATAATTGATCCTGAATCAGTACACAACCGTTCAAATGTAGAGTTTGGGAAACAGTTATATTCTGTGCCTATTATACCTTCTATATTAATATATTTATTTTGACAACACTTTGTAGGCTATAGGTATATTTTAGTTATTTAAATATTTATTGTTTATATAAATACAACATTGAGATCGATATTCTAATATATCATAGGCAAGACATTAGCTACCGGTACCATAAAAATAAATCTAAAAATAGCTTTCATAGACATTTATAACCATTAATAAATTTATTCAAGGTTAATGGCGTAATTGTATGCCACGTACCAACATCCCTAAAGTAAGTTTCTGGATTGCGTCAGTGCCTGGTGAAACCTTTCTGTTTTTAAAAGGTATAGTGATCCAGGGAAAAATCTTATTTTCCCAATATTTAGTATATATCTTTACTAGATGATTCTACCATTAGTTTGAGTTGGTACGTAAGATAAGCCAGCGAAGCCTCATCTTTTCCCAATAGTTCGTATATTTCTTCACTAGATGGCGCTGGCATTAATTTGACTGGGTACTTAAGATAATTAAATAAATGAAAGCCATTTCGTTAATTTGTAGAGATTCCGCTCTCTAAAAAAATATTATTTAAATGCGCCATCCTTCAAAATTATTTTCTAATCGTAATACAAGTTCAATAATTTCTAAACACATTGTAAAATATGTTGTATTACTTTAAACACCACAGAAAGAGAAATTATATTTGTGATATGGTCAAGAAAATTAACTTCATTAAATCATTAACTCTTGTTTCTCTTCAAAAATTTCCAAATCTATCGCCTTTTACTATAGATTTCAGTGGAGAGGAACAGTAAAGAGTGTATTCATGATTTTTCTATGGCTCGACTTGACGGTAGAGCCAAATCATTCGATTTGAAACTTATATATAAAATGTACAATCTGCAATAAGCAATCGTTTTGGGTTTGATTTTAGATACTCTTTTCATTTGAGGTTTTGTCAGAATCTCAGTCAATCTCTACAAAAACTAATTGTACGCCAATATTAATTGTCATAAAACACAAACGACGCTTATATACATAAATAGTTTGTATTACATTACAAAAACAATGTTTTAGTAGAATATACCAAATATAAGAGGGCGTGACAAAACCTAAACATAAGAATGGATAAAACAACTCATAAAAATATTATCAGAATAGGACAGATAGCTACTATTAAGAATTATTATGCTATAATATATTGAATTATAAAAATGTTAGATCTCTCTATCCAGCTCAAATAAATGTAATATATATTCATGAATTTGAAAGGTATGCTAGTGAGGAATTCCAAGGTTATGTTACTGTAATAGCATAGTGAATAGTGCACAACGATAAAGTTGTTTAAACTTTAATTTTGATGAGTAATGCATGTAGTTAAGCATATACAACCCTTGAACTTTAGATGTATCAGCCAATAAGAATGCGATAAGAAGCTCTAGCCAATGCACAACAGACGGAAAATATATTCTGTTCATGTTTCAAATGTCTTGGGGTAGTCCTACTTGTTTGATATTATCCAATAATAATTTTTATTTTAGTGTCAATGATGTGATTGAAAATATAGTGGAAATATGACTATGTTATTAACATTGGGGACTGCTAATTAAAAATAACATGAGGATTGGTGCCGTTGCATTTTTTGCAACAACCTATAGTGTTATAAATAATAATAAAAACACATTCTTTAGTACATAATATTAATATCGAAGCAATATTATTAAATAAATATCTGAATGATATTATATTTTTGTAAATTTTATTTCAAAAATTAACTATAATGTTAAACTGCTACCAAAACACATCTTCCAAAGATTTTTCTTCCTCGAGTTCCTTCCTTCAATTCGTATTTTTAGTTAGTAGCGACCGCACGTGAATAACAATTACAGCAAACTAAAGCTATGTGATTTAACATCCAGACACGTTATAGAACTTGCAAGAACTATGCAATGTTAACATACAGCGGCAATGAGCCAGATGTATGATATCACGACTGGTGCCGTTGCATATTTACAACATTTCTTCATGTTGTCAGTTAAAACTCCCGTATTTCAGAAAATAAACATTTTATTGAATGTTTGATAACATCATTCTACGCAACAGGAACTAATTGAGGAATACTTAGAATTGGATCCGACCTAATTACCTTTGATTAAAAGAGGAATTAAAAATATTACAGCTTTGGCGAAAATGCAACAGTGCCAGTCCCCGAAGGTTAGTAAGTAATAGTACTTGAATATTCTAGACAATTATTATAAAATCGGAACAAGATGAAAATCAAATATGATTTGACCTAAATTAGGTTAGTATTATGTTTAAACTATAAGGTTTAATGACCGTTGTTCTACGAGTGAAACCATAGGTAAAGTAATTTTAAGAGCCTTATCGGGAAGAGCAAAAATTTGGGCCAATTAATTACTATAAAAAAGCATGGGTGCTAATAGAGCAGTGACGTGAAATACAAGGAGCCTACCTAATAGGTTCAACTTACCCTCTTCTTATCAATCCTGATCTCCCTGCCAAGTGGTGTACCCCGGGATCTGAGTAACCTGGTGGATTTTGGGTTGAACCCCATAAGAAACCAGGTGCCCACGGAAGACAGGAGTATGGTCAGGGCCAAAACCAACAAGCTTGATAAATTGTCTGGCCAGTTATCTCCCAGATTGGTTGGCTTGCAGTGTTAATGTTGGTGACGATAATGATCACTCGTAGCCGCATTTAGGGAACGTTCCCATCAAATGGGGAAATGGAGTAGGTTTTTTTTAAAATAGAGAAGGGCTTTAGTTGGATGTGGTCGGGACAAATTCCAGGATAATAAAGATGACAATAGCTTATAGAGGAAAAAAGGTGGACGTGATACAAGTGTATGCTTCACAAGTTGGGGGACTAGTTGAAGAAAAGGACAAGTTTGAGGAAGATCTAGACAGGCATATGGGAAACGAGTGGCAGGTAATTATTGGGGATCTTAACGCAAATGTAGGATAAGAAATTGAGGGAATTGAGGAAGTGTTCAGAAAAAAGGATGGGGTAAGAGAAATGAGGAGGCTGAAGGCTGTTGGGAGTTTTGTGCAACAAATCAAATGAAGTGATTAAAAGTTGGTATAAGAAGGAAAGAGAACAATAATATCACTAAATACATTTGATTTGGGGAGCAAAGGTTATCGATCGACTAATTTCTCATGGATGAATAAGTTATGGCAGGCCGTAAACATCAAGGTAATACCAAGTGTTACCTTAGATAGTGACCACAGGTTGTTAGTAGCAAACATAAAGGGATTTGGAATGAAGGAGAAAGGTAGTAAGACAAGAAAGAAGGATAAGGGTATGGAGGCTAAGAAATTAATTTGAAAGAGAGTTTTACCTTAGAAAGGCAAGAAGCTTAATGCCCAAGTATGAGTTGCAAAGTATAGAGGTGAAATGAGAAAGTTTAAGAACAGTTTGTAGTGAGCGGCATTAATAAATGAAAGTAGACAAGTGATAAGAGGAAGTGGACGGTGTCACGCTGTTGGAACGTCAGGGTTAAGAAAGCAGTGGAGGAGGAGAAGAAAAGAGCCAAGTGAGTGGTACGGAAAGCCAGGAAGGATTGAATGCAAAAATGGACAGAATTGGTGGAAGAAAAGGAACTGTATATGAGGTAATTTGAGAAGATGTTCAACCCTAAAGAGGAAAGGAGCAAGAGAATTAGCAGTAAAGGAAAAATAGGTCTGACATGGGAGAGGTGGAGGAAGCATTAAAGAGGTTGAACAAAGAAAAGTACTGAATGTGGACGAACTGACTGTGGAAATGATGGTACCACCGGTATAAGATGGTTATACAGGCTGCTGAGAGTAAATATGAAATGAGACCAATGTACCTGACGACTGGGAAAAGGGAGTTATAATAGCTATTTTCAAGAAAAGAGACAGAAAGAGGTGTACAAATTATAGGGGGAAACGTTGATGTACGGAAAATAGAATAAGAAATAAAATTAAAGAAGGGTAGAGAAAGGAACAACACGGATTTAGGAACTACAAATAACTTAATCTTTGCCATATGACAGCCGATGGAAAGAAGGTGTGACTATGGGAAAGACTTGATAAAGGTATTTATGGATGAGAATAAGGCGTATGATAGCGTGGGTAGAAATAAAGTTTGGGAAGCAATGGAGGAGGCTGAAGTAGAAAGAGGAGTTCTAATGGAGTGAAAAGAAAATATGTGAATAACAGGAGCTGTTTTAAGAGGGAGATTGGGAGAACACAGCGGTTCCAAATAATTAAAGGAGTAAAGTAGGGAAGTACCACTATTATTTCTAATGGTAATGGAAATGCTCATAAACAAAGTAGCAGGAAAACTCGGGGAGGAAAGAGTTGAAGCTATTATGTTTTCTGATGATTTGATTGTATGCTGGGAGAATAAAGAGGAAATACAGGAACAGCTATAGGAATGAATGAGGATGTGAAAGAGTTGGAGTGAAATTTAGCATGATGAAGTGCGAAGTGATGGTATTGACATGGAAGAGGATAAGGAATAGTAAACCTATAAATTTTGATTGTGTAGAGCTGAGAGAGGTACAGAACGGAAAATACCTTGGAAGCACGATTGAGGTTAAAGGTGGAATTAGAGAGAATCTAATGAGAAGAGGACAGCAAGGAGAGGTGTTCTATAAGTGTGTAAGAGACCTTCTATGTAGATAAGAAGTGCCCTTGAATTGCAAGGAAGTGTTGTACAGGTCATGGCCCGGATCGGGGTTTGGGGGTGGGGGGGGGTTAACTCCCCGAAATTTTATGAACAAAATAGAGATGGCTTTTATTTATGGTTCAAACAATATCAAAATTAAGGTACAAGTACAAATCAGGGGTGTGTGTTACTATAAAAGCGCTTCAAAGAGCTTCTAGAGGTGTTTAATATATAGAATTTTTTCTAACCTTCAGTAATTATGGTTTTATGTTGACATAAAAAGCACTTCAGATAGCTTCTAGAGGTGTTTAATATTTATAATTTTCCCCAGCCTTTGGCGATTAGGGTGTTATGTTCCCGTAGAAAAAATTTCCGATAGTTTCTAGAGGTGTTTAGTATTTAGAACTTTTCCTAGCCTTTAGTGGTTAGGGTGTTATGATACCATAAAAAACACTTTAGATAGCTTCTAAAGGTGTTTAATATTTAGAATATTTCCTAGCCTTCGTCAGTTAGTGTTGTGCTACCATAAAAAAAAATCACCTCAGTATCTTCTTGAGGTGTTTAATATTTAGAATTTTTCCTTGCCTTCGGCAACTAGGCGCTGATGTTGCCATAAAAACAACACTTTAGAGAGCTTGTAGAGCTGTTTGATATTTATAATTTGGCCTAGCCTCCAGCAGTTAGGGGATTATGTTGCCATAAAAACACTTTGTATATCTTCTTGAACTATTTCTCATTTAGCATTTTTTTCAAGCCTCTGGCAATTGGGGGATGGGCCCACCAAATCCTCCCCTTACCCCCCCCACCCACCTCCGAATTTATTTGCCGACTATGACCTTGGCACAGGGCGCACTTTATACTCATTGTCACACATGCATCAGAAACATGGAAATTGAATGTAAGAGACTAGGAAAGTGAATGCCTTGGGAATGAAGTTTGTGAGGAACGCGTTAGATTTCACGAAGAGAAACAAGATAAATTATGAATGAAGTTATCCGGGAAATAGTGGGGGTGCAGGGAGTACATGGGATAGTAGAGGAATAAATACTGAGATGGTATGTGCACGTAATGAGGATGGAGAAGTAGATGATGCTAGAGTAAATGATAGAAATGAAGTATGTAAGAAAAATATCGCAAGAGAGGTCAAGAAAGAGATGGGAGGAGCCAATAAAAGAAAGTGAGCAAGTGAGAGAAGAAGAATAGAAGCAAGTAAAAGGGAAGAATGGTGGAAGGATAGAAGAAGATGAATGCATATTATTAACCCGACCAGGACACAATCTGGAATCAGTTGATGATGATGATGATAATATTAATTTAATGATGAATTAGGATAGAATACAATTGTTTTGAGTAAAACGTTAATCACTAGGTTTTAAGATGGGGTGCTAGTGAGCGTGAGTTTAGGGCGGTATTTTCGAAGTTTTTATAGGATAAACATTTTTTTGGCAAAAATAGATCAAATATTTCTTCTATATAAACATAGAGTTTAGTTTTCCGCACATGCTAATCTAAACAGTTCTTTAATATCTGTCAAGGGTGTCCTGGAATTTAATTACAACTTTTTCTCTGCATTTAAAAAGTTTGTCACCAAATGCCGCTATGCTCATGAGAGATTTTCAAGAACTGTTGAGATTACCATGTGCAGAAAACTAAACTCTAAGTTTCTATAGAAGAAATATTTGATCTATTTTTGCCAAAAAATGTTTATGCTATAAAAACTACAAAATTAATGCACTAAACTGGTGCTCACTAGCACCCCACCTTAATATAAACAATTATATTTTTAATAAGTAACTTGCCCTTCCTTCAGTTGGTTTGATGTATATTGTGGCAAGCAATTAAATAAAACGAATGATAAACGTAATGAACAGATCCTTTTAAAATTATTTTCACTCTATGCTTAATATGTGCATTTCATATAGTTTAATATCTTAATAAACCCTAGTATATTAGCGTAATTAACGCATGCATATAATCTGAACGGGTATTTGACGCACAGTGGTTCCTGAAGCTCTTCAGAAGTTTGAAAAGGGGGTTCTACTTAAAGAAGAATACGGGACACTCCCCCAGTTCACCCGACTGAGATTCGAGCCTCGATCTCCCCGTCCTCGGTGGTCTGGCTCAACACGACTGGCGCGTTAGCCAACTACGCCACCGAGGCGGGTAATGATTGGAATAAATCGTTATAATTGACAAGGAGTTTCCTTCATTGTAAGTGCTAAAATTGGAATAAATGACATTTCCTGCCATCCACTTCTTTGTGGCCAAAGCTACTACTTACTACTTCATAACAGTAATATCAGCAAACAAAAGGAAGGTGCGGTGTCAAAGCTTCAGGAGAACCTAATTCCGAGCTGACTTGAGGATTGGGGGAAGGGGGAGGGAAGATACCACTCAGGTATTTGTCGGTGATTTGACAACCCCCCAATTAAACGAAGCCAATATTTTAAAGTTTAAAAATGGGAATTGAGGTTTATAAAAATACTAATTTTTTTTACTAGAAGTTGTATGACTTACAATGTGGTAGACCAGTATCTCTCCAGTTTTTGTATCTCTGACTTGATTCACGTCTTTATTGCTGTATTGTCCATAGTGAGGGAATCACATACAAGATTGTCAATACTATAGACCTAGAGTCTAGACGCAGAGGGTGGCACTTTCTTTACCTGAGGCCCTGTGCGACCGCACAAGTCACTCACACAAAAGGCTATTCATCATCATTAGTGACACTAGTTTATTTAGTGTTTGTAAGAGATCTAAGAACGAACAAACTAAAATATGATGGACAATAATCTGAAACAAACTAAAGAAAATTATTTAAAAAATACAAATTCAAATTTTGTTATTTAACTAGATGAGATGGGAAAAGGGAGCTAGGCATAGTGATAAATATATATTAATTTTAAAGCCATTAACAGGAAATAAACACATTTTTCTAAAATCAATTTAAAACAAATCAAAGATAAATATGTTTAGGAACATTCAAACAAACTAACAACAAACTTTAAACAAAAAATGTTCAAGTTTTGAAATAATAAAGGAGAGCTACTTCTAACAAAAATATGTTAGGCTTTGAAAAAGGAATAAAGAAAAAACCTCAAACAAAATCCAAAATGAGGCAAGAAAAAATTATTGATTGCAAAGTGTGCGTGTGTGGGGAGGTGGAGGGGGGCTGGGTGGAAGGGATGGAGTTGCCATAAGGATGCCAAACCACACTCCAATGCGTATTTAACAAACGATTACATTCATAAAAACATGGATTTTTTAAAAAAGGGGAGGGGTCAACTTCACGGATGTCCAATGTAAACATACAAATTGTGAAGGTATAAAAAGGAAACAAAAGATTTTTTTAGGAACAATCCGGAACAAACGATTGAAATCATAAAAATATATATATTTTTTAAGTCTTTAGGAAGAAGGGAGGGGCAGGCAACTTTACGAACTTCCAAAGTAAACATATCATTTGTCTGCGTATCAAAACAGAGAAAAAGGTTTATTTTTGCGGAACAATCTATAAAAAAGATTGTAATCATAAAAACATTGGTTTTTAAAAGGGGCAGAAGGGGGTAAATTCACGGGGACCGATCCACATATTTAAAATGATAGATTGTAGCTTCAAAACGGACGACAAATGGAAAAAAGAAAATTATAAACAATCTGAAAGAAAGGAAACAACGAGTCGCAATTATAAAAAGCATTAATTTTAAAGTGGGGGCTACCGTGAATAGGCCCCTACGTAGTAAACAAAGGAACGAGAACTCACATACCCATTTGAACAAAAACGGAACAAGAAACTAACAATGGGAAATAAATTAAAAAAAACATGAATTTTCAAAAGTGGGGGCTACCGTGAATTGGCCCCTCACGAGTAAACAAAGCGCCACAGCTCACATCCCATTTGTGCAAAAACGAATGCGGAACAAATGAAACTTTTTGCGGAACAATCCGGAACAAACGAAGAACAAACAATTGCAATCATAAAAACTTGAATTTTTAAAAGTTGGGGGGTTTAGTAAAATATTAATTTAGAGGAAGTACACCCTAATTTGAGTGGAGGGTGAGTGGGAAATAAATCTAAGAACTATTTATTCAATGCGCAATGACAGGATTTAAGTCCCAACCATGCAGCCAGTAACGTTACAAATAGTATTCAAGTAGTATAATATTTAAAGTCCACGTGCCTACAGGTGGGATGCAAAGTTAACGTTGACAGAAAATCGAGCGTGGTAGCTGGAGGTCTAGTATTTTATGGGGTAAGGTGCAACAATTTCAAGATTACTTACTGATCTAATTTTCCCCGCAGTTTCACTTTGGCATTGATGGTTTTTACATTAATTTTTTTCCTTCTTTTAGTAGATACCAATTATAATCGTTTGAAATGTATTCAATTTCATCATCGTCCCGATGCCACGTTCAAACCACTAAAGCATTATGGCTAAATAATTGTTAAAGTAGTTCTGGTAGATTTTACAATTTGAGTCACTGCCAATTCAATTATTCAAAGTTACTTAGTCCTAACGGGATGCAAAATCTGGTGAGTTCCGCAAGATTCTGAATAGACTATAGCCTACAAAAAGTCCGAATGCATCTTGAATGTGTTGATAAATCTTATATTGTGTTATCAGTGGCATACCAACGCCTTTGAGGGCCCGGGGTGGGACTTTCCTGGCAGCCGCCCCCCCCTCCCGACCCTAATATTAAGCACTCCCCATATTGTGCCTCTACTATTGGCACCACAAAACCTAGGCTTGATCTTATATTCATAAAAACTATTGAGAAAAAATATGTGGAAGGAACTAACTATGTAAGTACTGATAGAATTTAAAGAAAAACTAAAATTAAAAACACAAAATTTGCGTTTTTGATTATTTGTTCAAATATGTAGTTTTTATTTCAATTAAAACTATTGACAACATGTAGAAAAATGCTTAATATTTCAACTTA
The DNA here is from genome assembly GCA_033556935.1 of Timema podura. Taxonomy (NCBI): domain Eukaryota; kingdom Metazoa; phylum Arthropoda; class Insecta; order Phasmatodea; family Timematidae; genus Timema; species Timema podura. Next base: position 43,459,243 of record JAVRXN010000013.1, on the reverse strand, counting down.
ACCCCTAACTACGTACATGTTTTGGCACATTATAAAACTAGGCAAAATATTTAATAAACCTCAGTAATGAATCCGAATGTTTTTAAGATTATTTGCTAAAAAAAAATTGTTAAACATTGTTAGTTTCAAATGAAATTGTTGTACTGATAATTAAATTATAATAGGAATATTCCTTATAGTTAGAAACTTAAACTAGGTTAAATGATTTATTTCTTATGTGATAAAAAATATATTCGAGGCCCACTTAGAATTACTGACAATAATATATGAATAGAATAGGTTATAAAAAAAATGTGTATTTAAGTTTTTTTAGACATATTTTTAATTTTTATTAAAAGTTCCTATTGTGGCTTTCCCCCACCCCCTTCCCTCTTACCGACTTCCCTTGGTAAAGCCACTGTGTGCTATGCCACCTTTACATGCACACATTCATTACAAACATGCTATTACTGTGTATAGTGAGTGTGCAAGAAAAATGATCATGGAAACCTATGAGTAATTTTGAAGAAGCGCTGGTAATAGTTTTTAGCGATTTTCAAGTTCACACATTATCAAATTGAACCGGTATTTTCTTGAGTTTTAATCCAAATTAAATATAAATATTTTCTTTTTAAAAACAAAAGATCGAAGGAATTAGTTTAGTTGAAGCGATACATTATTAATTTTTTAAATACGACTTATTATTTTTAAATATACCTACATTTCATTATTAATTTTACATATATGAACCATTTTATGAAAGTAATTTTATGGCAGTTGATAATATCAAAACGAGGATGAAAATGATGAACAAGCCCCTAATTAGCTGATAATTTTGTGTTATTTGCCATACTTAGTACACTACAAGTAGTTTTATGGCTTCCTCGGATCGTTTTTCAAAGTTGGATGCTATTAGAATCTGGAGTATTCCTCACCTGGAAATGTTTAGCAAATAAAATGTATTTACTTTATAGGTACTATTTGAAGTAGTCTTCTCTGGTACTTATCTTGAAAATTAGGCCCCTTAGAACCTATTTGAAGTGTTCCTCGCCAAGAAAATAATTTTTAAATTAGTTCCCTTTAGAAGTTATTTGGAATGGATCTCAGCTAGAATTTTTTTTTAATTAGTCGCCTTTAGAAACTATTTGGTGTGGTTCTTGCCTGGAAACATTTTGAAAATTGTATGACCTAAAAGCTATTATTTTTAATCTTGATTATAGTTAAATGCTTTCTTCTCCAACACACAAACAAATAATTAGCTCTTACTTTTCCCTTGGTGCCACGGGTATTATTGCTTATTCAAAATATCCGTAGCTTACACTATTTTAAGGACAATGAAAGAGGAAGCGATAAAACATCTGTGAGCTACATATTTAAAAATAGATGTATTAACGAATATAAATCTTTAAAACAAGGAAAGAAAGTTCATTTGAAATTCTTAAGTTACTTCAACCTTTGGGAAATATTTTGGCTGAAGGGCTGCATTGAGATTATAAATTTAAATAACTAGCCGCAAAATAAAATACGTCTTTTAGGAAGGTTCAATTTACTTTAAAAATTAAACTTACTGTACATTATAAAAAAGAAAGACGATATATAAATATAGATAAGTGATTCTCCAGTAAAACAAATATTTACGAGATGAATGAATTTTTTCATATCTTTCATCATTTCTTTAATGTCAGGTGTAAAATAAAATAGATAGGTAGTAATGATTCTTAAAGCTGAATGTAAATATTTATCGGTGGGTTGAATATAGCTTATATGTACTTCCATAAGAATGTATTTTTTAATGTGATATTTTAGCACTGAACTCTTTTTTCCGTAGATATAAAGTTATAGCTTGTGGGTCGAACTAAAATAAGTGACAGGCCGCAATTTGCTCTCGGATATACTACTAGAAGGTTTATGCTATACATAAATATTTATTTTTGCTGCCCAAACATCAAACATACCAAGATTTATTCTTATCACTTGTATAATTGATCCTGAATCAGTACACAATTGTTCAAATGTAGAATTTGGGAAACAGTTATATTCTGTGCCTATTATACCTTCTATATTAATATATTTATTTTGACAACACTTTGTAGGCTATAGGTATATTTTAGTTATTTAAATATTTTTTTTTTTATAAATACCCCTTTGAGACCTATATTTTAATATATCATAGGAAAGACATTAGCTACCGGTACCATAAAAATAAATCTAAAAATAGCTTTCATAGACATTTATAACCATTAATAAATTTATTCCAGGCTAATGGCATAATTGCATGCCACGTACCAATATCCCTAAAGTAAGTTTCTGGGTTGCACCAGTGCCTGGTGAAACCTTTCTGTTTTCAAAAGGTGTAGTGGACCAGCGAAAAATCTAATTTTCCCAATATTTAGTATATATCTTCACTAGATGATTCTACCATTAATTAGCGATGGTACGTAAGATAAGCCAGCGAAGCCTCATCTTTTCCCAATAGTTTGTATATTTCTTCACTAGATGGCGCTGGCATTAATTTGGCTGGGTACTTAAGATAATTAAATAAATGGAAGCCATTTCGTTAATTTGTAGAGATTCCGCTCTCTAAAAAGATATTATTTAAATGCGACATCCTTCAAAATTATTTTCTAATCGTAATACTAGCTCAATAATTTCTAAACACATCGTAAAATATGTTCTATTAACTCTATACACCACAGAAAGAGAAATCATATTTGTGATACTGTCAAGAAAATTAACTTTATTAGACCATTAACTCTTGTTTCTCTTCAAACTTGCCAAATCTATCGCCTTTTACTATAGATTTCAGTGGAGAGGAACAGTTAATGAGTATATTCATGATTTTTCTATGGCTCGACTATACGGTCGAGCCAAATCATTCAACTTGAAACTTTTATATAAATTGTACAATCTGCAATAAGCATTAAGCAATCGATTTGAGTTTTATTTTAGATTCTCTCTCATTTGAGGTTTTGTCAGAATCTCAGTCAATCTCTATAAAAACTAATTGTTTGTTTGCAAGGTAATTTTAATTTTCCGTAAACATCAAATATAACATATGTAAAATACAAGAAACAGACAGATAACACAGACAGTACACACCAGCCCCGTTGGGCTCTCGAAAACCGACAATACAGAGAACAAAGATACGCCAATATTAATTGTCATAAAACACAAACGACGCTTCTATTCGTAAATAGTTTGTATTACATTGTAAAAACAATGTTTTAGGAGAATATACCAAATATAAGAAGGCGTGACAAAACCTAAACATAAGAATGGATAAAACAACTCATAAAAATATTATCAGAATAGGATGGATAGCAACTATTAAGAATTATTATGCTATAATATATTGAATTATAAAAATATGAGATCTCTTTATTCAGCTCAAATAAATGTAATATATATTCATGAATTTGAAACGCAAGCTAGTGAGGAATTCCAAGGTTATGTTACTGTAATAGCATAGTGAATAGTGCACAACGATAAAGTTGTTTAAACTTTAATTTTGATGAGTAATGCATGTAGTTAAGCATATACAACCCTTGAACTTTAGATGTATCAGCCAATAAGAATGCGATAAGAAGCTCTAGCCAATGCACAACAGACGGAAAATATCTTCTGTTCATGTTTCAAATGTCTTGGGGTAGTCCTACTTGTTTGATATTATCCAATAATAATTTTTATTTTTAGTGTCAATGACAATGTGATTGAAAATATAGGGGAAATATGATTATGTTGGGGACTGATAGTTAAAAATAACATGAGGATTGGTGCCGTTGCATTTTTTGCAACAACCTATAGTGTTATAAATAATAATAAAAACACATTCTTTAATACATAATATTACTATCGAAGCAATATTATTAAATAAATATCTGAATGATATTATATTTTTGTAAATTTTATTTCAAAAATTAACGATGATGTCAAACTGCTACAAAAACCTATCTTCAAAAGATTTTTCTTCCTCGAGTTCCTTCCTTCAATTCGAATTATAGTTAGTAGCGACCGCACCTGAATAACAACTACAGCAAACTAAAGCTATGTGATTTAACATCCAGACACGTTATAGAACTTGCATGAACTATGCAATGTGAATATACAGCGGCAATGAGCCAGATGTATGACATCACGACTGGTGCCGTTGCATATTTACAACATTTCTTCATGTTGTCAGTTAAAACTCCCGTATTTCAGAAAATAAACATTTTATTGAATGTTTGATGACATGATACTACGCAGCAGGAACTAATTGAGGAATACTTAGAAGTTGATCCGACCTAAATGCCTTTGATTAAAAGATAAATTTAAAAAAATTACAGCTTTTGCAAAAAAGCAACAGTGCCGGTCCCCGAAGGTTAGTAAGTAAGAGTACTAGAATATTCAAGACAATTATTATAAAATCGGAACAAGATGAAAATCAAATATGATTTGACCTAAATTAGGTTAGTACTATGTTTAAAATTTAAGGTTAAATTAACGTTGTTTTACGAGTGAAACCATAGGTAAAGTAATTTTAAAGGCTTTATCGGGAAGAGCACAATGTATGTGCGAATTTAATTATGTAAAAAAACATGTGGTCTTAACAGTGTGGTGACGGGCAAGACAAGGAGCATATCTAGTGTGTTCCACTTAGCCTTTCTACTCCATCCTGATCTTACTACTAAGTGTTGTACCTTGAGATCTGATTAACAAAGAGGAGGTTAGGTTGAACTTAGGTCCAATCTAGGGTCAAGCGGAATTGCTTTTTGGCGCTTTCCAATATAAGTGGGGTATAGTATAGTCCATTCACCAAACTTAACTATCTGCAAAACCGTATCTTTTGTCACTTTTAGCAGTCAAAAACTTTACAAAGAAAAAAAAATGTTTTAACTATGTTCTTATTTAATTTTTTTTACATCTTTGCTAGCTTTCACTTACCAGATTTTCTATGGCGAATGGACTAGGAAAACATTAAAATAATGCCCAAACCTAACAACTCCAAACCGAAAGTAACCCGGGCGTGATAGGAAAATAATCTGAAGAGAAACTATACAAATGGTAATCATGCTCCAAATATTTCACAGCGAGATTGCATGAAAACTGTTTGGATTACAAACAAAACTATGAGAACAGATTTTGTAGACAAAATTTTACTTTCATTTTTTAACAGTAACAATACTTTGACACAGTGGCGGATTTACCAACAGGCTGAGTAGGCTGGAGCCTACGGCGGCAGATTTTAGGGGCGGCAAATTTGGGCCAATTTTTTTTTTTTTTGTCTTACAGAAATTAAAAAGATTCATATTTATATACCTAAATGTTATTAGGTCCACACAAACAATTCAACAAGCAATATGTTTCACCACTTAAATAAATTTTTCTACAATTTGCGTAGTCGCGTTTGGTTGCGGCGCGGGAAAGAGTGACATGACCGTTCGCTAAGTGTGTCAGGCCCATTGATCTCAATACTATAACTGGATGGACATCTGTGGCTGAAATTTTCGAGCTGTCGTCTACATACCATTGGGTAAGAGAGAAAGAAACTTTCGGGTATCTCTTTCTCTCTTTCACCCATACAAGGGTATGTGGCATTTTGACATCGTTCATTAATTTGACTGAATATATGAGATACATCAATGTGAGAGTGGTTAAATTAAATAAATATTTTAGTTAAAGCTTTGAAGAGCATATAAAAGTTCAAAACTGGTTAGTTTTTTCTTTAAATAAGTTGATGTAGCCTAATATGTACAATGATTTTTGAAGGAAGCTTACTTTTAAGGCTATATCTCGTACCATAATCCTACCCTATAGTTGTGTTTAGTTAGGATAAAAGACCTTCCAAAAGGAAATTTCTACTTCTGTTCTAAATTGCCGTTCATCTTACCAAAATATTATATATATGATAGTATTCTGGTACTAAATAAAGCCTTACAGATTGGAATTATTACTAAAATCAGGGTTTAGTAGATACTGTACTTCCTACAAGCCAATAACCTAAATTATCATTTGAACGTAAGACTTCTACACAAAGTGTGTCATTCAAACAAACGTAATACAGTTTTTAGCTAACTTGTTTCATTATAGTTATCGAAATTTCAACATAATATGGTTTCTGAAAGATATGATAATACTTTCCACAAGCATGGATGCATGGCAACTATTCAAAGTTTGTCATTCAAACATATATAATCAAGTTTTAAGATACCTTGTTCATTATATTTACCGAACTTTCAATATAATATTGTTTCTGAAACCAATATAAAAGCTAATAACCAACTTTAAATATAAGTGTTGTGGCAGACTGTAAACAACATAGATGATAACTACATAAAAATTGAAATATCTAAGGTTTTATTCGTATTTGTACAGTATTACCTGTAAAACTGGATTGTATATCCTTTAATGTAAATGTTTCTTCAGGAAAATGTGGTATAATACTTCACTATTTTCAAACAATAACACTTTTATTCATCAGAGACATGTTTTCGCATAAGAACATTTAAAGAAACCGTTAAATCTCTCTCCCCCCCCCCCCCCCCTCAGTTTAGCAGACGATACACTTGAGCGTGTCGCTTTTGTCCTTGGAATGTGCATGTGTATGTCCATCCAGTTATATTATAGAGATCAATGGTCAGGCCGAACCTGACTGCATGAGCGCGGCGTGGTGCGTCGGAGTCGAAGCGGGGTCGTGCTGTAGGCATACGCCGCGTGGTGTTGGTGGCATTGAGTTCGAGAGAAAGAGATGTAGAGCGGCGATACAAACGGGGAAGTCCCTTCCCGTATTTACTTCAAAAACAAAATAAAAAGCCGCCTCGGTTGATTGGGTCCTGCAGTTTATAATACGTATTTATATTTCCATAACGAATTGACACATTTTTCTGGTTGTGTGCTGTAATTTTTCAAAGTATTTCGTGGATTGTATGAATAATTTCATAACATAACATCACCGATGCGTACAAACTTATATTAGGTAAGTAATCATAATATATTATTATAAATCATCCGTAACGAATCAGTAAGACGTAATTTAACTTGATAAATAGCTGTTTCGGAAGCTATGCAAAGAATTTTTATTTGGTTATATCATAGTTAAATAAATTTCTTGTACTTACGTTAGGTCTGAAGTCTGAACAAAGAATACTGCTAATTACGTACGAGAAATAAAACTCCCAGTGTAATCTTTTTTATTTCAGTTCTTGGAAAATTGTTAGAATGATTGATGGGAGAAAGCGACTTAGTGGAGTTGAGTATAAAAAGAAGGCCAAAATGAAAAAAGAAGAACAAGAACAGGTTATCCGTAAAACGATAAAAATTGACCGTTTTTTTAAAAGTAGAAGTGGAAGTAGTGTTGAAAGACCAGGAACTTCAACAACATGCACTGACACAATACAATCTGTAAAAGATTAAACGGATTTGAACTCTGCGGCCCAACAACAACAGTCATCTGTTGAACAATCTACTTTTGAAAAAACGTATATTTATGTTTTTGACGAGGAGGTGGTAGAGGAATCATCAATAAGTATAAAAATTGAAGATGCGTCTCAGAATCAGACGTTAAGTAATGACCAAGTGCAAACAAGTGAAACAACAGTAAATCTAAACAAAGATCCAGCTTTGTGGGAAATCAACGATACCTTAAGGGAGATTATCGGAAGGTATGGCTTCGATCAAAACAAATCTTGTGACTTCTCTAAAAGTGAAAAATTATATGCTGATCAGCGTCGTTTCTTGCCAGTGAGTATCTTCCAAAGAAAAATTAAAATAATGAAGTGAATGACCGAAATTGGCTGGTTTATTCTGAAAGTAAAAGCTCTGTAAATTGCGGGCCCTGTTTGGCATTCGGTCCATTGGAGAATAAGATTCAGTTTGAGAACGAAGGATTTAATGACTGGAAAAATGTAGAACACCGAGTAGCTCAGCATGAAAACTCTGCGCGTCATAAATCTAGTATCCTTAGTTTGAAAGTTATAAGTAAGTTTGATGGCCGATTCGACAATTTACTGCATGTCCAGATTGATGAAGAAATTACTTATTGGAGAAACGTTCTAAAGAGGGTTTTTGCCATAGTGAAGTGACTGTGTTCAAGAGGCCTTGCTTTCAGAGGAAAAAATGAAAAGTTCGGCGATCCACATAACGGAAACTATTGTATGATTTTGGAACTGTTAGCTGAAATCGACCCTTTTTTAGCCATTCATATTGAACGATTTGAGAATCAAGGATCTGGAAGTACCAGTTACTTATCAAAGACAGTTTGCAATGAGTTTATTCACTTGATGGGTCATAAAGTCTTAAAACAGATTGGAGACGCGATAAGAAGGGCGAAATATTTTTCCTTAATCATCGATTCAACACCAGATATATCACATGGGGACCAACTTACCCTCGTCATTAGATACGTTTTGGAAATAGGTGAACCGTGTGAAAGATTTCTCAAGTTTTTGCTCTCAGTGGGACATAAAGCTGAAGAAATGTTTTCTGTCATTATTTCAGAACTCAAAACATTGGGCATAAATATTGAAGGCTGTCGTGGACAATCATATGATAATGCCGCGAACATGTCTTGTGTGTACAATGGCTTACAGGCTAAAATTCAAAGCCAAGCACCTCTTGCTTTTTTCGTTCCTTGCTCTGCCCACTCTTTAAATTTAGTGGCAACTGCGGCTGCTGAATTTTGCACAGAAGCCTGTCGCTTCTTCATGTTGCTTCAACAAATCTACGTTTTTTTTGTAAGTTCGACACATGGCTGGCAAAAATTAATTACTGAAATCGGAAAAGGGAAAACGCTAAAGAGAGTAAATCTGACACGTTGGTCAGCTAGAGAGGACGCATGTAGAAGTTTGAGATATTCTTGGCACGAAGTCCTTAAAACTTTGGAATCAATCAAGGATGATTGTACCGAAAAGCCTAAAACGCGAAACGAAGTGACGGGAATACTTTTGAATTTAGAAAAAATGGAAACGGCGGTAATGGTTGTTGTGTGGAATGTTTTTTTGGAAAGAGCAAACAAAGTGCATGTTCAAATTAAGGCTTCTACCGTAGATTTGATCACTGTTGCCGATATTTACGAATCTCTTTGCAAGTTTTTCGTAGCTGAACGAGAAAATTTTAAGTACTTCGAAGAAAAGGCGATGGAATTAATCGTGTCAAAGCAGTATACAAAAAACATGGGAAAAAGACAACCGAAAAGGAAAAAAAATTATGATGAAACACCCGATGAAGAAATAAGAATGACTGCGAGTGATACTTTCAGGGTTAACACATTTCTCGTCCTCATTAATAGACTCGTATCCAAATTTAAAAAAAACGCAGGAGGCCTACAGCAGGTTCAATGAAAAGTTTTCATTTCTGATCAAAATGAGTGAATTTTCATCATCAACACTTACGGAAAAAGCCCTTTTCTTGGAAGAAATGTATCCTAATGATTTAGAGACTGACTTAGTTCAAGAATGCATACATTTTCAATACCACCTTTCTTTTGAAAGAATTTTGGTAAAACCAGATTCTGGATCATTGGAAAGTCTATCTTCGTTCCTTCGAAAACAGAATTGGCAAAACGTTTATCCAAACTTGGATATAGCAGTTCGCATGGCTCCATGTACACCAGCGACCAATTGTTCGGGGGAGAGAAGCTTTTCATGCTAAAAACGGGTGAAAAATTATCTAAGAAAAGCTAAACGCTTTAGCTCTTTTGTGCATAGAATCAGAACTAATGAACAAGATTTAATACGACGATATAATTGATGATTTTTGCGAATAGAAAATCGCGCAAAAAGGCATTGCAAAACTTTGATAACTTAATTGAATTTCATCGTCATCATCAGCCGGATTGTTACCAGATAATTGAATATATTGTTTTTAAACTGTAAGTAAGCGCAATAAAAATTATTTAATTACGTTTACTGAATGTACATTATTGTGTAAGTAGTATTAAGGCATACCTTACCCCGCTTTATTAGTAGTACATGATTGAGCTTTTATTAGCTCAGAAATATACCCAAAAACTATTTCTTGTGCAATCTTAACTAAATCGTTGTATTGTAAAAATAATCTAGGAACTGACACATTGTAGAGGTCGGTAGGGGCGGCAAAATTTGAATAGCCTACTGGCGGCAAATGTGTAAATCCGCCACTGCTTTGACATAATAAACGGTTTACGTTATAATTGCAAAGAAACGTTTTAGTTCACCATTTTTTCAAGATGGCAAATGTAAAATAGCTATTTTGGCACTTTATTCTATTTAGCTCGCCACAAATATAACTATACTGATATGTAAAATTTCACGTTAGTGTCAAAAAGAAAACGATTGTTATGCATAGCAACTCCTCTATAGTGCCCAGGTTACTTTAAGTTTGGTTTAGAGATTATTTTCGGATAAACGCCCAAGTTACAGTAGGTTAGGTTGGTGCTCTGTTTGGCGCCCCTTTTGAGCTGATGCCCCGGCCAACCTTCCGGTTCACTCGGTCCTTAAGCCACCCCTGGTTTAACCCCATTGGAAACCAGGTGAGGTGCACACGAAAGACAGGAGGCTGGTCAAGGCTAAATCCAACAATCTTGGGAAATGTTCATGCCAGCTCGATCCTGTTAAGTTTGATGATGATGAGCATCCATAGCCTCATTTGGGGAAGGTCTACCATCAAAAGAAGGTATATCTATAATAAGATCCTGCGCCCTCTTGTATTTTTATTCACTTACACAAACGCATATCTTGTTAGTCTGTGTTTCCTTGTTATTTGGTCCCATTGATCTTTATAATATAACTAGATGGATCATTTGTATCTGAAATTTTCGAGCTGTCGTCAGCATACCATTGTCTAACAGACAAGATAACTTTCGGGTATCTAATTCTCTCTTACACCCATACAAGGCAAAGAGGCATTTTCACATTGTTCATTAATTTGAGTGACTATATGAGATAAAAAATGTGTGATTAGTTAAATGAAATAAATATGTTAGTAAAATGTTTGAAGAACATAGCAAAGCTCGAAACTGGTTAGTTTTTTCTTTAAATAAGTTGATGTATCTTAATATATACGATGATTTTTGAAGGAAGCTCACTTGTAAAGCTTTATCTCATACCAGAGTCCTACCCTATAATTGTGTTTAGGTTGGATAAAAGATATCCAAAAGGAAATTTCTACTTGCGTTCTAAATGGGCGTTTATCCTAGCAAAATATTACATATATATGATAGTATTTTGGTACAAAATAAAGCCTTACAGATTGGGATCATTACTAAAATCAGGGTTTAGTAGATACCGTACTTTCTACAAGCTATAACCTAAAATATCATTTGAACGTAAGTCTTCTACATAAAGTTTGTCATTTAAACAAATGTAATACAGTTTTTAGCTATCTTGTTTCATTATAGTTATAAAAATTTCAAACAAATATTGTTTCTGAAAGTAATATACATGAGATGAGCCAACCTTTTGTTTTTTTTTTTAAAAAAAGTAATAAAATAATACTTTCTACAAGCCTATAACGTAAGTGATAGTTTGAATGTATAGCAACTACACAAAGTTTGTTATTTAAACAAATGTAATCAAGTTTTAAGATCCTTATTCATTATATGTATCGAACTTTAAATATAATATGGTTTATGAAAACAATATATTAGCTAATAACCAACTTTAAATATAAGTGTAGTCTTGGCAGGCTGTAAACAACATTGATAATAACTAAATATTTAAATATGTTATTTATTCGTATTTCCACAGTATTTCCTGTGAAACTGAATTGTATATCCTTTAATGCAAATGTTTCTTCAGAAAGTATTTTCAAACAATAACACTTTTATTCATCAGAGACATGTTTTCGCATATGAACATTGGAAGAGACCGTTAAATCTGTCCACCCAAGGTGTAGCAGACGATAAATTTGAACGTCATGCTTTCGTCCTTGGAAATGTGTATGTGTATGTCCATCCACTTACATTATAGAGATCAATGTTTAGTCCATGATATACAGTACGTTTGAATGATTATTATTAAATGAATTGTTTGTTTAGTCTGTGATTGATATGGCGGCGCAATGGTTTGATAGTGAATCGATTAAGAAAGAAGAAGATATTAAACCGCTATGTATTAAAATTGCAAGAGGTAATCTTAATTTTAATTCATTTTCATTATAGATTATATTGATATAATGTTGTAATCATACAGTAATGTTTTCTGCGACAATAAATAAAAAATATTCTCTATACCATACATAGGCTGTATCTGAATACTCTAATTCACGCGCCGTCGACCCTTGACGTTCACTCGATAATTGTATTAGCAATCACGTGATCAAGTGCATATCCGTCCGAATAGTTACGAAGTGTGCTAATGCACCCCTCACACGCCCTTGAGTCCAAGGGCGACAGCAAGTTACCCTTGACACGCCATCGATGCGGTGTTAGATCTGCAATTGTTAAATTTTTCGTCTGCTAGAAAATAGCTCGTAGAGTAATGTTATCTTTGATAACGTACGTTAAATATACTGGTTGTTTTGTAGTATTGTATTGTGTTGTGTTGGATAATTTGGCTAATTTGTCATGTGCAGTGAAAAGTCACCACAAATCTGTAAGTGGCCTACGCTAATTCGGGCTGATAGTGTTTAAAATAGTTTCTAAGATCATTGGTAGGAAGCAACACTGCGGGCTCATGGGTGTGAAAAGGATATTGTGCCGTTCGACTAGTTTGTTGCAGTCTTTGATCTCAATTGCGTATTAAGTGTAAAATCATCAATTCAAGTATACTTGACTTGATGCAGTCTTGATAATTTTACACTTCTCGTGGTTTTCATAGTGAAGACTGCATCAAACTATTCGAACGGCAACACACTTGGGCCCGCAGTGCTGCTTCCTACCAAATAACGTAGAAACTATGTAAACTCCATATATCAGCCCTAATGAAAATGGCGCAAAACTTAAGTCGGTGCTCTAGCAGACGAAACGATAATAATAAAATAATTGCCAGTCAAACACTGCACCAACGCCGCGAGAAAACAGCATGGCTCGTAGCTTTCCGTATACATGGTTACCAAAACCTTGAGAAGATTGCATCGGTCTCGTTTGCGACTATTCGGACAGATCTACACTTGGTCACATGATTGCATATGTAGCTATCAACGCCACGAGCCAACGCGACGACGCATAAGTAGACTATTCGGATACAGCCATCGACTACAAGCTGAACCTTTGTACATTGCATAAATATAGAGTAAACCAGTGTTTGCTAAACTGGAGTACGCGACATGTCACTGAGTTAAATTATTCATAACATATTTTTGATTGATAATACTTGTGATGACAAATTTACACAGATTCTGACTTTATGTCATGGATTTAAAAATACATTTTTTCTCGGCTATGTTAAGCTTACCGTTAAAGGCCCTGATTCCGGGATCACGACCAACTTAACTTTCACTTGAGGGTGACTTAAATTAAGAAAACATGTGTGATCATGATTCACGTAACTTAACGCAACACCTCGAGCCAAACATCTGCATTCTAGAGTACCTATGTATTTTGATCTGTGATTTGTACTATTTGTAAAAAGTGATGATTTGTGAATGCTTACTGTTTTCTATCGATATAATATTTATTTAACACAGATACAGAGTCTGTGTCGGGGCATTAAGTTTTACTAACTTTTTGAACTAATTGTTTGACTGCTTAAGTATTTTGTTTTGTATTTTCTTGTTTATGAAATATGTTATTCATCTATTTTAAATGAATCTCTCTTTATTAGCATAGCTATTCCGTCAAAAATAAATATTATCTACTTGAATAGCAGGTAGCTTAGTTTTTTTTGTTTTTGATGAATAGCTTGAAGGGGTATGTTGGTTAAACCATGTTCCTTAACCCTTTCGTGGTCCAAGCGCTTGAAAGTGCTTGCCGTTAATTTGTCGTTCCCGGTCAAAACGCTCATAAGCGCTCGCCGTATTTCGGCACTCTCTAAGCCATATGTTGGGCTAATTGATAATTATTTTATATTTAGTTGCAATTTTTGAATATAGAATATTAAATGTATTATTTTCTTTGCGTTGTTAGTTTTGCTTTAGAATGACCTCCTTACAAGATGATATAACTGTTTTGGAGCTCAATAAAGCAGTATAGTAATATAGCAGTGAATCTGATAGTTCTGACGATTACTATTTTGATATTTAGTGTAATAATAAAGATCCTGAATTATTTGATATAAGTGATGGGGATCTGGAAAACAATTTAAATGGGGGTGGTGATTGTGCTGGTGCTGTAAGGCATTTTCAACCACCTTTGTTGACATTTACTGACAGGGTACAATTTGATGTTCCAAATGAATATGTGGGCAATACTGGTCCTTTGCATGACTTACCTATAGGTTCCAATGAACTATGTTATATTAAACTAGTGTTACCGGTAGGTAATAACATTTTTCAGCACTTTGCAGAAAATACAAATAAATATTCTAACTTTAGGCAACAAAAAATAGGTAAAGTGGATCAAGAGTGGTATGAAACTACCGAGGAAGAAATGATGGCCTACATAGGAGTATTGGTTTTTATGGGTGTATTTGATTTGCCAGAAACATGTGATTACTGGCACAGCTCAGACATTGAATACTGTAATTCTTAATTGCATGACTTGGCCCTCTGCAGAATTGATTGTTTTCTTGAATACCACCAGGAAAGGGGAGTTGGAGTTGAAAAATAATTGTAAATATTAATTAAATAATTTGTTTGGACTATAATATGTAGTTCCTAGTAGTGTCAATGTGATCCCTAATATAGTAAGTTATTTCTAAAAATTTCAATGTAATATGTTAATTACATCCCGAGTTATTGCTTATAGCATAAACTCATGTGCAAATTTTCATATTATTAAAAATAAAGGGGATAGTGGCGGGGAATTGGGCTCTTATAATAGGGCCGGGTAAGGGATAAAGGGTTTTGGGGTCATAAAACCAATACTTTTTCATTTATTTATTTTTTCAAATAAATTAAAATACTACATAATAAGAATAGTCTACAGAGCTTTGAATAAAATATGTTTTGTAAATTTTGTATAAATAAAAAGCAAAAATTATACACACCCAAAATCACTGAGTTGTAAAAGTCTACGCTTCGTATAGAGATGTGGTATTCAACATGAGGCAGTGCTATGCGGAAACATCCTAGCAGGTACATACAATAGAAAATATATAAGGCTAAGTTATATATTAGAGAATCTCTACAGTTTATTTTGCAGTAGTGTAGTTTTATTTATATACATCAAATTAAACATTAGGACTACCTCACACAGATACAAAAAAAAAAAAGTCTGTCATAATATTTTGATTGGATGATTAAATAATGACCAGTACTTAATTGTTTTCTAACACTATTAAAATATATCTCTCACATTTACTGAATCTTGGCTAGGGATGACTCCTTGCCAAAATATTCATCCATGATAGCTTTGCCTGGAAATAACTAGTCTTTAAGTTAATGTACATCCATCCCAAATTTTATTTTAATTCAAAGTCAGAAAGTAGCCTACTTATTTTGATTAAATTAGTTCAAGCTTAGACAGAATGGAGAAGTAATTCCAGAAAACAACACAATCTATTGTATTTAAAGCTGTGCGGCCTGACAGTGATTTGATGCTTTCTCATAGACCAAGGCGGCCACCTTAACATGAAGTTAAATTAATGTAAGTTCAGGGTTAGAATGTTTCATGTTATGTTGAGTAAAGTTGTACCACTTGTTTATACGAGTCAGTCATGTTGAAAACAACATTAACATATTTATTTAGTCCCCAATTGTATGTTAATGGTGTGCAAGTGCCTTTTGCAGCTTAGTTCATGAACACCAGTGTGTCCTGCCCTCTTTTTACATTTTAATTTATAGCTTCAGAAAGATTTATTTGCAAATAATTCAAGTCTAATTAGTCTTAACTACTAGAGTTTCATGTGTATGACCAATTTGTCATAAAATAGTATAAGCTCAAGAACTTTGGTTTAGCATGCCAAAGCCCTATTACTGAGCAACAGATGTAATTCTTCAAAATATATTAGGTAGCCTAGTCGGGAAAACTACATTTTAAGAAAAGCAGCAACACAAAACAACAACAACAAAACTTGGATGATGCAGTCTTAGAAAATGATATTATTAAAACAAGCCCTTTTAATTTTCACTGCCTACACCTTGATTCTAACTTTTTATCACTGAAAACTTATTTTCTTACTCTATCTGGGTAGCTCTTTAGACACAACATAGCCATTTTAGTTTTATTTGTGTAGCTGACAAATTGGGCCCACTATATGGGATGGGACTAATAGTCTAAATTTTGGCCATTCAACCCTATCATACCTCTGCTCTCCTGGTGTTTGGAGGAATTCATTTCTGAGGTGGGGGCACCATTAAGGCGAATTCCATTACCTTCAGATGTTGCAGAGACGCTGGGAGGCGAACATTTCAACTGTTTCTGAATGTTGTGGAAAGACTTGATAACGGGCCCCTATAACCGCCCCGGGGGTCTGGTCCAGTTTATAACAGGGAAAGGAGCATATTTGGCATATTTAAGAAAGCAGGGATTGATCGACTCGAGTGAGTTTGTCTGTGGACAGGAGGTAACGCCAGAACATGTAGTATTGTAGTGTGTTCAAACCCTAGAGGTCAGAAGACCTTTCTAACTTGGAATACAAGGAAGACTTGTAGGACACATTGTGAGAGACCCAGTTATATAGAAACTCCTGGACGCTATTGCATCGAAAGTATCAGACAAAGCTAGGAATGATTACCTGACAGCACTGAACGAAGCTAGAGATAGAAGACCAAGACTAGACAGACAAGAACTACAAAACAGAAGTGATGACAGTAACAATGATGACGATGACACAATGAGTGACACTGAGACTGACACCAGTGGTACTCAGTAGCAGATATTTCGGAATAAGTAGAGGGGTTGAAATCTAGATGATGATGTAAGCAACCCCTCAGAGAGGAGAGGTAATAAATGGCCGGTATGTGACGGACATGAGTTGGGATCTGGAAGACCAGTTCGGCTGATGGGTTCTGAGTGAGAAGACACCTTACCCCTAGACTGGGTCCACTATATAATTGTTGTCATTTTTACTTTTCAGATATTAGCGAGCATAGTTATAAACTGCTTACCCTAGTGGAACACTTGGGAGACTTGCTGACGAATCTGAATCCTGAGCTTCGCAGAAAAGGCATTCTGACACTTGCCCATGTACTCGACAACTTACCTGTGGACTTCCTTGGTCCAGATGATTTACAATATCTGGTCACATTCTTCTGTGATCGACTTAAGGATCATCACACTGTCATCCCTGCAACCCTGCAGGGCATCAGAGCCACCGTAATGTCACTTTCTAATAGTTTTTAAACTATGCTAACTACTGCCAACATGTTTTTGGATGTTTGAAACTGATTTCATTTCTGTAGGTACCTTGATAAATGTTATAAATTGATGCTGTGATACAAACTGTATGTATATACATAGGCTTATCTTACATCAATAAATCGGGTAAGGGTGTGTGAGTAGGCATTTATCACCTCGAGTTGAGCTCTATTAGAGTTTGAATGAAAACATAGAGTTTTCTTAGTTCGAGTAGTATAAAGCATTATTTAAACAAGAAATATTTCAAGTTGGATTTCTGTATTAGGTACATGCATAGACCATAAATAAGTACAAAAACATTTTCTTAAAACTAATTTTTTTATGGAAAATTTTATAATCACACAAATTCGAATTTTTAAATAAATTTAATTGTATTATGCTTGGAAGAAGGTACAGGAAAGGAGGATTGAAGAGATAAATAAGAGCTAAATAAATTTAATATAATTGTAAACTTTTTTTTTTAACTAGCCAAAAGGAACTATTGAGAGAGACTATTTGTTATGAAATTATATCTTGAAGATTGAATAAAATTAATAAAACTGGGAATTTTCAAGAAAAATATAAAAAATTCCGAGTACTCACATTTTTCAAGTTTTCTTAAAAATCCTTCACCCTTCCCTCCTCTCTTGCAATAGGTACCTTAATAGCATATATTCTTAGTTTTTTTAGTTAATAATTCAATGTTGGTGGTTGAAAGTGGGCTTACTATAAAAATAAGGACATAAAATAGGCATATATGCTGTCATATTCTTTTTCAAATTGTTTAACTCATGAAAATAAAATGTATGTACACAGTTCTGGTTAGGCCTGCTCACAAAATAATAAGAAGAAAAAATGAAAAAACTTAGATCTATTTATTTTTAGTAGATAAGTTTAGTGAACAACTAATTCACAAATATACCGTAAGTGTTATATAAACATCACAAGCACTTTTATCTACAACAGGGATCCACAAAACCTAAAAAAGTTAAGAAAAATTTATACTTTTAATGTTTTAAAACATCCCATTCTTTCTATGACTCTTATTTTAATTTTACCAGGTGAAGATGGATCTGCCTCCAAACTCGTCTATATTAATCTCAACAGCATTGTTCCAGCATGTCCAATGCCAGCAACAAGCTGTGGGAGATCGTTTCAACTTGTATACTATTCTCTTCACGCTGATGGACAAGTATATGAAGGGTAGGTAGTCTTTACTAGAGTTAAGAGCGAGTTTTATATTTTGTGTTCATGACAATGATTATCATAACATTTGATGTAAATTAAGGATGTGCGACTCAAAAAAAATCTCGATAAAGATGAGGGGAAAAAAATCTCGATCTTGTCACAAAAGCTAAAGATGATTCTCAAAAATTTGAGAAATAAAAATAAATAAATTAAAAGGCACTGCTCTAATAAATTTACAAAACAAACCAAGACATTATTTTTAATAATACCCCAAAAACAGCCTTCATTAAAAAAAAAGTTTTGGTTGTAGATATTGTGTTTCAATATTAAACTTTGACATTATAAACTGTTACACTACAAAATTATCTGCTTCAGTGGCCAAATGGTCTAAGTCATCCCACTAGTTTTAGACTGGCCTACTGAAGACTAAATCTGGGCTTGAATCCCTGTCAGTCTACTGAGGGTTGTTTTTTCTAAATAGTCTCCCACTCTCCTTCCACACAAAGCATCACTCTTGTGTTAGACTGGACTGTTGTTGATGGAGAGATTGGGATTCAAATCCCGGTTTGATCTACTGAGGATTTTTTTTTTTTCCTAAATTGTTTTCCACTCTCCTTCCACGCAAATATTGTTAGATTACTTCTAAAATGCCTTCTTTCTCATCCTTACCCCATTAGGGTAATTATCATACATACATATAACCTGAACAGGTAGTAAGACGTGGAGCAAAAGAAAAATGGTTTGTAAGGAACTCTTCAACTGTCAGAAAAAAAACACCATTTGAGCTACATTATGTTCATTAATTAACAGTATTGAGAGATCACTTTTAAAAATTAGGGATGTGTGAGTAATTTTATAATAGAGGAAATTGATAAAACTAAATAAAAAGGAAAAACAAACTACTAAGAGTAAATTTGATGAAGAAAGCCCACCTAGGGAAAGAGGAAAAATGTGGGAAAAATCCAAAACACAAAGGTGACATCTTCCTTCTGTCTTCTATAGTAGAAGTAGTCACACACACACACACACACACATTTTAACACAATAGAATAATATTTCGGCATTGTTGCCTTTATCAAACACAAAGAAGAAAGAAGAGAGTACAGATAACCCAAACACTGGATTACTCAATTTTGAATTTAAATAAAAACTGTTAGAAATACATTGTGCCAACTGTTTTTGTGATTAAAGATAAATTTCTTGGCTATGGTTAGTATTTATATAGGCCTAATTAAAATAATAATGATAATAGTAAAAATAATAATACTAATAATCAAATAAAATTTTAAAATATTATCATCATCTCTTTTTTTTAATAGGTCTATATAAATACTGACCATAGGCAAGCAAGTTTATCTTTACTCCCAAAAACAGTTGGCACAATGTGTTTCTAACAGTTTTTCTTTAAATTCAAAATGGAGTAATCCAGTGTTTGTGTTATTTATACTTTCTTCTTTGTGTTTGATAAAGGCAACAATGCTGAAATGTTATTCTATTTGTGTTAAAATGTGTGTGACTACTTCTACTATAGAAGACAGAAGGAAGATGTCACCTTTATACATTAGATTCTTCCCACATTTTTTACTCTTTCCTTAGGTGGGCTTTCTTCATCATATTTACTCTTAGTAGTTTATTTTTCCTTTAGTTTTATCAATTTCCTATATTATAAAATTATTTAGCCACCTCATTTTTAAACGGATGGGTAAGTATTTTTCACTTGGAGTCAGCTTTAAAGTGAGTTTAAATCAAAATATTGAAACTTATTCTAGTTTTAGAGCAACATTTATGCTACAAGAATCTTGAGTTGAATTTTTGTAATAGATTCATACATAAACCATAATCACAAATATTTAATTTTAAAATTTATTTAAAAGAATGAAGAATTTTGTGTGAATAAAAGTTAAGATCACATAAACTAAGATTGTTAACTAAGTTTAGTACAAGGGGACGAGTTATATTTTTTATCAAAAAAAAAAATAATGGACTCTCTTCGCTGTGAAATAATATTTTTAATTTGAATAAACTCAAAATTATCAAGATAAAATAAAAAAAAACTGAATACTTTTGTTTTATGATTTTTGGAATAATTTTCAAATCTTTCTTGTTCAATTAGTAAAACTCTTGGGGGGTGTGAAGTCCACTTTTTTAATTTGAAGCACATTCTGATTGAATATATGAAATATTCTCAAAGACTAATTGAAGTTTGAATATTTTTTGTTCGTCTTATGCTTGAAAAAATATTATATTTTATTTATATATAACTTTATGCACTAAAATTACTTTGAAAATGGTTTATTGCACAATTGTTTTGATTATTTAGTCTAATGCTGATAAATCAAGTTATCACAAACTACAGTTCAAATATTTAAGATTTTTTTTTCAATTGAATATTGTCTTGTACTATTTATACATAACAGCTCAGAATAACAATAATTGACCATTATTGATGATGATTCGTATTGTTGAAGTCAGATTTTTTTGAATTGAAGTCGAAGCTGATATTTGTTTCAAAGCCAAGTCAAAGTTTCACACACTCCTAAAACTTTACTTTAACTCAAATTTTTGAGTATTCTCACATTTTATACTAAAAATATTGTCCTCTTTTCACAAACCAAAGTCGCTCTATTGTCATGTTCCAGAGTTGCTGTCTGTGACTCCAGACTTTGTGTTTGGTGTGATCTCGGCTATAGATGGAGAGAGAGATCCACGTAATCTCATGTTTCTATTTACAATGTTGCCATCCTTCATCAAAAACTTTCCTCTGGGACACCTCACAGAGGAGATGTTTGAGGTCATCTCCTGCTACTATCCTGTAGACTTCCGCTCTGTGAGTTCTGTTCCAAATAAGTGAACATTTTAACTACTCATCTTTATATGCTAACATAAAATAAATTAAGTAGATTTCTATAAGGGTTAAATTTGCCTGTGTACTTGAAAATCCTATTCCTGATCATCATCATCATCATCATCATCAACTGTTTCCAGCCTGTGATCAGGTCAATTTAGTCAAATGCCTCCATCTTCCTCTATCCTTCCACCATTCTTCCTCCTTTAATCACTTCCATTCTCCTCCTCTCACTTGTACACTTTCTATAATCTCTTCTTCCCATCTCTTTCTTGGTCTCCCTTTTGTTTTCCCCGCCACATGTTTATCCTATAATGTTAATAATACTGTATTTGCATTGGTGGGCTCGTTGGCTTTGGCGTCATCCTCGTCTGGTTTTTACAGTAATTGGAGGTTGCACTAGGAACTTCTAAAAGGTTTTCTACTCTTTCTTCAGCAAATGTGGATATAAATTCCCTATGTTTTACTACATTTTACTTTACTCAACCCTACCCCATTATTGTAAATATATTAATATCTGCGATGGGTGATTCAGATATGCATATGCACAAAAAATAGAATATTAGAAATATCACATGTTTTTAGAAGATTATATCGGCTTTGAGAAGATAATTTTTGAAATTTTACTAGCAATAAAACAATATGGATAATTTAGCACTAAACAAGATAAATCACAATTCTCGAGGAGAAGGTAAAACAACTGAACATCACACTAAACAAAAGGAACACACAAAAGTCCCGTGACATGCAATACATACATAATCTCTCGTTACATAATCAGAAAGATGGCTGGCGTCTCTAACCCAGACATAACAACAGTACACACGTTTGATAATCAATAGAATGTTTATTAATGATAAACAACATGGATGAATTTCAAAATGTTGTCTCAATAATTTTTTATTGAGTGTAAACAAAGTAACAATGGCGCCAAACGACTATATTAAATTATGTGTTTTGTTGTGTTTTAATTGTGAACTTTGAGGCCTACAGTTTTCTGGTAAGTGTGTAAGACTTGCTCTTTTATCCTCCTTTCAATGTTTAATTTATTGAGTGTAAAACAAAAGAAACCTATTCAAACTTTGATTTGGCTTTAAGAATATTAATTTCAGATGTTTGATTCAGTTTATCCTCTATTGAAAAAAAAAGGAAATTCCACCCCTCTTTCTCTTGATTGATTGAAAACAAATACTTTCAAATTGACAAACATTTAAGTAGAAGCCACTTCGATGGCCGTATGCTCCAAGGCACTAGTCTCAATGTAGACTAGACTTCCGATGACGGGAAGCTCGAGGTTTGAATCCTGGCCAGGTGTACTGAGTGTGGTTTTTACAAAATGGTTTTCTACTTTCCCTCCACACAAATGTGGGTAAACCTCCTCTAAATATAAGCTTTCTAATACCTAAAACAACTAGCCTAATTAGTACATAAGCATATAATCTGAACAGGTAGCTATTAAAAACTGCTAAAAAAATCAAGTCATAGGTTAAATAAGTGGAAATGAGTAGAAATTGAAATGATAGCCCAGCTTACCTTTCTGGATGTGTACTGGTCTTGAAAATTTAGTAGAACACATATTTACTCAAACATGCACATAATATGATATTCAAACTTTCACTTCCACTGGCAGCTTTAACGTATAGAGCAGCGATTTTCAACCTTTCTCAATTTACAGCACACTGAACAAGACTAAAATTTTCAAGGTACACCATTAGTTTAAAAAAAATAGATTTTATCATTTAAAAAACTAGTATTAAGATTGAGTTTAAAAGTTATTAAAAAAAGTTTATCGTGGATTTATAAAGATTTATTTGTATCCCTCAATTTTTTTTTTCCCCTCTTTAGATCTTCCCCCAAACTCCCACAGCACTTGCTGATCCTTTGAATCACACTTGTTGAAAAACGCCGATATAGAGAGTAAAATTTCTTTTTTAGCAATGCATCTTACTATTTTTTCAGGTTATATGCTTATATACTAATTACACTAATGGACTAGAAATTAGGAAGGCTTAATTTAGAGGAAGTGCACCCACATTTGTGTGGAGGGAGAGTGTAAAACCATTTAGAAAAACCCACCTGACGGGGATCAAACCCCAATCTTCCCGTATTTGGCAGTTTAGTCCAACACGAGATTAGCGTGTTAGACCACGCGGCCACTGAAGTGGATGAGTGTAAACTAAATGGTTGAATGTCTTTTGTTTTTCTCACTGCTATTATTTGGGCTTTGCAACATAGATATCAGCACTTTATCTAGGTAGATAGATAAAAGGGCTGAATCCGAATCTTAGAAAACATTTTATACCTGAGAGGCTTGCTTTTCCAAAGATTCTATTTCTATAGAAAACAAAAACATAACTAAATGTTAAAATGATTCCTACACACATTCATTTAAATAGTAAATAAATGGTCTGGTCATTTAATATTCAGTGATTCGATAAAATATAAATTTCATATTTGATTTTTATTTATATTTTGAATTTGTTAGAGCTCTGATACTGCTTATTGGTGGATCTAGCCCAACATAATTATAGGAAAAACTTAACAACCAAACCCCAGACAAACAATCTATTACCTAACTGATTGTATGAATGCTAAAATTAATGCATTATATATAAAAAATATTACATTTAGCTACTATTAAGGGTGTGCGAAACTTTGACCTGGCTCTGAAACAAATTTTGACTTTGAAAATTACAAAGCTTTGCCAATAAAATTTTGGACAGCTAAAAAACTCAATTTATGGTAATTTATTAGAGGTCTGTAAAGCTTCGATGATATCAACTAGGATTCGAATTTTATATTATTTGATAATTTGAATCAACCAAATTGGAAAAAAATCTAAGGTTGTTGCAAATTCCCCAATGTGGCCAAAATACGTTAATATATATTTTAATAACAATTTTATTCTTGTGAGATAAAGTAAATGCTTATTAACAGGGAATTGTATTGACAGTAAAATAAGCCATACCTTTTCCCCAAAAGACCCTTTCACTGCTATAGCCGTTAATAAACTTTGGGTATTTTGCATTGCCCATGCTCTTAAACATTTACGAATTTCATTCACCAGTGCTAAATACATTTATAAACTTAGGGCTCTCTAACTTTCTGTACTGCTAACACCATCTATTGACTTTACTTTTAACTATTATGAATTATGTACTGTGTTCTTGTATACATTTCTTGTTGAACTGATGGATCAATATTCATCACCGATCACGCAACTGTTTACTATTAAATGCATTTTCGGTCATGTTTTCTTTGTGTTGTTTTAGTCAAATTAGTAGTTTAGGAGTCATTTATTACTTAATTCTTCCAGTCATTTTTATAAATATATTTTCAATAGTTACATAGTTTATACTTCCTAATTTAGCAGCAAAAGCTTTAAGACCTTTTTACACCCTATAATAGCACCCTTGGAAAATACTTACCAAATGTGTTAACTTTGAGGACTGTAATATATTGAAACAGGTTATAATCACCACAACATTTGGTGCTCTTTTGCAATTAACTTTCACAAGGTGAACTATTGTTGCATAAATATGTTTAATAACTTATATTTGAACATGATAGCTTATAGCACTAGGGTCCAAAACTAATCTAACAGGTTTTTTTTCTAATGTAAAATGTTTAACAATGAGGTGGCCCAGTGGCTAAATAATTTTATAGTAGTGGAATTTTTCCATTTTTATTTTTATCAATTTTCCATTATTATTAAAAAAATTATAATGTGTATCTCTTTTTATCTTACATAATTCTAGCATATTTAACTAGCATATGATTCAATTCGATAATTATTTGAAATTCACAAAATATTATTTGCATTGATTCATACTCAAAAAAACCTACTTCACAAATGACTTTCAATTATTATTGCCATTCTGAGCTATTATGTCTGTTAAAAATCAATATTCATATTTGAAGTAATTGAATTATACGTTGTTATTGTCGCCGACAGTGGGCCGGATTTGTCAGGATAGCTTGCCGGGTTAGGTCGTGGCAAGGTAGTTTTGTGGGTTCGAAATAATGCTAGCGCAACGCATTTTGGTTTAATAGATATACTAAGAGATATTACAAAAGGTGATGTCAAATGAAGTATAAAAAGAATATAAGAGATTGAATGCTTACGCAAGTGGAAGAACTAGCTTACTCATAAAGACTTAGACTGACTGAATGACTGACATGACCTCCTACAGAACTCAAACTCAGGATCCTTGGCTTGACGGTTGCCCTCTAAGCACAAGTGCTACTGATGACTCGAAGTTACAGTCTTCTATGGTCTGGCATTGGGCAGCGACTGCCTCCAAAATTTATGATAATGTGTCAGCCCCAATATCAACGAAATAAACACTTTTACAACCCGATCTGGCCGCTTTATTCCCCCACTAGAGCAACATTGTTGTGAGAAGTCAGCATTCCTCTTTAATCTTCTAATTCGTTACATCATATTTGCTAAGCCAGCGTTTTCAATTACGTACAAGAAAGTTATGTAAATCAAAACAAACATCCCAACATACATAATATTAATTTGATTTATTAATTCAAACGTTTTAAATCTGTAATTAAAAATGTTCATATTGATTTTACTACATAATGTTGTATAAATAACCATAATAATAAAAAAATTTAAGCATAAAACAAGTAACAAAAAATATTCTAACTTTGATTCGAGAATATTTCAGATATTCGATTCGAGTTTTCTTCGAATTGAAAAAGTGGACTTCTCACACCCGTTATATTTTCTACAGCAAATCAAAAATTAGTGTAAATAGTCAATTGGAATTCAATTTAACATTAAAATTTGGATTTGTAAAATAGTGGATTCGACCTATCTCTTAACTTGTGTGGTGAATTTTGATCAAAATGGGCTCAACTGTGTGTAATTTTAGCCACTAGGTCCCATTGCTTTACTGTACATTTCATTAATCCTAAAGTCAAGAATTTATTTTCATATTCTAACATCTTTGTGTCTATTTCCTTTATAATCAATTTACAACCAGTTCATTGCGCTCCATTGGTCTTATCATTATCCGGCCCTGTGGTGTATTGGTCATTATATCTTACTACGGACCTAAGAGTTCCGGTTTTGATTCCCGGCTGGTACCTTGAGTATCTTTCTCTTAAGAGGAATTATCCCAACGGTCACCAAGGGTTGGTAAATTAGGCTTAGGGCCAGTTTCATAGTCATATTTAGTACGCCTAAAGTGCGAGTCAATACTAAATACAGGACGACACCTACCTAGACCAAAATGGAATAGGCCAGTTTCGCATATGAAACTGGCCCATTCCATTCAATTTCAGGTAGGTGACGTCTTGTATTTAGTATAGCGCCGCACTTGAGGCGTACTAAATCTGACTATGAAACTGGCCCTTAAGTTAGGTTTAAGACTCCCACTGGCCTACACCTCCATATTCTCTATTATTACTTCATTCCATTATGCGTATGTGTAGACAGCCTCCATAGATGTACCTTGGCAATGCTCTGTGCCACCAGAGCGGCAAATAGTCTACATATAGACAACTAAATTAAATGGCATGTCCTTCCCGGTCAGTAATACCACACGCACACAAGTAAAAGGTCTTATCATTGGTAGATTTTCATTTAAGCTTATCATTATTAGATTTTCATATATTTAACCTAAACTCTTCTTCTTAAATGTTCTAGTTTAAAACTGATCCAAGCTCAGTAACTCGAGAAGATCTTGCTGCGGAGCTGGAGAACTGCTTGACTGCAATTCCAGACTTCTCCGAGCTATGC
Source organism: Timema podura (assembly GCA_033556935.1). Lineage (NCBI taxonomy): Eukaryota > Metazoa > Arthropoda > Insecta > Phasmatodea > Timematidae > Timema > Timema podura. The sequence continues at coordinate 43,432,144 of JAVRXN010000013.1, read as the reverse complement.
CTACCACTGCTAATGGAGAAGCTGGATTCCAGCTTGAGAATAGCCAAACTGGACAGTCTAAGGCTCTTGGTGAGTAGATCAAGAAGAATGTAGTTCCATAAAATATATTTCTTGGTTACACACTGTTTTGAATGTTTGGAAATATTCCTTTTTCATATAAAGAGACACATATAAAAACAAGAAGAATGTAGCTCCACATACATAATATCTTTCTTGGTGTTTTATGTGTTTTTTTTAATGTGTCTCTTTATATGAAAAAGTAATATATTTGAAAATTAAAACAATGTGTAACTGTGGAAGTTTGAAGAAGTGAAGTGTAAAAGTGTTTGAAGAAATGAAGAGAGAAGTGTATTTGTTCTTATTTAGGCCTAACTTACTATCCTTTCAGGTTGGCTTCCTTCACTATCACTTACTTTACATCATTGTAAAGTGTTTCTACACTGTCTTATTATACATTTCAAGCCATCAGGCAATAATTTAAATTAATTAATCTGATTTAGGTATCATTTTTTTTGTAACATTGTCTTGATGATTAGTGCTATACTTAATTTTTCCATTTAATCATGTAAGATCCGAACTAAGGACTATTAGTGCCTGAGATTGATATCATAGGGAACCTCAAATCCCTTGTACCTTACCTGCTTTCATAACATGCTTGTTTTAAGGGGGGTATTACAATGTCATGTATTATAAGATTCTACGAATTAGGCTTCTATATGCTGAAAGCCCCACTGTTGGGCTCCAATTGTAAAACTTATGAAAAGACGACTTATAATCTTAACATCTGTACCTGGCTAGCTCAGCTTCTCTTATCGACGCGATTATCATATAAGGAAATTCCCACATATACAATAAATATGCAGTGATCACTTTTATATTAATTTATTATTAGAACATATTCTTGTTATATGTATTACTATGACAATTTACAACTTCAGTCTGCACCATTGACCCGTTCCTACACCAGTCACTGTACACTAAATCATAATTAAATATGTGGCGACAAGCAACACACGTTTTGTCGTCACCCCGGTCACTGCGTGTCTCTCTACTGGAGTAACAGTCAGAGTTTGTTTCTCCCTCGTGTATTTTCAAATTATGATGACATTGATGATTGCACCAAATTGGACTGACAATCTCAACCTATCACAAGAGAGTAGTTTGAATTCTGGGTTTCTTGTTGGCTGGACAATGCAACCGCTCCGTACTGAGGAAAAGGTGTATTTCTCTTAAAACGGAAACTAAGTGCAATATCAGCTCTTTCCGTTTTGGTTTCATCTTCCAATGCACCCAGTAAGCACATTTAAAATAAAATAAATGTATTGCCTTCCAAACTGCCTGAAAGGTTTAAATATTCTAAAATGCAAATGAATGATTAAAAATAATAATAAAAAATAAAGAGAATTCCTGAATTTAAATATAAAATGCAAATAAAATATTAAAACTGCAGTCTCATCCTTCCTTTTCAAAACAACATAGGGTTAACAAGTTGGGACATTACAGTATTTTATAAAAGTTCATTAATTAAAGAAATGTGGTGTAATTTGGACTATGTATCTAAAAATTAGCAATTATCGGCACTTTAAAAAAAGGATTATTCATAGGGGTGTGCGAAGCTTCGAAACTTCGACTTGGCTTCGAAAATAATTTCGGCTTCAAAACTTTGCCAATAAAAATATTGACTGCTAAAACTACTCAATTTATATTCAATTACGCCATTCTGAGCGGTTTTGTACATTACGAATTAATATTTATATGGATAAAATCCGAAGTAAATGAATTGCATGTTGTATAACTTGATTTATTGGTTTGAAAAAAAATATTACAAACAATTGTGCAATAAAACTTTTTCCAAGTCATTTTAAGTGCAAAATAATTTAAATAACAACACTATAATAAATTTTTTCAAGCCTAAAACAGCTAATAAAAAATATTTGAGCTGCGATTCGGCTTTGAGAATATTATATATATTCAATTCAAGTTCGCTTTGAATTGAAAAAGTGGACTTCGCACACCTCTAATTATTCATATTAGAAATTAAGTAATTTTTAAAGGGAAATAATAGACTAAAATTTCTTATTTCTTCATCACTATTTCTTTATGCATATTTGATCACCAAAATTTTAAAATCTGAGTCATAGCTACACCTTGAATCTCAAAATCATTGGATGTGTGACACTTTTTTTTTTTACATTAACTCACTGCCTCTGTCATAAAATCTGCCGAATTACTTTTTCAGTACTTCTGGTAGAGATAGAGGATAAAACTTGGAATATAATACTAATTCACATGAAACGTTTTTTATCTAAATTTGATCTAGATCTATCGCAGCAAAGCTGTCATTTATCGGCTATCATAGATTTAGACAGTAAATTACACAGATTTGGGACCTTTTACCCACTTCTTAAATTAAAAACTATAAAATGGATAGTATAAAAAACAAGTTTTTCAAAACTATACCTCATATTTCAATTAATGTACACTAAAAAGTAGTAAATAATGTTTTTCTTTCTGCACACGATTGTATCGGTTGAAAAATATTAAAAAATAAACAATTGGGAAATAAATACCAATAAAATATAAAATTTGACATTTACTCCTGCATTGTAAAGAAAGTGAACAATCTGTAACCTTAGTTAACGCGAGTCTGTTGATAAGAGTCCATTGTGGGTAAGGAATGGTGCATGAATCATCTTCCTAATAGGAAAGCTTGACAACCAACTGGGTTACCAGAACAACTCAAACACATTAAGATATCATGTTTTATACACATAGCTTAAAAGGAGACAGAGACGTCATCCTGATAAGACTCCAAAACTAGATACTTAACCTTTTTATTAGCTAATCTATTCTTCAAAAAGTAGACTCAATTTTTTAGTCAATTCTTTAACATAATTTGTTTATTTAAAAAATTATTTTGTCATTTATTATTAGTAGAATTATTGTTGGTACTTTTAAAATGAACACAGTAAAGATTGTGAGCATTGAGCAATAAATAAAATTAACGAGAACCATTAAATGGTCTTTGAAATATATTAATCACTCCGTAGTCCTTCTCCCCCACCTACTACTATGTCTGTAAAATTATTTTAATTTAGCTTTTAATTGTTTGAAAATGAGTTAAAATTACAAGGGTGATATTTTTATTACTGCACAAATACATTATATTTTTTATAATATAGGCCTATGTTATGTTTTTGAATTTAGAGAGCTGCATGCAACAATTTTACAGCATCTGCACTAGGCCAGCACTATATGGAACTATTTCGTCTCATGCAGTTAGAGCTGCTGCCAGGCTCTGACCGAGAACTAAAAGATGCCTCTCTGTTGGCTCTATCAGCCCTGGTTCGCCTCTTCTCTTCATCTGCTCTAGACAAGCATGAGGCAAAGTGGTTACCCGATCTCCTAGCTGCTATATACAGATGTGAGTTGTTAATACCGGTGTACGCATTACTGTGTGTATTACCTACATATTTATTATGTATTGGTAGAGACCCTGATTTGGGGTAAATAAAATGATGAGATTTCGTTAAATAAACAGTTGGTAAATAAAGGGTTGGATCCTGATTTGTGATAAATAGAAATCCTGACTTGTGGTAAATAGGGAATGGATGGGAATGACATTTTTATATCGAAATGGGACGGGAAATATCAAAAAGGTATTAGATATAAAAATGACGTTTAGATTAATTCTAGATTAAAAATATATATATATTTTTAAACTAATATGGTAATACTTGTAAAAGCTTTGACATTATTAAATATAATACAAAAATATATCATAAAAACATAATAATATAGATAGGGTGTGCAAATAGCATTTTTTACTGAAACAAATAGCAAAATTTTGAACAACGATTAAATAAGGCAAATCGAATAATTAATTTTAATACATCGTTATTATTAGTTAATCTCTTTTGAAAATGATGTTCTATATATTTCAACTACTAGTGTAAGAGTATAAAAAATAAAAAATAAAATTTTTACTCTTCTTAAATGTCCTCTAGAATCTTAAATATTCTCTATTTTAACACCTCTTGAAGGCTATCTAGGTTTGAAACACCTTATATATTTTTAGGTCAAACCCTCTTAAAGTGATTTAGGTTTTAAACCCCTTAAGTATTATTTAGGAATGAAATGCCTTAAATGTTCCTAGGTGTGTAACCCTTTAAATATTCTCTATTTTTGAAACCTCTTGAAACTTTTCTCTGTTTAAAGCCCCTTTAATGTTCTCTAGAAATGACATCCCTTAAACTTTCTCTGTTTAACGCCCATGTAATCTATACTCTGTTCAGTTGCTAACAACAGACAGGCTGAGGCTAATAAATAGTTGACCTGGCAAGCTACTTCCTCCCCCTATTTCTATGCCCCAAAAGATGGTAGAGTATAAAATAGCTCTGTCCTTCTCTAAATCTTTCAAGCTCTCTCGCTTGCTAAACCTAACAAATAACTGTTGATAGACATTGACTCTGAGCTTCCCAACTGGTTTGTCTCACCACAGGCAGTAAAATATTTACTTGAAAAAAATTATGAAAAATTCAAAACAAAAATATGATTTTGAAATTTTTTATTGATTTTAGATAAAATAAATATTATTTAAAATCTTTATCACATGAATTTAGGTCATGTGGCGGTGAAGATAGTTGAATGTATTTAATTTTGTGAATCGAGCAGGCTGTGTGGCATTGAATATAATCGATTATTGAACTTGAAGAAATATTGAATAACTATTGATAGTTTAAACAAGACGAACTATTTAAAATGTACAAGTTATTTACTAAGAGAGAATAAGAAAAAAATACTTCCCGGAACATTATTTTTTTAACAAAAATAGTGTGATAATCATTTATTGAAAGTGGTCACTAATCTCTGTAGAAATATTGTGGAATAATAATTATGTCAGTGTCACAATCAACTAATCATTTTATAACTATGTCCTTTTGTGTCAATACATATATATTAAAAAATATCGAATTAATCGATCTTTAACTTATAAATCGATAAGGTCCATCTTTCGTAAGGTAAACAAATGAAAATAATTTGTATAATAAGCTTGCGCCTCATACATATTAATAATTATTATTTTATAATTTAAAGTTTTATTTGTTTTAAATTGTGAATTGTGTGTGGTAAACATGAATATAATATATTAGAATAATAGCTCAGAATGTTTAAAATTGAAAATACTTACATTTATTTGGCGAAGCTTCGAATTTTTCGAAGTAAATTTTGTTTGTCGAAGTCAAAGTCGAAGCTAATTAATATTCCCTTGGACTTCAAAATTCTTGAAGTTTCGCACACTCCTATTATTAATTATACTTGTATTTTGATTAAAAAGGTCTGAAAAAAATAATTATTTTTAGGAGGGGAGGATGTTTTGAAAAATATAACAAATCAACTTTAATATACTTTAATATGAATAGAAAAATTACAGCTAAAAGGTTTTATGTTTTTAACTATTCCTGGCCTACTATAAACACAGGTATTTGATTAACATATATTAAAAATATCTTTATATAATATTTTATTTATTTAAATACAATTTTCAAAACAAAGGCTTACTTATTATAAACTAGTTATTAATCTTTTTAAATTATACATATATGGTAGATTACATTATAGCTTTTACCGAACTATTTTTACAAGACAAAAAAGATTAAATTTTGATCATCACACAAGTCAATCACCAAAGTACAGAGAAAGCATTATTTCCATATTTTCACTTTTAAAGTTCATGCACTTATCTGACATAATGTTGGAACAAGCAGAAAAAGCACGCTCACTGTCAACACATACACACACCAAAATTTCGTGAGAAATGTTTTTACAAACTTTTACTCAGCACATTTAAATTACTATCAAAACATATTTAAAGACTAATGTAGCATTTTCGGAGTAATACTACATTTGCGAAATAAAACTAAATAAAATCTTTTCAAAAATTGACAATTTCACCGTTTAAAAACGAATTATGTTCAATTTTGTTGATTTAAATGTGAATTAACAGTAATACTACCAACGTCGTCGTTTTCCTTTATCCTGAGATTTTCTGAAAAAATAAACAGTACCAACCATGCTAATACAAAAAGTATTTACAAAGAACATTTATTTCCCTAAACCAAAGACTATTGCTATTGGTAAAAGAAGTGTTTAAACTGGCTAAGGTGACAGCCATATTGTGTTCAAAGACAAGTATTTACAGAAGAAGAAGAAATTGACACCATGTTTAAGCTTGGTTGAGATCTTTTTATTTTAATGTCTTTGGTCTGACCTCTTACATCATTATCGAGCCAGAGTGTGTTGATTAAGATGTGATGTTATCTAGAAAATTATTTAAATGAATAGTTGAGTAATAAAAATTAAAAATGCCTAAAGTTTTAAGTATTTTCATCTTTGGTAAAGTTAAAAAAAATAATGATGTGTAGATTGTGTAGCACCGTGTGGAGTGGTTTAGAAAAGACACATGTGTCAAACATTTTAACCGTACTCTGCAGAGACAAAGAAAGCATAATTTTTCTGAATCTTCATTTAAAAGACCCTCAAAAATACTCTAGCAAAATCTAAAAAAGCGAAAAATGACCGCAAAGAGTTTATTATGGACACAGCAAAATCATTTATACAGTAGCCCCATGACTTCTTTGGTGCTGACTGACGGGTATTCACATTGCTTTAATGCTGTTGATAGCAAACTCTTCGTGTTCATCTCTGAGTCCACGCAATATGTCAAAGATATCCACTTTTTTACTCTTCTTTTGCATGGTTTTCACTATAGTCTGTAGAGCACAATATCCTCTCTGAAAATTAATTTCGGGGCAACATTTCAAAAAAGATAATTTCCTAGCCAATTTGAAAAGTTCAGAATTAACTTGATTTGTCCCAATTGAGCGAGCATCTAAAAGATTTCCAATGTTTTCAAAAAATGTTTTGGACGGATCAGAGTGATGAAGTAAATTCAGTTTTATAAGGCACTGCCTACCTAAAGATCGAAACTGACTAGTAACACTTGCTTACTTTAAAGTTGGAAGATTTTTTAGTTCTTCCTCTGTTTTATCTCTGTAGTTCATGTCAGAAATTAGTTTAAAATTATTAGTTTGTAGCTCTTAGATTTTACCATACAACTTGTGACTGAAGGCATAGTTAGAGCCTTCAAGTGTGGTAATTAGTTCCTCTAATTAAGAGCAGGTCAATTAAAAATGTTGCTCTGCACTCAATTAACATTAGGGTTTCTTTATCATTTGACATATCCTGGAAATACTTAAGCACTGGTGTCACCCTATCCATTGGGGAAAAATAGTCTACTAGATCAACCAAATAAACCAAGAGTTCCACCGCGTTAAATTTGAACTTGGAAATAGCTTAAGTGACTTCTCACCATTACTGTATTTCTTACTCAGAAATGTTAGATAGTTGTGCTTTCTCTTTCGAGTATTCAGAAATACACCCTTTGCTTTAGTCACACACTCGTCTAGCTCTGGCAATTCCATTGACCAGTAATTTTGTACTAAATTAAGTTTGTGGTCCCAACACTGTATATGTAGTAGATCATCGCCTAGGAGAACTTTTAAAGAAGTCACACATTTTGTCATATAATGTGCACCATCTGTCACAACACATACTATATTTTCATAAGAAATTTCAAACTTGGTGATAGTCCAGAAGTGCCTTTAAACACTCTGTAGTTGTAGCATTCTATAGAACTTTCACTGCACCAACAAACAAATTTTGTTATGAATCAGCATGCAATGTTTTTAATAAAATAACAAACACACATTGTCCTTTTATATCTGTTGTTTCGTCCCAAAGAATTGAAACTTACTGATTTCTAACAATTTTCTTGATACGATCCTCTTGACTTTTGTAATTCCGCTACCCAAACATTGCTTAGAGTTTCTGCCTTAGGTAAGTCTCCTCCACCTGAAACCAAATCGTAGGCCTATTAATTTTTGTTAGAACAAATATTATTATGTTGGCGGGCAACCTTTAATTTTGACTAGTCTAATGTGATTATTTTATGAAAACGGTCCTAAGCTATACATTAAATTACCATTTCACTATTTTTACCTAAAGATAAATATCTTTAAATTGACTTAATTTTAACATTTCCTACCTCAATTTAATCTAATTTTCTAGTAAATCAATAAATAATCTAAAGTGTCAACAAAATTACATTATTGTATTGATCAACCATACCTCCATAACCTTATTTTCCTGAAATAAAATTAGAAAAATCTGGCAATTAATAGTTTTCTCGACAAATTAAAAAATTAATTGAAAAAATGAAGGTTCAAAATACTAACCTTTCACATATTTATCAATCCAATCACTCATAGAAGGATGATCAAGTTTCTCAATAGGAATATTGGCTTCTACAGTAGCCCCTTGACTTCTTTGGTGCTGACTGACAGCTGACGGCTTTGAAAAGTTACCAGACCAAATTATGTATCCCTAAGCCGAACCATATGATCTGCAAAAACACATGTTTAGCAGCTGTCACTTCTGTTAGTCAAAATTTAGGTATATACCTAAATGTTGACTGTCAGAAGTCAGCACCAAAGAAGTCATGGGGCTACTGTATAAATGATTTTGCTGTGTCCATAATAAACTCTTTGCGGTCATCTTTCCCTTTTTAGATTTTGCTAGAGTATTTTCGAGGGTCTTTTAAATGAAGATTCAGAAAAATTATGCTTTCTTTGTCTCTGCAGAGTACGGTTAAAATGTTTAACACACGTGTCTTTTCTAAACCACTCCACACGGTGCTACACAATCTACACATCATTATTTTTTTTAACTTTACCAAAGATGAAAATACTTAAAACTTTAGGCATTTTAAATTTTTATTACTCAACTATTCATTTAAATAATTTTCTAGATAACTTCACATCTTAATCAACACAATCTGGCTCGATAGTGATGTAAGAGGTCAGACCAAAGACATTAAAATAAAAAGATCACAACCAAGCTTAAATATGGTGTCAATTTCTTCTTCTTCTGTAAATATTTGTCCTTGAACACAATATGGCTGTCACCTGAGCCAGTTTAAACACTTCTTTTACCAATAGCAATACTCTTTGGTTTAGGGAAATAAATTTTCTTTGTAAATACTTTTTGTATTAGTGCGGTTGGTACTATTTATTTTTTCAGAAAACCTCAGGATAAAGGAAAACGACGACGTTGGTAGTATTACTGTTAATTCACATTTAAATCAATAAAATTGACCATAATTCGTATTTAAATGGTGAAATTGTCAATTTTTGAAAAGATTTTATTTAGTTTTATTTCGCAAATATAGTATTACTCTGAAAATGCTACATTGGTCTTTAAAGATGTTTTGATAGTAATTTAAATGTACTGAGTAAAAGTTTGTAAAAATATTTCTCACGAAATGTTGGTGTGTCTATGTATTAAATAATTTCCTTTCAAAGATTATATAGGTTTTTTTATCTTTTAAATAAATGTGTTGTGTAATACAATATATTATATCCTTAGTAACATAACTTATTTAGGAAATGACAAATGGCATCGAAATATTGAATTATTTGTATTAATGTATGTACTTATATATTTATTAATGATTTCCTACACTTTTATCATGATTATTTAAGGCACTTTATTTCTTTAATGTTATTTATTTTGTTACTTAAAATTATTAACATTGGTGTGACCCATATCTGTGGTTGCATAGCTTAAGAAATCATTCTTGCAATTCAGTGAACTACCGTCAACAGAAAGGTATGGATTTGAATTTTGGACGTATACACTAAGGGTGGTTTTCCCTAAATGGTTTCCCACACCTACTCCACCCAAATGCAGGTTAATTTAATCTAATGACACCTTACTCATCCCTACCTCATTAGTATAATCTTACACTTAGCCTAGAAAGGTAGTATTATGGGGTGACATATTCTAGTTTTTTCCTAAATTTTTTTTACAAAATGCTGTATAGTTAAATAATGATATTTCATAGTCAACTTTAAACTGTACTCAACCCTATTGAGGTTTTGAAAACCTATTTGACTTAGAGTTTAAATATCCAGTGTTTCTAGCCTGTTAATTTTGTTGGTTAAAATAAACTGCTCATTTTTGTAAGAAAATGGTATGATCTTGTTTAGTGGCAGAAAGTGGATTGTGCGATGTTGAGTTGATCATGTTCTCTCCAGCCACTTCGGTGTTGTTGGAAGTGACAAGGGCGTCACCGGCTGCATGTCAGATACTCGTCAGCAAGGTAGGCACACATGTTATACTTGTCTCATAAGCTAGAAACATAGTTTAATGTCATACTTACCATTGTTAAAATCATAATATATTTATTCTGTCTAGTTGTGATTATTTTAGGGATGGGACCCTCAATTCTTAAGGATATTTGAGATTTGAAGATTCAAAACTCAAATACTTAAAAATATATATCCTTTTTCAATTATTTAAGGTAGGGGTGTGTGAAGCCAGTTTTTTCAGTTTGAAGTCGAAGAGAATATTCAAGAATATTCTTGAAGTTGAATCAAAGTTCCAATAACATTTAAACAACTAATAATAGCTCTGAAAACAAATTATTTTTTCTAAAAAAAACTTGGATGTTCTTAGCCTTAGTATATTTATATTTAGTTCAATTATTATTAAATTGGTACATTTTATCTAACTTTAATAAAAATTACAATTTATTTAGCCTAATTATGTAATAATACACAATAAGACATTAACCTTTTTTTTTAATATGTAGGCCTATTAAAATACATTCACAAGGGCACGTAAATAGACAATTATATTTTATATAACAATATAGGTATAGACTATATTAGGTTACGTTATAAGCTAAGAAAATACTTACACAGGCCTGTGACATGCAACGATATTATCCTACATTTGATTTGCAATCAAACTTTAAAAGATATTCACTCCAGGGCAGGTTATGTTATAACTTATTTAAAAAAAAAAATGCATATTAGGATAAATTATATCAGAATCAAACCTTTTTATAAGTTAAAATAAAAACAAACAAACATTGTAAGAAAATATTTACACAGGCAGCTAGAAGTGTCACTCTTTCTTCAAGTTATTTTGAAGGAATGTTAATTCCTCGACATGAATAGGAGTCAACGATTCTCGTCTGGCAGTTACAATGTTTCCTGAACTAGAAAAGACCCTTTCACTACACACACTTGTTGCAGGTATTCCCAGGTATTTGAGGGCTACCTTGGAGACCTTAGGGTATTTTCGAGAATCCTCTGCCCTCCACCAGATATAGGGAGGGGTTTGTTGATCTAGGCACTCGTGGTTCATTTAGGTATTCCTTCACTTCACTATTGTTGTCTATTGCCGGTTGGGTGGTATTTGGTATGGAATCAAAACTTGACCATAGTCCAGAACTAGAAGAGGAGCACGAGGGTTGTTCATCTCTTACGTTAGACTCTAATGATGGCTTGTCACTCAACTTCTTAACATTAATTGCTAGCATGTTTACTGCCACCATATTTTCAATCAAGACACCTCTAAATCTTGGGTCGCATAGCATGGATGGGCAGAAAATCGGATCTGAATCGTAGAAACTGAAGGGGATTTCAAAGCCTTATCCAAACTTCTTGCAAACATTACACCATCCTTCTTGCTGGTGATAAAAACATTTAGATGGGATTTGAGGCAATGAAGGATGGGTATAACCATTGAAGAGGTTGGATAACTGTCCCCACTGATCTCCTTGGTGGCTTCAGCTAGTGGACCAAGAACCTCTACAATGCCTGCCGCTTGCTTCCATTCAACTGCAGTCAGGACCTCTATGTTATTTTCTGAATTGGCAAGTTCACCTCCAACAGCTTTCCTAACAGCATGTAATCGAGAAAGCATGTTATACTCGCTGGACCACCTTGTATCCACAAACAGAATTAACTCGAATACTGGCAGTCCTATCTCTTCCATTACAGTATGTAATCCTTTGCTTGTGGTTGGACTACGACTATAATGACCCACAATTGCTTTTGCCTTTATCAAAAGTGTACGGACCTAAGGACAGTCTGCTTTAGCATAATGGATAGCTAATTGTAGGGAATGGACAAAACATGAAATGAAAATAAACAAAAATTTGGAGCATTATCGCTGACACACACTATATTGGAAGTATATCTTCATTTAAAGCAATGCCCCATTCAAATACAGCCTCTTACAGTGTATCTCTGATGTTCACAGCTGTGTGTGATTCATTAAGTAGTACAGTGTTCATTGTAAACGACTTGTAGTCGAAGTCTGGTTTTAAATAATGACACGTCAGACTTATGTAACTGTCGTGTGCACGTGACGTCCATCCATCTGAGGTAAGCGACAAAGCAAAAAGTTGGGGTAAATCATTAATAAGTTACATTTTAAAGCTTTTTGTCTCATCTTATAGTGCTGGCACATAGTTTCGCTAAAATATGGCAAGGAACTTTATAGTTTGGCACTACATGTTTCATTAAGTTGATGAATCCTTCTTTCTCCACAAACTAATATGGCAAGAGACTCATTGCCAACATTTTTGCAATTTTCTTTTTAATTTTGTGCACTACTGGGTTGTTAGGCTGCATGATCAAACCTTTCTGAAAGGCACCTTGAACTGTTGACTGAACTAGTGTGTCTTTTTTAGGAGCTGAGGTAGTTTAAATTTTATTGCCTCTTGCTCTTTTAAATACATTGAATTGAGATGAATGCGTCTTTAGATGGTTTGAAAGTGTTTTTATTGTGCCTGGAAATAGAGTTTTAAAAATTAAAAACTTGAAAACAAAAATGTAAGTTATATTTTAATCAGATAATAAAAATATTGGGCTTAAATGCATTAAAATGATCATAAAGTCCTAGCATTCAAGCAAATTTAAACTTGAGAAATTAAAGAAGTAATTTTTAAAATCCAATATTACTGTTCCATGAAACACATTAAAATAAAATGTAAATAAACCGCAACATATGCTCTAAATAAGCTATCATAGTTATTTTTATTTCAGTTTTCAGTTTTAAATTTTAAAAGAAGGTAAATCTTTTGGTATTGTGAGAAAAATATGCATAGTTTTAAAAAGAAACACGTCTCTTATAGCATTGAAGTCACCTGTTGGTGTCTTGTATTTTTTCAGGCATATATTACACTGGGCAGTTTTCTTATCAGAAGCTTTCGTGAAAAATCCCCATATTTCACTTTTTATTTTTATTTGTTTCGGACATTTTCATAGGCTTAACCAAAACTATTAAGAAGTTAATGAGGAACAGAGTATAACAGCACATAATTAAACATGAATTATGAAACTGTTTAGTAAATACATTTATTCTGATTAAATTTTCAAAGTCAAATTAGGGATGTTTGATCTTGGATCGATTTTTTTGGATCGATTCAAAGGCCTTGATCTGATTCACATATCAATTCTTTTTCTAGCAATTTCAAAAAGATCGAAAGAAATTAAAACTTTGAATCGATTCAGGGAAATTTAATTTTTTCGGCTTTAGGAAATATTTTTGTTGACTCTTAGTACTAGGAAAATTTCCAAACCAAGTCTTGCAATCTTGGGCTCCTAAATAGTTATTATTTGTCTTTAGTTAGAAAAGTGAAGTGAATAATCCACAGATCTGCTCTTTTTACATCTAGGTTCTGTAACTGATCAAATCAGGTTTTTATTTTATAGTATATTTATAGTGACGTGCTAGCCAACAAGTCAATAGTTTGAAAGTATTTAGTAAAAACCTCATTTGCTCCATGGAGTTTTAGTATAGAATGCTTACATCTACAATATATACTTCCACTAAGCTAGTGATTCCCAAGTTTTGAGACACACCCTCCCACAAAAAGGCATAAGGTTTTCTCAAGACAGATGCCAACATTTGTGTTTAGTTTTAGTACAATCGCTAGTTCTCGAACCATTAATTCAAACAAAAAAAGGTGTACTGATTTCACAGTTTCTGAAAGATTAATTCGCTGTGACTGTGGAAAGAAAATAAGTGGTTCTCTCTCTGGGGTCTAGTGGTTAAGGTTCTGATTTTATTAAGAATCTTTTGGAAGCTCCTGGATCCCCAATCTCGCTTTTGATTTAGAGGGCAAAACCTTTTAAAAAAATACATAATTTTATTAACGGCCTCCTTCCCCTTACATAAATTTAGTTTTCCACCACCACTGATTCTTCTCTTCGAGTAAAACATTTAAAGTGCTCCTCAGTGTGAAAAATTATTACAGTAAGCCTACCACTACACATAAGTTCCCCTAAATTTACAAATTGGAAAACAGAACAGAAACAAAGGGTACATTGTGTGTAAGGCCACACACATTATTTAAATTACTTCCCTTTGTGGTTACCACAGTAATAATGTAATTATTTTCCAAAGGCATTTAATAAGTCATACATTTTTGCTGCCTCCCCCCCCCCCAATACATTTTGATGCCCCCACCCCTTCCTTCGATACATTTTTGACACCCCCCCCACTGCTCTATACTTTTTGATGCACCCCCCACCCTCGGTACATTTTGACACCATCCTCCACATACCCCTCCCCTCGATACCATTTTGACGCCTCCCCACTCTCCCTCGATACATTTTTGCTGTCCCCCCCTCCTAATGAAACATTTTGACGCCCCCACACCTCCCTTGGTGTAAATTTCTAGGTGCGCCACTTTTGGTTAGTGTAGTCAGATAGAGCAAACTTTATTTTCATGAAACGTTAGATCGATCTTTGGAAGATCAATTCAAAGCACTCGATCTTTTGCCTGAATCGATACTACGCCTCTTGATATAGATTGACCCAGAGAATCGATTCAAAGCTCATGAATCAAACATCCCTAAGTCAAATGTTGCCAGCATGAGGTCATCGAATTTTCCATCAAGTTTTTGGGTTCATATAAATAAATTATTTTATATATATAATTTAAAAAAGTATAATTTAAAATTGAAACAAAATTTAATCAGGAATGGGTAAATATGTTTACTTTTATTCTGTCTAAAAATTAATTTTTTCAACTTTCTTTCAAGATTTTAATTTTATCTCCCAGCAAATGCGTCGTAACAGTTTCTGTTGAGTTGAGCAAATACACATGAAGTTCCTTTCTTTTCATTTCAGAATATTGAAATAAATTATGCAAAATTCAAAGCAAAAATATGATTTTGAAATTGTATATTGGTTTTAAAAAAAATATTATTTTAAATCTTTATCGCGTGAATTTAGGTCATGTGGCGGTGAAGATAGTTGAACGTATTTAATTTGTGAATCGAGTAGACCATGTGGCATTGAATATAATCGATTATTGAACTTGTTTAACCATTGATTCAATATTTCATTAAAGCGAACAATTTAAAATGTTCAGGTTATTTATTAAAAGAGAATAAGAAAAAAAATTTACCGTGAACATTATTTTTTAGCAAAAATAGTGTGATTATCATTTATTAAAAGTGGTCTCTAATCTCAGTGGAAATATTGTGGAATAATAATTATGTCAGAGTTACAATCAACTATTCATTTTATAACCATGTCTCTTTGTGTCAATTGATGGATAATCAAAAATATTGAACTAATCGATATTTAACCTATTTACTAATCGAGCCCATCTTTTGTAAGGTAAACAAATGAAAATAATTTGTATTAGAAGCTTGCGTCGCATACATATTAATAATAATTAGTTTATAATTTAAAGTTTTATTTGTTTTAAATTGTGGATTGTGTGTCATAAGCATGAATATAATATATTAGAATAACATCTCAGAATGTTTAAAATTGAAAATACTTTTTTTTTTTTGCTGAAGCTTCGAATTTTTCGAAGTAAATTTTGTTTGTCAAATTCTAAGTCGAAGATAATTAATATTCGCTTCAACTTTGAAATTCTCGAAGCTTCGCATACCCATAATTCAAGGTAAATTTGTCTTAAAGCTTATTGATGTTTCAGAACCAATTATAATTATAGGATGAATTCAACAAGGCCCCAGATTAGTAATTTAACACTTAACTGAATGAATGAATGGATATTAAAATGAATACATTCTAAGAAGGAATGTTAACATCTTGTTACTATTTTTATTTTCTCCCATTATACTATATTTATATTTCCTCTTATGTTCATAATTATTTCAAGATTTGGATTCGAGATTTTAAGATAGATTGGAGATTCGGATTTGAGATTTGTAAGTAAAATAGTGAATTTGACCTAACTCTAATTTCACTATATTCATACATCAAGTCATGTTATCTGCAGCTGTCACTTTTGATAAATATCATCAATACCTATAAAATAATACAAATAGTATAGTAAAATGTTATTACTGTTGGTTGAAAATAAATATGTTGGAATTTTTAAATTGTTCTTCCAACCAAAATCAGGGTATAATTTCAAACATTGTTCCCGCTATCACTCCAATAAATGTCTAAAAGTAGACTGAAGAGTTCTAATATGTTGTTTATCCATAGGTAATTCCAGTATTATTGGCACAATACAATTTTAAGAAAGGCGACAGAGATAGATTCATTCTACTGCAAACACTCGGTAGTTTCCATACAGTCTGTCGAGAGCACGGAGAGTCGTTATCAAGTAAGTCTTAATTTACACCTGTACAAAATACTTAATTTTAATTTCTAATCATATCTTTGCCTAAAAAAATTGGATTGAATCTTCTATTTTTAAAATGGGTTCAGAACTGAATCGAATAATTTATTTTAGGCTTACTATGATAATCTTTCAAATCAAATTATTGTTGAATATTTTACTATGTTAAGTTTCAAAATCCAATTCATTGATAAAATATTTAAAAAAAATTTATAATCATTTAGATTTATTAAAAAAAAGTACTGTAATCACACAATCTTTTCATTCATGGTGCAAACTGCAATGGTTGGTTATTTTTTTACAAAAAGGTGGGCTTGGCTACTTTTTTTTATACAAAAGATATTCTCTTTCCCAAACTACTGTCCCCCAAGTGATTCCTTAACAATCTGGAACTCGGCTAATTTCTTTATTCACTCTACTATTTAACTGATTGTATTGCTTTGTTAAGCAAGTATGAATCATAGATCTACATTTTGTGCTGAACCTGAATCTAGGATATATTTAGAGTAGGGATGGATGGGAATTACATTTTTACCACAGAAAGGGACGAGAAATGAGTCAAAATATAAGACGGGAACAGAAAATTATAAAAATGATGCTTATAATAATTTAAGATTAAAAATATATATTTATTTTTAAACTAATATGGTATGACTTTTAAAAGCTTTGGCATTATTAAACATAATATTAGGACTCTGCAAGTACTCGGATTTCGAGCTTCGAGCCGAGCTCGTTCTTTATTCTCAAGATCGAGATCAAAAGTTTTGTAGGCTCGTCATTTTCGAGATTCCACTTGATAAACTTAATAATCAATTTTTAAAACACAATAGTAAGCATAGGCTATTTAATTTAGATAATATCGGCATTTCAACTTATAAATCATTCGATTACTTAGTAAATTGTTTGAATTAATATCAATTTTCACATTAAAGAGCTTTAAAACTACTTTTGACCGGTAAATTTATTCAATATTATTGTATATTTTGAATTATCCTTGATTGAAGTAATTTCTTGTATTGCCATGACAAAGCAATGAAAATAAAAATAGCTAAATAAATTACTAAATAATTAAATGATTCTTTTTACTATTTTTACCTGGTCCTTTCCTAAAATAATAGTTTCTGTAAAATTAAAAATTTAATATAAAAATATATTATATTAAATGTTTTCGAACTCAAGATATTTAAAGTCATATTAATCAACTACAAAACTAGCACTAGTAAAATTACAATTTAGTTCTAGAAATATGTTGGTTAACCTGTCTAAAATCAATGTTGATCTTATTTTTTGCAATACATATTTTACCAAACTTACCACATTTATACTAAAAAAGCATTTACTATTTCATATTGGTTGCTAGAAATAATATTTTAGTCATATAATTTTTAATTTTAAAGTATGAGCATCAACTTTTATAGGCATTAAAAATAATATTGAAATCAATTTCTCATTAAGATAATGTCTGGCGAGAGCCTGTACAATGCACAAGTGCAACTGCACAAAGAGGAATGGAAATGGAACAGAAGGTGTGATCATGCACGTTTACACTAAGGAAATTTTGGGGAAATAATAGCTTATTAAAACATCAATTTTATTAACTTTTTATCAAGACAGTGCAGATAGTGTAATGTAAAGTGATAGTGAAGGAAGTCAACCTGAAAGGATAGTTAAGTTAGGCCTAGATATAAACAAACACACTTCTCTATTTCTTCTTACACTTTTACACTTTTCACTTCTTCAAACTTCTACAGTTGCACATTGTTTTGAATTTTTGGAATATTTATTTTTTAATATGAAGAGAGATTAATGAAAAAGGAATATTTCCGAAAATTCAAAATAGTGTGTAACTGTAGAAGTTTTGAAGAAGTGGTAAATGTAAAAGTGTGCAAAGAAATTATGAAAGAAGTTTGTTTTTTCCTATAAAGGCCTAACCTATCTATCCTTTCAGGTTGGCTTCCTTCACTCTCACCTACTTTACATTATTGTGTTTCTACACTGTCTTATTTTATATTTCTAAGCCACCATGTAATTATTCATTTCATTACTTTTTTTTAATAATTGTTAGTGTAATTTTAATATCCTTAAAGACACAAGTGTTGAAACCATTTTAGTTATTATTTTTATTAGGCTCTATATTTTTATTTTAGTGTTGTTCTTATTTTTAAATTGTGTTTTTTAAAGAATTATTTCTACTTTAAAACTGATATTTCCATTTAACTTATTACTAGAGATGGGCCACTCAAATCTTCGAATCCACCGAATCCTGACAAGTATTCGAGATTCGAGGATTCGATGTTTTACTGGATTCAATGGTCTGTTTTACTGGATTCAATGGTCGAATCTTTCACATCATAAACAAAGCATATTTTGAATTCAAAAATTACTTAGTTAGGCCTACTTGAAAAGCACAACTTAATCCGTTATCTTTATTTTGTCGGACAAAAGAGATTTGCATGAATAAAATCATTATTTTTTTTAAAAAATTGTTAGGTGTGGAAAATCTTACGTGTCTACTACCCTACCCTCCTGCCTCTATGGGAAACTTGGACTCGACCGTTTCGGCACATGCTCACTTCTAAAACTTTCACCTCACGAACGATCTTGTAAATATTTTAATGAACACATTAAAACTCTTCATAAACCGAAAATCAAAACCAGAATTATAAATAAACTCGAACTAAAACAAATTACTGCTTTTTTTAAACAGAAATAAGAACACATTACACATGATACAAAGTCAACCGCCATTACAAACAATATAAAGTCGGCCGCCATGACGTATATTATATTTACTCGCGAGAGTGATGATTAAAATAAAGATACTGTCAATTCTTAGTACCCAACTGTTTTTAATTATCTACAACTATGCAAATAACCTCAATTTATTGCATACGATTCTTAAGTTAGACATTTTGTTAGGTTTCATGAAAAATAAATACTCCTGACAGTCAGACACCGATAAAACTGTTTATTTACGCCTACTGGCTTACGTATTGTATATCGATTGTTTGTTTAAAATCGATTCTGGTAATCTGATCACTTAGTAAGCGTTCTCGAGTTTTAAGAATCAAATAACGACTTGCTAATTCATAATTTGTTTTTAAAATTGATTTTAACGAAGAGTTTATTATTTTTTTAAATATGTTATTAAAGTAATTGTAAAAATATTCAAACTTAATCCTGCCTTATAAAATGGGAATGAACATATTGGAGTCGAAAATATGTTCGTGTTTTAAATAGAATGTATTCTCAGAAATCGATAAATCACAAGCATCGAATATATTTCTTGTTTTCTATGCAAAGATAGATAATGGATATCATAATAAATAAAATAATAATAAAACATACTTAGGCATTAATGAGTTCACTATTTCCAATGTATGTTTAATTGTTAAGCATGTTGTTTTAGTCTTTATTAAAAATATCCGTTTGTATTTTTACTTTCTTACTAAAATAAATTATCTTTCAATGATGATTAAAGTTGATCAAAGGATAACTAGGCCTAATCTGTTTATTTCACATGCTTTCTTAGAAACTCAACTCATTCTAACAACACTTTTAAAAATAACTAAAATACACTCAAATTTGGATTGATTTGATTTTCAAACAATAATATGAGTCTAGATTGTTTAACTTGGCTGGATTTTAACCTGTATTTTGCGAGGGGTGGTTGGGGTTGATTAAAATTGAAAGCATGATTGAAATAAATCTTAATTTACAGTATAGGCCTATATTATGTAATGTAGGTCTGTTTGTAAATAATTAAAATTTCTAACAATTGGTGAGCTGGTGGTCTAGGGGTAAGGTGTCAGACCTCTGTGCAGAGGTCCGGGGTTCAATCCTCGGTCCTGGCACAGATTTATCTGAGTGCCAAACCCTTCCTTCACCTCTGACAAGATGTGTGTTAATGACAACTTGTGAATGTGTGGAATGACAGGCCTCCACCGTGGTTCGGATTCCACGTTAAATTGTAGGTCCTCCATTTCATCTCACAATCACCCTACCATTGCACTTTAGTGTAAGTGCGTATAACCCGAACGGGTAGTAAGACGCGGTGCTAATAATAATAATAACTCTAACAATTTGCTAGGATTCGAAATTCGAGATTCGAAAATAAAATGTAGATTCGGATTCGAGAAATAATGGATTCGACCCATCTCAACTTATTACCCAAAAGTATTTCCATTTATAAAAATGAGTGTCATTCATATTTTAAGAACATTTGTTTTAGTATATTTTTTAAATTTCAAATTTTAAAGATGTGATATTAACATTTAAAATAAACAGATATATACTCTTAACATTTTAAAATTATGAATATACTTGAACTTGGGAGCTCTTAGAAACACTCGACTCGAATGAAAAACCCAAGCTCACAGACCCATACATAATATAAATAATAAAATACTATGATAACATAATAATATAGATAGGGGGGAGGGGGGTGCAAATATCGAATCAAATAGCAAAATTTTGAACATATATTGAATACTACAAATCAAATAGTTTTTTTACAACAATTTTTTATATGGAAATTATTTTTAAGTCAATTTTGTTTGAAGATTGTGTTTTATATTCAACTATTGAAAGCGTGTAAAAATTAAAAATAAATTTTTTTTTACCTTCTTAAATGTCCTTTAGGTTTACTACCCCTTGAATGTTTATTTTAAGTTTTATGCTCCTTAAAGGTTCTCTATTTTAACACACATTAATGGCTGGCTCTCTAGTTTAACACCTACTAAAGGTTCTCCAGGTTTCAAAACCCTTAAATACTCTTCAGGTTTGAAACCCCTTACTTGTTCTCTAGGTTTTAAATCCCCTACATCTTCTCTAGTTCGATACCTCTTAAATATTATCTCGGTTTGATACCCTTTAAATGTTCTCTATGTTTGTTACACCTTAAATGTAATCTTTGTTTTAGATCCCTTAAAGTTATCTATGTATGAAACACCTTAAAACTTTTCTTTGTTTGAAGCCCATTTTAATGTTCTTTAAAAATTGACACCCCCTTAAATGTTTTAGTTTAACACCCCTCTACTCTCTACAAGCTATTTGATTCACTAACAACCGATGGACTGAGCCTCATAAATAGTTGACCTTGGCAAGCTACTTACTTTCCCTTTTATTTCCATGTCCCAAAATATGGTAGAGAATAATATGTATCTGTCCTTTTCGAAATCTTTCAAGCTCTCTCGCATGCTGAACCTAACAAATAACTGTTGATTGACAGAGCACAATGAGTCATACAGGAATAACAGTGAATAGTGATGAGCCAGTTATACCACTTGTATCGATACTGATTTGGACCCCTTTCATATATGTAAAAAAGTCATGGATGAAGTGCATTTTTCTTTAAAGTATTGTATCTAAAATATCCTTTCAATACTTCATCCATGGAGAATCACACGCTTTTCAGAAATAAGGTCGAAAGATTGCACCATTAAAACTTATTTTTTCTTTCAAAAATTAACTCGTAGTGTTTACCAAACAAGCAATTGGCGTTAGCTCCCTATACCCAATAAGAACCTAGCCTTCATGACATCTGTTGCCAGGACGCTTTCGATTTGTTGGTTTTGACACGGGTCACGAGAGGTCCAAGGGGCAAGGAGTAGGTCATATATAAGCTGCTTGTGCGTATGAATACATAGAGTAGTCACATAAATCTACACAGTGCCTGTAGGAAAATAGTAGCAACGTAACTCAACAGAGTAATATATTAACAGTGCCGGTAACATAAATCTACAGAGCGTTGTAATAAATCAATGCCATGATCTAATTAAATCGTGTGCAGTATTAAAGGTTTTATTTATTTAATTACAAATCACAAACATTCTTTACCGCTTTAATTAGTGCTCGATCACGGGGCATTTATCAGCTGACTAAACGGTATAACTTTAACCGGCACACCAAGTAAACGTGGGGCATAATAATAATTCTGTATCGTAATAATTGGCGCTCGACCATGGGGCTATAAATACCAATTATCTTGCAATCAATTCAAGAACGTTTCAATTGGCTCCCAATCACGG
This sequence comes from Timema podura, assembly GCA_033556935.1. NCBI lineage: Eukaryota > Metazoa > Arthropoda > Insecta > Phasmatodea > Timematidae > Timema > Timema podura. Next base: position 43,409,587 of record JAVRXN010000013.1, on the reverse strand, counting down.
GACAATTATATCTCAATAAATCCGTATCACTTAAATGTTGGAACAATGAGTGCATTGTTTCCCGGCCTGAAACGTGCCAGGAGGGGGCCAATCCCGTCTGACTTTTGGGAATGGGCGAATTTCCAACATTTTCTTGAGCATTCGGGATCTCGTCCACCTCTAATTTAAGAGTCAAAGTTTATAATTGAATATTTATAAATATCATTTTTCTTATCAGCTGAGCCCTTACTCCTTCATGTATGCCTCCTCCCCCTCTTCATTCAATCAGATGCTTACCTTGACTACATTAATTTTCAAAGGCAGGCAATCTGTATGGATCCTCTTTTTTTCCCTCCTGATCAATTTAAAGGCCTACTCCCCCAGTCCTAATATCATTTTATGACGTGATATTACACAAGCGAAAATATTATGTATAACTAAGAATCTTATACAAAGGTGAAACTCTTTTCTTTTTACATTTGAATAGTAAACAAACACCATACTTTTAATTCCCAAATATTTTAATTATTTATACAATTTCATAAAGTGATGAACCCAAATATATTTGATTATTTGCAATTTGTAGTTTTAACCTGAATGATAGCATGGATAGAAATAAAGTTTGGAAAGTGGTGGAGGAGGCTTAAGTGGAAAGAGGAGTTGTAATGAGAGTGAAAATCATGTAAGAGGATAACAGGAGTTGTGTTAATACGGAGATTGGAAGGACGGAGTGGTTCCAAATAAAAAATGGAACTAAGCAGGGAAGTGCCCTTTCACCATTACCATTTGTAATAGTAGTGGAAATAGTCTTTAACAAAGTGGCAGGAAAACTCTGGGAGGAAAGAATGAAAACCATGATGTTTGCTGGTGACTTGATGGTATGGGAGGAGAAGTAAGAGGAAGTACAGGAACAACTATAAGAATGGAATGAGGAAGTGAAAGATTGTGGAGTGAAATTTATTATGTCAAAGTGTGAAGTGATGATAATGACAAGGAAGAGGGTAAGTTCCATTAAAGTTATAAGGTTGTATGGAGTAGAGCTGAGAAAAGTACAGAACGTAAAATATCTTGCAAGCGTGATTAAGGAGAAAGGTGGATGAAGAGAGTATTTAATGAGAAGAGGACAGCAGGGAGAGTTGTTCTATAGGTGCGTAAGATACCTGTAATGGATAAAAGTGCCCTTGACATGTAAGGAAGTGTTGTACAGGTACTGTGTACCCATTGTCACACATGAAGCAGAAACATCGACAGTGAATGTATGAGAGACTAAGAAAGTGGAGGCCATGGGAATGAAGTTTGTGAGGAGCATATTAGCTGTTACAAGGAGAAACAAGACTAGGAATGAAGTTATCTGGGAAAGAGTAGGGGTAAGAGGGGAGTACATGAGATAGTAGAGGAAGCAAGACTGAGTTGGTATGGGCAAGTAATGAGAATGGAAAAAGAGAAGACCAAAGAAAATGTCGGAAATGAGGTATGTAGGAAAAAGACCGCAAGGGAGGCCAGAAGGCCAAGAAAGAGATGGGAGGAGCAGATAACAAAGTGTTCAAGTGAGAGGGGAAGAATCGAAGAGATTAAAGGCGGAAGAATATGGGAAGATGGGAGTATTTTTCTAAACTGACCCGGCCACAGGCTTGAAACAGTTGATGATGATGAATCAGAATCCTTTCCTAATTTTTATAAAATACTTCCATTGTTATTTTATTACAAATTGTATCCAACTTAGTATATTACAAACTTCACCATATAAAACATTGAAAAGAGCTATTTTTATTATTACTATACATAGTTTATATGTTTTCAGAAATACATATTCTGTGGCGAGATGTGTTTCCTGTTTTCCTGGATGCATCTAATCAGCCCAGCGAGGACCTACGGAGGGAGTCTCTCAAGGGCCTGACTGGGATGGCAGGCACACTGACTGATGAATCTCAGGCCCAACTTCTGTCTAGACTGTGTGACTGCATTACGCAGGAGATTGTCCCTAGTGTCAGGTAAATTAGTTAAAATCACAGTGTCACATTCTACTGTTAACCAAGTTTTTCTCGCTAAACTTATTCTGATCCATCAACCATCATTCATCCATCCTATTGGGTTATGCAAAAATATATTTATTTCACTTGGATCTACTTTACATTATTTAGATCCATAAATTCCTTTTTCTTTACAGGGCGGGGTTTTGTGCAGTTCTGCAGTATCCCTTGCTTGTTATAAAAGGTTCCAGTCTTTTTTCAATTTGTTTTTAATATTCTTTTCTCTCTCTCTCGCAACATTCGTTCTCTTCTCTTTCTGACTCCAATACCCATACACAAAAGCAAACCTGAGCCTAAATACTTAAGAATCAAGTTGATCAAGCACATTTATGATCCAAGTTATAATGCTCGAACTAAAGAGTCCTCTTGTCAATGCTGTGCTCTGTTCTACAAATAAAGGTGCTTGATGTACCTTGAAAAGTTGCTGAGATGTGTTATATTTTAGATGTGAACTTTTTGACCCACAATATATATATTTTTTAAACATTTAGGTCTCAAGTCTTGATATCTGTGCTCCTCGTAATGTTTATTATTCGAATAATGAAAATGAAATGTTATTGCATTTTTTCAGATATGAAGGTGTCTCTTGTCTCAAGGCCTTGACGCAGCTCTATCCTGACAAAGTGTTTAAGGCTCTGAAAGATGCAGATATCACACCACATTTCGGTCAGTTCATCCTTACATTGTGAATGCTTCTGGATTTGTTCGAACCTTTTTTTTTTGTCACTTCGTCTTACTACCCATTCAAGTTATACGCTTATGTACTAATTACACTAATTGTTTTTAGAAATTAGGAAGGCTATATTTTGAGGAAGTGTACCTGCATTTGTGTATAGGAAGAGTGAAAAACCATCCTCAATACACCTGACCGAATTTAAACCTAAATCTCCCTGTCCTTGGCTCTCTAGAATATTACGAGAGTAGCGCATTAGACCATGCTGCCATCAAAGTGGGTCTGTTACCAGTGCAGTCCAAGGTTTTATTTAATTTTATGAATAAAAGAAAAAATAGCTTTTTTAAACAATGGATTTTATAAACATTTAAATTAGGATAGAAGGGCATTGTTTACACACATCACAAAAACGGTAACTTTCAGGGTACAGCAGAAGAGAACTAAAGACCAACTGGGCTAAAGGTTGATCATTTTTACTTGGATCATGCAGTTGTATATTCATACTATTCTTGACTCTTGATTGTAGATAGAATATTCTGTTTTTTTATCATCTACATTATTACTATATTGTATGCTGATGGTTGTGAACATATATAAATATGACTGGTGTGATTAGGCCTGCTTGGGTAGAAGATTAGAGTGAGATGGTTATTATCATGTAATAACGTAATATTTCTGAAAATTCAAAACAATGTGCTACTGTGGAAGTTTTGAAGAAGTGGTAAGTGTAAAATTGTTGGAAGGAATGAAGATAGAAGTGTGTTTTTCTATCTAGGCCTAACCTATCATTTAGTTTGACTTTCTTCACTATCACTTACCTTACATTATTGTGTAGTATTTCTACACTTTCTTATTGTACATTTCCAAGCCATCATGCAACTATTCATTTTATTACTTTTTTATAATTGTTAGTGTAATTTTAATATCCATAAAGACACGAGTGTTGAAACCATCTTAATTTTTTTTAGGCCCTATATTTTTTTAGTGTTGTTCTTATTTTAAATTGTGTCTTTTCTTAAGAGTTATTTCTAATTTAAAAACCTATATTTCTAGTTATTAACTTTTTTCTAAAAGTATTTATATTTATAAAAATGAGTGTCATTCATATTTTAAGAACATGTGCCTTATTATATTTTTTAAATCTGGAATTTTAAAGATGTGATATATACTCTTAACATTTTAAAACTATGAATATATTCGAACTCAGGATCTTTTAGTAATACTCGACTCGAATGAAAAAACCAAAGCTCGCAGATCCCTATCCATTTTTATATTGATTTTTAATAGTGGTCTGCAAGCTTGGGTTTTTTCATTCAAGTTAAGTATTTCCAAAAGCCTCAGAGTTTAAGTCTATTCATATTTTTAAAATGTTAAATACATATCTGTTTATTTAAAAGTAAAATAGTATATTTAAAATATCACCAGTTAAACAAGTAAAGTAATAGCATAGCTTAAAATGTGAGAGTTTAAAAATAAATCAAAAACATGTTCTTAAAATAAGAATGACATTATGGTTTATAAATAGTAAGTACGTTCGGAAAAAAAAAGTGTAAAAAGGTAAATATTAGTTTTTAAAATATAAGTAACACTTTAAAAAAAACATGATTTAATAATAAATACGACACCCAAATAAATATGTCTTTAGAGACATTACAACTACACTAACAATCACAAAAAAGTCTTAAAGTTGAAGTTTAAATGAGCTTAAATTTCCCAAAAATAAGCCTCTGTAACTTTAATTGTCCTCTAAAAAAATGTAATAATCACAAGCAGTTTGAAATTTGAAATGTTCCCTATTTCATTTATTAGTCCTAAATGTAATAATGCTTATGATCACTTCTTAGGTTCCAATTCCGTTCCTCTATGTACATTTGCGCATGTGCCTTACATGGGCTCTAACTAGAAATTGTCTTATTACAAAATTTATTTCATTTCAATTTATAATGCTCATAAAAGTTGATTTTCTTACTTTAAAATGAAAAATAAGATAGTTCAACTAATATATCTAGTGGACAATATGAAATAGTAAATGCTTTTTTTTATTAAATGGTGTGGTTTGGTAAATTACCTTTATATAATATTGATCAACACTGATTTAGACAGGCTAACTAACATAATTCTATAACTAAATAGTAACTAATTAATGTTAATTTTGTAGTTTAATATATTAATACAAGTTTTAAATGTCTCAACTAGGAAAACAATCAAAACGTATTCTCAGAGTTACATATTTAATTTAACTGAAATTATAATTTAAGAAACAGACCATGTAAAAATACCAAAATTAATGATTATTCAAGTATTAAGTTATCTACTTAGCTATGTTTATTTCCATTACCTTGTTATGGCAATGCAACTTCAGTTGAGGATAATTCAAATGGAATGAAAATATTGAATTAGTCTACCTATCGAAAGTATTTTTATGTTATTAATGTGAAATTTGATATTAAATTTAGCAATGTATTAAGTTACCGAATGATTTATAAGGGAAACTACTGATATAATCTAAATTAAATAGCATATACTTACCATTAATTTTTTTAAATTGATTTGTACTTACCCAAAATGAAGCTCAAAAATTACAAGCCAACTAAACATTTGATATCGATCCCGAGCTTTAATGACAAGCTCCACTCAAAGCTTAAAATCAAGTACTCGCACAGTCCTAATTTTTAATATATATAACAGCTCCCTTCAACTGTAAATAACTAACCATGAATTGAAGATTTAGCTGTCAATATCTTTATTGACAAAGCTTCGTTATTGAAGCAGAGTCGAACCTAATATTTGTTTTGAAGCCAAGTCGAAGTCTTAGAGCTTTGCACATACCTATAGTTTTTCTTTAGTTTTTTTTTTTTCATGTTTCAGATATTGTAGATAAAGAGGATCAACGCAAAGATGAGCAGTACCCTTGCATAGATGAGGTCCAGCGCAGATTAGAGTGCTTCTGTCATCTGTCTACCAGGGAGCCCTTTATGTCCTACGTCCTGCCCCAGGTGCTGGAACAGATCACTCAGCCGCAAAGTGCTACCTGTTGCTCTGTCTCTCTGCATTGCCTTAGGTATTAGAGGGAAATAATTTTAGCAGTTCAACAAATATGACAGAAAAATAAAATAAAACTGTACACAATGGCTTATTATAGAAATAAAGCACAAATAGAAGTATAAATTAAGGGTGGTCGGGATCCTAACAGCTCAAAGTTCTGGAATATATTCATTCCTGAAAGCTAGGCGAGATTGGCAAATTTCCGTCAAGTCAAGTTTTGAACAGGAAATAAAGCGTGATTATTTAAACTTAATAACCACTTCTAGAGAACATTTAAGTCTTTCAAACATTGAGAACATTTATGGGGTTTTAAACCTAGAGAATATTTAAGGGATAACAAACCTAGAGATTATGTATACATAGATACCTAATCACGCCATTCCCTTAGGGGTAGGCAGGAAACTGTAAATATAGCTCATAAAACAACTTTGTACTTAATACAGGCTCACTGTTTAAAAATGATGTGGCCCAATGGCTAAATAATAATAATAATAAATTATTATTATTTTAATGAAGAAAGCACAATTAGGGAAAGAGGAAAAATGTGGGCAGAATCCAATGCACAAAGGTGACATCTTCTTCAAATCTTGTCTTCTAAAGAGAAGTAGTCATTCCCCACATTTAAACACAAATAGAGTAATATTTCAACACACAGAGTGAAGAGGGAATACATTTAAATGTGTGTAATCATCATCATCAACATCAACAACTGTTTCCAGACTGTGGCCGGCTCAGTTTATTAAAATGCCTCCAGGTTCCTCTATCCTTCCACCACTCTTCCTCCTTTATTTTTTCCATTCTCCTCCTCTCACTTAAACACTTTCTGCTCTCTGCTCCTCCCATCTCTTTCTTGTCCTCCCCTGCGGTCTTTTTCCCTACATACTTCATTTCCAACATTTTCTTCGGCATACTCTCTTTTTCCATCCTCATTACCTGCCCATACCATCTCAGTCTTGCTTCCTCTGCTATCTCATGTACCCCTGTACCCCTACTCTTCCCTGGATAACTTCATTCCTAATCTTTTTTATCCTCATGACAGCTAATATGCTCCTCACAAACTTCATTACCAATTTCCCCTAGCCTCCACTTTCCTAGTTCTCTTACATTCATTATTAATGTTTTTGCTACATATATGACAATGGGTACAAAATACGCCCTGTACAACAATTCCTTGCACTTCAAGAGGACTTCTCTTCTCCATAGCAGGTCTCGTACTATAGAACAACTCTCCCTGCTGTTCTCCTCTCATTAAATCCTCTCTACTTCCACCTTTCTCCTCAACCATGCTTAAAAATATATTTTATGTTTTGTACTTTTCTAAGCTCTACTCCATTCAACCTTATAGTTTTATTAAGGTACAATTCACTCGACACATCTCGTGCCTGCGACCAGCGACTGGACTGGTTCCCATAGTTTGTTTTGTGACCAGTTACTTTGAGGCGTCTGCGACTGGCGGCCAGAGTGCGCGTCCAGCGTCTCTACATTGTGTATGCGTTCACACTGCTTCAAGAGCATCACCGAGCAAGCGTTTGTTTTAGTAGAGTTGTGCCAACACAGGAAATAAATAGAAGTGTTTAAAGGAACCGCGCTATTCGAGGAAATCTTAGGTCCCAGTCGGTCTAAGCTTACAGTGATAATAATTAAGGTGGTGCTTACAATTTAGGTACATTTAAATATTAAGGGGGGGAGGGGGGCTCTCAGTCCGTGTCACAGTTTTATGTTTGATTGGGCTGGTTTTTAAAATGTTATAAGATTTCTCCATAGAAAAGGACGAAAATTTAATTGTAGAGGTGGAAAAGCACCCATCAATTTTTGACATATCTTTGCCAGTACCGGGACTAACATGTGAAGGACAACACATTGAAAGAGATCTCAGGAATAGCTGGTCGATCAAGTTAGTATTTTTTATCCACACTGTTAAAAAAAAAGACATAAAATTAAATAAAACACAATTAAAAACTCTGATAAATGAGAAACTTTCTGAACTGCACATAAAATTACCTGCGACTGGCGACCAAGAGACATATTTGGAAACACTGCATTCCGCGTCTGCGACTCACCACCCCATGTCTGCGGTCACAGACGCAAGACGCGCTGCACCTTTAGGCCTTACCCTCTTTCTTGTCATTACCATCACTTCACACTTTGCCATAATAAATTTCATTCCACACTCTTTTACTTTCTCATTCCATTCTTGTAGTTGTTCCTGTATCTTTCTTCTGCCCCTATACCATAAGTCAAATGTGGTGTTGATGTCCAAAATATTTTTTAATGGGTCAGTACAAGATACAAAAATTATAATCAGTTGCATTTATAGGTCTGAACAATAAATTTAAATTCTGTAATCTTGTACAATTTTTTAAAGTAATAAAATATGCACACTAAAAATTTCTACATAAATCTAGTTTTAAATTGTAAGTTTTCTAAATAAAAACTAAATAGTATTCTGTCTAACAAGTGTTTGGTAAGGTACAATAAAAAACCTTGTTCTAATGTGACTATTATAATTGTGTATTTTTAATCAAGCATTTTTGATATAAATTTAAATACATTCTAAATATAGATTTTATGACTGACTAAATTTGTTCTGAGTAAAAAATTCAAGGTGTTCAAGAGTATTAAACCTTCACACAAACACGGTTCCTATCTTTTCAATCTCTTCTTATTTTTCTCTAATTTAGTTTAGGCTTTAATAAATAATATTTATAAGAAGGATGTTGAGTAATTTTTTTAGTAAAATTTTATTGTGTGTAGAAGGTCTTAATTGAATAATGAAATTTTGATTATCTTCATCGAGATGTCCTATTAATCTTATAGAACTCTTGTTAAGGATGCCGATTTTTTTTAATAAGATTTAATTTTGTATAGGACTCTGGTTTTGGCTCAAGACACCCCCTCTGAAGTCCACTTGTACCTGCATAAAGAATGTGATGCTGTGTCGACCCTCATCAGTAGCTGGATTGCGGGAGTAAGCCCAGATAACATCCATCAGATGACATTCAGGGACAAGGCTCTCATAGAAGCAGCAGCAGACATTATTAGGGCCATTGTGGCTGTACTGGATGTCAGGTATATACTACTTGCAAAGAATATTCACATTACTTGAGATCATCATCATCAACAGTTTGCAGCCTTTGACCAGATCTGTTTATAGTAAAAGGCCTTCATGTTCTTCTATTCTACCACCAGTCCTCCTTTTCTTGCTTCTATTATTCTTCTCTCACTTGCATACTTTCTCTTATCTGCTCCTCCCATCTCTTTGTTGGCCTCCCTTGCAGCCTTTTTCCATCATTTTGTTTGGCATCCTCTCTTCCTTCATCCTCATTACATGCCCATACCATCTCACTCTTTCTCAGATACCTTCATTTCTTATCCCCAATTGAAGTTTTATTTTTACAATCAGTATGTCAAGGTCCATCTATTTATTTTATTAACCTGTAAGTTAAGTGGTAGAGATTATAAACTATTTCTTTTTATATGATAGGGCCTGTAACTACACTCAAAAGTATAATATTTGTAACTTATTATCCAAGGATGCAATTTAATGGCTATTATGCAGAAAAATGTGTGGCCTATTTTCAGGTATGCTCAAATGTATGATATGATCAAATACTGGTATGATCAAATACTGTTAAAAATCATAAATTCTCACTCAGTTTAGAAATTTTGCAAGGCATTAAATTTCTTTTTTTATTCTTTTCAAATTTCTTGAATTTTTGAGAGAAATACTTTATTCTTTCAAGATCATATAAAGATTTTATTTTTTCCTCTCCTTCGTCTCAATATCAAAATTTTAAGTCTCACATCCTTAAAATCAAGTGATCACAACACATGTAATTTAATTATTTTAGATTTTTGTCATGTGAACATTAATTTTTGATGTAAATAACAGAATAAAATGGTACAAATTGAACATGAATGTATATTCTATGTGTATTCTAACTTTAAATATTTTGACTGTCAAAAGTTTATCTATCGAGTCTAAAATGCTACTTTGGATCAAAGTCAAAGCTCATTGTAAGGTTATTTGAAGCCAAGTTAAAGTTTTTGAAGATCCGTTGTGTTCCAGGAATATTGAGTTTAGAGAAGATTACTAATTAAACTTAATTAGAGAAACCACACTGTTAGAAGCGTATAACAAGAAAGGGTAGTTAGACGCGGTGCTATTTAAAAAAAAACTGTTAAAGATGGTAAAAAATCGCATACATATTCATTCCTGAGCAAGATGCTAGAATAGCATCGAAATATTAAAGTGTGTGTAAATATGTGTTAATGTTTTTAATTTTATTTGTGCTCTATTATTTTCCTACTATTCTATCATTTTATTGATTACAAATTGTTTTTGCTCATTGTGCTTTATTTCATGCATATAAAACATATTCATTTGAATTAATATTTTATAGGGGTCTGCACGCTTAGGTTTTTTTCATTCGAGTCAAACTCGAGTCGAGTATTTCTAAAAGCTCCCGAGTTCGAGTTGAGCTCGAATATATTCATAATTTTAAAATGTTAAAGAGTATATATGTGTTTATTTTATTTGTTTGTTTTAAATGTAAATAGGTTTCATATCTTTAAAATTTCAGATCTAAAAAATATACTATAACACATGTTTTTCACATGTTCTTAAATTATGAATGACACTCATTTTTATAAATATAAATACCTTTAGAAAAAAAGTCAATAAACAAAAACATTGTCTTTTAAATTATAAATAACGCTTTAAAAAAACACAATTTAAAAATATAACAATAAAAAAACACCCTAGTAGAAAATATTAAAATAGTTCCAACACATGTATATCTTTAAGGACATTAAAATTGCACTAACAATTATAAAAAAAGTAATGAAATGAATAGTTTATGATGGCTTGTAAATGTACAATAAGACAGTGTAGAAACACTGCACAGTAATGTAAGGTAAGTGATAGTGAAGAAAGTCAACCTTAAATGAAAGTTTAGGCCTAGATAGAAAAACACACTTCTATCTTCATTTCTTCAAACAATTTTACACTTACCACTTCTTCAAAACCTCCACAGTAGCACATTGTTTTGAATTTTCAGAAATATTACTTTTTCATTAATGTCTCTTCACATGAAAAATAAATATTTCCAAAAATTCAAAACGATGTGTAACTGTGGAAGTTTGAAGAAGCGAAAAGTGTAAAAGTGTAAGAAGAAATAGAGAATTGTGTTTTGTTTATATCTAGGCCTAACTTAACTATCCTTTCAGGTTGACTTCCTTCACTATCACTTTACATTACACTATCTGCACTGTCTTGATAAAAAGTTAATAAAATTGAGGTTTTAATAAAATAATATTTACTCAAAATATGCTTCAGTAACTTAATTTATCTTATAAGAAACCGTAAAAATCATAAACGGTTAGAAATTTGAAGTGTTTCGTATTTCGTTTATTATTCCTTAGTGTAATCATGCATGATCACGTCTTCGGTTCCATTTCCATTCCTCTACGCGCAGTTGCACATGTGCAATGTACGAGCTCTTGTTAGACATTGGCTGTATCTGAAAAGTCCAAGGCTTCCTAATCGGACCCTTGAGTTTTAGACTTGATGCAGTCTTGATACAGTCTTGATGATTTTACACTTCTCGCACTGTTCATAGCGAAGACTGCATCAAACTATTCGAACGGCAACAACCGTATTTGAAATGGCGGAAAGCGAAAGTCTGTGCTCTAGCAGATGAAATGATAATACTAAAACAATTGCCAGTCAAATACCACAACCGACACCGCGAGAAGGCGCATGGCTTGTAGCCTTTCGTATCCATGGTTACCAAGACCTCGAGAAGACTGCATAGGTATTGTTCACGACTATTTGGACAGATCTACACTTTGTCACGTGATTGCCAATGCAGCCTTCAAGGGCACGAGCCAAGGCGACATCGCATAAGTAGACTATTCAGATACAACCATTATTTTATTGATTAATTTACTTCAATTCAATTTTAATGCTTATAAAAAGTTGATGCTCATACTTTAAAATTAAAAATAATATTTCTAGCAAACAATATGAAATAGTAAATGCTTTTTTAATATAAATGTGGTAAGTTTGGTAAAATATGTATTGCAATAAATAAGATCAACATTGGTTTTAGACAGGTTAACCAACATAATTCTATAACTAAATAGTAACTAAACTAGTGCTAGTTTTGTAGCTAAATATATTAATTAATATTAGTCTTAAATATCTTAAGTTTGAAAACATTTAATATAATAATATATTCTTGATATTACATTTTTAATTTAATATAAATTATTATTTTAGAAAGGGACCAGGTAAAAATAGTAAAAAAATCATTCAATTACTTAGCTATTTTTATTTTCATTGTTTTGTCATGACAATACAAGTAAACAACTTCAATCAAGTATAATTCAAAATGGACGACACTATTGAAAAAATGTTACTGGTCGAAAGTGGTTTTTAAGCTCTATTACATCAATTTGTTAAGTAAGCGAATGATTTATAAGTGGAAATTCCGATATTATCTTGATTAAATAGCCTATGCTTACTATTGTGTTTTAAAATTTGATGATTAAGTACATCAAGTGAAATCTCGAAAATGACGAGCCTACAAAACGTTCGATCTTGAGCTTAAAGAACGAGCTCGGCTCGAATATTGAAATCAGAGTACTCGCAGAGCCTAATATTTTACCACTAGTTTGTTGGCATTGATATGGTTTGTTAAAAGCGGCAGCTGTAGGTAGATATCACGATTTAAGGTTGGCTATAAGGGGAAATTAGTTCAGCTCAGTATTTTTGCAATTATTTTGGTAAAAATAAATAGAATATTTCTTCAGTAGATACATTTAATTTAATTTTCTACAAATATTCATCACTCATCATCAACTGTTTCTATTCTTTCGCCTCCATCTTTCTCTTTCCTTTTACCATTCTTCCTCCTTTATTTACTTAAATGCTTCTCCTCTCACTCGCACACTTGCTGTCATCTGCTCCCATCTCTCCCTTGTTTTACCATGTGATATTTTTCCTACATACTTCATCTCCATCATTCTCTTTGATATTCTTTCCTTTTATGAATAATAATAAAATTATTATTAAATATCTTTCACGAGCATCACAGAATTTTACCAGAAATTTAAATGAAGATAAAAAGTCTTGGTCATATTTTGTGATGACCATGATCCAAGAACTGTTGAAATTTGGTACTTTTTTTTAGAAAATTAATTGAAACACATACATTCATTTTGGCAAACAACCTGCTTCAGTGTCATCTTGGTCCAACAAGCTACTCTTGCAGTAGGCTAGACTGCTGATGACGGGGAGATCGTGGTTCTGATCTCGGTTGGGTATCCTGAGGTTAAAAAAAAAAGGAATTCCATTTTCCTTCCATGCAAATGCGAGTGCACTTTTATTAAATATAGCCTCCCTAATCCCTGAAACCATTACTGTAATTAGTACATAAGCATATAATCCGAATGGGTAGTAAGACATGATGCTAAAAATAAATAACACATTTTGGCAAAAAAATATTTTTGCTTCATAAATTGAAAAAAATACTGACTTAAATTAAGCTCGTTTCCACCCCTTCTTAACATATGTGTGTATGGAAATAGTTTGTAACTGTCAGACACCATTCTTCTTACCATGTTCTTAGTATAAAATAGCAATCTAAGCTATCATTTTCAGTGAACAGAACACACTGCTGGAGAAGTTTGTACCCATCTTCATTGGAGTTGATCCCCAATCAACCATGCTGGATAGAGAAAAAACTAAGTTCCAGCCCCTAGAGGTCAAGTCACCACCCCAATACTCGCATACAGTGAGTACTAAAGAAGCTTTTTGAGCCTCTCTGTTTTTTCAATCTGAACTTTCTGAGAGCTATCTTGTGGCTTATGGTTGGTTCTGTTAATCTGTGTGTAGGCTGACTTTATATCACCTTCTTATCTTTAATTTTATTTACAATTAATAAACTTTTAATATACAGGTGTGTAGTACTGTCATATGGACTTGGAACTACAACAAATCTTGTGAACTGTTGGTTTAGGGGGAAGCTGCATTGTATGCTTAAAATGCTTCTTGAACACCAAGAATGCAATATTTCTTTCAAATAAAGGCTATTTTCACAATAAAGCATACATTTAAAACACTTATAAGAAACTTTTAATCTTTTACTCCTTTGTGCAAAAATCTAACCATAATCATAATCTATTTCCAGCCTATTGCTGGGTGATTTTAGTAAGATGCCTCCAACTTCCTCTATCCTTTCATCACTCTTCTTCCTTTAATTTTTTCCATTCTTTTCCTCTCACTTGAACAAATTCTGCTTTCTGCTCCTCCCATTTCTTTCTTGGCCTCCCCTGCGGTCTTTTCCCCATATATTTCATTTCCAACATTTTCTTCTGCATCCTCTCTTTTTACATCCCCACTACATGCCCATACCATCTCGGTCTTGCTTCCTCTACTATCTCATATACTCCCTACTCTTTCCTGGATCACTTCATTCCTGATCTTGTTTCTCCTCGTGGCAGCTAACATGCTCCTCACAAACTTCATTCCCTTGGCCTCCACTTTCTTAGTCTCTCTTACATTCACTGTCCATGTTTCTGCTGCATATGTGACAATGGGTACAAAGTACGCCCTGTACAACACTTCCTTACACTTCAAGAAGACTTCCCTTCTCCATAGCATATTTAAGCAACATATATGTATTAAATAGAGATCTCTTAAATCTGAATTCTAGATTTTCTTTAGAAGCTCGATTCTCTAAAAATGAACAATTTAAGTTGGAGTGAAAATATTTAAAACTGATTTAAAAAAAATTGTTTATTGCCTCTGACAAATGCTGTTTTGTTTGTCATATATATATATTATGTCATTAACAACAACGAGAACACATTTTTAATAAATTAATAATCATATTGATACAATTTTGTCCTGTTTTGTTATTTGGTTACAATCCCAACTACACAAGTCTATACAATTCCTTTTACCAATTGCTTGAAATCCTATTTGAAATCAAGCTCTTTATAATTGTATTGGAGACGCTTTTTTGAGATTTTTATGAATCTCGGAATACCATTATTATTATATACTGGTATTAAATCATAATGCCTATGTATTGTCCTGTCTGTGTCACTCCAGGTGTTCCTGCTGCAGGGTTTGATGACAGGACTGCACCATAAAGCTGACATTCCCCACAAGGACAAATTGTTGGATAAGTTGTTAGAACTTTCTGTCCACACTTGCGACCAGTTTGTGCACAACGCTGCCGTCAGTATCTTAGCCTGTTCTCTCAACAAGATGACATGTGAGACAGAACTTCATTCTTCTTTACTTGGTTTTATTTTATGATACAGAGAAAGTATTGCAATTGTAAAAAAAATAAAACATCTAGATTCATCATAATCTAAAGTTATGTGACCCCAAACTCAATATTAAACTGCATTATATTTGGAAGAAGGTACAGGAAAGGTGGATAGAAACATATTAAATGAATGAACAAAAAATGACTTTTATAATGGAAAGAAGAACACAGTTCACACTTTACATCGCTGCCAATGGACAAAGAGGTAATGGTTGCCTCTTGAAGAAAATCGATCGTCATCGCCCAATCCCCGACCCAGGTTTCATTCTATCAGAACTCATCAGGGAGGAGTGTGAAACGCGCAACGCAACTTCCTAAAAGAGGATACCAAAAAACACAAAAGGGAGAAAAAGAAAAATTGTAAAGAATGATAGGACACATAGATAGGAACATGTAAAAGGTATAACATAAAGGACAAACACAGGAAAAGGACATTGGATGCGAATATATAATTTATCTCAATAAGGAAAACCTCTTTTCACTATATGAGGCTGGGTCGGGGGATTGGGCGGTGACGATCGATTTTCTTTAAGAGGCAACCATTACCTCTTTGTTCATTGGCAGCAATATAAAGTGTGAACTGTGTTCTTCTTTTCATTGTAAAAGCCATATTGTGTTCGCTCCTTTTAAATGTTTCTATCCACCTTTCCTATACCTTCTTCCAAATATAATGCAATTGCCTCATATAGCAAAAAGAGGTTTTCCTTATTGAGAAATATTAAACTGCATTAAATTTGTTATTTCTAGTTAATATACATAATGCATTTTATAAAGGAGTTAGACATTAGAAAAATAGAGGAGTTTGAATCGAAGGCTTGGCATACTGATTCCACAACCCAGATTTTTACAAAACACTTTGAGCATTGTCCACACCATGTTCCACATCAATTACATTATTATTTTGTTTAGTTACAACATTTGTTATTGAAGAAATTAATTTTGCACTGTGCTGGTTTCTTGTATTATAGTAAGTTTTTTTTCAATGTGTCTAAGATCCTTGGATTTCTCCTTTGGCTGTGTTCAAATCAGAATTTTATATCGCGCATTTGGCCAATGTGAAATTATTTCGTTTCTTTAACAATTTTAATTGTCTTTCCCATTCAGATTTGTACTTCTTCACCTAAATCGATGCATCTGAGGAAACTTTACAATTTTTGTTCATTTTCTGTAATTATCAAAAGTCCACTTTTAAATTGAGAAAGAATAGATTTAAATATGTTCAAAATGTGGTTTAATTGTGGAATTTCAAACTTAATATCTCATTTTTTTACCTCGATTTTTATGAAAAATATCAAAATAATCGATAGCAAGCTCCATACAGATAATTGTCCTTGCTTGGACTTAACTTTTAAAGGCTGAAAACAGCTTCAAATGGGCTCGGGGGGGAAAGGAGGGAGAATAATTTTTTATTTTCGTATGTTAAGTCTAAGTTAATAAATGTTTGATTCAACTTTAGAGTTTTTTTTGGAAGCTTCACACACCCTAGCTTGTTCATGTTCTGTAATTCTTTATATTTTTTTAAAGGCATCCATTACCTCTTTCTCCAGTGTTGGTAATGTAAATTGGGAATCATGTTCTACTTTTCATTGTAAAAGCCATATGTTGTTTGTTCCTTTTATTTGTACCCATCCTTCTTTCCTCTACCATGTCACTAGAGTACTTTTCAAAGATATCTCTAATTATGTTTTATTGGTAAACCTATCAGCACCTTGTGTTGACGAACATGGCTCTTTGGGTTGAACAGGCGATATCCTTACTATGAAGATCTTCTCCGAATCACTGGCAGTTCTGAGTTCTCCTCAGTACTTTGTGCAAAACAAGTTATTCGCACTCAACCTGCTGGCACAGATGGTCAAGGCATTACTTCTAAGTGGTCATCCTTCATTAGAATCTTTCCTTACACTGCTTGTAAGTAACCTTGACCACAAAGAGGTCGGTGAAGAGGCAGCCACGTCTTTCAAGATGTTACTGCAGGAAGACAAGTACCTTCGACAGGAAAACCACTGCAATATCAAGTTAGTGACTTATTATTTCAGCCTCATATGATTATTTATATAAGGGAGCATTTTAATCATCATAGAACAATAAGAAAAATTCCAAGTTAAAAGTATTTCTTTCTGCGAAGTGATCCAAAACTTTGTTTTAATAGTAACAAAAATAAATTGTAGTGACAGAATGTTTAATAGATATTTTCTTGAGCTCTGCGTATTTAAGGGCTCAACTGTTTCAAGCTTGTATAAAGCTATTTATCCTTACTCTGGTGCGTTTCTGGTGTTTGAAGAGTCGTTGTTTACTTTTCTCTCTACTTGTCTGGATGTTATTGGTGAAATGTGTAGTTGGTTCGGGTTACCTAGCGGTCTAGGGGTAAGGTGTCAGACTTCTGTGCTGAGGGTCCGGGGTTCAATCCTCGGTCCCGGCACAGATTTATCTGATTGCCAAACCCTTCCTTCACCTCTGACAAGACGTGTATTAATCACAACTTGTGAATGTGTGGAAATCCAGGCCTCCACCGTGGTTCAAATCCCACGTTAAACTGTAGGTCCTCCATTTAATCTCACAATCACCCTACTATTGCACATTAGCGTAAGTGCGTATAACCCGAACGGGTAGTAAGACGTGGTGATGATGATGATGATGATGATAATAATAATAATAATAATAATAATAATAATAATAATAATAATAATAATAATAACAATAATAATAACAATAATAATAATAACAATAACTACAACAAAAGTTGGTGCTAGGAACGAGTGTAATGTAGTGATTTTAGGAACATAAAGAACCCAACAAGTAGGGCAGTGCAAAAACTTTTGGACATTGGAATTTTGTTAACAATTAAGGGGGAGTCAAATATAAATGAGCAAAATACGACAGATCATTAGGCTGTAAAAAAACTAAAAAAATTTAAAATATGATTTTTAGACATATATTTGTGAAATTCAGAATATTTTGGTGTTCATTCAATGTAAAATAAACACTCCTAGTTTAAAAATAAACATGAGGTCCTCAAAATGAGAAAAGTATGCAACAAATGTGGCTCAAATAAGTCATAGCCCAATTTATAAGAATTTTATCATACAACCTTTTAATTTCATTTTCTTATAGCTCATCCTGTTTTTAGGGGATTAGCTTTCTTTTAAGTATGTTTTAATTTGATACGTTATGATAAATTTGTGGCTTGAAATATTGCTATCAACACATTTTTACAATGTTGACACTTGGTCAAGTCATTTTAACATAAACGAAGAATCCTTTTAATCTATTTAAGGTAGGACTAAGGAAAATCAAAAACAAAAACTCATGGGTGTCTTGATAGATAGATTTAGATGAAATTACCCTTAATACACCAGACCGGGATTCTAACCCTGATATCATCAGTATTGCTTTATTTATTTGTGGTAGATATTATATATTCTTAATTTAATAACTAAATTAATTATTTTTTGCTTCCGAGAAATCAGTCATAGATTGCACATAGAGTAGATGAGTAAATACCTGTTTTCAGACCCTTCACCATGCTAGGATGTAACCTATTTGAGGGAAAGGCATTTGACTATTCCCTTAAACGAGTTGAGTGTTTCAACAGATTATCAAATATGTATTTAGTTCTTAAAACTTGGCAGAGATCACTAGGTGATTGATCAGAATTCTTGAATACAATTTAAACCAATAATTGACATATAATAGGTATAGAGTAGGCTTATATGGGATCCCTAATGTAGGGAAAGAATTTGAGAAAATATAGGTTCCTGAAACCCGGCCAGAAAATAATAATTTCTCGGATTTTTCAGGAAAAAATTAATATCAATTCAAGTTACAATAAGTCCATTAAGGTCGTGTTTGTGTTTTATCTTCATTAACAATGTTCATTAACTTAATACTTCTACTTTAGAAGACAGAAAAAAGGAAGATGTCACCTTTGTGTATTAGATACTTCCCACATTTTCCTTCAATTCACACTTATTAGTTCCTTTTTCTTTATTTTATTTTTATCAATTTCCATGATCATAAAATTTAATTTTTTTTTTTTCAGAAATTTGCCATAAGCTTCCAAATTTACCATCAGATTATTATTATTATTATTTATTGTTAATATTGAAATAAATGTGAAGGCTAAGTTTGGACTTATTGTAAATTTTAAAACATATATATATGTATATATATTATATATAATTATAAAATGTAATTCCCATACAGGTCTAGTATAGAGTTAATAAGATAATTTCAGTGAGACCAAACTATTACTCTTTAACAAAGTCTCTTCTTTGGGTTCCAACAAAATAGTCAACTTGGTGAATATATGGAGTTATATATTACCTTTCTTGCTTCTTGATTGCTGCTAAAACTAGAAGTGCATTATGAGTAGCAACGCTTGTCTAATCCTCGCCAAGTTTTTGCCACCAACCATCATTGCATCTTAGAATACAACCATTAGCCATATCTATTGTGAATTTTCTATCTAGTTTATAACCAAAAATTGTCATCATCGTCAAATGTTTCCTGCCTGTGGCCGGGTCACTTCAGTAAAATGCCTCTCATCTTCCTCTATCCTTTTACATTCTTCTCCCTTTAATCGCTTCCATTCTTCTCATCTCACTCACATACTTTCTGTAATATGCTCTTCCCATCATTTGGTTTTCCATTTGGTCTTTTTATTATATACTTCATCTCCATTACTATACCATCATTATCTTTGGTATTCTCTCCTTTTACATCCTCATGACATACCCATATCATCTCAGCCTTACTTCCTCTACTATCTCATGTATTTCTTGTACCCCCACTCTTTCCAGAATTACTTCATTCCTAATCTTGTTTATCCTCGTGACAGCTAACATGTTCCTCAAAAACTTCATTCCTAATGCTGTTTATCCTCGTGACAGCTAACATGCTCCTCAAAAACTTCATTCCTAATCTCTCCTACATTCAATGGACATGTTTTTGCTGCATAGGTACGGCATATACAGTACTTCCTTACACTTCAAGAACACTTATCTTCTCCAAAGCAGGTATTTTACACACCTATATAACAACCCCCCCTGCTGCTCTCCTCTTATTAGATCCTCGTGATTACCATGCTTTGCCTCAATCTCGCTTTCAAGATATTTTACTCTCTGTACACACCAAAAAAATATATATATATGATTTTCATTCAATATATATATATGATTTTCATTCAATATATCACTTGTAATGCTCAAGTCCAGTTATGTGTTTTGTTTACAAGGTGAAATATTCAACCCTCAAATTTGAGGTATTCCAAGATTTGAATAGCCCATCTTTACTTAACAATTTTATGTCTGGCACATAAAATTCACTTCATAACTTTGTCGAGGTTTTATAGGCTTTGTGATTGTTCTTAAGTATGTAAAAGGTATCTAGTGTTTGTAACTATAGATGGGATGTTTGAATCCTATAGTATTAGAGAGATTCAAGATTCGTAAAAATCTTGAATAGACCTACATTATGAAGACCTTGTCTTGATATAACAATTTTAAGCATTAGGTAAAAGGAATTGTAAACTTTTGTATTCGGAAGAACGACAAAATTGTATAAAGGAACAGATTGTATTAATATAATTAATCTACTAAAAATGTTTTCCATTGATTGTTTATGATGTCGAATCCAACACCTTAGCTTAGTCGGTAGCTTGTCTGTCTATTGAGCTAAATGTCTCGGGTTCAATTCCCGATATGGCCGAAAATATATCATTAATGAAAATATGGGTTTACTATTTCACTGTGATGAATTAACGGCCAGAGACTGGATTTTGTGCCTGTCCTGGTCTTAAATTAGATTATAAGCCGTATGAAGCTACGGCAGGCTTAGCAATCCTGTAGTGGGAAATATATGACTTGAATAAAAAGCTGAATCAAGGCCACAGGCTGGACACCATAATGGATGTAAAGTAAATTTGTTTATGATAAACAAAATACAGTAGACTCGCAATTAACCTAGGTAATTGGGACCAAACCTACCTTGGATACGAAAAAATTCAGATGATACAGAGCATACAGGATAATAGTGTATAGCGCAGTGTTCTGGCTGTTGTTCCTAATTGGTTCTCGCAACACTTCTCATGCACTTAACTACAGTATTGTATAAAAGTATTGTAAACATTACGTTATACTAGATATAATAAGACAGTGTAGAAACACTGTACAATAATGTTCAGTAAGTGATAGTGAAGGAAGCCAACCTGAAAGGATAGTTAGGTTAGCCTAGATAGAAAAACACACTTCTCTCTTAATTTCATATTTTCTTTTCTTCCTAAAATATTGCACTATTACACTTCACATATTGTTTTATAGTCTTATAATACATTACCAAGCCATTAGGCACCAATTCATTTTATTATACCAGATATAGTACAATATATATAAGTTGAATAAAAAAACTATTGTATAAAAATTGGACAGTTTACCAGAATGGGTGCCTTGGATAAGCAGGACTCGAATAATTGCGAGTCTACTTTAGCAATTTTCGTTGGTACCAATC
This sequence comes from Timema podura, assembly GCA_033556935.1. Lineage (NCBI taxonomy): Eukaryota > Metazoa > Arthropoda > Insecta > Phasmatodea > Timematidae > Timema > Timema podura. The sequence goes on along the minus strand of JAVRXN010000013.1, from coordinate 43,388,012 downwards.
TTAAAACTTCTTTTTTTAAATTCCATTTTAAATATTTTCACTTTAAAATTGTACATTTTTAAATATTCTAGGATTCAAATTTGAATCCAAGATTCGAAATAAAATTTAAATAGTTGAATTTAAGAAATATAGGGTTTGACCCATCTCTATTTTTAAGATATCTAAAGGGTAGCACACAATTTTGTTGAAAACGAGTTTAAATCTCTCTTAAAGTATACTGGTTATTAATACTCCATGCACTTTTAAAGATAATTTATGTGTTTTAGACTCTTCCATCGCCAGAGGTTCTTCTACACAGCAGTGAAGGTGTTATCCTGCAATGATAACCTTGAAAATCACTCCAACTATCTAGCAGCTTGGGCCTACTTGATACAAGGAACCCCCCATTTTGTTATTAGCTCCGACTTAGAAAAGGTGAGAGGTAGGGCTGCATTTGTATAAATAAGGAGTGATTTTGTATGTATGAAATACAAAATGCAACACAAAGTTTGTGCCAAATGTCTAGGAAATGTTAATAGGGAGAGTCACTACATACCTCTGTTCGATTTTAAATTTTACAGAGCTAGTATGGACATGGAAAATATTAGTTCACTCTAGTCGGTATGCATATCCAGTCATGTCACAATATGATGTGATATTAAGATCATTTGTGCATGTTAGCTGTCACGAGTAGAAAGACGATTAGGAATGAAGTTATCCGGGGAAAGAGTTGGGGTACAGGGAGTACATGAGGTAGTAGATGAAGCAAGGCTGAAATAGTATGGGAATGTAATGAGGATGGAAAAGGAGAGAATACTAAAGAGAATGATGGAGATAAAGTATGTAGAAAAAGACTTCGTGGGAGACTATAGAAGAGATGGGAGGAGTAGATAACAGAAATGAGAGAGGAGAAGAATGGACGTGATTAAAGAGAAAATGGAGAAAGATGGAGGAATTTTACTAAACTGACCCAGTTGCAGGCTGGAAACAGTTGGTGGTGTGTATATTGCTATATAAGAGTATGGTTTGCACCAAGAAATCCAAGACCCATACTGCTTTATCAAATTTTGAGGACCACAAAGCACATAAACAATCACCCCAACATTCATTGCTGCGGTTACCCAGTCACTGATGATGTGGGCTATTAAGTAGGCCTACACAGAATTAGCGGCAGGTCATGTTGATCATTTATTTTAAATGGTTAATGATTAATATTAATGATTGACTAATGGACTAGAAATATATTAAAGCTGTTTGGAAACACTTAACAATAATGTAATGCAACAGTAAGGAAGAAAACCGTGCTGAAAGGATAGTTAGGCTAGGCCTTTATCACTTAAATTACAGTGTTTCCACACTGTTTTCAGGTGGTTAATATTAAGGGCATGCAAATATCAATTTTTATCAATTGAATAGCGAAATTTTGAACAATTAATTAATGATAAAATTCAAATAGTTAATGTTATGTGTATGGTATAGCTCAAAAGTGAAATTGGGCAAATCTCTGATCATTTCGTGAACTGGCATCTTCACTTGTCCATTTCATGGGCAGGGCAACAACTTGTCCAATTTATGAATTGGGTAGTGCTAGTGCTGCCCAGTTTATGAACTGGGCAGCTACGATCATTACCCAATTCATGAACTGGACAAGTTTTTGCCCGGTCCATGAAATGGACAAGTGAAGAATGGGTTTGATCTTTAAGTTAGTTTAACTTTTAATCTTTTAGAATAGAAGATTAGGTTAAGTCACTTTAATATGATATTTTAAAACTAATTTGTTAAACCTGTAGAAGATCATACAATAAGTTTCAGTTCATGAATTGGGCAAGAGCTAATGCATTTTTTGCCCAGTTTATGAAATGGTCTATAGAAGAGACCAATTCACAAAAATGAACAGAAATTTGCCCAATTCAAAAATGGGCAGTTTCACTTTTGGGGTTTAACATATACAACAAAAAATTTAATAAAATAATAAGAAAAGTAATGGATGACAATAAGTTTCAAAATAAACATATTTTGACTAGCAGCAATAAATAAATATAATGTAATGAGGATCAAAATTTTTAGAAAACTTATTCAGTACATTAACCTTCTTGATGGTTATATAGGTTTGAAACTCCTTTAAGGTTCTTTAGATATGATACCTCTTTAATATCTACTATCTCTCTGGGCTGTCTCCCTGTTTGTCTCGCTAACAACAATTTGAAACACTCACTCATTCATATTTGGTTGACCTTTGCAAACTAATCTAATCCATCCCCCTTCCCCATCATTTCCAAGCCACAAAGGATGGTAGAGTAGTTCTTCTCTAAATCCTACAAGCTCTCTCGGTGACCTGGTGGTCTAGGGGTAAGGTGTCAGACTTCTGTGCTGGGGGTCCGGGGTTCAATCCTCGGTCCCAGCATAGATTTATCTGATTGCCAAACCCTTCCTTCACCTCTGACAAGACGTGTATTAATCACAACTTGTGAATGTGAGGAATGCCAGGCCTCCACCGTGGTTTGGATTCCACGTTAAACTGTAGGTCCTCCATTTCATCTCACAATCACCCTACCATTACACATTAGCGTAAGTGCGTATAACCCGAATGGGTAGTAAGACGCGGTGCTAATAATAATAATAATAATAATAATAATAATAATAATGATAATAATGATGATAATAATGATGATAATAATGATGATAATAATGATGATAATAATGATAATAATGATGATAATAATGATGATAATGATGATAATGATAATGATGATAATGATGATGATAATGATAATAATAATGATAATAATAATGATAATGATAATGATAATGATAATGATAATGATAATAATAATAATCATAATAATAATAATAATAATCATAATAATAATAATAATCATAATAATCATAATAATAATAATCATAATAATAATAATCATAATAATCATAATCATAATAATAATCATAATAATAATCATAATAATAATCATAATAATAATCATAATCATAATCATAATAATAATCATAATCATAATAATAATCATAATAATAATAATAATAATAATAATAATAATAATAATCATCATAATCATTATTATTATTATTATTACAAGCTCTCTCATTTGATGAACCTAAATAAATAAATGTTGATAGTACAAGAACAAGAGTCACATGACACCCAACCTGTTAATCTCTGAACAAGCTTGCATGGAACAATCTACGCTATGTGCTATCCACATGCCAGAATAGTGAAAAATGTATTTACCAGCTTTTAATTCTAAGAAACTTATTAGTTTCTCATTTGTCTCTTCCATCTAGTGATGGGCACAATCAAGTAATTTCTTGATTCTATTTAAAAACACTCAAGTAAAATTAATTGAGCAAAATATCAACTCAAATAGGCCCATGGCAATCGGTTAGGCCTCATTACTCGAGAATCGGGAGGCTTGTAATGGAATTAGATGCTAGTAACATAAGGCCACAGGCACTTCTGGTAGGAAGTCGGCACTGACAAAGACCTCTTTCACTTTGCCTGACCAATGTACAGTCACTAAGAAAGTAGGTGTTTTAAAAAGTTTCTCACAATAGAAAAATATAGAAATAAAAAATTTTTATGTACTTTTTTTTTTAGTAAAATATACTATTTTTACATTCATGGTAAATAAATTGATAGATAAAACTAATTAGTTTATCAGTGTTGAAATTTGAACCAATCACATTGTCTTGCTTGGGATCAATCTCGACCTGCTCCACTGAGGGGAAATAAGGGGGTCATATAGTGGTTTTCTATTCTCTCACCAGGCAATTGGCAGTACAGTTACTATTACTTATATTTAACTTATTTTGAAAAACTTTTACTAGTGCGTATTGGTATATTTTAACACAATTTAAATTTATGTGGCCTTAAAAATTGGACATTATATGTTGGTGATTGATGTAGAAAACTTTTTTAAATACATATCATATATTATTGATTTTTTAAAATACATCTCATACGTAGAATATCAGGTGAACTAAACAGGGATTAGAAGTGAATAAACTAATCTAAATATAAAGAAATTAAACTCATGACCACAGCCCTGGGACTTAATATCAAATGAAGTTGTGCTAGAAATCATACACATTTTAGAGAATTATAAACACATAGTAAATTTTAAGGTTTTTTTTTTTATTTTGTAGCTTACTTTAATTAGTGCTGTTATTTGCGACTGTGGGGATAGGATTGCCGAGTAAAAAGACTTGAGTAACATTTACTGAGTACTTTTAAAAATAATCTGAAATGTGATTTACTCAGTTAGCTTGCTTTCCAATTGTGCACTTAAGACCGGCAAGTATTTTGTATTGAAAATGCACGAAGCAACAGAAACTCTTATTGAAAAATTGGTCCTAAACATAATTAGCTTGGTAAGCATTCCCACCAATAATGTTGATACTCACTTAGCTTGAAATAGAAAATAAAAGAATAATAAGGACCGACTAGACCGAGTAAAGTTACTCGAGTGATTCCGGAAGAATCGGGTACCGTACACACGATTACACAATACAATCAAGTTACTTGATTGTTCCCATCATTACTTCCACCTTTTTGTAGCTACCACCGGCTTAATGACCTCCCTCTCTCACCTCCCCCCCTCCAACGCCAACCTTGTTAGACAGTGACAGTGACTCACTTGCTGCTGACATTTGTATTCCCTTCCCCCAATGGTAAAAAGGCTTATTTAAACCTTGAGTCACTGAGATTATCTGACAACCTTATTGACTTGCTCCAACTTCCTCCTGTAAACCTAGTAGGCTACACCCCATATCACCCCTAAGGTAACTGCAGGTCTTATGGAGAAAAGTTTTATCGTCTCTTTCTCGGTCAACAGTTGCCAAATCTCCTCGATTTCAGTTATGTCTGTAGGTGATGTGCTGGGTGTAAAGAAGGATCTACTGGCAACATTGAAGAACCAGATTTGCAAACTTTTTCTTATATTTGAGGGAAGATTGAGCACACAGAAACAAAAGAATGACAACAGTTTCACAATAGTCACCATACATTTCCCATAGAGAGGAAATTTAGTGTCTTGCTTCAGTGGTCGCATGGTCTAACGCGCTACTCTCGCAGTAGACTAGACTGCCGATGACGAGGAGATCGAGGTTTGAATCTCGTTCTGGTGTACTGAGTGGTTTTTTTTTCAAATAGTTTTCCACTCTCCCTCCATACAAATGTGGGTACACTTCCTCATAACTAAAACCATTAGCCTAATTAGTACATAAGGATATAACCCGAATGGGTATGCAATGTTGAAAGAAAAGAAAAAAAAATCGAAATTTCGAATGCTCGTTCACCCCTAGTTATGTTACAATTTTAAGGTTTGTTAAATGATTAAAACTACAAATTGATTATTTTAAACAAATTGTTGGGATCTCCATAACTGTTAAAAATCGGTCAGGAATATATTAATTGTTTATTTAAACTCTTTAATTGAGCCAAGAAACATTACCTAGATGTTTGGCAGAAACCTCCTGGTACAACTACAACCTCTAAATAAGGGTTGTACCGATACATATTCACTACTATTGGGATCAACATTGTAGAAAACATTCTAAACTATCAAATCTTAACTAAGGAGTAGTTGAGTAAGGGTTACTACTTAGAAAAAAAAATCTTAGTTATAACAAGTAAATCATCTAAGTTATAATGTTTTTAAAGTAGATTGTTTAAAGATATAAAATTATATTGAAAAACAATTTACAATCCAAGAAAACATTGGTGTATAGTTAAAATAACAAATCAATGAAAACTTAAAAATACTTCATCAATTCATAAATCAATATGTAAGAATTAATAAATAGTCAAAACATTGGTTAACATATTAAGAATATTATATACAAACACAAGAGTGAGCTAGCATAGAAAATTTAAGTATAAAAATTCTTTAAAATCAATACTAATATAAAATCATGTTAACATCTGCAATGTCAAAATTAGTTTGAGATGAATATTGATTTAATATAAAAATAGTTAAAAGGGTGGGTTATATTTATCTAAGTCTTATCTGTAATTTGACATCCCTTAACTCCTTTGGCAATCCAACAATGGATGGAATGTCTGGATAAATTGTTCTGACTTGTTAAGAGGCAACCATTACCTCTTTGTCCAATGGCAGCGATGGTAAAGTGTGAACTGTGTTCTTCTTTTCATTGTAAAAGCCATATTGTGTTCGCAGGCCTTTTATGTGTTCCTATCCACCTTTCCTATACCTTCTTCCAAATATAATACATGAAGAGATAATGTAATTTAAAAAAAGAAATTATTTTTTAAAATTACATTAAGTCTTGAATATCCTCAAAGATTCGGAGGATTCGAGGGGATATCTCTAATCTATATTTTATATACCTAATCACAATGCTCCCTAGTGGGGTAGGCAAGAAACTTTGCATATAGCTCAAAAACAACTCTGTACTTAATCCATCCTCACTAAATTTCTGTACTCTTCCCTATCCTTGAATACTTCCTTCGCTTCAATAACATCCATACACCGTGTCATACATGCGCTTTTATTCTTAAAACTCTTAATGTTTCCCTTATTCGTTCTACAACATTTAACTATGTCTTACATGGCATAACCCTTCATTTTGATCCACACTCTCTTCCACCATATATTTGCTTTGTTACTCGATCCACACTCATCCTCTCAACATGCCCAAACTAATGTAAGACTCTTCTTTTACATTGACCTAATATAAAATAGAAATAGTAACAAAATGTTTTTTAAAAAAATCAATTTATTATAACATTCATACACTCAATTAAGTGTTAAATTAATGTTATGCAGTCACTTGCGCTAAGTGTGGTTTTCCCTAAACAGTTTTCACTCTCCTGCCACACAAATGCAAGTGCACTTCCTCTTAATTAAAACCTTCCTAATCCCTAAACCACTAGTGAAATAAGTATGTAGGCTTATAACCTGAACGGGTAGTGAGATACAGTACTAAACAATATATATATACCATCCATATTTTAAAGGTTTTATCAACCATATCTACATGGATATATACAAATAAATAACATCTTTAATGTGCTGTTGTTTGAAAAGGGATTGAAATTTTTAATGTTGAGGAATCATAATCTATAAATCAGTATTAAAATTTAAGAACTATAATCTAGAAAAACAAGAATAACTTACATCACTAGATATGTCAACTGAAGCAACTTTTCTTATCGTCTAATTACTAGACTACAGTCTAATTACTACTTCCTGAGGAAGATGTACAATAGCATCGAAATATTGAAGTGTGTGTAAATATGTGTCAGTGTTGTTACTTTTATTTGTGCTCTACCATTTTCCTAATATTCTATCATTTTATTTATCACTAAATCTTATCGTCTAACTGTGACATTTAACACTTTATAAACTATAAATGGAAGATATTTACCGTTTCATAAAATTACAGATCACATATTTTGGGAAAATCTAATTAATAAATAAGCTTTTTGTGTTCAAATATTTAGCAATAAAATTCCCTAATAATTTAACTGATATTATCTAATTTAAATTAAAGTAAATTGATATTTATTATTACATTCTATAAGTTCCTGGCCCAATAGGATAATTATTTACTTTCTGTGTAATTAGATCCTGCCCAGGCTTTTGTCGCTGATCCAGCAGAATTCCCCGGCACTGCTATCTGCAGTGGAGATCCTACAGGACCTACTTCGAACTAAACATTCCGGCCTGGAGCCTCAACTCCAAACCTTGTTACTTTGTTTCTTGGAGTTGGCCTCCTTACCAGACAATATGGTATGTGTCCCTTTTTCTGTGTAATGTTCATATTATTAAGTAATGTGACTAAGCTTATGCAAATCTCTTAAATTTTGAATCTGAATTTGAATGGATTCAATTCAAAGTTTTGAGTCCTTATATTTCTTTTAAAGAAAACCTCTTGTCGCTTTTTGGTAGACCTGTGCGAGAATGACGACCACCTCTGTGGTCTAATGGTCAGAGTTCCTGGCGCTTTCAAAAATTTATCTCTGAAGCAATGAGTCTGGAACAGGATCAAACTCGGCCTCACGAGGCTGTAAAATTAGACCTCCACACCAAGTTATGCACGTTAAAATCCCCCAAGATGATATAGAGGGCTTGAAGTTGTATAAAGAGGGCCTCTTAGAGTCCTCTTGGAAATATGTTCACCTGGTAAGAGGTAGATGTTGCATACCGTCACTTTCATAGCAAGGGAGATTCGGACAGCTTTCACTTGAAGATCAGACACGATATTAATATGTTTATGATATGTATTTCTTCGTGCGAGTATAGCCACACCTCCGCTATCCCGATCAAAGAATGGCTTGTCGGCATGATATACATCGTACCCACAAAGAATGAAGTTTGAAATACCAGAGCCTGACTAGATACGTATCTCAGCGTGCCTGGGTGTATGAGATCTTATTTTCGGATTGAATATCCAGGAAATTTTTCTCGGCCTTCCATTTCGTATAGGCTCGAGACCAGGCAGAGTGTGGAGCCTTTCAGTTTACACAGAACTTTGGAGACTCTAATGGCGTATCGTGAACCTCTTGTCTACAATCTGCACAGGTCCGTTTATCACGGCATCGCAGCTTCGTAAGCCCAAATTCCTGGCACTGAAAACAGCGCCGAGGGTTAGGGACATATGGCCGGACCTCCTTCGGAAGGGTAGGAGTAGCAAATTTGAGGATATAGATATGTCTTTTTTTCTTGTCCGTTCTTTTTGGTGCCAATATTGTACACTTCGGTGACATGTTGGGGGGAAAGATGCTCACAGATCTCCTCAATGCTCACGCAGTCGAGGTCAAAGCAAGTGACCACTCCCTTGCAAACATTGAGGAACCTGTTAGGTTCCACCTTCACCGGTATATAAGCCGTATTGCTCGATGGTATTTCAGTTATTGCCATAATGTTAGAGGACTGGACCTCAGTCACAGTCTGAATCAATATAGTGCCATCACGCAATTTCCTTATCGAGATGTCCGATTTTGTCGCACCATTTATCGCTCTTTCGAGGATAAATGGGATGACACACTTGAGGTTCTCATTTTCCTCTACTCGAGACATTACCAGGAAGCGGGGCTGGGGCCTCACCACTTCCTGGATTTTTTCCATTTAAGTCTGGACGGCCTTACTCGTTTACGCCTCTTTTCACTAATACAGCCCTTTGAGGGGCCAGGCAGAGAGTTGCCAGCGAGGTTTGGCAGAACAGTGCCAGCAGACAGTAAGGTGTTAGCTGTGACAAAGGTTTCGGCCATACCTCATAATGGGGACAACCTGCACAGTACTTAGATAGTAGACGAAAGGTGATCCAAGTTGGTTCTACCACATGTGGCCTTTAACACTCCTGACGAGGAGCCCCACACGACGCTAGACATGACAATATTCACATGGGGCAGTGCCAGGAGAGAGCTCGTCGCAACAAGTAAGTGCAAGAAAGTGCCAATTTTACGTCCGGGCCCTTATGAACGCAACCGTCTTTTCTCAAGGTAGGTTACCCGGTTATTGTCATCCCTAATGCCCTTCTACCAAGATATTACAACCAGCGCACTTTCATGAAGGAGCTCATTTGCAGAGGTCTCCACTAATTGTTTGAGGAGAGCCAGATTATCAGCCAAGGTCGTCAACGGAGAAGCCAAAGGCTTCCGTGCAGGACTGAACGGCAGGGGGAAGGGAAGAAGGAAGTAAGGAAAGAAAGAAAAGGAAGAATAGAAAGAGAAGTGAGAAGAATGAAGTAGAGAAAAAAAGAAGGTGAAAGGAAAGATATAGGATAGGTTTGTCCTGCACAGAAGCCTCCCCTTTAAGTCGCTTCTTAATACAAGCAGGGGTTACTGTTGGGACTATTAGCAAAATAAACATTTTATATTGTATTTAATAACAAACTGTAGGTTTTCTGTATAACATATAATAATATTTTGTCTAACAAGTGTGGGTAAGAAAGGTTTTGAGCTAAGGTAAAATAATAATCATCATCAAATTTTAGATTTGAATTTAAACTTTAATTTCATCAAATTTGAATTTGGGATTTATTTGGATTTGAAATTTTGATTACAAAACTAATATTTTAAATATTAAGATTTAAAATTTTGCATCTTTGCACAGGCATATTATATTGAGCATTAACAACAACAAAAATGATTGCATGTAGCACCATTGTTGTTAATTGTTTACTATAAAGGGTAGATAGTTTTTGAGGAAGAGCACCCGCATTAGCACGAAGTGGGAATGGGAAAACCACACTGATATCATATGTAGAATACAGTCCCCAATGCACAGCTTAAGAATATTTTGATAAAAATAAATTGATTATATTTTTAAAATTTTTTGCTGTGTTTCACTAGTATCTGTTAGTAGTAAGTACATAGACTATTCATATAACTCTAACTATGATAATATGTTAGGGATAGGAAGGTTAATTTAAGAGGAAGTGCACCCATATTTACATGGAGAAAAAAGTGGAACACCATTTATGAAAAACCACCCTCAGTACACCCGAGTGAGATTCAAACTCCGAACTCATGATCAGCAGTCTAGTCCAATGTAAGTGTGATGCCTTATCTTTGATAAGAGGAAGATAAGCCAGTTTTGTTTATTATTTTTGTGAAAGGGGGCCCCCAAAATTATGTTGTCCCATGCCCCCTGAGCTCTCTGGGCGGCCCTGCCTATCCTTGCATACTCCCTTCGCTTCAATAACATCTACACACATAGTCATTAATGCTCTTAATGTTTCTCCTTTTCACACATTTGTCTACAACATTTAGTAACGTCTTACATGGCCTACATATTCCTTTTGATCCACACACTCTACCTTCATATATTTGCTTTGTCAGTCAATCCACACCCATTCTCTCAACATGCCAAACCAAAGTAAGATAATGCTTTCACACTAACCTTTTGGATTCCCTTTCAAACCATACTCCTTCAATACCCATCCATTACTGACATTCTCTATACAAGTTTGTCCACATACATTTCTTATTGGGGGTCATTTTTTACATATGGTATATCACTTTGGTTTTGCCCTTACCTCTCCACACTAATGGGGGTGCATTTCCTCAAAAACTATCTACCGCTTAGAGTAAATTATCAAAACCATGGTGCTACATGCAATATTTTTTTAGTTACTTTTTTCCCTACTATATATTTCTATACCTCTTTCTTGTACCTTTTTCAAATTATAATGTGTTTCTTAAAGATTTAAATATGATATATTTTGTGTTTTATCTTCTATTTATTTTTATGGAAGAAGGTAAAGGAAAGAGAGATAGAAACACATAATAGGAAACAAACACAATATGGTTTTTACAGTGAAAAGATCACAGTATACACTTCACTTTGCTGCCACTTAAGGAAATCGATGGCTACCGCCTAATCTCTCGACCTAGGTTTCATTATATTGAAACTCATCTGCAAGGAGTATGAAACATGCAATGTAACTTCATAAAAGAAGAAACCTAAAAATAAAAAAATTAGAAAAAGGAAATTGGTAATGATAGGACACTTAGATAGGAACTAAGAACAAAATGGACATTGGCTGAGAATAATATATCTGTTATATATTGTGCTTGCTAAATAATGGTTTTTTATTGTTGCAGGCTGTGCGTATTGCTGCATTGAAATGTATTTTATATATATGCCAGTACCCTACACACACGTTACTTCCCTATAAACAAAAAGTGAGTATATTTAGAGCAACTTTATTACCAGAAAATCAATATTGTTATCAAATCAAACTTTACAAAATGTAGTGTATTTACACTGGGCTGTTTTAAAAGTTTGTAAAGATAAGCTAAATGCTAAAAAAGATTTAATCTAGTAAATATCTCAAAAGTGTATAGAATATAAAATAAATTTTCTAATTACAAAAATGTCTTAAAACATATGTACATTACATTATTTTACAATGTATCTACAGATAGGTAAGGAATCCCAAGTTGGACTAGGCCTAGTTACAGTAGCCCCATGGCTTCTTTGGTGCTGACTGACAGCTTTGAAAAGCTACCGGACCAAATTATGTATCCCTACGCTGAACCATATGATCTGCAAAAAAATATGTGTTTAGCAGCTGTCACTTCTGACAGTCAAAATTTAGGTATATACCTAAATGTTGACTGTCAGAAGTCAGCTGTGAACTGTCAATCAGCATCAAAGAAGCCATGGGGCTACTGTAGAAACAAATTAACCTATCTTTTCATTTTGTCATACAAGCTTCAAACTTTAATAATCTGATCAATTTCACAGTTTTTCTTTAAATATAATTGGCATTTTTTTCTCTGTGTATTTTCTTAAGATGATATAAGAATATTTCTGATCATTGAAAATCATGTAGAGATGGGATCCTCAAATCCTTAAGGATGTTCAAGATTCAAAGATGGCTTTTTTCCATTATCGCTTCCTACCACCCTTTTGGGTTAGACACTTTCGTACTAATTATGTTAATGGTTTTAAGGATGAGGAAGGTTCTATTTATAGAAAGTGTACCCAAGTTTATGTGTAGGGAGAGTGAAAAATTATTTTGGTAAAACCTCCCTCAGTATACCCAACAGAGATTCGAACCTTGGTCTCCCCATCATTTGCAGTGTAATCTACTGAGAGAGTAACACCACGAGTATTAATCTTAACTTGGAAGTAAACTACGCGATGTATACATCTTTAAAGCATTTGTGGCTCTCATGGTCTTGTCAGGTGGTACAAAAGCTAGCGCAGTGTGTGGACGATCCCAAGAGGCTGGTACGACAAGCAGCTGTGGGCGCCAGGTCACGCTGGTTTCTGGTTGGCGCTCCGGGAGAACCAACTGTTGCATGAGAGCACCACCATGACAACTAGGCACACTGTCATCACAACTGCACAGCATCAGACACTTGTCAATTTATTTGGCCATTTGAAGTTTGGAACATTCAGCAGCTTAAAATAAAATAAATTTAGAAAATGAAAAAACTAACTAGTAAAATTAAGTCCATAAAGCCCATTTGAGGAAAGAGTAAAAAGTAGACTTACGAATTTAGCATAAGTGGAGACATACTCTTTATCTTCTATCTTCTTAAGCAGAATATGTCAATACAGGTTATACAATATATTTAGCCTTTACTAAGCCATAAAGAACCTATACATTGCTAGCTAATGTCATTTGTTTCTTGTTTAGAAAAAAAACTAAAACATTGCATTTAAATATGTTATTATCTAGGTCTTTATTATGTAAGAAGGTAGTGCCCAATGTAAAGAGAATAGAAAGATAGCGCCAGTTGGAGGAATTTGATTATTTCATTACTTACGTCATCCAGTACACAGCAGTCAGATTTTAATATGAAGACAGTCACTTTTTTTTTACAAGTAGAGTAATGACATTAATTGTACATGGGTGTGGATTTTAAAAGTATATTTATTATTTAGAGCTCCAAAATGTGACCTGATTTTTTTTAACTACTTAGTTTGTCTTCTATACAGGTTTGTGTATGTAACACATTGGCTTGTGTAATAAGTGATGTCACAAGCTCAGACAATCAGCTGATGTTTTTCTCCACTTGGCGCTACCTTCTATTCTCTTTATATTGGTAGTGCTCGTTCTTTCTTTGAAATATCGGCTGTATGGATATAGTGAAAGGGTGTTTTCCTTAAAGAAATGTGTTGAGTTAATCTACTAGTAATACAGCCTTCTTAAAAAATCAAAAAGAAAGAGAATGTAACATTAAACTACATCTGACTTAAAGAACACCTTTTTTTAGTTTCTACCAATATTTTTTTCTGTGTGTTGTTTTTAATACATTTTAACCCTATACGCTTCATTATTTTACAAAAAAATATTTTTATGGAATAAACTTGTCCAATCACACAACCAGGCAACATTAAAATACACAAAAGAATATACATAAGTTATGATGTCATGTTAAGCTAATTAATTTTCATTGTGGTATACCAGTTGTTTTTTTCCCTGGCAAGCTTACTACATATTTTAACCCTCCATACAGTTGCATCTATATGACCTGTCGTCATCTGGCAACACTACAAGTTTGTTATGCTGCAACTTTTTCAAATGAAACTGCCATTTTTCTCTGTGGTATTTTTTAACTTGAAAAAGGAATATTTGGAAAGACTTTAAAATTATGTGTAATTGTGTAAGTGAAAAGAATGACTAAGAAAGAAGTTTATTTGCTTTAATCTTGATAGAGATGTGCAAAGACCACTTTTTCTATTCGAAGAAAAGTTGAATCGAATAATATGATATATATTCTTGAAGCCGAATCAAAGTTCCAATATTTTTTTTTAAATGTTTAATGCTGGATAAAAATATTATACTTTGTATCCACCTTCCTGTACCTTTTTTCCAATAATGCAAACACACAAAAGGAACAAACAAAATATAACTTACAATGAAAAGAACATTGTCCAATGGCAGTAATGGTTGCCTCCTGAAGAAAATTGATTTGTTACCACCCAATCCCCAGACCTAGGTTTCATTCTATCCGTTCATTTTAGCTTCCTTTCCTATCAATTATATGTTATTTTATAATTTATATGTTTTCTATCCAACTTTACTGTATCGTCTTCCAAATAAATATTACATCATGTTATTTTAGAGTCAACACCCTGTTTTCATCGTCATCATTATAATACACACAGTAATTATTAGTCCAAGTGGTTACTTACAGTTTCTTTCCATCCTTTTCTTGTCTGCCGTGGTTTCTTCAACCTCTTAGCGAGTAGGATAGTATTAGTTTTTGTATTCTGTTGGAATTCTTATCAACTTATTGCTTCCATTTACTTCATTAATTTTGTACATAGTTTATAATGGCCATTACTCTTTACTTCACACAAGATGTATTCATTTTTACGGTGGTCAAGTTGTGTGCATCTTGCCAATCTTTGTACAGATCTCATTTTTGCAGTTGCCAACCTTTGCTCATCAGCTATGTCTCGCTGCCATTCATCAATATAGGCCTGGCGAGACTCTCCATTCTCCATCTTGGGACCTTTTGTCATTACATACCATAGTCAATGATTGATTAAGAGATCCTTTTGCACATCATGTAGAGATGGGGACGTTCAAATCCTCAAATATCTTGAATCCTATGGTAGGTAATCAAGATATTAGAAATGCATAAAGATCTCAAATACAATCTTAAATGCATTTTACTTCAAATAACCATTTTAAGCAATAATTGGTAAAAGGAATTATAGACTTGTGTAGTAAATTTAGGATTCAACTCATCTCTAATATTTATGAATGGATTTGTGTACCTAAGTCAGGGGATTTGGGGGTGACAATCAATTTTCTTCAAGAGGCAGCCATTACCTCTTTTTCCAATGGCAGCAATGTAAATTGTGAACTGTGTTCTTATTACATGGAACCGACGGCTTTTCTTTCCCTCCGAAGGATGTTGAGCTATGATTTTTTCTCGCACTTTACCCCAAGACCATCGAGGTCGACGATGGTAGAGGTCATTCAAAAAATGTGTGTGTGTGTTTTCCACCTTTTTTCAAATCTCTAATTAAAATTTTATTTTTAGAAAATATTGTAAGCATAAGTGTTTTAACTTTCCCACCAACTAGGATTTTTTCCATCACTTCTGATTTTGTTTACATTAAATGGTAAATTAATGATCTGGCATTTGGTTGTTAGGTTTTTCCTGTCATTATTTGGGTTTTAACCACAATAAACTATTGAACTATTTTAATAACTTTAAAAAATAACTCAAACTTAATTTTTTTTTTAATAAGTACTAAGTTTGAGTCTTGAATCCATGAATATTCCTTGTAGGTTCTAGGGTCCCATCCTTAGTATACACTTGATTCTTGATGTAAAAATGTTTAACTATGACAGACCTAGGCCTACCTTATCATTTGATGATTTTGAAATGGGGACTGTTTTTCTTTGAGTACCTTTCATATATACTGGATTTCTTAAAAAAAATATACTGGAAATAAACTGGAATTTCAAAACTATATAGTCAGGTAGACACCCTGTTTTTACATCCATTACTGTTTTCAGCCTGTGGCCTGGGTCACTTTCTTATTCAAGCCATATATTTTCCACTACCAGCTGGCTAGACCTTTCACACAATCTAATTTTAGGGCAAACTTAACTTTTTTTTTGTTAAAATGCATTTAACATTAATTTTAGTTACTGTTTTTTTTATTTACCTAAGAATTAATGTACACTAGATTCTTGATTATTTAGGGTCACATTAAACGAGCTGCCAATTAATCAGCAGTAAAAATTATGTATTTTTTTATATTTCATATTATTTAATAATAAATCAACTATACATGCTACTGTATGATATAACTGTCAAGCGACTATACATAATGACAAGTTGGGTGTGTGTTGTCAATTTATGTTTTTCTTGTAACAGGTGAACGCTTCACTTATTTTCATTATTTCTTTTTTTTTAAACTCTTAATGACCATATTTAAACTTAAAAGAGTTGTTTTACTTTAGAACAAAAACTTGAAATAATTACAACAAATGAAAAAGGGTTGTCGGTGAAGTTGTTAGTGAATCAGTTTAATGTTGGTGAGCAGATATTGCATGGTATTTTTTTGGCAAAGATTATCCGGGCAAATTTTTTTCCCTACCACCTCAGTTAATGGGGAGTTGACTAGTTTAGTAAACCCATAATTTCCCATGTTTTCTAATATTCTTATCTGAATTGATAAACTAGTGAATTCGACCCAAATCTAATAATGTCATTATAGTATATTTTTTCAAGGAAAAAACCTCTCCACTTTTTTGATATATTTTGCAATATTTGTTTTGCTTAGAGAGATATATTTATTTGCTTATTAAATATAACAAAATACCTCAAAAAGCTAAAAGTGGTTTTCTCTAAAGTAATAATTGCATTATGATGACATCACATTAAAAGTGGTTAAAGAGTTTGGTTTTTATATTCATTTTTAATTTTAATTCATCTAAGGTAAGTTTTTTAGTAAATATATACTTTATACAACACTTTTTAAGTTTCACCTATCATTTACAATTCTTTTAGTTTGGGTAGGAATGTCTAAGTAATAATTATTTTAATAATGTATGAAGGCTAGTGATTGAATAAATAAATGCACATTAATTTTTAATAAAACACTGTAAGACTTTTTTCACATTAATATAATTCCCTTATAATTATATTGCAAAAATCAATAATTTAAAATAATTCCAGCATTCATCTTTATTATTAATATCCTATGTAATTTCAAAGGAAAAGTGGCTCCAAATGGCTATCCTAAACTAAACATTGAAAGGAGGAAGGAAGGGCAAGACCTACACAGTCTTCTTCAGCAGTCTAGTCTAGTCCTGTCTGTGTTTTAGTGTGTGTTAGTTGTGAACTTTGAGGCCTACAGTTTTCTGGTAAGTGTGTGTAAGCCTTGCTCTTTTATCCTCCTTTCAATGTTCACTTTAATATGTAATTTTATGGTGGCTAAAAGAGGGAAATCTTTAAAAATGCAGTGAAGATTGGGAAATGTCAGGGAATTCGCTTAAAAATCAGGGTATTTAAATACTTTTCTAATATTATTTTTTTCCCTTCATACTTAAAACAAAGGTGATATGTATTTTGTAAAATATTGAAGAAGGTACCATTTGTTCACTCTGTAAGGTACAGTAGCCCCATGGCTTCTTTGGTGCTGACTGACAGCTCACGGCTTTGAAAAGTTACCAGACCAAATTATGTATCCCTTCGCCGAACCATATGATCTGCAAAAACATGTATTTAGCAGCTGTCACTTCTGACAGTCAAAATTTAGGTATCTACCTAAATGTTGACTGTCAGAAGTCAGCTGTGAGCTGTCAGTCAGCACCAAAGAAGCCATGAGGCTACTGTAGCTAGCTTACCTTGCATTATTCCACTTTGGTTTAGCCAATAAGATAAGAGTCATAGCGTAATTCATCAGGGTAAGAATGCTACCTTTCAGGGTAAACAGACTGTACAAGAAAGTGAGATTGGTTTATCCATATCAAGGGGTTCAAACAATGGTTGCATGTCTAATTTTTTTAAATCTGACTTTTCTTTAGCTTAATTACCCTATCATGTTAGTAGCTCAAAATTACTGGGTTTTTTTGAATGGTGGCCATATTTTGTTATCATTTTCGGCCATTAAAATTGTGATACAATATTGTAAATATTAATTGATTAAACTTTTAATGTGTTGTGGGTTCATTGATATTTAATACATTGTAAATTAGACCTTTCACTGTTGATTTAAAAAAATTAAAATGATTTACTTAAATTACGTCTGATTAAGTAAATATTAATTCAAATATAAACTTGAATACTTGACAAAAGATTGTTTACAATGTAGAGCCAATAAAGTCCTCCCACAATTATTGCCACACAAGCGTCTACAAATTGCACCCGAGTCGTCCTGGATTTTTAACAGGAATGCCAGGTATGTTTGGGCCTATCAAACCAAACATCTCGGTTGGACCACATACCTACCCATCTTTACCTTGTTTGAAATTGCTCCAATGGGAATGTGACAAATTCTTACTGTGAAGAAGGCTTGAGAAGCTTCTTTGTTTCTCCCTCTTGATGGTCAGGCCAGCAACTCTGTTATGTCATCTTGTTGACCTCCCACAGGAAAAGGAGACTAATTAACTGTCGGTTCTTACATATGTAAACATTAATGACAATCCTCTCCCATTGTGTGCTGTGTGAAAATTGTTTTTAAAGTTTCATTATAGTTTTATAGTACACACAATAAATTACATTTCTATTATAATTGCACTAGTTCAGCTCTTTTGACTTCCCACATTTAAATATATATTAATTATAATTCCCTAAAAACAGTTACCTCTCTACTGATTAACACTTTAGTAATATAAAAATGAATTTATAGTGATCATTGATAAACAATTATTTTTTTTACACAAAAAAAAACTTACTTTCTTAGCAGAAAATAATTTTAATTAAAACAAGGGATATTATTATCAGTATCCCCCCAGTGAAAATTTTCCCAATGTAAAGGGTGCTGCTCATCATTGAACTCCTAGGCATGTTAAAGGCAGGCTTGTTTCTTCCATGTTGTTATTGAACCTAGTTGCCTCTATTAAAGAGTCCTTTTCTTTTGCATAACTCCAGCCCTCTTGGTCTCCTATTGTACCCAGTTCTTTCTTTGCCACTATGTCAGGAAATACAGTTCTGTGGGTTTTTCAACAGGATCCATCTTCCAACTCTGTACTCAGAATTGTTTATGCAATTTGAGCCAATTTCAGGACCACCTAAACAAGGGCTTATCAAGAAGTTGTTCTTTGGAACAAATTTGGTTTGTGCTGGTCTGTCTAAGACTTCTCCTATCAACCTATCATCAATTTTAGCCATGGAATTAATTACTTTGTTCAATGTGATTTTTCAACTGGTCAAGCTCATGCTATTTTACTAATAAATTATATTTGGTTTCTTCATGTTCTAAATACAGCTTTTTGTGCAAATTACTCAGGTCTTCTAGGCTAGCCTCCCTTCAAATCCACTAATTTATCACTATAAGTATCATTTATGCTTCTTTCATTGGTTTGATAACATATTTCTTCAAAGCATTGCAAGTATCCCTTCTTTACCTCCATTAAATTATTCTTTTCTTGGTCATAATAAGGGCTTGGATTTATAATTATTTACATATTTTAAAAATGTCTATCCAATTTATCCCCATGAATATATCTTCACAAATTTTATGATTTTCATTGCTTTGATCTTATTTTTTAAACAAATATTTTCATATTTTTAGTTAATAAATACATATTTCTTTGTTATGGCTCATAAACTCATATTTTTCTGCTTTCTATGCTGTTATTCTTAGTAGAAAGGTTGAATTTTGTTTACTCGAAGGAACCCCAATAATTTAAGTTGGCATAGCCTTCCTGCTCATTAGTTTGGTGGTTTGTTGCTTATTGGAGAAGTGGATGGAGGTAGTCAGTGGGGAGGGGGGTGTCTTAAGGTGGGGAGACTTTCTCTCTTCTCAAATACACAGTAAGCAGCTTAGACATTCTTTTCACAAACTTGTGAGATGATAATTGAACCGTTTACTAAAAATATAATTTATTTGCATCAATAATTCAGTAACTGTGAAAAGGAACTTTGGAAAAATAAACAAACATAAGCATTCGCGATGAGTCAACTGTCAGGGAAAACTATCTACTGAAAGTATATACTGATACAATATAAGAAATTCGGAAAGAAATTGGTGACAATTCTGTATGGATATGCGTTGATGAGACAACAGATTCAACAGACCATTATATTGCTAATGTTATTGTTGGTACTTTGAAGAGCGAGGCATCGGGTTCATTTCTGCTCACTACTGAGTGTCTGGATTAATCTAACAACTCAATAATCGCAATAATATTAAACGATTCAATGATGCTACTTTGGCCTGATGGAATACTATAGACTGTGTTCATCTATTTCTCTACGATGCAGCACCCTACATGGTAATGGCGGGAAAGGGATTAAAAATACTGTACACAAAAATGGTTAATTTAACATGTTTGACACATGGTGTGCAGAAACTTTGCGATCATTATTTTCTGAAGTGAATTAAGTAATTTCAAATGTGAAGGTTTTTTTGAAGGTACCGAACCAAGTGGCGTTGTTTAAACAAGAAGCACCTGGTTTACCACTGCCACCAAAGCCTATTTTAACCAGGTGGGGAACATGGAGAGATGTTGCAACATATTATGCAGACAAACTCAAAAAATCAAAACAATGCTCGACGAAGAATACGCCGATTCCATATGTGAGGCAAATAAATCAATGTTACAAGGTCGTGTTAAAAAATACTTTAAATTGTTTCGCTCGTGCACGAAAAGTTAGATTTAAAGACTTGAGATAAAATGTGTGCCCTTAGTGAAATGTATTCTGCAGTGTGACCTTTGTTCATTTCAAAAACTCCTGCGGTGCAAGAAGCCAAATTATCCGGTTCCAAATAGTGTACTCTAATGCCCAAAAAACTTCTCGTCTGCAGGGTTTCGGTCCAAATATCTGTTGTGAGAGAAAAACTTTCCATAGCTGAAAATTTTGACTTAAATACCTCCAACGCATTATTTTGTAGTAAAGGAAATTGATAGAACTAAAGAAAAAGGAAAAATAAACTACTAAGAGTAAATTTGATGAAGAAAGCCCACCTAGGGAAAGAGGTGGGCCCTAGGTGGGCTTTCTTTATCAAATTTACTCTTAGTAGTTTATTTTTCCTTTTTCTTTAGTTCTATCAATTTCCTTTACTATAAAATTATTTAGCTATTCGGCCACCTCATTTTTATACATTATCCAAAGCATTATTATATTTCTCATAAACATATTTTTGAATGGTTTTGCGAGATGGAACCTTGTAGTGTGGAGCCACCATTTTGAACTTCAGGAAAGCTTGATGCTCAACAAGTGACAAAGGAAGGTCTGCCTTGTAACGGTTCCCGTCACACGGACTTCTCATCCGATATTTAGCCTGGCCCGCTAAATTTATGATTGGTATATTGTGGAAGCATGCCCACAGGAGTCGGATACTTCCTGTGATGCGTGGACGTTAACGGTGCCTACTCCCGCCACGTGGCGCTGCGGTTCATCCAACAGCGCTATGAACTATCCGTGGGCTATGTGAGAACTTGCTCGGTGAACGGGGTGGAGAAGATTGTGAGGAGGGGGGAGTGAGTGTTCCGCGGGACGGACTCAAGAGTGTAAGTGGGTTGGACGTGAACGCCTGGCCGGTGTTGACCCTCTGTCTCCGAGGAGGAGGATTTGGAACGAAGTTTTGTGGCAGGGGTAAGGTAGACCTATCCTTACTATTTAATCTTTATCTTATGAACAATCTATTTCAACTTTCTGAGTGGTTTTAGTTTGGTAATGTTTACATAGTTGTACCCGTTTTAATGGAATTTTAGTGAAATAATTGGCCGGTCGGGAAGGGGGAAAATTACTTGGCGTGAGGCTGGGTAATATTATAAAAAACTCTTCTTCGGTGATTAAGTTAAGGGTTAATTATGATAACAACCTTCTTCCTACACAGTATTAGGCTACTAATTGGTGTCTATAATGGACAGCTAAGGGGGGTAATGTGTTTGGGAACAATTTATATGATGTCAAATAGGATTAGATTGATGATTTATATTTTTATTTAATGGCACTACCAGTATGATGATACCTAATGAGCCCGAACATTTTATGTACATATTGTTGTTGCAGCGAGGGGTTATAGTTATGTAATTGATATATTTATGTTTAATCCTTAAGTTGGTTATTGTGTACTCATATTATCTGACAGACAGTTGGGAGCGGTAAATTAGAATTTTGAGTCCTATAATGTTGGGGGCTTAGAATGATAGTGGTATTTATACCTTCTTATGTATGGTTAAATTGTATTTGATCTTTGTAAAGAGAGGTTATATTTTTTTGTGTTGGTGGGATCCATGCTACATATATAATGGGGTTTGTAGGGTCGGGGTTCGGCGTCAGGGGCCAGGAGTTGGTACCCGGACTTTTTTTTTTTGTATGAATAAGACTTTTATTCAGTGTTTACAGGCCCGGTATCTTACAAACTTTAAATCCGGGCCGTTTTTCCACATAACTTTGACTTTCTTTTACAATTTCAATATTAATTTCCTTTTTAACATTAAAAAACAGATTTTGGCACTTAACTTAAATGAAATTTAACCACCCTAGCTCCATTTGGTCCGCCCCGGGTATATTACACCCCCGGTACCCTCCCCCGCTGGGCCCTTCGCAATGCCCGGGATTTCATTCCCGACTCCGCCAAGCGCCCAGCAGAGGTGGGCATCCCCATATCCACCACCTGGGGAGGCGCCCTATCTGAGTTGGTGCCCCGCCTACTTTCTACCCACCACACTTCGGTTTTCACCCTTCCTTCCACCCTTGGCAGTTGAATTTCCTAATCTACCCCCTACCTAGTTCCCCCATCCCTAATTATCTATTTTAACTACTAACTAAGATAAACTAGACTCACTCAACTATTCTATTCCCATTTCTGCTGGGGAACTCCATCACCCCGATGGTACTAGAGGGCTGCAGGGCAGCCGCCTTTCTCCATCTTGACTCTGAGGGCCCATCAACCACAATTCACCTCTCTTGTTTCCAAGGTGATGGGTCATACGGTGCAGGGAACCCCTCAGAGTTTATATTTACTCCACTAACTTTTGTACATACAACTGGAAAACTGTCCTTTGGAGGAACACAGGGATGCCCTTGTGATCCAAACACTCAGTCTTACTGGAATCCAGTTCCCAGGGCTCGTGCTTGCTCCTCCCGACACCTACTTTTTTTTTTTATGCCGGCAAGGATTGTTTCAGCTTATTACCCTTTAACAATCCTTTTTTCTCTACTCACTCCCCGCTGAGACCGCACTAGTGTCCGTGTCAGTCTCGCCCTCCGTGTCGCTGTCATCTTCTTCGTCATTGTCATTATCAACGTCCCGTCTTATTCGTCCCTGTCTCTCTATGTAGGCAGTCTTTGCTCTATCTGACGCTTCCAGTGCAATCTGGTCTAAGAATTTCCAATAGATTGGGTCCCTCAGTACTTCACCTACTAATCTTCCCTGGATCTCTCTCTGGTTCCCTCCTCACCACATTCACAATTCCCCGACTCTATTTGTCCCAGCTTCCTTAGAGATGCCGGGTAAGGTCCCTTCCCCGTGAGAAGTGGACAAGACCCCGAGATGGCTGGAGGTGCTTATTCTCTAGTCTCTCAACCACATTAGGGAACAATTGATAAGTCCTCCTACCTGTCCCACTTCTCTCCCAGCGTCTCTGCCACTCCTCCAACAGGGCTATTTCCGCCTCTCCAGATGTTGTCACATCGGGTGTGGGGAGGAGTCTCACCTTCTCCAAGTTTCTCTTTTTTAGCCAGTACGCAACACCTTTCTTCCTTATCACAGTCCCCGGACCACCTCGGCGGTACGCCTTCACTGGTTGCATACCCAGGTCTAGGGAGCAGAGGCACGCAAGAGCGGCCGACCATCGGGACACCCCTGAGGATTCCCTGTGGAGTGTATGGTTACGCGCAGAACTCGCAGAGACCCTAAGTGCTATATTTGTGTTGTTTTCCAAGGACGCTGGTATTTGAAGAGGGACTTGAGAGGGCACTATGTTAGGAAGTGACTGTGGTGCCTAGTGTAGAGTAGCGTTAGACTTAGTTGAATCTGCACTTTAATGTGGCTACTTGCAGTTCCCAATGTTTATATTTTCTGAAGTAGGAGTAAAGTCAATAAATTGTTTTCCGTGATAACTTGTTAAAGGAATATACTATTTATTCTAAACTAACTTATTAATGATTCAACTCATATTTTCCATATGTAAATAATTATATGCGTCACCCCTTTTCATTTCATGATGAGAACTTGACTATAGGGTCTATTGAAATTAAGACGAAGGCTTAGCCAAACATTTAAGGGGAAAGGTTAATTTATATGGAAATAGGCCAAACATTCCTTGACTTTTTATTTTTGCACGCCCTTCGGGCGTATTGAACACTTTTTTTTTTGTGGACTATTATAGGGACCCTAGGAACCCCGTCTCCGGGGTTGGGCCTAACCCTTATTTATGTTAGGAATTATCAGGTAAGGCAGATGTGATAATGGTAAACCCCAGAGAGCCTAGGGGTTTAAGGGGGAGTCTCGTTGCCTAAAAAGCAGTTGATCCCTGACCGAGGGGTCCCTTATTTATCCGGGTCTACCTTACTAGGGGGAGGGTTGATTTTCATATCTACATCTGGCGACTGAACGACTTTCCTCGTTAATGTTCAGTCTCGCTATCGCCAACGAGGTGGCGCCCAACCATCAACACTCTCTTGGACTGACCCTGACTTTAAGGGACCAGTGCCAACAGCTCTAGGACCACGCCCTTCTCCACTGAGGTGACGCGGGAGGTGGCAGCCTGGCATAGAAATTATATTATGACATTTGTAATTAAACTGTGGTGCTAACCTCCTTCCCGGTGAGCAGCTAATATGCCGAAAGACTCGTCCAATGTGGATTGTACAGTTAAATATGGAGCTTTAGAGGATGACGGTTTATGCTGTATGTCCCTATCTTCTATATGTACTTTTATTTTTGGAGGATGTTTTGAAAGAGAATCTAACCTGTTCCAGACCCACTGCTTCCCAGATAATCTGGACGCGCCGGGAATCAAACCCGGGACCTCTGGGTTCGTAGCCAGAACCTATGACCACCATACCACATAGGCGGTCCTCAAATTGTAATGATATCTACATGGTTAGAAATTTAAGTAGATATTAATGTTGGGGCTAAGAGTGGTATGGGCACATTTCTGAATGAATAAGAGAGACAGAGCCTATTCAATTAGCCTAGTGTAATTAAAAGCACACAGTTAGCAATACTTAGAGCAAACAATCATAATAAGAGTAAAATGAAGTGATACACAGATACAGCGTCCGGTCTAGGGGTAAGGTGTCGGACTTCTGTGCTGGGGGTCCGGGGTTCAATCCTTGGTCCCGGCACAGATTTATCTGATTGCCAAACCCTTCCTTCACCTCTGACAAGACGTGTATTAATCACAGCTTGTGAATGTGTGGAATGCCAGGCGTCCACCGTGATTCAGATCCCACGTTAAGCTGTAGGTCCTCCATTTCATCTTACAATCATCCAACCATTACACATTAGCGTAAGTACGTATAACCCGAACGGGTAGTAAGACGCGGTGCTAATAATAATAATGATACAGTGTCCATCAGATCTTGATGAGAGGAAATCAGGAATTTAAAAAATAGTTTTAATTGCAACGTGATTTGGACAATCCACCTAACTTATCTCACACAATACTGCTTGGAAACAAACGAGTTTCCTAACTTGAGAATTTATGCTCTAGAAGCTATTTAGATGCGTAAACTCTGACTAACATAGGAGAGATTATCTCGGACTATTAATACTCACTCTATCGCTACGTCATTGGTATATTGCTAAGATATTTACACATATATTTTACTGTAAGCAGGGGTGCACCAAAGGGGGGGAAGGGCAAACAGAATATTTGACCCCCCCACCCCTCTTTCCCAACACCACAAATAACACAGGCCTGCAATGAAACATTTTTTTTAAATCTAAACACTGATTCTTATAGATTTTTGGGTGCTGATTTCAGTAAAAATAGTTAAAAAATTCCATCACGTAACAGTTTTTGACAAACTCAAATTTTAGATTTTAATATTCAACCCTTATTGTGTATTAAGCTTCTAAGCAAAAAATTTCATATCTTAAAAAAAAAATTAGCCTTTATCTGATCAAGGTGTATTATAATAAAGAGGCTTCAAATAGAGAGGGGAAGTAGGGATGGAAGGGGGGGGTTATTTGGGAACAATGAGTGGCAGTGCCATGAGTCATAAAAGAGAATTTTAGAAACATGTTTACTGAGTTTCTTAAGACAGTGATTAAGATAACGTGATGATTCACTTCATTTGGTTTTCCCCTCTTCATATTAAGACTAAGGGATAAAAGGGATGATCACTTCCTTTTTGTTTTCCCCTCCCTACATTCTTTCATTTCATTTCTTTGAATGTTTGCTCAGTTTCAACTCAATCATTGAGAGACAAGTTTGTCACATTCAGTGTA
Source organism: Timema podura (assembly GCA_033556935.1). Lineage (NCBI taxonomy): Eukaryota > Metazoa > Arthropoda > Insecta > Phasmatodea > Timematidae > Timema > Timema podura. Next base: position 43,361,490 of record JAVRXN010000013.1, on the reverse strand, counting down.
AAATCACTGCTCAAGTTTTTTTTCCATCAGCTGTTGAGTTTTATTTGTGGTTTTAATCTGATTTTAAGTGTGATAAATGGCTTCAAGATCTTGTATTAATTCAGCTAACAGTTTTTGTTACATTTGTGGGGACTTTGTAGTAAAGAAACAACAAAGAAACATTACAGATTTTGTTGAAAAAGTGTACTATGCATATTTCGGTGTGAAACTTTGTGACCAGGATAAGTCGTGGGACCCACATAAAGTGTGCTCTATATGTGTAGAAGAACTCAGACAGTGGTCAAAAGGTAAGAAACAATCTTTTCGTTTTGGGGTCCCAATGATCTGGAGGGAACCCCAAAATCACAGTGATGACTGCTACTTTTGTCCGTGTAACTTTAAGGGGTTCAATTTTAAAAAATAAGAAAGACATTTTATATCCAAACCTTCCGTCGGCTATGCGTCCTGTACCTCATGGCCCAGGAATACCCATAGCCATATCTCTAAATAAACTAGTGGAGATTCCCAATGACTCTGATAAGGAGGTCCATGATTTTGATGAAGAATTTCAAGATGTTTCAGAGAGCAGCAAGCCCAAACTTTTTTCACAGATTGAATTGAACGATTTAGTCAGAGACTTGGGTCTTCCTAAAGATTCTTCAGAACTGTTAGGATCAAGGCTAAAGGAAAATAACTTATTGGCTCCAGGTACCTCTTTCACATGATTCAGAAACAGAGAAAAATATTTTATTCCATACTTTTCTCAAGATGGTGACCTGGTTTATTGTAGCAATGTCCCTGGATTGATGGTGAGGTTTAACATACAGTATGGCGTAAACGAGTGGAGGTTCTTTATTGACTCGTCAAAAAGAAGCCTCAAAGCAGTGCTTCTCCACAATGGTAACAAATATGCTTCCGTACCAGTAGGGCATTCTGTTTACTTGAAAGAATGCCACGAGAATTTAGCCTTAATTCTCACCAAACTGAATTATAATGATCATGGATGGACTATATATGTGGTGATCTTAAAGTACTTTCCATGCTTCTTGGGCAGCAGGGAGGTTACACTAAGTACCCCTGCTTCTTGTGTGAATGGGATAGCCGGGATAGAAGGCAGCACTGGGTTAAAAAGGACTGGCCATGTAGGGCTTCATTAGAACCTGGAAGCAAAAATGTAGTAAGGGAAACCTTGGTTGATCCAAGAAAAGTCCTCCTGCCTCCTCTTCATATCAAGCTTGGTTTAATGAAGCAGTTTGTAAAGGCTCTCTCAAAAGGAGGAGAGTGTTTTAAATACTTGTTACACAAGTTTTCTGGACTGTCATAAACGAAACTGAAAGAAGGTGTTTTTGTTGGCCCAGATATCCGGAAACTTCTGAAAGACGAAGTCTTTGAAACAAAAATGGAAGTTTTTGAAAAAGATGCCTGGAAAGCTTTCAGAGAAGTTGTAACGAAATTTCTTGGAAAATATAAGGACCCCAACTTCAAGTTCATAGTGGAAAACATGCTCATCAAATTCAAGGACTTGGGTTGTTCGATGAGCTTGAAAGTGCACTTCCTGAATTCCCATTTGGACTACTTTCCCGAAAATCTTGGTGCTTTGAGTGAAGAGCAAGGGGAAAGATTCCATCAAGACATCAAGGAGATGGAATGCAGATACCAAGGCAGATGGAACATCAACATGATGGCAGACTACTGTTGGATGCTGTACAGAGAAGAGCCGAAAGCTGTCTACAAGAGAAAAAGCTCAAAAAGGAGCTTTGAGGATAAAAGAAAAAGGCAGTATAAGGTCTTGTAAATCTTGGTAAGTGTTGAGAATGGCTTAGCTTTATTTTTTTGTAAATAAAACTATAATTTAATTTTTTAATAGATAAGTTTTAACCATTATACATAAACTGAGCCCTTTTTCTATATTTTGATATCCAATTTGTGAAAAATCCTTACGTGATAGAGAAAATCGGAGATCATTTTTGAAATCAGCACACCAAAAAACATAAGAATCACCCATTACATTAAAAACAATTTTCAATAACCCAAATTTTGCAGGCCTGTTAATAGAAATTTAAATAATATTAAGTATAGCTAAAATATTTATCATTGATGATGTGTCAAATATATATGCTACATTTCAAGACTAGGCTTCAGACTTAAGCCTAATATTCAAAAGGTTTACCGTTACACACAAAATTAACAATTGAACAACATACAAATAATAGCTTCGATACCATTTGCATTATTTAAATCTCTTAATTACTATAAAACTATTCCCTCCAAAGTAAATGGCTGGGTGCGCCACTAATTAAGTAAATTATATGAAATATTTTATTTTACCTTTAGGTTTCCTATTGGTCTTTGAGAGTTATTTTATTTGAATTAAAGTTGTAGATTGTTCTTAGGCAGGTTTTAAAGAAGGATTTAGTTCAATTGAGTGAATAGTTCTTGAGATAGGTGTGTGATTTCATAATTTCAAGATGATTAGAAGGAAAATCAACCTGACTTTTGGGATTCTTTGATGTATAATTATATAAAATCACAATGACTAATAAGTCGTTAATGATATCCCTCCTTTTTACCTTTCTTCCGTGTTTTGAGTCAATGTGAGAAGATAATGCCCTATACAGCGTGTACATGCCCGGCTGGATTCACTGGGGCAAGCTTTTTATAAATCAAGTTGATATTCCTTTTCAAAGTGACTGCTAACCATTGTATTAGATGTAGGCCTATATACGACAACTTGTATGTTTTTACAATATGTTGGCTATTTTATAAATAAAATAAATCATTAAACGCAGATAGCGTAGTAAACGCAGTAAACCCATAAAGACTAACTAAGCATCGATAGTCCCAATTAACAAATCAATCCACTAAAATTGGAATCTTTTCAATACTACCCATTATTAAAACTTAATAAAACTAATTATCAACTTAAAAATAACCTCCATTTTAAGTCTGGAGACATGAGGGAACGAAATAAATAGGCTATTTCTACCAAAGAGACAAAAAAAAATCCTGAAAATGCTATTGAATTAAAAATATATATATATATATATTCCTATGTGTATTGTAGGATACAAGGACACTTGAAAATATATTAACACATTAGGAATATAAAGACAACACACTTTAACTCGCAATATTATGTAAAAGGGGGCTGCGACAGTAATTATATTATGTTATATACATTATCTTCAAATTAGAAATAAGACAAAACAAGAGGAATTATATCCTACATAGGCGTGCGTAGCGTGGGTGCCCGCATTAGTCGCAAAAAAAAAAAAGAATAAAAGTTGGAGTGATGTAAAAACAAAGTACTGTACTTAATTTTTTTAGAAACCGCATCCAAATTAAGTAATTCAACTTCATCATCAGTTTGGAGATCATGGATCCAATTCTCAACTGGTGGTTAAAACCAGCAAAACGCTGCGGTAATCTGACATCAAGCTAATGTGTTTAGGCGTAAGGTTGAATTTTGAGGATATGCACCCGAATTGTTAGAGTGGGAGACAATTGAGGGAAAAACAATCCTAATTACACCTAACCCGATTTTGAACCCAGTTCTTCCCGTAATCGGCAGTGTAGTCTATCGCGAGAGTGACATGCCTTAGACCATGCAGCCACCCAACTGGGTGTGGAAACTTTGAAACTAGGAGTTGTTTTGGTGCATTTGTTACATTAAATAACTGACAAATTTTCTATAGAATTTTTTTAAGACAATCAAGACAAAGTGTCCCCGATTCCGGTAGCCACCTGCACGTGCTAGAGGAGCTTCTACAAGTTGACAGTATCAAAATCCTAATTTTCGTCATCAATGTGCCAGGATTGGTTACAACACCTTGTGCCATTCATCGGACAAAGGCTGGCCGTGGATAAGAACTTAGATGACAGTAGTGAAGAATTTTAAGAAAATTATATCCTTCGACCGGCGTTTGGCACTATAATGTTTTTCAAATAAATTTTCTCTAAAAAATTTAATATATTTTTATTGTTTTTAATTTATAGAAATTGTTTAAAAAAATCATGGTATAGGGGGGATCTCGCACCCTTCGTCTTCCAACTGGCACCCCCATTAGCCACACTCTGCGCACGCCTATGACACCCTATAGCTCATTTTCCTGTGTCTTCCGACTTGACGAAACTGATGAGTTTGATAGTTGTTACTCTTGGAGATTTTATTTTTACCTAGTGGAATGTGAGTAATTTTGGATACATCTTTTTCTTAGGTACCTCTTTGCCAGAGGAAGAATGATCAAGAGAAACATTCACTAGATTTGGATACTGACATAAATGTATTTGTACAAGATTTTAAACAAAAAAAAAAATTCAATTGATATTCTCCACGCCAGCGAAAGTGAGTCAATTCAAGCATCACGCACATCATCCTTAACATCCATTGATGGCTATAATGTTCCTATTATTCCTCTTGAAAAGGGTCTGGAACCTGCTAAAGTTGAAATAGAGGGCGTACGGATGGTACAGATGGATTTTTTCCTGAAAAAATTGGTTGAGGCCAGCAATCATAATCCAGTGTTTGGTTGCTCACTACAGAACATGTTAGTAATAAGAGAAATGCGCAAAGGGTTATCATCGACTATCGTTTTTCGCTGTAATATGTGTCATCTTGAAATATCTGTGCCTACTAACGAGTTGGAAAAAGTCGAAACCTGTATAGATTGAAACACTCGCGCAGTCGCTGGAATAATGAGTATTGGCTCTGGCTTCTCTCATCTTGAAGAATTTTGTGCTTCAGTTGGGATACCCTGCATGTCTTCAAAAACATTCAGTAGGTTTCATGAGGGGAGGGTATTGTTTATGGCGGTGAGAAATAAATTCTGCTTTGTATGTTCACGCCCAAACTCAGAGGAAGCTACAAAAATTGTTCAGGAAGCTCAAGTAGCATGGAATCAAATATTATTGTGGAAGGATTCAAGCAGAGTGAAGCTCTTCACAACGTTAGATATGGCAGGATGATTGCTGATGGTGATAGCAGTTGCTACAAAAAGATCTTGGAAGCAAGGCCTTATAAACATCTCACGGTGGAAAAAAGTGAATGCCGTAATCATTTATTGAGAAATTACATATCAAAAATAAAATTATTGACAGAACAAACCAAACTTGGAAGCCCAGCTGAAAGAAAATTAATCAGTGAAAAACAAATGAAATTTATATGTGCTGTCACTGAAGCTATAAAGTATTAAAAAAATCTTTATATTTCTTTTCAAGAAAAGGTATCCGCATTGAAACGTGACATAGAAAATGGCCCAAATCACATATTTGGTGAACATACAAACTGCGCCGAATACTTTTGTAATGGAACTAAAGAAAACGAGAGAAATATTGTTCCACAGTTAAAAGAAAGTGGCCTATATCAAGAAATACAGAGTGCAGTCACGTATTTAAGTAGGAATTGTAGAAGCCTCATATTAGATGTTGACAGCAATTCGGTAGAGCAATTCAACGCTATTGTTACCAAGCATGTTGGTGCCAAACGTGTAAATTTTTCAATGAAAAGATCTTACCAAGGTAGGTGCGCGGCAGCTGTAGTTTCACATAACACTAAACGACCACACTATGTGTTGCACAAAACCATGTACAATGGCGTCAGTCCAAACAAATTTAGTAAACGTATGGAACTGCGCAGAGCTATTCTATCAAAGCGAGTGGCAATATACAGGGCTAACAATAAAGGACAAATTCTAAGACGCCCACATAGATCGCTTGTACATAGTTATGCAGACAAGGATTATGGGCCTAATTGCCAACAGCCGGACATGAACTCAGAACTATACAAGAAGGAAGAATTGGCATTTTTGGCCTCACTACAAAAAAGTCCAGAAGAATGTCACAACATCGAAAGAGGAACATTACTTCAGGCTGGAAGTTGCCAGTGGCTGGAAATGAGGCGGAAAATGATAACTGCATCAAATTTTGGCAAGATTTGTCGAAGACTGCCAGCAACAAGCTGCCAAAATATTGTAAAAAACATGTTGTATACTCATAATTTATTAAATGTGCCATCCTTGGATTATGGGAGGAAGTAAGAATCAACTGCAATTACTCAATTAGAAAGACAGGAACAAATCACTGTTGATAAATGTGGTTTATTTATAGATAAAGATCATCCTTTCCTTGGAGCCACCCCTGATGGAACCATAGGAGAAGATGGACTTTTTGAAGTAAAATGTCCATTATCAGCATCTGGGATGAATGTGAATGATGCAGTTCTTTCAGGTAAAATAAAATATTTGGAAATAAACAAAGAACCAAAACAAGTAGTGGGCTTAAAGAAAACTCATGAATATTATTTTCAAGTACAAGGACAGTTACATGTAACTCAAAGACAATTTTGCTTATTCGCCATTTGGACTTCCCCACAAAATGAAATAAAGGTAATCCGGCTTGAAAAAGATGATCATTTTTGGAAAACTCAAATGGAACCAAAGTTGATACAGGTTTACTTCAATTGCATGTTATCAGAGCTTGTAGACCCAAGGCACACAAGAAATATGGAAATTCGGGATCCCACATATATAGTGGAAGCTCAGAGGAAAAAACCAGGGGAAAAAAAATTAAGTTTAATATAGGAAAAATTACTCTCTACTTGTGAGTATAGAACTATAAGTTGTGCATTTTTTTTAACAAGAGTGAAACCAAAATTCCATTAGGCCAATATCACCAGTTGCTTTTCTTACATCTATTAAGCCAGAAGAGCCCATCAATTATTTAAAAAAATTATAACAAGTGCCTCCTTGATCAACTAGCCTAGGATAAATATCTGAGGTTGCCAATCCTACCCCCACCCACTTCCTTAATTCACACCCTAGAATTCAATGTGTTTGTCGAGAATAGATTCCTCATAATATCTTAAATGCATGAATTTTTAATGCACAACAAATACAAATCTACAATATCACAATATTTGATTATTGTTTGTTGATTCTCATAATTCAAACACTACTTATGATATTTAAAAAAAAAGTTAAATGCTATTTGTTTATCATGTATTATTTGTACATGATGATACATGTACAAGTATGATACATTATTTGTATCATTTATGAAGCTTTATTTTTTAAGCATTACTTAATCGTACATTTTCTGAACACACTGATTTTTCCACAAACTAAACTAATTCTAGAGCACAAACATCACCCAGTTCTCCAGTCGATAATAATTTACCAATGATAGACTTTCAATCATGCCTGGATTAAAACCCGTGATCCCTATATGAGTAGGCACACGCGCTACCGGCTGTTCTAAAGTGTAAAACTTCCCTAAAATAAATTTAGTTGAAATTCAAACCTTAACTTGATTACCAACGAAGACAAGATGTAATGAAGACTTAAAGACTGTTCCAGATAAAAAAAAAACTACCCTTAATAATAAATTACCATGTTAATAGAAAATATAGTTTGTGGTTTGTGTCACACATAAAATATATTTTAAAATATTTAACATTGTCTAGCCTTTTAATCTAGGAAACTAAAAGTGCTTTTGCTATCATATCAATGTAAAATTGAATAAACATTGTACATGTACTATAAATTAGTGTTTGGACGAGATGAGATGGCATTGCCCTAGTTTAGGGTACAGTTTTCAAAGCTACCTACCAACTCAACTGTCTAAAATCACTCGCGATCATGCGGATCTGAAGTCGTAACATATGCTCTACCACTTCAAAACGCCACAACGTGTCAAGGGAGTGTGGCCGGCTTTCAACCAATAGTTTTTTTTAAGAAATAAATTTGAAAGATTTTTGTAATCTAACATAATTTACCCTTGTTAACTCAAAATATATATTTTTTAAATTCACTAAAAAAAAGTAGATTTTCTCAAAATCGGCTCTAACAATTTTGATTAAATTTCATTTATAATCATTAATAAATATTCCAAAACAAAATGGCTACCCTCAATATTTCGGCAAAATGGTTTTAAGGGCTCCGGTCTGAAGCGTTAATTAACATTTTTTATAAAAGCTCCGAAACTATTTGAGATATGAAATTACTTAGCATTAAAAATATGTATATATATTTATAATACAAATATTTTATTCGAAACATATTTTTATAAAATCAATAACTTTCAATCTATACGCAATTACATGAATTTTTTAACTTTTTGGACATTAAAGTTTAAGTATTGCAACCGTAAAAAAAAACTAACCTGAAATGTTGATGGATGTCGACGTCTCATGACCCCCACAACCCTAAAAAATAGTCTTTGCAATGCCGTCTGTCTGTGTGTCTATAAAAACTTAAAATTAAGGCTAGTTTACTGAAGGGTGAAAAGAGAAAAATTTGGTTTTCTCAAAATCTGCTCAAACGATTTTGATTAAAATTCGTATCTAGGCGTTGATTAAGATTATAAATAAACTTGCTATTTTCATTTTCCTATGAAAATGATTTTTAGGGTACTTAACAGAAGCGTTAATTTCCGTATCTCCACAACTATTGGAGAAACTAAACAACTTATCATTGCAAAATTGTAGGACTATTAGAAATAAAAAACTTTTATTTGACATATATTTTTATAAAAGCTACAGTTTCTGAGATATTTGCAAATATATTAATACAATTTTGTGAGCTTTAGTTGTAAACATATACTACTTAAGTCTTAACGCAATAATTCTCCAATGCCATAGAGTAATTAAATATAAGTAAGTATCTAAAAAAAGTATGTTATTTTTCCTTAAAGCTCTTAGGAGAAATGTTTGCACAGCAATGATCTATCTCCATTTTAGACTCAATAGTCAATATTTACATTTTTTATTGGTTAAAATGTATAAATGAATAATTAAATATCAATGCGATGACTTGAAGATCTGCAACACCTTATAAAATGTTAAAATTTTAACCATAAATCGAAATTTTAATACGAAGCGTTGACCCTTGTGGAAGACATTAAACTGTTTGAAATGCTCTTAGGTAGACAAAGATGCGCCTCTTTTCTCATTGATTATATATCATTGTATATTATTTTATTCGTGTTCTTATGTGGAGTGGTGATGATACAATGTGCATTATTCCGTTCAGAAATCTTACGAGTTTATAGAAAGAGAGAGAAAGTCTGTGCGGTGCGCCGTACCATTTATTATCTCTTTGCGGTAGTTGGATCTCAAAGTATTTATCTTTTTCCTAACATCTTCCTTGGTAGCGTCCGGCTTAATTTTATGATAGCACTCTAAAAATTTTAATAGTGCCAAATTGCGCTTGTTTTTATTAATATAATCAGGACGACGAGTGTCCCACAATTCCGGGAGTGTTTCATATAATTCTATGAAGTTTTGTAATAACTCACGGTCATGGTCTTTGGCACATTTACTACCTAACAACAATGTTTCTTCAACTGTACTGTCATCTTCATCGTTGCAGAGAGTAACGCCTTCATTAACCTCCTCCAAGTTCCCCATTTGCTGAAAAATTCAAAACAATTTCAGGCAAATAATCATGGCCACTATGTTTTGGAAGAGATCATTTTGATCGAATTTCTGCCTCAGAGGAAGACGATTAATGCAGCACGATAATGTGAAACCCAAAAAAAGCTCAAGAGAGCAATTCAAAACAGAGGGGAATGTTGACGAAGGGAGTGCGCTTGTTGCACGACAACGCCCGGCCGCACACGGCCAACGCCACCATGGAGTTTTTGGACTCATTCGGTTGGGACATTTTGAACCACCCCACATACTCCCCTGAATTGGCGCCTTCAGACTTTCATCTTTTCACCTCCCTGAAGACTCACATGGGTGAGAAAAAATTTTCAACCAAAGAGGAGGTGAAACAAGAGGTCCTGAACTGGAAGGAGATGGTAGGAAGAATTCTTTGAGGAGGGCATCAAAAAGATTGTGCCACGGCTCACAATCTGCATAGAACGGGAAGGCGACTATGTGGATAAATAACTGACATTTTTACCAACAAAATCCTATAATTTTTTTTAAAATAGAAAAATCTAGTACTTTCTGGACGTGCCTTGTACTAGCTCTAAATGTAGTGATATTAGTAGCTTTGTGAGCAAGATACTGAACGTTTTCAGCTTGTTCTTTTGGCGGAGATATAGAATCAAAGAAAACCAGATACTGCCTTGAATACAAGATCTTGTCGGAAACATTAATTTACAAGACTTTGCCAAGTCTTGAAGAAACTTGTTTGGTCAGATGTAATAAATGAAGCACTGTGGCAAAAATGGCATTTTCAAATTACGTGGGTATTCAAAAGGGTGGTAGTGTAACCAACCTTCCCTGTTTTCTTTCTCAAAATAATTGGGTACTGTAAGGAGTGCCAAGGAAACGTTTTGAAATGTTTAAATGCTCCTGTCAATGAACAATACGTAGTGTTTTAAACTACAGTTGATATAGTTAATTTATTTGAACACACTAGGAAAATTAAGAGGAATCTAGCAGAGGAGTGACGTGATCAAATAATAAAAATACTATGTGAAAGTAAAGAAACGCCATCATCATTGAGAAAGATAGAAACCTCAAAAAGAATTATAGTTGATTTGGCTCTCACTGGGATTCTATCGAAACTATTCGTTTTATGAACTGAGAAACATCAGGCTTTAATGATAAAACTATTACATTAAGATTCAGATCCAACTTTGTCAATTTGTAAAGCAAAAAAGGACACCAGACAAATAACTATACATGATATTGGTATTGATACATTTTTTGTCCATTATTTGTCAGTTCATAAATGCTGGCATATATAAAATATTGGATTAAGGGAGATTCGAAACTTTCAATAGATGCAACGTTATCAATCGTAAACAAGTTAAAGGATTTGCAATCGTAAATTTGGCCATAAGTTTCTTTATGTGAGAGTAGCAAACGTATTCAACGGTGATGAGCAAGCAATACAAATTTTCCGTGTAAGGTCGATGGCAGAGGATACACCATTAAAGGTGGAAAAGTGTGTCTGGGTCCCAGTGTTCATTAACACCAGGTTTCCCGAGACAAGAAATATCCTCTAACATCCTCCCACGGGAGTCTGTAAAATTAGACCCCCACACCAGGTTATGTGCGTTAAAGTCCCCCAAAATGATATAGGGGGCGGGAAGTTGTATAAAGAGGGCCTCTAGAGTCCTCTTTGAAACGCGTTCACCTGGTGGGAGGTAGATTCAGCATACGGTTACTTCCATAGGAAGAGAGACTGACAGCAATCACTTGGCACTCACTTGGCACAAGATGGAAGGATGCAGGGAAGAAATTATTTGTTTAATTTCCTCTACACGAGCAAAGAAACCCCTACAATTCTATTGTAGTAGCGACATTATTTATCAATGTAAAGTTTAATTATCCTCGCAATCCATAACGTTATCTTTTAAAAATAAAAATTGATTGAGGTCCTTTTTAGACCCTCTTGCTCTCTCCTGGACCTCCCGCTTCAGGAGAGGTTTTGACTTATCCTGGAGAGACAGGGTCGGTGAATCCTTGCGCGAAGGCTTTGTTAAGGCCTTCGACGCTTTCTTCACAATAATTTTCTTGGCGATCCCTCGCTGGTCCTTCCTCAAGGTACCAGTAGGACTCGCCTGTACCACCGCTCATCCTTACCTCCGAAGTTACAGAGGCGGTATTGAGCTGCTCGACAACGGCCGCACTTAATTTTAGGCCCCGAGGTGAGTTCGGGGGTGTTCCCCGAGGCGAGCTCGGTAGGGTGCCCCGAAGAGGAGACCTCGGGGGTATAGGTGGTGGAGACAATCTCATTGGAGGCGTCACCACCTGCACAAATCTTGGCGCTTGTTGGCCTGGAATTTCTCGAGTAGTGACGAGAGGCACAGGTCGGGAAGATGACTGTGTAGTATAATTTACAATAGAATGAAAACGAAAGAAGCCTCCGTAGGACCAGTGTTACGAACACGGACAAATGGATTGTATGGTGGAAAGAAAATGGTTAGAGGCAACTCACCTTCACTTTATGTGGTATGACTGGTAGTGTCTTGGCGCAGTCCTCTTCAATAACACACACGAATAAAAACTAGACCACTTCCGGGTGAAGGTTCACGGAACCTTATCACTTCTGTCTCGATTGAGTCTCCGTGCACGGCACAATTAAATCAACAAAGCTAAAAACACCACGCCAGTGACACTTGGCGGGAAAACAATAGACATATAGTGGTCCAGGTATGGTCTTGTTGCCTCCAAGAATGGGGAAGGTTAAGATAATATATGAAAAAACCAAACAAACAGAACTAAACCTCAACAATAACAATCAAAATCACAAAACAACAAACAATTCAATTTCGAGGCATAGAGAACCTAGATAAAAGGAGCACTATTCAAAGATATAACATAGAGGAATGAAAATGAAGTATAGGATTAATAATACTCGTCAAACAATAGAAAAATGACTGACAATGACTTTGAAACATTGATTGCGCAGTGGCAGTTGGGACAATTTATATTTTGGCTGACTATCTGACTATCTGACGTCTGAAATACCGGAGCTTGACTAGATAAGTATTCTTTGCGAGCCTGGGCATATGAAATCTTCTTTTTAGTTTGAATCTCCAGGACTTTTTTCTCCACCTTCCGTTTCGGACAGGCCCGAGACCAGGCGGAATGCGGACCCTTGCAGTTTACGTAGAGCTTAGGAGACTCACACGGTGTATCGTGAGCCTCTTTACCGCAATCCGCACAGGTTGGCTTACCACGGCATCGCAACTTCGTATGACCAAACTCCTGGCACTGAAAGCAGCGCCTTGGGTTGGGGACATACGGCCGGACCCTAAGCACGTAGAAACCTGCTCGGACCTCCTTCGGAAGGGTAGGAGTTCCAAATGTAAGGATATAGGTATCTGTCTTTTTTTCTTGACCATTCTTTTTTGTCACTATTCTATAAACTTCGGTAACATGTTGAGGTGCAAGCTCATCACAGATCTCCTCAATGCTTACGCAGTCGAGGTCATAGCAAGTGACCACTCCCTTGCAAAAATTGAGGAACCTGTGTGGCTCCACCTTTACCTTTAAATGGGCTGAGTTGCTTAACGGTATCTCAGTTATTCGCATTACGTTTACCGTCTGGACGTCATTTATGGTCTGGATCATTACAGTGCCATCTCGCAGTTTTCTTATAGAGACCTCTGACTTTGCAGCACCATTTATCACTCTTTCGAGGATAAATGGGCTGGCATGTGTCAGAGTCTTACCGTCGTCTACTCTAGACATTACCAGGAAGCGGGGCTGGGGCCTCACCACATCCTGGTTTTCTATTATTACAGGGCTGGACGGCCTTACCAGTTTCCACCCCTTTCTAGTATTACGGCCCTGTGAGGGGCCGGGCAGTGAGTTGCCAGCGTGGTTTGGCAGTACGGTGCCAGCGGACAGTAAGTTGTCAGCAGCGACAAAAGAGGTGGCCATGCCATTTTTGGGGACAACCTACACAGTACTCGGATCGTAGACCCAGGGTGATCCATGTTGGTTCTACCACATATAGCCCTGTTAACTGTCCCGACGAGAGGCCCCATACGACGCTAGACATGACAACCTTCGCATGGGGCTTCGCCGAGAGAGAGGTCATCGCAGCAAGTGGGTGTAGGAAAGTTCCAATTTTATGTCCGGGCCCTCGTGAACGCAACCAGTCTTTTCTCAAAGTAGGGTACCCGGTTATTGTCATCCCTAAGGCCCTTCTACTACTATATTACAACCGGCGCACTTTCACTCAGAAGCTCAAGGCAGTGGTATTCAATAATCGTCCAAGGAAAGCCGTTTTAGATGCCATGGTCGTCAACGGATGGGCCAAAAGTCTCTGTGCAGGACTGAACGGCAGGGGAAGGGAAAAAAGAGGTAAGGAGAAAGAAAGAGAAGGGAGAAGAATGAAAAAAGGGGTGAAAGGGAAGAATGAAAAAAAGGGGTGAAAGGGAAGGAAGAAAAAAGGAGGTGAAAGGAAAGATTTAGGATAGGTTTTTCCTGCACGAGGTACGTCCTGCACAAAAGCCTCCCCTTTTAGTCACCTCTTACGACAAGCAGGGGTTACTGCGGGACTATTCTACATTGGCTCCAGAAATTTAACGAGTCAAAAGCCAGTTGACTTTCTCAAAGAATATTTCCTTAAAGAACTTCCAAAAAGGGCCAAAAAAATACAAGACAATGCAAGATTCAAAAGAATTGTAATGTTTTTGAAAACACCACTTTCAACTATCACACAAATTGAATTCCTTCCATCTGTGAGCAAAATGTTTGAGACGTTTATGAACCTGTTTCAGTTTGAAGAGCCTCTAATCCATGTTCTTCATGAGCATTGGTGTCTTCTCCTGAAGATTTTGCTAGGTCGGTTTGTGAAGCCTAAAGTGATCAAAGACAAATGTATTGATGAACTCAAGCTTATGTTTCCGCGTATAGAAAAGGAACAGAATGATGATGATTTTTAAATTGGCGTAGAAACAATAAAAACATTGAAGAAATTGAATCTGAAGGTACAGAAAACACTGCTTCATGGCATGCGAAAGTTCTACCACAAACTATCAGGACATTTGCTGAGAAAGCTGCCTTAACATAATGTGATATTAAAGCAAAGTAGATGCCTTAATTATAAAAATAGTGAAGCTTGGACTGTTTGGTCAATAAAGCTATTAGCAAATGCTGTTTCTCTTGTCCCACCTTGCAATGTTCCAGATGATTGGGATTGCACCCGAGATGGGCAAGGAGTGGTGTCAAAGAGAATTGATCACTACTGGGGAAAGATTTTCAATATGAAGAATGCTCTTGATCATCCTAAATATCCTGAGTTGACAAAGCTTGTTAAAGCTCTTGTCTTACCCCATGGAAAAGCTGATGTTGAACTAGGATTCCCACAAACGTCAAACTATCTTACTGACAACAGGACCTGTCTCTCAGGCATCTATCAGTTCCACACAGTACCATTCACGAAGGACTTCATTAAGAAGGGGCGTGGGGCCCATAAGTTGTACTTGGCTATACTCGAAGAAGAGAAGAGAACTGAGGCTGAACGGGAGAAAGAAGACAAAGAGAAAATAAAAAACAAAGTAAAGTGTTTCAAGCAAAATGGAAAATATAAAAAAGAAATCACAGGAGGATGACGAGGCAATACAAAAAGAGAAACTGTTAGAAAAGCAAGAATCAGAAGCTAAAGAAGCAGTTCAATCTTACAAGTTATTAGTGGCAGAAGCTAATGAAAGGATTAAGAATTCAATGAAAATCAATGATCGGAAAGGTTGGCAAATAGTTCAATCTATGCTAGAAGCTGCGTGCAAGAAATTGGAAGAAAGTGACTCTGCTTTTGTTTGTTTCTTATTTTCTCAAAAGCAAATTCAAAAGAGGAAGACTATTTTTGTGCAAGTCAATCTGAATCAAAGAAACCCAAAAATATTATAATGTTTCCCAAATAATTTTCTAAGTATATTGTTTAGGTGGAAGGTATTTTATTTTAACCATATCATCAGAGGCAGGTTTTTATGGTGAATATTTTTTTAAATTCTCATTAATTTTTCAAAATTGTGTTTTGTGTTGAAAATTTGACACAAATATTTACCGGCATATCACCCTAATCTATTTCGCCAAACTGTAGCATACAGCATGTGGTAATATTTTTTTCACTCATCGTGGTTCGTCTATCAGTCACTACCAAATTGTACGTTGAAAAATACCGTTCACTGTCTGCATTTGAAATGGGCAACCAAAGAGATTTTAATGTATTTGTAGAAAAATCGATTCAATGTTCACCTTTGTGTTTCAAACCTATTAGAGCTTTTACCACATCCACATAGTCACTGTCAATTTGTTCGGAAATTAATGTGCACAGTTATTTGTGGCCTAGTTGAAAATCACACTGCAAGTCTCGGAAAGCAGGAAGGTCCTTGAACATTCTTTCAAGTTCCCTCCCATCACTTGAACTAGGCCTGTTCAGTAGCTTAGTAGGGTCAAACAGGTACCCTAACGCTTTTATTACTTTTATTTCATCACTATTTTTGGCTAGCATTGAATATAGCTTTAATTAATTTACAATTTTCTGACACAAAGGCTACTTGAACCTTCACCATTTTACATTTAGTGTCATTCAAGTGGTCATCCAACAAACTTTGACCTTGAACTTAAAGATTGGTATTTTGTTTGAGAAAATTAACATTTTCGTCAAAGTATTCTGACAAGTACACGACAGAATTAAACCAACTAGACCAACGAGTTAACACAGGAATTGATTAAAGTTTCACTCCTAGTGTCGGGTAATTTTAAACTAGATGTTTCTTATATTCCGTTTTTAATTTACGGGCGTTTCTGAAAACGTTCTTTAGGCAAGAAATTACAGAATTCAACTCTTTTAAGTTCTTTTGCCATATTTCTCCGAGTAGATTAAACTTGTGACACCAGCATGTAAATCTTAATAAATGTTCACCAATTAAAACCTTTAATGTACTAACACATTTAATCATGTATGGAGTACTGTCTGTACAAATAGCCTTGATATTGTTAAAGTCAATATTTAAATAATTTATAGTTTCCATGATTGCCTGGCTTGTCGTAGTAGCATTTGCTGTTCGTGGAAAACTGCAAGACCCTAAGTAGAGTTGCTGTGATGATTTTCCTTCTAGTGTTCCAAACAGAATAGAAAAAACACAGTTGCCACTCCGATCTGTAGTTTCATCACAGAATATAGCCACAGATTTATTGGCTAAAGAGTCTTTTATGTTTTCTTTAGCTAAAGCTCCACATTTAGGGACATATTCTCGTCTTAGCCAGGACGCTGAAGGGAAGTCGCCTGAACCTTTAATGTATTTTCCCATCCAACTTCTAACTGCTGGATTGTCCAGTTTTTCAATAGGAATGTTGGCCTGCAAGAATTATTATTATTATTATTGTTTATAGGCTCATCGACACAAAGAGGTCATTAGGGCCGTGACATTTAAAAATACAGAAAAATCCCCATGGGGGGAAAAAAAATATGGATATACACCCAAATTTTAGTGATACACCTGCTAATAAAAAACCACAGGTGTATGCACTAAATTAAAAATACAGAACAAACATTTTAAAATATAAAAAGTTTGTAAAAAGACAAAATAAACATTTTAAAATATAAAATGATAAAAACAAATAAAACAGACATGTTAAAGCATTCTAAAAGACGTGTTAAAAAGACAAAACCACATATTAAAGTACACTAAAAATGTTAAAAATACTCTCAATGAGAAAATATCCAAATGAGCCACTTTATAAGTGACTCACATGGCATTAAAAAGATCCGCCTGGCGTATAAAACGGAGTAAACAAATAACTCCATCCGCGCTATCGCGTAGTAAAAGACGTAGGTCACCTTTAAAATCAAGAGCCAGGAGGATAGGGGCATATTTACGACACTCCACCAAAATGTGGTACACATTAAGGGGAGCATCGCAAAATTCACACACTGGAGGTGGATCCCCTCTTAATAGAAATCCGTGGGTTAGAAATGTATGCCCGACGCGGAGTCTCGTCACGATGACCTCCTCTCTTCTAGACTTTCGTATAGAAGAGGGCCATCGCAACACACCATCCCTGATGGACCGCAGCTTGTTCTGAGCAGGGGTCGAAACCCACTGCTCGTGCCAGGTGCGTAAGACCCCACGCCTAACATAACCCCTTAGATCTAAAAACATGACACCCCGACTCGCCTCCGGAGGCAGACGTGCTGCCTCCTTGGCCGCCTGGTCAGCAAGTTCATTTCCTGAAAGACCAGCGTGACCAGGAATCCAGCAAAAGGCGAGCCGGGTGTTTAATGAATCGATTTTTAAAATTTGCTCATGTATCATCTGCACAAGGGGATTCCAGGAGTAGAGAGTGGACAATGCCAACAGAGCACTCATGGAATCCGTGCAGATGAGAACAGAACGGTGACACTTACGATAAACAAATAACAGAGATTTAAAAAATGGCGTATAATTCAGCCGTAAAAACACTGGATTCACCATGTAAATTAAATTTAAAATTGTTTCCCTCCACAACAAATGCGCATCCCACGGAAGCACCACACTTGGAACCATCCGTATAAATGCGCTCAAAGCCCTGAAAGCGAGTGGAGAGGAGCTCATTAAATGTCATCTCATATATAATCGGCGCGGTGGTCGCTTTAGGGAGCTTGGCAAGATCAAAATGGCATTGAGGTAGGCGTATCTTCCAGGGAGAAACTCAACCTGGGGATGTGGGGATAGCCTGTGGCAGTACTATCCCACACGTGTCGAAAACCGATAGCATCCGGATCCCGACCGGCCTTGTACCACGCCATTTGGTTTCATACAAGACACGGTTAGGGGGATGAAACACTGGACGGTAAGCAACATGCTCCGGCATGCAGTGTAGTTTCGAAACATAAGATGCCAGAAGATAGGACCGCCGGTAATGAAGAGGGGGCTAACCGGCGTCGGCACAAATGCTGACGACTGGAATGGTACGAAATGCACCAATAGCCAGTTGTATGCCAGCAGGGTGGACACTATCCAGCATCTTTAACGCCGAGGGTCTCGCCGATCCGTAAACAAAACTGCCATAGTCTAGTTTCGATCTTACCAAGGCCCTATAAAGGCGCATCAAGGTTTCCCTATCAGCACCCCAGGACCGACCGCTAACCACTTTGAGCTGGTTGAGTGATTTTATACACCTCGCTTTCAGGTCTTTGATGTGGGGGATCCAGGTTATTTTAAAATCATATAAAAGTCCCAGAAAACTTATGGTCTCTGAGATTGGTAAAACAACGTGGTTCATTAAAATACTGGGGACAGGTTGTATTCCACGTAATCTGTGGAAGTGGACGACCGTCATCTTGGCTGCAGAGAAGCGAAAGCCATTTCGCGATGCCCACGACCACAGATTATTTACAGAGAGTTGTATCTGCCGTTCAGCCCTGTGGAGACTCGACGAACTGCAATAAATTGCGTAGTCATCCACAAAAAGGCATGAACGGACAGGTAGCCGCACGTTGTCCACAATGCCATTAATTGCGATGGCGAACAACGTACAGCTCAGAGTACTGCCCTGAGGCACCCCATTTTCTTGAATAAAATCATCGGATAAGGTGTTGTTTAACCTTACCCGGAAGTGTCTATCTGACATAAAATTAGATATAAAAACAGGGAGGTTCCCTCGGAACCCCCAATTAAAAAGGGTTTTTAAAATGCCGTACCACCATGTGGTGTCGTACGCCTTCTCCAAATCAAAAAAAACAGCTAAGAGGTGCTGTTTGTGGAGACAGGCGTCACGAACCGCCGTCTCGAGACGGGCTAGATGATCCATCGTGGATCGGTTACGGCGAAAACCACATTGAATATTTGATAGCAGATTGCGGGATTCTAAATACCATATAAAGCGTTTATTAATAATTTTTTCCAATATTTTGCATACACAACTAGTTAAGGCTATCGGTCTATAACTAGTTGGCTCTAATTTATCCTTGCCACTTTTATATATATTAGTATAATGGTTGCTTGCCTCCATAGTGATGGGAATTGATGAGATCCCCAAACACTATTATAAAGGTCCAACAGATATGCCCGTCCAGCAGGGGGCAACTGGCGCAACATTTCATAATGAATGTCATCGGGGCCGGAAGCTGTGCTACCCGCCTGGGACAAAGCATATGTGAGTTCATCTACACTAAAGGGGGAGTTATAATCCTCCCCCGGCTCTGACATTAGTCAATAGTATGGCGCTCCATATTCCGCTTATAGGCTGCAAAATCATTGGGGTAGCTTGCAGAGCTAGAAATAGCGGTGAACATAGAGCCCAATACATTGACGACCTCCACAGGGGAGGAGACAAGCGAACCATTTGACATGAAGGCAGGTATATTATTTATGGTATTTTTGCTACTACGTAATTTACTAATATTGTCCCAAACCTTAGTTGTTGGAGTGGAAATAGTAAGGGTAGAAATAAACTGTCTCCAAGACTCTCTTCTGCTTTCACGAATAATACGGCGAGCTCGAGCACGTAGAATCCGGAAAGACTCCAGATTTTCCAAAGTAGGTCGTCGATGAAAGAGACGTAGGGCCCTTCGACGGTCATAAATAGCCAACCGACACTCCTCGTTCCACCAGGGAACAGGTCGGTGGCGCGGATGTGGCGAGGATTTAGGGATGGATTCCCTCGCCGCCATGATGACCGTCGAAGTAAAATAGCGAACATTAACATCGACGTCAGCAGAATAGGTTTCATGAAATACGGCGAGCTCGCGGAATTTATTCCAGTCAGCACGTTTGAGCACCCATTGCGGTACCCGTGCTGAACTTGGAGGATCTTGGAATGAGGAAAGCAGAATGGGAAAGTGATCGCTGCCACATAGGTCCGAATGAACCTCCCAAAGGAAGTTGGCAGCGATTCCGGGGCTACATAGAGTAAGGTCGATGGTAGAGGATACACCATTGAAGGTGGAGAAGTGTGTCTGGGTCCCGGTGTTCATTAACACCAGGTTTCCCGAGACAAGAATATCCTCTACCATTCTCCCACGGGCGTCTGTAAAATTTGAGCCCCACACCAGGTTATGAGCGTTAAAATCCCCCAAGATGATATAGGGGGCGGGAAGTTGTATAAAGAGGGCCTCTAGACTCCTCTTTGAAACGCGTTCACCTGGTGGGAGGTAGATGCAGCATACTGTCACTTCCATAGTGAGGGAGATTCTGACAGCGATCACTTGGAGATCAGAAACTATATTAATATTTTTATGGTATACATTGCTTCGTGCGAGTATAGCCACACCTCCGCTAGCCCGATCAAAGTATGGCTTGTCGGTACGATATACATCGTACCCACGAAGCATCGGGTTATCAATTGGGCGGAAGTGGGTCTCCTGCAAACACAAGATGGAAGGATGCAGGGAAGAAATTATTTGTCTAATTTCTTCTACACGAACATAGAAACCCCTACAATTCCATTGTAGTAGCGACATTATTTGTTAATATAAAGTTTAATTATCCTCGCAATCCATAACATTATCTCTTAAAAATAAAAATTGATTGAGGACCTTTTTAGGTCCTCTTGCCTTTCCCAGTCTCTCCTGGACCTCCCGTTTCAGGAGAGGTTTAGATTTTTCCTGGAGAGACTGGGACGGTGGGTCCTTACGCAAAAGCTTCGAGGCTTTCTTAATGGGAATTTTATTGGCGGTCCCTCGCTGGTCCTTTCCCAAGGCACCAGCGGGGATCGCCTTTGCGGCCTCACCTGTACCACCACCCGTCCCAACCTCCGGGGTCCCAGAGGAGGGGTCGAGCGGCTCGACAACGGCCGCATGTAATTTTAGGCCCCGAGGTGGGCTCGGGGTGGTTCCCCGAGGTGGACCCGGGGGGGCTCCCCGTGGTTGGCTCGGGGTGGTTCCCCGAGGTGGGCTTGAGGGTGCTCCCCGAGGTGGGCTCGGGGGTGCTCCCTGAGGTGGGCTCGGGGGTGTTCCCCGAGGAGGGTTAGGGGGTGCTTCCCGAGTAGGGCCCGGAGGGGTTCCCAGTGGAGGCCTCCTCGGGGGTAAAGGTGGTGGAGGCGACTGCTGTAAGGGTGTCGCCACCTGTACATGTTTTTGCACCACCATAGTTGGTGGTGGTGGTTGTCTTTTCGTCTCTGGAGTAGACATTGAAACGAGTGGCACAGGACGTGTAGGCGCATTAGAAAGATTAACTGCGCAATGGCAGTTGGGGCAATTTATGTTCTGTCTAACAATTTGGCTATACGATGTCTGAAATACCGTAGCTTGACCGGATACATATTCTTTGCGTGCCTGGGCATAAGGGATCTTCTTTTCACATTGAATTTCCAGGACTTTTTTTTCCGCCTTCCATTTCGGACAGGCCCGAGACCAAGCAGAATGCGGACCTTTGCAGTTGACGCAGAACTTAGGAGACTCACACGGTGTATCGTGAGCCTCTTGTCCGCAATCTGCACAGGTTGGCCTTCCACGGCATCTCAGCTTCGTATGCCCGAATTCCTGGCACTGAAAACAGCGCCGAGGATTGGGAACATACGGCCTGACTCTGAGCACATGGAAGCCTGCTCGAACCTCCTTTGGAAGGGTGGGAGTCGCAAACGTGAGTATATATGTATCTGTCTTTCTCTCTTGTCCGTTCTTCTTGGTGACGATACGGTAAACTTCGGTGACATGTTGAGGAGATAGCTCCTCACAGATATCCTCAATGCTCACGCAGTCGAGGTCATAACACGTGACCACTCCCTTGCAAACATTGAGGAACCTGTGTGGCTCCACCTTCACCTGTATATGAGCCGTATTTCAGAAATCGCCATTATGTTTGAAGACTGTGTGTCTGTCGTTGTCTGAATCATAATGGTGCCATCACGCAGTTTTCTTATTAAAACGTCAGATTTTGCTGCTCCATTTATCACTCTTTCGAGGATAAATGGGCTGACGCGTTTAAGATCTTCATTTTCATTTAATCGGGACATCACCAGGAAGCGGGGCTGGGGCCTCACCACTTCCTGGATTTTTTTCAAAACAGGGCTGGACGGCCTTTCCCGTTTCCGCCTCTTTCCATTAGTACGGCCCTGTGAGGGGCCGGGCAGTGAGATGCCAGCAGAATTTGGCAGTACGGTGCCAGCGGACAGTAAGGTGTCAGCTGTGAAAAGGGACTTGATCATGAGTGGGAGGACAACCTGCAAAAGTACTCGGATCGTAGACCCAGGGTGATCCCAGTTGGTTCTACCACATAAGGCCCTGTTAACTCTCCAGACGAGCGGCTCCATATGACGCTAGACATGACAACCTTCATATGGAGCATCGCAGGAAGAGAAGTCACCGAAGCAAGTGTATGCAGGAAAGTGCTAATTTTACGTCCGGGGCCCTCATGAACGCTACCGGTCTTTTCTCAAAGTAGGGTACCCGGTTATTGTCATCCCTAAGGCCCTTCTACTAAGATATTACAACCGGCACACTTTCACTCAGGAGCTCAAAGGCAGTGGTATTCAATAATCGTCCAAGGGAAGCCATGTTAGATGCAAAGTCGTCAACGGTGGGGCCAAAAGTCTCTGTGCAGGACTGAACGGCAGGGGAAGGGAAGAAAGAGGTAAGGAGAGAGAAAGCGAAGGGTGAAGAATGAAAAAAAGGAGTGAAAGGGAAGGAATAAAAAAGGAGGTGAAAGGAAAGATTTAGGATAGGTTTTTCCTGCACGAGGTACGTCCTGCACAGAAGCCTCCCTTTTAGTCGCCTCTTACGACAAGCAGGGGTAACTGCGGGACTATTCTAAACCCCGTCCCGCTGAGGGGGGCCTGCAAGAAATTAAAACAGTTATGTTGACAAATATTTGTAATGATAAGGGATTTAAAGAAAAATATTAATAATGAATAGTAGGCCGACTAGGCACACACTAAAATAAATGTAGGCCTAGTCCTAAATAAGGATTAGAAACATGATATATGTATATTGCGCTAAAGGCCTAATTTTACCTTGAGAAACATTTCGGTTGTGTCCATTATAAATTCCACTCTATCATCTTTTGCCTTTTTTTGAGCTTGAATGGCCCTCTCGATGGATAACTGTCGCTTTACTCCTGTAGTCAAGGAAGCTCGGACTTGTTTAATGTGACCTTTATTTTTTATGTGCTTTTTACACGCATCACGTCGTTTCCATTCAATTCTAGAATTACAGTGTTTACACAATACAATATTGTTATCATTTAAATAAAATCCATGATTCTTGTATTCATTTACACGTGAAACTGCACTGATTGCAATCGTTCTCCCCATGGTGAATGTAATAGCTGCTTAACTACACACGACTTTGGATAGCGTGAAAAAATGCAAATCATGATCTAATCAAATATTAACACGCTAATTTAACGGCTTACTAGTGAAGCTAGTGACGGGCTATATCGAAAGAAAACTTATCTAATACCAACATATGAAAAATGTGTAACACCAAATAAGTTATATACTTATTACCTCTAGACTATACAGGCTTGAACATTGCTAATTAATCCAACAATCAAAGTGTTTTTTGACTTAAAATTTGATGTGCAGTCTATGAGTAGTAATTCTATTTAGTTTTATTTACTTAATCATTCCAAGACGGCAAGATGGCGGGTGGCGACATATGGTAGTTGAAATCTCTTGTTTGAGATATTTTTATTTGGTTTAAGTGAAATATAAAATAAACAGAGTACCCAAAATAAGATTTAATAGCGAGAGCTATTATTTATGCTTATTAGTGGGAATTACTCCATCTAAATATCATATTCTGAAAATTGAAAAATGATACCTGGACACGGGAATCAAACCCGGGACCTCTGGCTTAGTACACCAATGCTCTAACCACTGAGCTATCCAGGATTCGTCCCGTGCCCAGGGTTATTCTTCACTCATATTTTAAGGCAGAGTCTATGATGGACTTAGCGGAAATCGTCGGCTACAAATATGTGATTATATTAATATCACGAGCCATCGGATAACGCAGCCATCTGCGACTCGGTAGTCGTCTAGACCGGTAGCTGTGCTGCCCGCCACGGACACGGCAAAGGTCAGTTAATCTAGAATAGAGGGGAAGTTATAATCCTCCCATTAAATTGACCAAAATCAATAGTATGCCACTCGATGTTCCGCTTACGCACTACAAACTCGTTAGAGTAGCTTGCAGTGCTAGAAATAGCGGTGAACATAGAGCCCAACACATTGACGACCTCCACAGGGGAGGAGACAAGCGAATCGTTTGACATGAGGGCAGGTATATTATTAATGGAATTTTTGCTACACGTAATTTACGAATATTGTCCCAAACCTTAGTTGTGGGAGTGGAAATAGTAAGGGTAGAAATAAAATGTCTCCAAGACTCTCTTCTGCTTCCTCGAATGACATGGCGAGCTCGAGCACGTAGTATCCGGAAAGACTCCAGATTCTCCGAAGAAGGACGTCGATGAAAGAGACGTAGGGCCCTTCGACGTTCAGAAATAGCCAACCGACACTCCTCGTTCCACCAGGGAACAGGTCGGTGGCGCGGATTTGGCGAGGATTTAGGGATGGAAGCCCTCGCCAACGCGATGACCGTTGAAGTAAAATGCCCAGCCTTAACATCGACGTCAGGAGAATGGGGTTTATCAAATACGGTAAGCTCGCGGAATATATCCCAGTCATTACTTTTGATCACCAATTGGGGTAGCCGTGCTATACTGGGAGGATCTTGAAGTGGTGAAAGCAGAATGGGAAAGTGATCGCTGCCACATAGATCCGAGTGAACCTCCCAAAGGATGTGAGCAGCGATCCCGGGGCTACATAAAGTTAGGTCGATGGCAGAGGATACACCATTATAGGTGGATAAGTGTGTCTGGGCTCCGGTGTTCAATAACACCAGGTTTCCCGAGACAGGAATATCCTCTACCATCCTCCCACGGGCGTCTGTAAAATTAGACCCCCACACCAGGTTACGCGCGTTAAAATCTCCCAAGATGATCTAGGGGGCGGGAAGTCGAATAAAGAGGGCCCCTAGACTCCTCTTTGAAACACGCTCACCTGGTGGGAGATAGATTCAGCATACTGCCACTTCCATAGCAAGGGAGATTCAGACAGCGATCACTTGGATATCAAATATGATATTAATATGATTATGATATATATTGCTTTGTGTGAGTATAGCCACAACTCCGCTAGCCCAATAAGATTGGCTTGTTGGTACGATATACATCGTACCCACGAAGCATCGGGTTGTCAGTTGGGCGGAAGTGGGTCTCCTGCAAACACAAGATGGGAGGATGCAGGGAAGAAATTAGTAGTTTAATTTCCTCTACACGAGCATAAAAACCTCTACAATTCCATTGTAGTAGCGACATTATTTATTAATATAATATAACATATAATATAATAGGCTTATATAATATAAATAAAGAATGTGCGAATAATAGTTTTTATAGATACTGATTAGTGAAAATTTGTTAAGTGTATAGGCCAAATTTTGATGTCAGTTTTACGACTTAATTCATATTATAAAGGTTTACCACGAAGTATATTAAAAGTGCCGCTGAAATTCCTAAATGTAAAAATTAAAGACCCCTCCCCCCACCCAAAGTAAATTTTCGGGTGCGTCAAAGCTATTGTGTGTTTTGATGACAATATTTAGATGTAATGAAATGTCAATATATTTACAGATGGATGCAAACCTTTGCCACTGTAGGGTGTTGGGAAGGAATTGCTAAACAAGACTTTTATAGGGGAACGCTTTTCGATGTAGATAACATTATTGTGGTTTTTGCGTCACCCACTAATGTGCAAAGAAGTGCTTGAACCCTGCCCTGAAGCACTGAGAGACTGCACATTTAAGGTGAGCTACATATACGTGTATATAATACTTTTTTTGTGAAGAAAAAGTTTGGATTTTGGCGATTCATAGGCAAGGATCGTTTTACTACAACAAATGTAATGAACACTACCGGTAATGTAAAAGAAAGTCAGAATAGCGTAATGTAATAAATCATTCTATAGTTATATAATGTGGTAGATTATTATAATAAGACTAAACAATTTAATAATCAAGGCTTAACAGTGAACATCTTCTGCGGAATGTCAGACAAATTAGTTTTTGTTCAAGAACTAATAGTTTAAAACACAATACATTATATTCAGTCGGGGGATTGAACACGAGCTTAGCTCAATATAATTCACGACTTTACCTTTATTTCCAATTCTGCCCTTATGGTACTTATTTAGACTATAGTCTCGAAACATTTTGTACCTATAGACGCTTTTACCACTATGTTGACTTATATTACTACCCTTCCGGCTTCCTCATCCTTATTTCTGAATTTTTTTATTTTATTTATCATTAAAATGGTATATTTATATAATATTAATCATGGACCATGATTGTCACCAGTTAAAGAGAAATGTTTCTTTTTATATACCAATATTAAATGAAACAATAAAGAAATTACAAATTTCTTATTTGGTACATTTTATAAATTAACTAAGTATACATAATATATTTTGATGTTAATAATGTATTTGTGGATGAAAAATCTTTAACTTTCTGAAACTTAATTGCAAACCCTGAAAGAGTCCACCAATCAAAGTTTGCGACTAAGTTTCAGGAGAGAAAAATGAACGGGTCCACCCACTCCCTCCTCCCCGCCCGCCTAATATTTTGATTTATGGAGAAAGTACTCTTCAATATAGAATAAATTGACTTATTTATTTTAATATTTACTTACTAGCAAGGTTAAATTATTTTACAATGTATTTAATGCCTTATAAGAGATTGATCTGTCATTTATGTGGACAGTATCATTGAAGTGCAATCTCATTCTGTGACGTAGAATTAATTATTTTGTATTTATTTATCTCTCCTTGAAACATACTTGAGGAAATGGGTCTCAAAAACAATTAATCGCGTGGTTGTATCACATATACAAAGATTTATGTTATGTAAGTCGTAATTAGTAAAAGTAAAGTTTTTTCATAGTGTCACTTTTCCCCATCCTCTCCCCCGTACCAAAGTTGAAAGTCAGCTTGCCTATCTCTTTAGTGTAATGACCTACCTGAAAACTGTTTTCTATCTTATTTTTTAAAAGCAACTTTAATTTTTAGCAGCCCGCAATGGTGGTTGTATGGTATAAGCTCTAAGGCGTGACTCTCACAGCTTATTGAGCGATCGATGATGGAGAGAATGAGGTTCGAATCTCAGTCAGGTGTATTGTGGATTATTTTTTCTGAATTACTTTCTATTCTCCCTCCACGCAAATGTAGGTATATTTAGTATAATTATAACTTCCTCATCCCTACACTACTTAGTGTAAAAATGCGGACAGACTGGACGGGTGGTCATACACTAACCACAAAAATATCATGGAATATATATACGTAAGTTTAGAGTTTATTATTTAAGTAAACTGTCATTAATTACCTAATTTTATATATACTTTTCCCCAGAACGCTTAAATGCCATGGAAGAGAGAACCTCGGTACAGGTGCACCACATGACCGAGTGTGATGCTATTAGCGAGCCCACTTCGAGGTCGAGCCTTTTACAAGATTAACGCATCCGCTGTGCCAACGAAAAACTTCTTCAGGAAGTTCTTTCAGGAAGGTATTCTAGGTGGGAATTTTTGAGTGAGATGGGTCACACGACAGAAACAAGATTTCATGAAAACATAAGCCTCATTAAAGGAGCACAAAGGTCTGACTGGGTGGTTGATGATGATAATTTGAATCCAACTCCAGAAAACCTGGGGTCCTATTTAGATGTCGCAGGCGAGGAGATGCCTCCAGTGGGGAATCTGGATCCCTAATTTAAACGTCGCGGGCAAGGAGGACTCCTCTAGTGGCGAACCTAGAGCAGCCTAAAAGCGTCCACGAGGAAGGTCGAGCCAATCAAATTGAAAATTGGAGGAATGTTAAAGTATATACACTATCGGATGAAAATATTGAAATAAAGGATCGTGAACTGGAAAATACAGTGGTCACTGAGGGAATTGAGGAGCGCAAAGTGATAGGGAGCTTTGTGGACTGTGTTTACTATATAGATTTAGCAGCGTAATAACAAAATGTGGTCATGTTATTTGTGGATACTGCACGAAAGTCTTGATAAATGAAAATAATCTTCAATTGATTTTTCAGAAATTCGACAGCCCAGAATATGCCCTCTGTGTAGGGCAGTGATTGGTTCTTTATTTAGAATGTACATTTGTTAAAATCATTATAATTTATTCTTTACTCTCCCTAAGTGAATTCTAGCTAATTAAAGTTTTAAAAATGATTACAACTTTTCAAATTTATTTTGCGCATCAAACATTAAATTAATGTTGTTAGTAATTAGAAACGAAAACAACAAAAGTGAGCATGATTCGCTGAATCAGCTTACCCCTACACCTATTAGTTATTTGACAACAAAGTCAAAATATATTCCTCATGTGCTCCCCAATAGTTTAAATGACTTATATTTTACCAACCGAGCGTTGCAAGGTCCTGTTTAAACTTGGCATAGTATTTCATCTGTAAGGACAAATTTTATCAGGGTCATTCTTTGAGCCTAGGCCGAGCTATGTGTATACTGTACGTAGTTTTTCATTCTTGTTATCTTTTTCAATAAGGTAAAGCAAGGAGAGACTGCGCGGTAGGAGAGTTTGCGCCCTTTTTAATTCATCAGAAGGGGAAAGATGCGTGCGCAGTCGCGTGAGGAGCACATGATTCGTAGAGGCTTCATTTCAATTCATGCGTCGAACCAAACGTTTATTTGGTTTTATAACCAATTTTGTGTGTGTTTTATGCAAGGTAAGTGCTTGAATTTTCAGGACTGTTTCTTATATTTTCCTAAGGTTTTCTCAAAATAGAATTGTAAATAAATAGTTTCTATTTGGTTCTTTGTTGGACTAGTGTTTCATGCCGTCTTGAGTTACTGCGGAACTTTCCATGGCGACCACGTGACTGCGCAATCTTTCCTACCCGTGAGATAGTTTGCGCAAGCGCTAATTAGGATAGTTTGCTCAGGATTTTATTGATTCAATGAGAGAGAGTTTGCGCAGGATTTTCATTTGTTTCAATGAAAGAAGAGATTGAAATAAACTCGTTCACTAGCTTAATTTCAATATCAAACCAAAATGAAGCATGCTCTTAGTGGTTTTAGTCTTATCTGCTGCGTTTATTTGCATTATACATAACAAAAGGAAAATTATAGTATAAGATAAAACATGACATTTATAGTTTTTTCGGAGCTCTTTTTTTCTAATACAGAGTATTTATTCTTGGATTATTTCTTTATAGGTCAGAATGCCTAACCTTTATGTGAGAAAGTCGAAAAAAGGTTCTTGGTCAGAAGAGGATTTGCGACGAGCTACAGAAGCTATAAGAAATGACCCTTTGGCCATACGCGCTAAAAGTAGACGGTTCAAAATTCTTGAATCAACCATGAGAAATAGGCTACAAAGAAATGTTTCTAAAAAACATACCTTGGGTCCAGATTCTTAATTAGGTGTCGATACGGAAAAGAAATTAGCCACTCACATCAAAAAACTTCAGGCAGTTGGGTTCACGCCAACAACGAGATGTAAGGTATCTGGCATACTCTTTAGCAGAAACATACTTTTAATAGCGAACAGAGCGGAGAAATCCACATTTAAGTGTAAGAAAAGCGCAAGGAATTAATCGAGCAAGAACAGAAGGTATGAATCGTGTGAAGTTGAAAATTATTTCACTCTTTTAAGATCTATTTTGACCAAAAATGATATTCTGCAGAAACGAGGCTGCATCTGGAACTGCGATGAGATTGGGTTACATTTGAATAACGAACCCAGTAAAGTAATTTCAACTAAAGGCAGTAAGGACGTCCATATCTTCACCAGTTCCGAAAAAGGAGAGATAATCACTATTATGGCTTGTTGCAATGCGGAGGGGCAATTTTTACCCCCTTATTGTATATTTAAAGGCGTTTACGCAA
This sequence comes from Timema podura, assembly GCA_033556935.1. Taxonomy (NCBI): domain Eukaryota; kingdom Metazoa; phylum Arthropoda; class Insecta; order Phasmatodea; family Timematidae; genus Timema; species Timema podura. Next base: position 43,331,197 of record JAVRXN010000013.1, on the reverse strand, counting down.
AACCTATATAAGAGAGAGGTGCACCAACAGGTTCATAGTGAAGATGAGAGAGGCACAACAGTTCAGTAGTGAAAATGAGAAGGCGCACCAACAGGTTTAGTTTGTGAAGATGAGAGAGGTGCACACCAGGTTCAGTAGTGAAGATGAGAGAGTGCACCACCAGGTTCAGTAGTGAAGATGAGAGAGGTGCACACCAGTTCAGTAGTGAAGATGAGAGAGTCACCACCAGGTTCAGTAGTGAGATGAGAGGCGCACCACCAGTTCTGTATGAATGAGAGAGGTGCACCAACAGTTCAGTAGTGAAGATGAGAGGTGCACCACAGGTTCAGTAGTGAAGATGAGAGAGGTGCACCAACAGGTTCATGTAGTGAGATGAGAAGGCTCACCAACAGTTCAGTAGTGAAGATGAGGAGAGAGCGCTTACATCAGCAGCCAATTATTTATGGATTGGATGACTCAACATTTCATCCCAAGAAAACCGGCCGGTAAAACTTGTTTACACTTTATGGAAAAGTTCTGTATGAACAGCCAAAACATGTCAATTGCCGCAGATAATGTCATCCTTACTTGCCCAGTCACAGACCATTATCTGCAGCCTTTGGATCGGGTTGTATCAAGACTTTCAAACCTATTTCAAAATGCTATGAAAGTTGTCACGGTTCGACAAGGAACAGGGAAATTCAAGAGAGGATTTTGCAGTTTAAATCAGCATGATTCCGCTCCGCTAACTTCAGCTCGCAACTTCTGCCTTCCGTGACCACTGGCATAATTTTATCTATAAGCATTGATGCGACTCCCGAACACGCCCATTTGTTATCCCGTGATCAAGATGCACAACAAGGAACCAATGAACAAACTCCTAGCCCACCTGATACTTTTAGCAGACTTCAGTCACAGCTCCATCTTCTCCACCTGCTCCAACAACCACATCTCTATGTCTCCTAAAAGCACACCGACCACATCAACTATTCTCTCTATGGTTAATTTGCATCCCTCAGACATTTTACCCAATTGTCACCCATCAACATCTACTCAAGCTATATTGGCACCATCAAAGGTTTTTAGAGAAAATTTCACCTATTACTCACAGTTTAGAGCGTTCAAAAGCAAAAAAGAAAGCAAAGTGCGACAAACGTTACTGATCCTGGATACATCAATAAAAAAGGAAGAAGAAAGGTGAAACTCGACCTGGAGAGGTGGGGATAGCCTTTGGCAGGTCTATCCTACACGTGTCGTAAACCGATAGCATCCGGATTCCAACCGGCCTTGTACTACGCCATTTGGTTTCATACAAGACACGGTTGGGGGTGAAACATAGGATGGTAGGCAACATGCTCTAGCATGCAATGCAGTTTTGATACGTAATATGATAGAAGATATGACCACCAGTATGGAGTAAGGGACTCCCCAGCGTCGGCACAGATGTTGACGACTGGACTGGTAAGAAAAGCACCAGTAGCCAGTCAAATGCCAGCATGGTGGACACTATCCAGCATCTTTAACGCCGAAGGCCTCGCTGATCTGTAAACAAAACTGCCGTAGTCTAGTTTAGATCTTACCAAGGCCCTATACAGGCGCATCAAGGTTTCCCTATCAGCACCCCAGGACCGACCGCTAACCACTTTAAGCAGGTTAAGTGCTTTTATACACCTCGCTTTCAGGTCTTTGATGTGGGGATCCAAGTTAATTTAAAATCATATAAAAGTCCCAGGGAACTAACGGTGTCTGAGACTGGTAAAACAACGTGATTCATTAAAATACTGGGGGCTGGTACGCGTATCTATGGAAGTGGACGACCGTCGTCTTGGCTGCAGAGAAACGAAAGGAGGCGAAAGGAAAGATATAGGATAGATAGGTTTGTCCTGCACAGAAGCCTCTTCCTTTTAGTCGCCTCTTACGACAAGCAGGGGCTACTACGGACTATTCTAAACCCCATCCCGCAGGGGAAGTATGAAATCATTAGATTAAAAAAATAGCTGCACTATATTTGATTTTGATAAAAATGGGCCAGCGTGCTACCCCATCCTTTAGTTTAGATGAAAAAATATATATTTTAATTTTTAATGGTGGCCATATTTCATCACCAGCGTCGACAAATTTTACAGTTTACATATTTGATCACTGCTTGTTGTGGGGTTGACCAATTTTGGAGTTTGAACTGTCATTTTAAAGCTTAAGATATGTAAATTCTAGGTATATTTTTACAATTTGAGATAAACTTTTTTCAATAAGGAGCCATGTGTTTCTTTCGTTCAAATCGCTCTTTTTTTCCTGATTTGTACCGCATCCTGCTGCTCTTAGGCTGAAGATGAAAATCTGTATTTTTAATGTAGTTACATTATGTCTGTGTATATTTCCACACAAAATTTGCTTGATTATTCACATTGCTTCTCTGAAAAAAGTTTGCTCTAATTTGGCTAAAAATAAAAATCACCCAAACTCGAAGCCCACAAAAAGTAAGTGAGGGAACAGATCAAATTCCGAGTTTTTCGACATATCTTCTTAACGGATATTTGAAATATGCAAATGGTTTCATTCTGTTTTATTTATTCCTTTGACTGATTTTTTTTTAAATTTGTGTAAAAGTTTTGTCTTGTGGCGTATTTGTTACCTATATAAAATAGTTTTTGGTCTCAAAGTGGATCTTGGGTTCTTACAAATTCAATAATATCGCAATTACTACGCCATCACTACCCAATTATTAATTTCGCCCTTTACACTTTCATTATTAATATTATTACTTTTGTTTCAGTACCAATTGAGCTGCCAAGCAGAGTACATATATTTTAAGAATTAATAGCCAGAGCTATTGTTTATGTTTATTAGTGGGAATTGCTCCATCTAGATATCATATTCTGAAAATTGAAAAATGACACCTGGACACGGGAATCGAACCAGGGACCTCTGGCTTAGTACGCCAATGCTCTAACCACTGAGCTATCCAGGATTCGTCCCGTGCCCAGGGTCATTCTTCACTCATATTTTAAGGCAGAGTCTATGATGGACTTAGCAGAAATCGTCGGCTACAAATATGTGGATAGCTCAGTGATTAGAGCATTGGCGTACTAAGCCAGAGGTCCCGGGTTCGATTCCCGAGTCCAGGTGTCATTTTTCAATTTTCAGAATATGATACATATATTTTGTCTTTATCTAAGAATGGAATTGCCAAGAAAAGCGTGTTTAGCTAGTAATAACAATATTATTGACCGCGTAAGGTCCCTTATTAGGTGACTCATTGGATTTATTTATTTATTCTCAGTGGAAAAGATGCAAACCAGATGAAAACGGCTAAGGATGCCTATATAAAAAGTTAAAACAAAACAAGAAAAATCTGGATCATGTTCCAATAAAGTTTCGAAATTATGATCAGCTACAGTTTTTAGAACGTTTGCAAGTATGCAAATTCCACACACATTTTTCCAACAAATCTCAAGACAATCCAGTGGAAGTAGCATCATCCACTCAAGATGATACACAAGAGGAAGAAGATACACAATTATCTACAGATCCAGAAGAAAGGGAACAAGCTCCACCACCAAAAACTTCTAAAAAAAAGTAACAAATTCGAGGAAAGTTTACTGAGGACGTTATAAGAGAGTAAAGAAAACAAGGATGATGAAAACCAAGCCTTCCTAAAATCATTGTTACCAACTTTAAAAACATTCAACAAAGATTAAAAAAACTCTTAGTTTCGAATTTAAGTGTTTGCAAACACTTATGCGCATTAAAATCAGGACAACTCTTCCCAGAATCCTTCCAATTTCCTAAACCATGTGCTTCCATATGATAACCACTTACTCGCAGCCTAGATAAATGTATGCCCATTAAAACAAAATCCTTCCATTGAGTTTATCTTTTGATTAGCAGCCCCCACAAATTTCACCTTAGCCTTATTCCTCTTTTGAACAGCAGCCCGCACAAATTTCACCTCAACCACATTAATCTTTTAGTCAGCAGCCTCCAAAAGTTTCTCTTCAACACTCATCTTGTCTCCTTGCGAATGCAGAAGAAAACAAAGTACATATCACCATATGACACAATTTTATACTGGGATTCTACTTTCTATCATCCAACATGAGTGAATAACCAGGATCATACGCAGTAATAAAAATAAAATAATTATTTATAATAATATTAGTAATAAACTTTTACGTGACCATTAATTTTCTTTAATTACGTTAATGTGAGAGCAAGTCTTTCTGTTGGAGATAGAGATATACTGTTCAAATTAAAGGGTATTCAGCAAATACAACCTTAGTCCAGAAAATCTATATTTTACTTTATGAATGGACCAAACACTACACTCTAGTGTTCTTCAGAAGAACTAAACCATGTTTGAAAATACAGCTGTAGTCTACGAGAAATGTTTTATTGAAAATATACTACTTTTGAAAAAATAACCAACCATTGTCCTAGGGCAATTTTAGGAGGAAGAAAATCAAGATAAAAAAAAGGGAGGAAGCAATAAAAATTAAAAAAGTAAAGGGAAAGGAACACGTAAACCACGGAGGAAAACACGTTCTACAGATAACCACTGGACCTGATTACAGCTAAATGTGTATAGCTTATATTTTAAGGTTAATTTATTGTTTAGGGTTCTTAGAATATTTACATTTTCATATTTATTAACAAATTATTATTATTTTAAGCATCTAGCATGACAAATTGTTAATATATTCGTTTCACAGTTGACTGCTTTAATTTTTGGGGTATTATTATGTGTTTGCAATTGTACACCTCTGAAGTGCTTCGAGCGGGTTTCCCCTGAACTCCAAAAATATATACTGGACCAGTATAATACATTTTTATCTAAATTTGAAAGGCAGGGGAAGGAAAAAAGAAATAAGGAAAGAAAAAGAAAAGGAAGTGAAAGCAAATATCGTCTTTCACGAGGTACGTCCTGTACAGAAGCCTTTAATTCGCCTCTTACGACAAGCAGGGGATACTGCGGGACTATTCTAAACCCCATCTCACAGCGGGGAGAGAGCACTACCATAAACTATTTTAAACTATTCTTCATGAACTTAATTAAATTTACTAAACTTATTTTGTTTATTATTTAAATCAAAAGTATTATAAAATAATAATGGATTTTTTTTACCTACTGTTACTATTTTTGCCATCTTAGAACATAACATTTATTTTGCACTAGGTTTTTATATTTTCATTTAAGTTAAATAGAATATTTTTCTCATTCAAGCGTATTACATTAGATTTATGGATTAGTATTGTTATCTAACAGAAGCTCATCAGGCAAGAACAATGAAATTGATAAGTATTTGGAATTACACGAATAGTATTTAAAATGATGGTTACATGTCTTCATTGGTAGCGCTTCTTCATAAAATGTTTGCATTATTTTGTTATATATTTGTTACCAGTGTATGTTTGTCGTAGCGTGTCCTGGTTTGTCCCCAGTAACCAAAGGTGAGGTCCAGTCAACTTATGTCTATCATAGTTGAGGGTCAAGATAGGCCGCAGTTCACCATTTATGTAACAGGTCCCTTTTCGCAACACGTAGGTCCCAGAGAGTCGTTTCAAGAACTCATTTCTCTACAGACTATGCATACAAATTTTTTTTCCGCCAAAATTGTTTTTAATTTTATTAAAATCCGGTTGTGATTAACTGGGTGCATTTTTGTAAAATTGGCATTTAAATGTTTTTAATGCCAAGTGACCGTCTGTACCCCAGTTGACGGAACGTAAATTTCTTAAAACTATTTTTACTATGTTAAAAAAATGTATATATTTTTATTTTTAGCGCCACGTTTTACTACAAGTTATGGTCATACGCATATGTACTAATTTCTTAATGTGTCAGAGATGAGGTGATTTAATTTAGAACAAGTGTAGCCACATGTGCGTAAGGAAAGTTCAGAAAACTATTAAGGAAAAATATAATTTTATGTTTTCTTACTAAATTAGGGTTCATTCTGCACTCTTGTTATTTACTTTGGCCTTTTATTATTACAAATTAAAATAAATGGTACGGCACACCGCACAGACTTTCTCTCTCTTTCTATAAACTCGTAAGATTTCTGAACGGAATAATGTACATTGTATCATCACCACTCCACATAAGAACACGCATAAAATAATATACAATGATATATAATCAATGAGAAAAGAGGCGCATCTTTGTCCACCTAAGAGCATTTCAAACAGTTTAATGTCTTCCACAAGGGTCAACACTTCGTATTAAAATTTCGATTTCTGGTTAAAATTTTAACATTTTATAAGGTGTTGCAGATCTTCAAGTCATCGCATTGATATTTAATTATTCATTTATACATTTTGACCAATAAAAAATGTAAATATTGACTATTGAGTCTAAAATGGAGATAGATCATTGCTATGCAAACATTTCTCCTAAGAGATTTAAGGAAAAATAACATACTTTTTTAGATACTTATATTTAATTACTCTATGGCATTGGAGAATTATTGCGTTAAGACTTAAGTAGTATATGTTTACAACTAAATCTCAAAAAATTGTATTAATATATTTGCAAATATCTCAGAAACTACTATTTTTATAAAAATATATGTCAAATAAAAGTTTTTTATTTCTAATAGTCCTACAATTTTGCAATGATAAGTTGCTTAGTTTCTCCAATAGTTGTGGAGATACGGAAATTAACGCTTCAGTAATGTACCCTAAAAATCATTTTCATAGGAAAATGAAAATAGCCAGTTTATTTATAATCTTAATCAACGCCTAGATACGAATTTTAATCAAAATCGTTTAAGAAGATTTTGAGAAAACAAAATTTTTCTCTTTTTGCCCTTCAGTAAACTACCCTTAATTTTAAGTTTTTATAGACACACAGACCGACGGCATTGCAAAGACTATTTTTTAGGGTTCGGGGGGTCATGAGACGTCGACATCCATCAACATTTCAGGTTAGTTTTTTTTTACGGTCGCAATACTTAAACTTTAATGTCCAAAAAGTTAAAAATATTCATATATATGCGTATAGATTGAAAGTTATTGATTTTATAAAAATATGTTTCGAATAAAATATCTGTATTATAAATATATATACATATTTGTAATGCTAAGTAATTTCATATCTCAAATAGTTTCGGTGCTATTTAAAAAAATGTTAATTGACGCATTAGACCGGAGCCCTTAAAGCCATTTTGCCGAAATATTGAGGGTAGCCATTTTGTTTGGAATATTTATTAATGTTTATAAATGAAATTTAATCAAAATCGTTAGAGCTGATTTTGAGAAAATCGACTTTTTATCTTTTTTCCCTTCAGTAAACTACCCTTAATTTTAGGGGTAGATATCCAATTCCAAAAACCCCTCGGGGCAACCCTATCAAAACCCTAGATATCAAGTTTCAGCTTAATCGGTAAAATAGTTTAGGCTCTAGTTGGAGGTACAGACAGACAGACAGACAGACAGACAGACAGACGGAAATTCAAAAACCACTTTTTCGGATTCAGGAAGTCATGAAACGTCAAAATTCATCAAAATCTCGAGTTCGATATTTTTGACGATCACAATACTTTCTCTACCTGTAAGATAGAGAGAAAGTAAAAAAACATTAGTGGGGCCCCACATTTTATAAGTGACTCCCAAGCCCCAAATTTCTTGATCCGTCCCCGAGTATTGTCCAGATAGCAAGTGAATCGATCCACTCTCCACATGGCAAGGCGTGAAGCCTCAAATAAACCTTAACTGGATTTGAGCAGTTGAGTGGTTTCTCGAAGTTTCATTGCAGTCCATAGTTTCGCTGACACTTGTGGAGAGAACATGGGGGAAGGTATGATGTTTTCTTATAATTACAAAATTATTTTTTATACATAGCACTGTAGAGCTCCAACTTGTATGTATGCATGTGCAGTAACAAAACAGTAGAAATGAAACTTCTTTTTTAAGACGGCATTGATAACATTTTGCTTAGTTATTTTAAAACACAACCATGTGAAAATTAAGTGTTTTAAAATAGATCATTTTTTTAACAATAAGTCAAATTAAAATAGAAAATCTATTTTATTACAGCTTCGTTGCAGTACTGTTGGTTTAAAAATAAGGGATTTCGGCGATTTTCCAATCATTAGTTCATAATATATAAGCTCACGCATGTACCATGGATGACAAACTTGTTGACGATTCGCCTGAGGAAATAAAACATTTACTTAACCGATAATTTGGACGTGCATGTAACAAGAATCTCCATAAAAACATTAGAACTGTAAAAGGGTTCGACAAGTACACTAGCAATTTATACACGCCCCAAAAATACTAATTAAAAATTCGTAAGATAACCTGCAAAAAAACAACAAAATTTAACATTTATATTAAAAAAATTTTTACAGCGGACATTATTTTGCTTATATCAAATTAAATCGAAATGTTTTACAAATACAAACGAAATGATATCAAAAAGTTTTCACATGCGCAAAATTTATTCATATTTCAAAGAAAAATTTAACAACTAATCCAGCACAACACCAAAAAAAATATTATTCACTTATTAGCAAATATGTAAGGTAAAGCAGCCATTTTTTCGTCCGCTCGTGTTTCTCAGCCGGTATGAGCCGCATTCTAACGACTGTTTGTGAAAATAGTGCAAGTATCATTTAGTAGTCTGTGCCGAAGTAATATTGCAAAGTTACTCCGCGTCCCAACCAACCTAAGCCCACCCAAATCGTTGTTATTATTATTATCACCGCGTCTTACTACCCGTTCGGGTTGTACGCACTTACGCTAATGGTGGGGTGATTGTGAGATGAAATGGAGAACCTACAGTTTAACGTGGGATCCGAACCATGGTGGAGGCCTGGCATTCCACATATTCACAAGTTGTGATTAATAGATGAATTGTTAGAGGTGATGGAAGGGTTTGGCAATCAGATAAATCTGTGCCGGGACCGAGGATTGAGCCCCGGACCCCCCAGCACAGAGGTCTGACATCTTAAACCTATTCCACCAAGTCACCTACATTCCCCCCACCCCACCTACACATCCAAATCGTTTATATTTTATACAAGTTAACTAGTACAACTATTAAAATAAATTCAAGCTGACCTTGTAACATTTAAACTTAAAATGTTTTCAAATCGAATACATTAAATTACTACTTTTCTTGAATATTTAATAGTATTTAAAAATAAATCAGATAAATCAAAATAAACACAAACGTTATAAATGTGTTTTGCAAACTTTGAATTCTGAAGACACTATTTTGAAATTTTAAAACAAAACAATGAAATCGTTGAAACATAAAACACGTTATTAAAATAATTATTACTAACATTAATGGTTTTAATTTGAAAAGAGTTTTATCTTATTTTTATTCAAATCACTCAGCGTGCCATTGAAAATCGTTTCACGTGCCACTCTTGGTAAGCGTGCCGTAGGTTGCCAACCCTTGCTCTAGAACTTTGATTTAGTAGTTTCTTTTTTGTAGACATAGTTTATTTGCGATTCTAAATAACGAAATAACCAGGCCTACTAAATTTACCAAAGACCAAATTATTAATTAAAATGTAATTAATTTTGTATAAAATTAATATTATTGATTATATAAAAATGCAATTAAGTTATATTTTTATGTAGGTTTCTATCGTTTTGTTACGATTCCCCCCTCTCCCCACAGATGGTACCGCAAAAGTCTTGGAATAAGAAATCCATGGTTGGAGTCCAGTAATGTTTAAAAAAAAAAGATATGGACTATAAAGCACACATTAAATATTTACATAATTGAATTTAAACGTGATAATGTATTCAATTGAGCCCTTGAGAGCAAAAGTGGTGAATATATATATATATATATAATCTGAGTTAGCGCAACAAATAGAAAACTCTACCTTCATTCTCTCTTGTGCATAAATGGTGTAAGTCTATCTTCATAAATACTCCACCAGGGGACAGCATTGCCCAGAGGTAGCCACATGAATTACTCTAGCATTGTGTGCATTTGTGGTGTAAGTCAACAGGTATTGCAATTGTTTTGTGGTTTGAAAATGTCTGTTTGCTCTGATATTTCGGATCCAGATGTTGACAAAGACTAAGCTCCCGATAGTAATTCGTCCTCTACAGATCCAGACACAGGTAAATATACAAGAATCTGTTTTAAATTTGTTACAAAGCCTAATATTAGCTGTTATTAAAATTATTTATATTATTCAAGAGTCTTCATTAACTTCGGTATTCATTAAACTAAGATTACTAAAAGCATAAATCATTCAAGAAAAAGCTAAGTGTCTTTATGCAGAATTAACACAAGATAATGAAAATCCACCAAAATTTAACGCTAGTAGAGGTTGGTTCAACCGTTTTAAGGCTCGCAACGTTTTTCACAGATTAAACTTTACGGGCGAGGTGGCTTCTGCAGATAATGAAGGAGCTGATGAATTCTGAGAAACTACATTTAAAAATATTATTGCAAAAGGTGGTTTTATGGCAAAGCAAGTTTTTAATTTAGACTAGACTGGCCTATTTTGGAAAAGAATGCCAAGCAAAACTTTTATTTCTATTGAAGAGAAATATTCACCTGGTTTCAAAGCTGCTAAAGACCGTTGCACATTGCTTTTTGGGGGCAACGCCTAAGGGCAATTGCAAATCAAAACCATTGATGATTTATCACTCAGAAAACCCACGAGCACTTAAAGGTTGCGATAAAAGTAAATTGCCAATAGTTTGGAGATCTAGTAAGAAAGGTTGAATGACAGGGAAAATATTTTATGATTATTTTTCCAACATCTTCAAGACGAACTAAAACGCTACTGTGAAAAGGAAAACATTGAGTTTAAGGTTTGATTCTTGTGGCTAATGTGTCGAGCTATCCCTCAGAAATATGTGAGGTGAATGAAAACATCAAGGTTGTGTTTCTTCCCCCTAACACAACGTCCTTATTGCAGCCTATGGACCATGGCGTAATTTCAGCGTTCAAAGCCAACTACTTAAGAGACACTATCACAACTCATAAACTCATGTGATGCTAATGACCAGCTTTCAATTAAAGATTTTGGAAACAGTTAAACATTAATATGGCCATAGAAATCATAGATGAATGTTGGAAAGGACTGACACTTCACTGTGTGGAAAAAAACTATGGCCTGAGGTTACGGTGGAATCATCAACAAAAGTGAAGAAATTGACGGAATCTCTCAAACGACCAAAGAAATAGTGAACTTGACTCACCAAGTTGGATTCATCGATGTTGACGAGGAAGATGAAAATTGTGTGAAAGTGTCCGAGGAAGATGAAGGACCTAAATTGTAGCCTCTTTTCCTCCTTCAGGACTAAAGCAGGCATACAAATGACATACATAAAATAATTAAGAGTAGGATAGTTGCAGAGGAGCCGAAAGGATGTTCAAAAAACATATATTACGAGATAATATATGCAATCATGGTATCACCAACCCACTCAGCCAAAGCGTAACAGAAATAAGGTACTCTCCAGGGTGATATGAAATTTGGATAGAACCTTAATAGAGTAAACAAAAACATTGCATGATAACGGGATATAAATAGATTTATTCAATCAATAACAAGTAGATATATATATGTAAATTTTAGTAGAACATTTTTAGGCCTTTTTTCACCCAACCTAAATTCAGTCTCGACAATCTCCAAGGGTTTCGTCAAAAACAATATTTTACTTGTCTGATCGACTTACAAAAATAAACCCTTTATTTGTATAATATCAAGACGATGGAAATATTCGTTCAACTTACAAAACTTTATAATTACAAATGTATGCGCCAAGAATATTAAATGTTGAATATCATAAATGTTTGTTAAGTCTCCAAAAACTCCATAATGACAACAAGTTAAGATTCTCCTTTAAACATTTTAAATATTTGTCCAAACCTCATAACTATACCAATTAGTACCCGCCAAGAATATTAAATTTTAAATCTGTTAAAAGTTTCTTAAATATTTCCCCAAAATAAACGAGTGAATTTTTAATAAAAAATAAAATAAAATAAATACCAAAATGTTAAAGTTCAATCCATGATAAAGCCGAAAAGGAATTTTGAAGTATAATGTCCGAATAATAATTTTGTATCTTACATTTTATATGTGGCACCAAGATGCGCCTCGGATGATTATCCCGCCAAGAGTGGCTTGATCGCCGATATACTAGCCGTATTTATTTGCTAAACTGAGCTCAAAAAAAGGGGTGGTGGTGGTAGGGATCACTCATAAGGGATGGAAAGACAACAAACAAGAGAGAAGGAGTAACAGAGTACGGAAAACATGCGGATAGCCACACCTAGACTTTTCCAGAAGCTATGGCGCGCGCAGCACTGTAGCATTAATGATGTCACACATTATTATTCCCGACATCCTTTGCACATGTCCAGTCAATGTGCCTTTTGCTCTAGCGCCTTCAGTTTGACCAACAAGTACGTGATAGTCAGTTGTTGCTCAGAGAGAGAGAGAGATCGCGACGTACACAAGAGAGAATGGGGCATCGGTGAGTTTCTTCAGTCACTTCAATAGTTGTGGTGGAATATTGCTCGAATTAATATTGCGTCTAGCGTTATTTTCTTGTTTTTAAAACGCTGTAGCCTTTTTAAACGCTACAAAATGTGTTAAAGTGCTAACCGGTAAAGGGATGTCAGAGGCTTTCCAAATAATCCATATGTAACTAAGTCAATATTATATATCGATTGTTTGTCTCTAATCGATTCAGGTAATCTGATCACTTAGTAAGCGCTATCGAGTTTTAAGAATCAAATAACGACTTGCGAGTTCATTTGTTTTTAAATTGATTTAACTAACAGTTTTTTAAAATATGTTATCGAAATAATTGGAAAAATATTTAAACGTAGTCCTGCCTAATAAAATGGGAATGAACACTCATATTGCAAGAGTAGAAAATATATTCGTGTTTTAAATAGAATGTATTCTTAGAAATCGATATATCGCAAGAATCGAATATATTGTTTTCTTCGCAAAGATAGAAAATAATAATAAAACGTAATTAGGCTTTGTTGAGTTCACTATTTCAAATGTATGGGGATTGTTATCAAAATTATCAGATGATTGTTTTTGGTGGTTTTAAAACTTTAATCGTTAGAATTACTGTTTATTTTATTTTTGTGATTCTGTCCAGTATTTTTTGTTTTTTCAAAGTGTTTTCATCAATGTTTGTGTTTTAAGAACAATATAATCAAGAAAATTATGTCAAGTCAAGTTTGGGACTATTTTAAAATTTGTGCCTCTAATTAAGGTTTTGCAAAGTGTAATTTTTTGGAGGCAAATATTCCTCGTGGAGATCGATTTCTTACAACAAGTGCTATGAAAAAACATTTAAAGAGGAATTCCACAGAGGCATTTAGTATGAAAATTAAAGATGATTTGGATCAATGTACAAGTAAAAAAGTGTCGACATACAAATTAATGAAATTGATTTATCAACTCCAAGTTGTTTTGGGTCATCCTCAATTGGAGATTTTATATATCTAGATAAAAAAAGTTCCCCAAACAAGTCAAGTATTATGTGTCAAGACTTTAATAGGTGCAGAGAAAACTAGTGCTTACCAACCAACATTGAAAAAATACCTGGACACAAAACAAAAGTTTCTGCCTGGAGATAAGTGAAGTGAAGCACTTAATAAATTAATTGCTGAAAACCACTAATGGTTGTAGAAAACAAAGGCTTTAAAAATCGAATTGCCTATTTGGAACCTCGTTACACAATGGTGTCAAGAAATTTGATTTCTAATAAAATAATACCTAATATGTATGATGAGACACATTCTGTGTGAAAAAATTGATGGAACAAGCAGAATATGTTTCTTTAACAACCGATTTGTGGACATCATCAGAAAATGATGATTATATGAGCTTAACAGTTCATTTTGCAAAGATTTTATAGCCAGACATATATGTTTGGAAGTGGTCCCATTCCTCGAAATATCTCACACTGGATCAAATACAGCCAATTTTATTGAAAAAGTACTGGCTGAGTGGGGTCTTACAGATAAAGTGGTCTGTATTATGAGGGATAGTGGGAGAAATATTGTATGTGCTTTGAAATCATCCTCATTTCAACATATACCGTGCCTAGCGAATACATTCCAACTTGTTAAAGATGGTTTGCTCATTGCCAAAGCAGTAACAAATGTTATCTCGTCATGCCGTCGAATTGTTGGACACTTTAAACATTCATCTCAAGCCACCAAAATATTGAAATCTGCACAAGAAACTGTTGGCATCAGTAAACACAAACTCATTCAAGATGAGCCTACAAGGTGGAACTCCATTCTCTAAATATTACAGAGGCTTCTTGATCAGAGGCCAGCTATTTCGCTTGCAGCAACCAAACTAAATTTATTCGCAGAGCTGAGTACCTCTCAGTGGGACTTGATAGCAAAGGTTGTTAACATTCTACAAGTATTTGACAAGGCAACTTTTGCTGTAAGCACATCTAGTGTGAGTGCATCAGAAATAATTCCAATCATCAATAGCACCCTACTAGAATTGCAGAAGCCAAGCTCTGAAGCTCTTGTTCGTGGTATGAAAAACGATCTGGTGGCTTCTTTCAAGCTTCGGTATGGATACCAAGAAGTTGAGAAACACAAGCTTTATTCAATGGCAACCATGCTTGACCCTCTCCTTAAGACAAATGTCTTTTCTTTGGAAGAAAGTGTTAAGGATGCAAAAGTCCAATTAGTAACAGAGCTATCCACTGAACCTATTGTAAGTAAATAAAATAAAATTTCCAAATGATAGGGCCTACATTTCTTTTTTACAATTCTCAATTTTTATAACAAGGTAGTCCTAATCCTAATAATCTAAATAACTTAATGAATAATATTTATCACACTTATTTTTGCTTAGGTCATATCTGCTGAAAGCAAACCAGCTCACGAGATGTGGTCACTATATTGTAATATTATGCAAGCCACTCCACCCGGGAAAACAAATGTTGGTTTAACACCACGAGATGAAGTTGAGGGCTACTTGCTAGAGAGTGTGGTATCTCCTGATACAAATGTTTTGCAATTTTGGAAGGTTAACTCAGCTCGGTATCCAAGATGTTGTCAACATGCCAAGAAATACCTCACCATCCCTTCAGCAACAGTTTTATCAGAGAAACTTTTTAGCACTGCGGGTATTATTTGTGATAAAAAACGAAATCGTTTAGATCCAGATAGTGTAAAAATGTTAGTTTTCTTGAACAAGAACTATTCTATTCTAAAAAACAACTTAGTTGTTTCAGCCTCTTGTTCAAGTCTTTTTATTTAATTCTGTATATGTATCTTCTACCAATCTTTTTCATATTTTAATTACATAAATAAGATTATAGAGTATAAACACAGCATTGTATGAACATTGTGTTAGTGTAGTGCTTATACATACTAATCCATATTTGGTACCACAATTTGAAATCGACAAAAGATACACTTATCAAGGATTTTTTATATAATATGAGACAATTAATTGAGATTACAGCCATAACCCTGATATTGGTCAACATGTGTAGCATAAATGACTAATTTAATAATTCGGTCAAAACTGATTTTTTTTTATAAATTACAAAATGGTATTTCATATTTGGCTACTTTCCTTTATATAATCGAATTACAAGTAAATAAACATATTCTCCATGTATGTGTGTAACACAAATATTTAAATTATTTTTAGCATGAATGCTTTCTAATAGAATTCTAAGTGAATACATAAACACTATATATATATATAGTGTTTATGTATTCACTTAAAATTACGCTATTGAAGTTGGGATAAGTAAGATTAAATTTATAGGAAGCCCCCCCCCCCCCCTTCATTTTGAAATCTCATTTTTTTAGATTTTTCCAGTTATATGAGGAAATCACTCAACTTTCCTGCCACATTTCAGTTTTTCCTGAAATGTGGCAGGAAAGTTGAGTGATTTCGCCATATAACTGGAAAAATCTAAAACCATGAGATTTCAAAATGAGGGGGACTTCCTTTAAATTTAATCTTACTTATCCCTAGGTCAATAGCATAATTAGTGCTTAAGCATATAATCCGAATGGGTAGTAAAACGCGGTGCTAAACTTTTCAGTATGGTTGAAAATTGGAATTCTGCAGGTACGTAAAATATAAGATAACCAATTAAGTCATAAAATTTCAAAATACGCATGTAGAAACCAAAAAGGTTTGAGCGAACGGGGGTGCTTAGAAGAGCTTTAAATCTCTCCAAAGATATTCGAAAATCTATCTTTCAGTGAAGAAGAAAATTTAAATTTGCCAAATATGTAAAAAGATCACCCAAGATAAAAGAAAAATTAAAAAGTGTGTAATTTAGCACTGGAAATCTAATAAATGTATAAGGTTACCTGGTAGTCTAGGGGTAAGGTGTCAGACTTCTGTGTTGAGGGTTCGGGATTCAATCCTCGGTCCCGGCACAGATTTATCTGATTGCCAAACCCTTCCTTCACCTCTGACAAGATGTGTATTAATCACAACTTGTGAATGTGAGGAATGCCAGGCCTCCTGCGTGGTTCGGATTCCACGTTAAACTGTAGGTCCTCCATTTCATCTCACAATCACCCTACCATTGCACATTAGCGTAAGTGCGTATAACCCGAACGGGTAGTAAGACGTGGTGGTGATAATAATAATAATAATAATAATAATAATAATAATAAATGTATGAAAAAAGGAAGGGGTGGTTTCTAAATTGCTTAACTATTATAAGAAAAACCTTCATCGTGCTGCGGCAAACATCGAGCTCGTTTGTGCTTTCAGTTTTAGCTAAACAAATTTTTCTAAGATTTAATTTTTTTATTAATTTTTTTATTCAAGACTGTAGAAGGAGGCACTTTTAAAATGTTGCTCACCGAATGTTTAACCTCCTAATTTGATGAAGTTTTGATGCGGCTTAGCCGTTCATAGAACGGTTCAAACAGTTAGTTGATTAGTAAAATGGTAATGAATATAATCATTTTTCTTACCTTAATAGGATACACAGTTTCTCCCCAAGCTCAATACAAGTTCGGAAGTTACTTGTATTTATCCGGTTTCCTTCAATCGCTCCTAAAATATAGTAATAGGTTTCTAGGGTCATTCGTTTAACTTTTCCGGATGTTCACGCAACGGCCAACGCGCTGTGAAGTAGGCCTACTCATTTTCACTCATTTCCATTTTAAAGTAATGGGCCCCTACCATTTTCGCTTACTATCAATTTTCAAAGTTAAATTATTATCACACAATAACAATAATTCTATCAATATCATAATCTCTCATGTTGAAGCTCTCCTCACGAAGTCTAGAATCACTGGCCATTCCCATGCGTGTTTAGTGTAGGCACAGTAGTCGGGTCGAGGCAGGAAGTCTGGTTTGGTCGGATCGAGCGACTCTAGTCCAGTGTAAGTACATAACCTTGGCCTTTGGGTCTCCTTTTAAGAAAAGCCCCATCCTTTAGAGGGAAAACACATATAATTAATCTAATACTAGATTGAGAAAAATTCTAATATCATTCCAATATCTCTGTTTAGTGGGTGAAACGTCATGGTCGGTGATGCCGGGAGTAGTGAAGACTGGTGCCTACCGCTACGAGGATGGTACCAATTACGTGGGGGATTGGAACCCACGTGGGCAAAAGCACGGTATGGGACATATGGCCCTTCCCGACGGTACTCGATATGACGGGGCCTTCCAAAATGGGCTTTGTTCGGGTTTAGGGATCATGTGCTTTCCTGATGGGGCAAAGTAAGCGGATGCCATGTTTTATAGTAATATATAAGTAAATAGTGTGATATAGTTTAAAATTGACTCGTAGTTTAGCTTTAAAATAGACTAATAGTTTAGCTTTTAATATATGTATTAAATCCGGGTACGGGTGAAAAAATACAATCCGTTTGCATCACAGATGAATGCGCTAAATAAATACAATGTGAAAGGTTAATGAGTTGGGAGATGTAAATAGCTTCATTAGCCTCCACATATAGGCTACCCTGGCGAACCTTTATAACACACTCTTGACATACAGGACCTCGGAAAGTGGTATAAATGTACCCCTTTTTAGTCGCCTTTAACGAAAAGCAGGTAACACTGAGAGAATACTCTCAACTTCCCCCCGTAAGGTAGTGTTATAAATATTAACCTTAAACTTTATAGATATATTTGTTCAAATGTGTTATTCTCACGAATTTGTTTTGATTAATTTGCTGTAGATAGTTATTTGTTTACGTCTCAAACTACCATCATTGTCACTTATCAGATACTTTTGAAATACATAATGGGTTTGAAACCAGGAGATAAACTTTCCCAAATTATTTTTAGTATAGCATTAGAGTATGCGCTTAGGTTAAGGCAAGAGAGTAGGGAGGGTTGACGATGAACGGTACACAGCAGCTATTTAGATGATTTAGCGTTTATGGGAAATACTAAGGAACATTTTAGAAAACATTCTAAAAATAACCTATTCATAGTAAGGAGGGTAATTTAAATTTAAGATAAGACTTGGACTGCAAGGTAATGTTTGTAATTTATTAGGTCAGAAAGCCAATTTTAATGATATTAATAAGAAATCTATAGCCTAATAGGTTATAAAAAGTTAAAGAACAGTGAAGTAATATACTATTACAATTTATAAATATAATTTGAAATGTTATAAACAAACTAATATAATGTAATATATGTTGATTTAATAAATTATAAGTTTATAATGAACCTGAAATGTGAAATGACTTAGATTGATGTAAATTATTGATAAATTGACAAGTTAAAATATGCAAGAAAATGATTTATTGTATGATTTAAGATATTAAATATCAAGTTAATATTGTATGTACAAAAGTGATGATAGAACTGATGATTTTTTGACGTGAATACGTCTTTAAATTTGCTACCATACGGGGGCAATCCAAAAAACCTAATGATAACAAAATGGGAGAATACAGTTCTGTGTTGTAGTTTCGAATCTTTCCTCTACATCCAAAATTAAATTATACCACTGGATAGCTAAAAGATCAAAGAATTCATTACGATAAGCGAGAGCAGTGACGCATCGCGCGCGGTATATAACCCGTTACATAAACGTATTCACGTACAACACACGGCCGTGTCCATGACACAGCCACACCCCATTTTTTAAATACATGAAAACACAAGTTTGAATAGTGAAAGAGATTCTACATAACTTAGTGAATGTAAGTGTATGATATTAGTTCAAATAGGTGAGGCCCAGAATCGATCTAATTGTAAGTTAAAAAAAAAATTTATTATAAAATATGTATTTGTCAAGCAAGACCTAATCCCCGTGGACTTGATTTGCCAGGATACCTTGCGGGAGGGGTTAGGTTGCCGGTAAGGTAAATGTGTGGGTTCTAAATAACACATAGGGTTACGAATATTAGTTTAACAGAAGTTAATAAAAGATAATATAAAATGTGATATTTAGATGAGACATAAAGACACTGGACACTCGCGCTCGTGGAAGAACAGTTCAGTTACTGGCTTAGCTCGTGGAAACCTAGACCGATGAAATTGACGGGCACTGCTTGTGACCCATACATGACTCGATCGACGGATGCCCTCTAAATACAAGTGCTACTGATGACCCGAAGATGTAGTTTGATATGGTACGCCGTCGGGTAGCGTAACTGCCTGCGATATCGATGGAATTGTATCAATCCCGATGCCACAACATAAAAGTATTTTTTAGCTCGCTATGGCCCCTTTCCTGGCCAATTAGTTCAATTATGGTTATGAATTGTCATCACTCCTCTGTAAACTTTCTAGTTCGTTACTTCATATATGCGCTAAGCTAGCACTTTTCAGCTCGTGCGTCCACTCGAGTTATGTAGATCAAAACAATCATTCAAATATTGCTTAGCGGTTATGATATATTGATTTTTTAAACTCAATTAATATATGGTACACAAAGTTTGGCGAGGTATAACCAAATTGTTTATATTATCCGAGTTAAAACTATAAAGATGATAAAATTCCACACAAAAAAGTTAGTTATAGATTTATAATATGACTAGCTGAATGCCCTTTCTTCGCACAGGATATTATGTTATTATTTATTTTTGGATGTGAAAATGAGGAATTTTTGTTTGAAGCTTAATAGAATAATTCTTAGAGCTACTTGAGAAACACCGTGAGGTGGTGACCATGTATCGTTTCTCATGGAGAGTTTTAGTTTCGGCAGGTCCCCTTGCCTACTGCCTTGGGCGTTATCAGCTGAGCGCGGCTGGAGAGGTCCCCCCCCCTCCCACCAACCACCGCAAACCACCCCAAGCCGGACCCTCTCACTCACACAGACACTACAAACACCCCAAAATTCAGCAAAATATAAACTACAGACTTCTACCATCTCTTGGAGTTGCATATTAACACGTAGTTACATATTTTAATTAACGGTTTGTATTCTTTTCCCCACCCCTTAAAGGCATCAACGGGGTTAAAAATAATTGTTATATTTTTTCGAAGGCATTATTAGAGCAAACTTATCGGATTATTAGCCTCTAAACGCCTAAAATAGTTTATAAAGCACTAATGTTGATTTAGGTAGTTTATTATTATTATTATTAGTAGTAGTAGTAATAACAGTAGTAATAGTAGGGTTTATAGGCACGTCGACACAATAAGGCCATTAGGGCCTTAAACGATATAGTGGCATGGTAAAATCCCCATAGGGGAGAGACATAATAAACAATTCACCTCTCAGAATCGGCAGGTGAAGGAACAAGAATTTTAAAAAATGTATATTAAAATGTATATACATTGTAAAAATAAATCTCAATATGAGGTAAACAATAGAACACTACACGGGAGTGCTCAACTGGACTAAAAGTACAACTTGAGTGATATACCTGCTAAAAAACCACAGATGTATACGCTACATTAAAAATACAAACAAATATATTAAAATATAAAATGCTAAAAGACAAAAAAAAAATTAAAATATAAAATGTTATTAAGACAGAACAAACATAACAAAGCATACAAAAAGTGTTAAAAAGACAAAACTACATATTAAAGTACACCAAAAATGTTTAAAAAAATTCAAATGAGCCACTTTATAAACGTGACTCAAATGGCATTTAAAAGATTCGCCTGACATATAAAACGGAGAAAACCAATAATTCCATCAGCGCTGTCAAGCAATAAAAATCTTAGGTCACCATTAAAATCTAGTGCCAGAAAAATGGGGGCATTTTGCGACACTCCACCAAAATGTGGTAAACCCTAAGGGAAGCATCGCAGAGCTCACACACTGAAGGTGGATCCCCTCTTAATAAAAATCCAAGAGTCAGAAATGTATGCCCGACTTAGTCTTGTCACGATGACCACCTCCCTTCTAGACTTTCGTATAGAAGAGGGCCATCGCGACACACCGTCCCTGATGGACCACAGTTTGTTCTGAGGAGTCGAAACCCACTGCTCGTGCCAGCTGTGTAAGACCCCACGCCGAACATAAACCTTTAAATCTAAAAACATGACATCTAAACTCGCCTCAGGAGGATGATGGACTGCCTTCTTGGCTGCCTGGTTCAACAGTTAATTTCCGAAAAAGACCAGCGTGACCAAAAATCCACCAGAAGGCGAGACGGGTGTTTAGTAAATCAATTTTTAAAATTTGCTCATGTATCATCTGCACGAGTGGATTCCAGGAGTAGAGAGTGGAAAATGCCAACAGAGCACTCATGGAATCCGTGCAGATGAGAGCAGGACGGTGACAGTTACGATATACAAAATACAAATATTTAAAAATGGTGTACAATTTAGCCGTAAAAACACTGGTTTCTCCAGGTAAACCGGATTTAAAAATTAGATCCTTCCACAACAAAAGCACATCCATCGGAAGTTTCAGATTTAGAGCCATCAGTTTATATGCGCTTAAATTGATGAAAACGAGTGGAGAGGAGCTTGTTAAAGGTACTCTCATATATAATAGGCGGAGTGGTCGCATTAAAGAACTTGGCAGGATCAAAATGGCATTGAGGCAGGCGTATCTTCAAGAGAGCAATTCGACATGGAGTTGTGAGAATAGCATTTGGCAGGACTACTTTAAAAATGTAAGATGTCAAAAGATAGGACCGCTGATAAGGAAAAGGGGGCTCACCGGCGTCGGCACAGATGCTGACGACTGGACTGGTAAGAAAAGGACCAGTAGCCAGTCGTATGCCATCATGGTGAACACTATCTAGCATCTTTAACGCCGAATGTCTGGCAGAACCATAAACAAAGCTGCCGTAATCAAGTTTCGATTTTATCAAGGCCCTATAAAGGCGCATGAAGGTTTTCTTATCAGCACCCAAAGAACGACCGCTAACCACTTTAGGCAAATTGAGTGCTTTTACACATCTTGCTTTCAGGTCTTTAATGTGGGGGATCCAAGTTAATATAAAATAAAAGTCCCGGGAACCTTAAAGTCTCTGAGACTGGTAGAATAAGGTGGTTCATTACAATACTGGGGGCCGGCTGCAGTCCGCGAAGTCTATGAAAATGGACAACAGTTGTCATGGCCGCAGAAAAGCGAGAGCCGTTACGCGATGCTCACGTCCAATGATTATTGACAAATAGTTAGTTGTATCTGCCGTTGAGCTCTGTGGAGACTCGATGAACTGCAATACATTGCGTATTCATCCACGAAAAGGCATGAACAGAAAGGTAGGCGCATGTTGTCCACAATGCTATTAATTTCGATGGAGAACAACGTACAGTTCAGAGTACTGCCTCAGGGTAACCCATTTTCTTGAATAAAATCAGAAGATAAGGTTTTGTTTAACCTTACCCGTAGGTGTCTATCTGACATAAAATTATCAATAAGAACCGGGAGGTTCCCCCGTAAGGTCCAATTTAAAAGGGTCTTTAAAATGCCGTACCGCCAGGTGGTGTCACAAGCCTTTTCGAAATCAAAGAAGACAGCCAAGAGGGGCTGTTTATGGAGGAAGGCGTCACGAACTGCTGTCTCAATGTGAACAAGGTGATCCACCGTGGCTCAGTTACGGCGGAAACCACATTACATATCAGATAGTAGGTTGCGGGGTTCTAAATACTATGTAAATATTTTATTAATCATTACTTCTAATATTTTGCATACACAACTAGTTAAGGCTATAGGCCTATAGCTAGATGGTTATAATTTATCCTTGCCAATTTTATGAATAAAAATAACGGTCGTTTTCTCCATAGTGCTGGGAACTATTGAGATTCCCAAACACTATTGTAAAGGTCTAACAAGAATGCCTGTCCGGAAGGGAGTAGCTGGCGCAAAATTTCATAGTCTGTCATCCGAACCGGAAGCTGTGCTGCCCGCCAGGGTCAGGGCATGGGTCAATTCATCCATAGTACCAAGGGAGAAGTAGTTCTCCCCCCGACTCTGACCGAAGTCAATAGTATGGCGCTCGGTGCTCTGCTTATGCACCACGAACTCGTCAGCTCGCAGTGCTAGAACATCGAACATCGAGCCCAAAACATTGACGACCTCCACATGGGAGGAGACAATCGAACCGTTAGACATGAGAGCAGGTATATTATTTCTGATTTTTTGCTACTACGTAATTTACGAATATTATCCCAAACCTTAGTTGTGGGATTGGAAATTGTAAGGGTAGAAATAAAATGTCTCCAAAACTCTCTTCTGCTTTCTCGAATGTACGGCGAGCTCGGGTACGCAAAATCAGAAATAACTCCATATTATCATTAATGAGACGTCGATGAAAAAGACGCAGGGCCTTTCGAAGGTCATAAATAGCTACCCGACAGTCCTCGTTCCACCAGGGAACAGGACATTGGTACAGATTAGGCGATGATTTAGGGATGTTATTATTATTATTATTGTTTTGAGGCCCGTCGACACAGTGAGGTCATTAGGGCCTTTAAAGTAAAATAAACACAGTAAAATCCCCATTAGGGACGAGACACATCACATATAGTCCACCTGTTAGAATAAACAGGTGGAAACATACAATATAAAACAATATACAATATAAAAAATTTGTATGTCAATTAAAAACATAAATTCTCAATATGAGAAAAAGCCCATTCGAGACACTCCATAGGAGCGCTCAAATGGGCTAATGGAATAAAAGGAGTGATACACCTGCTAAAATAAAACCACAGGTGTATGCACTCCGTTATAATTACAAAACAAACATGTTAAAATATAACACATTAAAATTATAAAACGTGTTAAAATAATACATTAAAAAGACAGAACAAACATATTAAAATGTACTAAAATGTTAAAAAGTTCTCAATATGAGATGAATTCCAGATGAGTCACTTTATAAAAGTGACTCAAATGGCATTAAAAAGATCCGCCTGGCGTATAAAACGGAATAAACAAATAACTCCTTCCGCACTATCACGTAGTAAAAACCGTAGGTCACCTTTAAAATCAAGAGCCAGGCGGATAGGGGCATATTTACGACACTCCACCAAAATGTGGTACACACTAAGGGGAGCATCGCAAAATTCACACACTGGAGGTGAGTCCCCTCTTAATAAAAATCCATGGGTTAAAAAAGTATGACCGACGCGGAGTCTCGTCACGATGACCTCCTCTCTTCTAGACTTTCGTATAGAAGAGGGCCATCGCGACACACCGTCCCTTATGGACCTCAGCTTGTTCTGAGCAGGAGTCGAAACCCACTGCTCATGCCAGGTGCGTAAGACCCCACGCCGAACATAACCCTTTAGATCTAAAAACATGACACCCAAACTCGCCTCCGGAGGCAGGCGTGCTGCCTCCTTGGCCGCCTGGTCCGCCAGTTCATTCCCTGAGAGGCCGGCATGACCAGGAATCCAGCAGAAGGCGAGCTGGGTGTGTAATGAATCAATTTTTAAAATTTGCTCATGTATCATCTGCACAATGGGATTCCAGGAGTAGAGAGTGGACAATGCCAACAGAGCACTCATGGAATCCGTGCAGATGAGAACAGAACGGTGACACTTACGATAAACAAAACACAAAGATTTAAAAATGGCGTATAATTCAGCCGTAAAAACACTGGATTCCCCAGGTAGACCAAATTTAAAATTGTTTCCCTCCACAACAAATGCGCATCCCACGGAGGTCCCACACTTGGAACCATCCGTATAGATGCGCTCAAAGCCCTGAAATCGAGTGGAGAGGAGTTCGTTAAATGTCCTCTCATATATAATCGGCGGGGTGGTCGCTTTAGGGTACTTGGCAAGATCAAAATGGCATTGAGGTAGGCGTATCTTCCAGGGAGAAACTCGACCTGGGGATGTGGGGATAGCCTTTGGCAGGACTATCCCACACGTGTCGAAAACCGATAGCATCCTGATCCCAACCGGCCTTGTACTACGCCATTTGGTTTCATACAAGACACGGTTAGGGGGATGAAAGACAGGGCGGTAGGCAACATGCTCTGGCATACAGTGCAGTTTCGACACGTAAGATGCCAGGAGATAGGACCGCCGGTAATGAAGAGGGGGCTCACCGGCGTCGGCACAGATGCTGACGACTGGACTAGTGCGAAAAGCACCGGTAGCCAGTCGAATGCCAGCATGGTGGACACTATCCAGCATCTTTAAAGCCGAGGGTCTCACCGATCCATAAACGAAACTGCCGTAGTCTAGTTTAGATCTTACCAAGGCCCTATACAGGCGCATCAAGGTTTCCCTATCAGCACCCCAGGACCGACCGCTAACCACTTTGAGCAGGTTTAGTGCTTTTATACACCTCGCTTTCAGGTCTTTGATGTGGGGGATCCAAGTTAATTTAAAATCAAATAAAAGTCCCAGAAACCTTACGGTCTCTGAGACTGGTAAAACAACGTGGTTCATTAAAATACTGGGGGCTTGTTGTATTCCGCGTAATCTGTGGAAGTGGACGACCGTCGTCTTGACTTCAGAGAAGCGAAAGCCATTTCGCGATGCCCACGACCACAGATTGTTTATAGAGAGTTGTATCTGCCGTTCAGCCCTGTGGAGACTTGACGAACTGCAATAAATTGCGTAGTCATCCACAAAAAGGCATGAACGGACAGGTAGCCGCACGTTGTCCACAATGCCATTTATTGCGATTGCGAACAACGTACAGCTTAGAGTACTACCCTGAGGCACCCCATTTTCTTGAATAAAATCATCGGATAAGGTGTTGTTTAACCTTACCCGGAAGTGTCTATCTGACATAAAATTAGATATAAAAACAGGGAGGTTCCCTCGGAACCCCCAATTAAAAAGTGTTTTTAAAATGCCGTACCGCCATGTGGTGTCGTACGCCTTCTCCAAATCAAAGAAAACTGCCAAAAGATGATGTTTGTGGAGAAAGGCGTCACGAACCGCCGTCTCGAGACGGGCGAGATGATCCATCGTAGATCGGTTACGGCGAAAACCACATTGAATATTTGATAATATATTGCGGGATTCTAAATACCATATTAATCGTTTATTTATCATTTTTTCCAATATTTTGCATACACAACTAGTTAAGGCTATCGGTCTATAACTAGTTGGTTCTAATTTATCTTTGCCACTTTTATGTATTGGTATAATGGTTGCTTGCCTCCATAGTGATGGGAATTGATGAGATCCCCAAACACTATTTAAAGGTCCAAGAGATATGTCTGTCCAGCAGGAGGTAGCTGGCGCAACATATCGTAGTGGATGTCGTCGGGACCGGAAGCTGTGTTGCCCGCCTGAGACAGGGCATAGGTAAATTCATCCATTGTAAAGGGGGAGTTGTAATCCTCCCCCCGGCTCTGACCAAAGTCAATAGAATGGCGCTCTATGTTCCGCTTAAGCGCTGCAAACTCATTAGAGTAGCTTGCAGCGCTAGAAATAGCGGTGAACATAGAGCCCAATACATTGACGACCTCCACAGGGGAGGAGACAAGCGAACCGTTTGACATGAGGGCAGGTATATTATTACTGGTATTTTTGCTACTACGTAATTTACGAATATTGTCCCAAACCTTAGTTGTGGGAGTGGAAATAGTAAGGGTAGAAATAAACTGTCTCCAAGACTCTCTTCTGCTTTCACGAATGATACGGCGAGCTCGAGCACGTAGAATCCGGAAAGACTCCAGATTCTCTAAAGTAGGACGTCGATGGAAGAGACGTAGGGCCCTTCGACGGTCATAAATAGCCAACCGACACTCCTCGTTCCACCAGGGAACAGGTCGGTGGCGCGGATGTGGCAAGGATTTAGGGATGGATTCCCTCGCCGCCATGATGACCGTCGAAGTAAAATGGTCTATATTCACATCGACGTCAAGAGAAAGGGGTTGATCAAATACGGCGAGCTCACGAAATGTATCCCAGTCAGCACGTTTAAGAACACAGTGTGGTGCCCGTGCTATACCGGGAGGATCGTGAAGTGGCGAAAGCAGAATGGGAAAGTGATCGCTGCCACATAGATCCGAGTGAACCTCCCAAAGTAAGTGAGCAGCGATCCCGGGGCTACATAAAGTTAGGTCGATGGCAGAGGATACACCATTGAAGGTGGAGAAGTGTGTCTGGGTCCCAGTGTTCATTAACACCAGGCTTCCCAAGACAAGAATATCCTCTACCATCCTCCCACGGGCGTCTGTAAAATTGGACCCCCACACCAGGTTGTGTGCGTTAAAATCCCCCATGATGATATAGGGGGCGGGAAGTTGTATAAAGAGGGCCTCTAGGCTCCTCTTTGAAACACGCTCACCTGGTGGGAGGTAGATGCAGCATACGGTTACTTCAATAGGAAGGGAGACTCTGACAGCAATCACTTGGAGATCGGATATAATATTTACAGATTTATGAAATATATTGCTACGTGCAAATATAGCCACACCTCCGCTAGCCCGATCAAAAATGGGCTTGTCGGTACGATATACATCGTACCCACGAAGCATCGGGTTGTCAGTTGGGCGGAAGTGGTTCTCCTGAAAACACAAGATGGAAGGATGCAGGGAAGAAATTAGTAGTTTAATTTCCTCTACACGAGCATAAAAACCCCTACAATTCCATTGTAGTAGCGACATTAAGTACAAATATAAATTTATTCATCCACGCAATCCATATCACTATCTCTTAAAACTAAAAATTGGTTAAGGACCTTTTTAGGTCCTCTGGCCTTGCCAAGTCTCTCCTGGACCTCTCGTTTCAAGAGAGGCTTTTGTTTCTCCAGAAGAGATTTGGGGGTTGATTCTGAGCGCGAAGGCTTTGTTACAGCCTTCGACGATTTTTTGTAATTATTATTGTCGGCGACACCTCGCTGGACCTTTCTCCAGGCACCAGCAGGACTCGCCTTTGCGGCCTCACCCGTTTTGCCACCCACTCTAACCTCCGGTGACCCAGAGACCAGAGCGGACGAACTAACAACGGCCGCAAGTTCTTTTGTTTCCCGAGGTGGGCCCGGGGGAGGTCCCCGAGGCGGGCCCGGGGGCGGTCCCCGAGGCGGGCCCGGGGGAGGTCCCCGAGGCGGGCTCGGGGGAGGTACCCGAGGAGGGGTCCTCGGGGGTACAGGTGGGGGAGACGACCTTTGTCTAGGTTTCGCCTCTCCAAGTAATTTAGGCGCAACCTTAGTTGGCGCGTTAACATTAAGAATGTCTCGAGTAGAGACCGATGGCACAGGTCGCGTGGGCGTCTTTGCGAGATTGACTGCGCAGTGACAGTTGGGGCAGTTAATGTTCTGGCTTACAATTTGGCTGTAGGAGGTTTGAAATACCGGAGCCTGACTATATGCGTATTCCTTACGTGCCTGGGCATATGAGATCTTCTTTTCAGTTTGTATCTCCAGGACTTTTTTCTCTACCTTCCATTTCGGACAGGCCCGAGACCAGGCGGAATGCGGACCCTTGCAGTTTACGCAGTACTTAGGAGACTCACATGGTGTTTCGTGAGCCTCCTGTCCGCAATCCGCACAGGTTGGCTTGCCACGGCATCTCAGCTTCGTATGCCCAAATTCCTGGCACTGAAAACAGCGCCGGGGGTTAGGGACATACGGCCGGACCCTGAGCACGTGGAAACCTGCTCGAACCTCCTTTGGAAGGGTAGGAGTCGCAAAAGTAAGGATATACGTGTCAGTTTTTTTATCTTGTCCGTTCTTTTTTGTGACAATGCGGTACACTTCGGTGACGTGCTGAGGGGAAAGTTCCTCACAGATATCCTCAATGCTCACGCAGTCGAGGTCATAGCAAGTGACCACTCCCTTGCAAACATTGAGGAACCTGTGAGGCTCCACCTTCACCGGTATATGAGACGTATTGCTCAACGGTATTTCCGAGATTGCCATTACCTTTGATGATTGAGTGTCGGTCATTGTTTGTATCAAGATCGTGCCATCACGCAGTTTTCTGATTGATACTTGTGATTGTGCTGCGCCATTTATCACTCTTTCGAGGATAAATGGGCTTACTCGCTTCAGACTTTCATTTTCCTGTGCTCGAGACATTACCAGGAAGCGGGGCTGGGGCCTCACCACTTCCTGGATTTTTTCCAATTCAGGGCTGGACGGCCTTACCCGTTTCCGCCGCTTATCAGTATTACGGCCCTGTGAGGGGCCGGGCAGTGTGTTGCCAGCGGGCAGTACGTTGCCAGCGGACAGTAAGTTGTCAGCAGCGACAAAAGAAGCGGCCATGCCATTTTTGGGGACAACCTACACAGTACTCGGATCGTAGACCCAGGGTGATCCATGTTGGTACTACCACATATGGCCCTGTTAACTCTCCCGACGAGAGGCCCCATACGACGCTAGACATGACAACCTTCGCATAGGGCATCGCCGAGAGAGAGGTCATCGCAGCAAGTGGGTGTAGGAAAGTGCCAATTTTACGTCCGGGCCCTCGTGAACGCAACCGGTCTTTTCTCAAAGTAGGGTACCCGGTTATTGTCATCCCTAAGGCCCTTCTACTAAGATATTACAACCGGCGCACTTTCACTCGGGAGCTCAAAGCAGTGGTGTCCAATAATCGTCCAAGGAAAGCCGTGTTAGATGCCAGGGTCGTCAACGGAGGGGCCAAAAGTCTCTGTGCAGGACTGAACGGCAAGGGAAGGGAAGAAAGAGGTAAGGAGAGAGAAAGAGAAGGGAGAAAAAAAAAAGGAGTGAAAGAGAAGGAAGAAAAAAGGAGGTGAAAGGAAAGATTTAGGATAGGTTTTCCTGCACAAGGTACGTCCTGCACAGAAGCCTCCCTTTTAGTCGCCTCTTACGACAAGCAGGGGTTACTGCGGGACTATTCTAAACCCCGTCCCGCAGGGGGGATTTAGGGATGGAAGTCCTCACTATCGCGATGACCGTCGAAGTAAAATGTTCCACCCTTACATCGACGTCAGGAGAATGGGGTTCATCAAATACGGCGAGTTCGCGAAATTCAGTCAGCACGATTAAGCACCCATTAAGCACCCCGCGCTATACCGAGAGGATCTTGAAGTGGTGAAAGAAGAATGGGAAAATGATCGCTGCCACATAGGTCCAGGTGAACCTCCCAAAAGAAATGAGCAGCAATCCCAGTACTATAGAAAGTTAGGTCGATGGCAGAGGATACACCATTAAAGGTGGAAAAGTGCGTCTGGGTCCGGGTGTTTAGTAGCCCCAGGTCACCCGAGATAATAATATCCTCAACCATCCTCCCACGAGTATCTATAAAATTAGATCCCCACTCTAGGTTATGAGCGTTAAAATTCCCCAAGATAGGCCCATATACCCCTCCGCAGACCACACGTTCCCTACCTCAAAATGTTCGGTAGAGCATCTCCTATGTTCTGTTTAATTTTTGCAAGCTTTCCCTGAAACACCATGTATATCATATATAGTCAAACATTTTGTGTGTTTATTTAATATAATTTATATTCTTTCATTATCCTTGGATTATTTATTTATAATTATGTTGTTTCGAAAGATTAAAATAAAAAATATCGAATTAAGCCAGTCAAAAGCGGCAACTATATATTAAAAATACTTTTGAGAACTTAGAATGTGTTAAACATCTATTTAAAAAATATTAAGGAGGTGCACACATCATTGGGGACTAAAATAAAAATAGTTTTTTGAAAATATATTAATAACTTGGGGTTAACAGATTTTTTGTATGGTTGTCTTAAAACATACCGACAAAAAAAAAGTTAACTAGCAAAATTCTTTGTTTTCACTTGATGTTCAGTTTTAAAGTTAAAACCGTTTCAATTAGAGCGGAAAAAATTAAGGTTTATTTTATCAACCATAAGAGAAGGGAAGGGTGTACACCAAATTTCATCAACACCCGATATGGAGGGTGACATGACCTTGTTGAAATGACATGGAATGACCCCTTTTATAGGTATTTAAAATATTAATAAATAAGTTTTAAATTGATAATTAATTAAAATATGAAAATTATAATATATATATATATATATATATATATATATATAATATATATAAATATATATATATATATATAATATATATATATATAAAATATATATATAAATATATTATATATAAATATATATATTTAATTTTCAGTATTTTAATTAAATATATATATATATATTTATATTTATATATATATAAATATATACATATTTATATATATTTCTTTTGACGTACACAACACACTATGGATCTAGGTATGAAGGAGAGTACATGCAGGGCTGGTTTCACGGGCATGGAGTGTTCTGGAGATCTGACGGTATGAAGTTTGAAGGAGAGTTCCGTGGTGGACGAATATGGGGATTGGGTGAGTATTCTACCTAAACAAGACCCAGGTGCCATAGAAAAAGAGCTAATTTCTTTTCAGTATAAAAATAATAGCTTATATTTTTTATTAGTAGTAGTATTTAGAGGCCCATCGACACAATGAGGACATTAGGGCCTTAACATAATATTAATACATAGTAATATCTCCATAGGAGTGCTCAAATGGGCTCATAGTACAAATGGAGTGAAACACCTGCAAAAAAACCTACAGGTGTATCACTTTAATAAAAAGACCAAACAAACAATTTAAAACAATATGTGAGTTAAAAAGACAAGACTAACATGTTAAAATAATAATCAGTTTTTAAAAAAAATATTAAAATGTACTAAAATTGTTAAAACGACAAAACAACCATATTAAAGTATACTAAAATGTTAAAAAAGGTCTCAATATCAAATAAAATCCAGATGAGTCACTTCACGAAAGTGACTCAAATGACACTAAAAAGATTCGCCTGACGTATAAAACGGAGTAAACATGACTTCATCCGCACTGTCATGTAGTAAAACACGTAGGTCACCTTTAAAATCTAGAGCCAGGCGAATAGGGACATACTTGCGACACTCCACCAAAATGTGGTACACACTAAGGGGAGCATCGCAAAGATCACACACTGGAGGTGGATCCCTTCTTAATAAAAACCCATGGGTCAGAAATGTATGCCCGACGCGGAGTCTCGTCACGATGACCACCTCTCCTCTTGACTTTCGTACAGAAGAGGGCCACCACGACACACCGTCCCTGATGGACCGCAGCTTGTTCTGAGCAGGGGTCGAGACCCACTGCTCGTGCCAGGTGCGTAAGACTCCACATCGAACATAACCCTTTAGATCTAAAAACATGACACCCAGACTCGCCTCCTTGGCTGCCTGGTCCGTCAGTTCATAAAAATAACAAGTGAGAATGGCCTTATGAGAGAATGTTATTTGTTTGTTGTGTACAGATAACATTTATTTTTCATTAGTCTATTCATACTGGCTATATTTATAAACAGTATTTACTATCTCCTAAAAATAAATATTAAGATGAAGCAACCTCGTTATTGCATCGGGTTCGTCAATTGAGAAAAGAGACATTTCAGAAAATGTTGTGGTCAAAAATTAAAACTAAATTATTAACTATTGATTTTTTCTGCCCATAAAGGTTGGATTTTGTGCCACGTAAAAGAGATTCTAGCATATGGGTACATACGCAGGCCCATAGCATGTGAAAACCTGTTTGGACCTTCGGAAAAATGGATTTAAAAAATAAGAGGATGTTCGTACCCGTCTTCACCATATAATTATTATTTTTGTAGTGACATGATGAGGGGCAAGACACCCACAAATTTCCTCAATGCTTACGCAGGTATAAAGTGACCAATCCCTTAAGAAAGTTGAGGAATCCATGAGATTTAACTCTTAACATTATTTAGTTGTTTTTAATAGAGGTTATAGACCCAATAACACAGTGGGGTGATTAGGACCTTAAACGACATTAAAAAACTTAATTAAATCCCCATAGGAGGAATCAATAAATAATTCTTATGCAGGAATAAGAAGATGAAAATAGTAAAATAAAATTACATATAGGCCTAGTAAAATACTAAAATTTGCATTCAAATGTTAAAAATAAATCTCCATATAGTATGAAAAAGTCAATTTGAGATACTACGTAGTAGTGGAACTCAAATTGAATTTTAGTTTGGTTTGGGTGATACATCTTATATAAAAAAAGACAAACTTATTAAAATGGGCAAGAAGTGTTAAAACTAATACACAAGTAAGCTACTCTATATGAGTTAACACAAATAGAATTTAAAATATCCGCCTGCCATATAAAATAGAGTAAACATTTGACACCATTCACCTAGCAAAAAGTAAGGGTTAACATTAAAATAAAGAGTAAGACGAATAAGGGCAAACTTGCGACACTCCACCAAACTGTGGTACACGCCAAGGAGAGCATCGCAAAGCTCACACACTGGAGGTAGAAAATAAACATCCATAGTTTAGAAATGTATGCCCGACACAGAGTCTTGTTATAATAAACTCCTTTCTACTAGAATTTAATATAGAAGAGGGCCATCGCGAAACACCGTCCCAGGTGTATCACAGCTTATTCTGAGGTGGGGCTGAATCACACTGGTAATGCCAGATGCGCAATACCTCAAGTCAAACATAACTCTTCTGCTCTAAAATCATTAAACATAAACTTGCCTCAGAAAGGCGATGAATTGGCTGCCTGATTATTTCCTGAGAGACCAGCTTTACCAGGAATTCAGACTAAGGCGAACTGCTGTTTAACAAACTGATATTTAAAATTTGCTTATGTATGTTATGTAGTGGAGAGGAGCAAATTAAAAGTCATCTAGTATTTAATGTGCAGAGTCGTCGCTTTAGGGAGCTAGGCAAGATCGAAATATTATCAAGGAAGGCGTACTTTCCCGAGAGCAACTCCATTGGAAGGAGTGGGGATATACTTTGGAACGAGTATCTCGTATGTATAGAGGATTAATGGCATCCGGATCCCAAACGATCTTGCACTTCGACATTTAGTATCATACAAGACAGGGCTGGGAAGATATAACACAGGATGGTATGTAACGTGCATTGATATGCAATGAAACTTAGATACGTAAGACACCAAAAGATAGGACTTTGGTAGGAAAGAGGTTTTACTTATTTGCTTAGATCATCTTTACCTATATATTATAGCCTTTGAGACAAAAACCGATCTAATGGTGTAGCATTGCGTTTTCAGCAGTGTGTACAGGGATAACCAAAACACTGGCCTTTTATTTTAAATTTTGGTCCTATTACTAGATGAACATTGTTTGTAACATTAACTGTACTTAATTTAAATCTGAACTTTATCTTAAAACAAAAATGTACAACATTAATCGAATGAAAATTATTGTAACAGACAATAATATTAAAAAATATATTTTTGAAGAGCCTTGTATAATACTGTACAATGTGATTGTGCATATTTTGTTTTGTTATAGGATTGGTGACGTTCAGCGATGGGAGTCACGGTTTCCCTAGAAATGAAGGTTTTTTCCAGGACTGCCGCCTAGTGCGCAAGAAGAGATGCCAAGAAGTGGTACAGCGTGCCCAAAAAGTGGCCCTTATGGCTAGAGTACAATCGGACCAAGTTGGATGAAAACTTATAAAATTGTCATCAGAATTAACATTTTAATTTCAAGAACCATATTGTAACTTAACTTAGATTGTACATGAAAAATAGAAGTTTTAGTTGACTTGTTATAAACATAATATTAAAAAAGAGTGATAATTATATTTATCTAAAAGTTTGTTGTTCTAGTAATCCCAACATATACATTTAAGTAAATTATTATTATTGTTTTGAGGCCCGTCGACACAGTTAGGTCATTAGGGCCTTTAGTAATAAAAGAAACACAGTAAAATCCCCATAGGGGAGAGACACATCACTTAGTCCACCTGTTAGAATAAACAGGTGGAAACATAAAATATAAAATTGTATACAATATTAAAATTTGTCTATCAATTAAAAACAGTCTCAATATGAGAAAGTTCTCGTTTGAACCACTCCATAGGAGCGCTCAAATGGGCTATTAGTATAAAAGAAGTGATACACCTGCTAAACTAAAACCACGCGGAGCCGACCGCTAACCACTTTGAGCAGGTTGAGTGCTTTTATACACCTCGCTTTCAGGTCTTTGATGTGGGGGATCCAGGTTATTTTAAAATCATATAAAAGTCCCAGAAAACTTATGGTCTCTGAGACTGGTAAAACATCGTGGTTCATTAAAATACTGAAGGCTGGTTGTATTCCGCGTAATCTATGGATGTGGACGGCCGTCATCTTGGCTGTAGATAAGCGAAAACCATTACGCGATGCCCACGACCAAAGATTGTTGACAGAGAGTTGTATCTGCCGTTCAGCCCTGTGAAACACTTGATGAACTGCAATAAATTGCGTAGTCATCCAAAAAGGCTTGAACGGACAGGTAAGCGCATGTTGTCCACAAAGCTATTTATCGCGATAGCGAACAACGTGCAGCTTAAAATACTACCCTGAGGCACCCCATTTTCTTGAATAAAGTCATAGGATAAGGTGTAATTCAACCTTACCCGGAAGTGTCTATCCGATATTAAAATTAGATATAAAAACAGGAAGGTTCCCTCAGAACCACCAATTAAAAAGTGTGTTCAAAATACCATACCGCCAGGTGCTGTCATACGCTTTCTTCAGATCAAAGAAAATAGCCAGAAGATGCTGCTTATGTAGAGAAGCGTCACGAACAGCCGTCTCGAGACGGAAATAGAGGCGAACATCGAGCCCAATGCAATGACGACCTCCACAAGAGAGGAGACAAGCGAACTGTTAGACATGAAGGCAGGTATATTATTAATAGAATTTTTGCTACTATTTAATTTACGAACTTTAGTTGTGGGGGTGGAAATTTTATGGGTAGAAATAAACTGTCTCCAAGACTCTCTTCTGCTTTCTCGAATAACACTACGAGCTCGAGCACGTAGAATCCGAAATGACTCCAGATTCTCCTTGGTGGGACGTCGATGAAAGAGACGTAGAGCCCTTCGACGTTCAGAAATAGCCAACCGACACTCCTCGTTCCACCAAGGAGCAGGACGGTGGCGCGGATTTGGCGAGGATTTAGGGATGGAAGCCCTCGCCACCGCGGTGACCGGCGAAGTAAAATGCCGAGCCTTACCATCAACGTCAGGAGAATGTGATTCTTCAAATACGGGAGCTCGCGAAATTTATCCCAGTCAGCACGTTTAAGAACCCATTGGGGTACCCGTGCTATACTGGGATGATCTTGAAGTGGTGAAACCAGAATGAGGAAATGATCGCTGCCACATAGATCTGAGTGAACCTCCCAAAGGAAGTGAGCAGCGATCCCGGGGCTACATAAAGTTAGGTCGATGGCAGAGGATACACCATTAAAGGTGGAAAAGTGTGTCTGGGTCCCGATGTTCATTAACACCAGGTTTCCCGAAACAATATCCTCTACCATCCTCCCACGGGCGTCTGTAAAATTAGACCTCCACACATTATGCGCATTAAAATCACCCAAGATGATATAGGGGGCGGGAAGTTGTATAAAAAAGAGCCTCTAGAGTACTCTTGGAAACACGCTCACCTGGTGGGAGGTAGATGCTGCATACTGTCACTTCCATAGCAAGGGAGATTCGGACAGCGATCACTTGGATATCAGATATGATATTAATATATTTATGATATATATTGCTTCGTGCTAGTATAGCCACACCTCCGCTAGCCCGATCAAAGAATGGCTTGTCGGCACGATATATATCAATATACCAGTGAGACTAACCTTTGCAGCCTCACCTGTTCCGCCACTCATCTCGACATCTGGAGGCCTAGAGGAGAAAATTAATGGCTCAACAACGGCCGCACATGATTTTGTTCCCCAAGAAGGGCTCGGGATTGCTCCCCAAGGGGGTTCGGGGGGTTCCTCGATGGTACGGGGGGCGGGGGGTGTGAGACGACCTTTGTGTCGATTTTGCCTCTTGTAATTTAGGCGCCTCAGCATTTGGTGCGGTATCACTATGGATATCTCGAGAAGAGACTAATGGGACATGTCGCGTAGACGTTTAGCAAGATTAACTGCGCAATGGCAGTGTGGACAATTGATGTTCTGGCTAATAATTTGGCTATAAGAAGTCTAAAATACCGGAGCTTGACTGGATACATTTTCCTTGCGTGCCTGGGCATAAAAGATATTATTTTCATATTAAATCCCCAGGCCTTTTTTCTCCACCTTACATTAGGGATAGGTCCAAGACCAAGCAGAATGCAAACCCTTGCAGATGACGCAGAACTTAGGAGGCTCACACGGTGTATCGTGACCCTCCTGTCCGCAATCTGCACAGGTAGGCCTTCCACGGCATCTCAGCTTAGTATTCCCGAATTCATGGCACTAAAAACAGCGCCAAGGGTTGGGGACATACGGCCGGACTCTGAGCACATGGAAGCCTGCTCGAACCTCCTTTGTGAGGGTGAGAGTCGTAAAAGTGGGGATATATGTATCCGTCTTTTTCTCTTGTCCGTTTCTTTTGGTGATGGTACGGTAAACATCAGTGACATGCTGAGGAGAAAGCTCCTCACAGATATCCTCAATGCTTACGCAGTCGAGATCATAGCAAGTGACCACTCCCTTGCGAACATTGAGGAACCCGTGGGGCTCCACCTTCACCTATATATGAGCCGTAATACTCAACGGTATTTCAGAGATCGCTATTATGTTTGACGACTGTGTGTCAGTCCACGTCTAAACAATAATGGTGCCATCACGAAGTTTCCTTATTAAAACGTCCAGTTTTGCTGCTCCATTTATCACTTTTTCAAGGAGTATTGGGCTAACACGTTTTAGATCTTCAGTCATCACCAGACATCACCAGGAAGCGGGGCTGGGGCCTCACCACTTCCAGGGTTTTTATTAATATAGGGCTGGATGGCCTTACCCGTTTCCGCCTCTTTTCATTAATACGGTCCCGTGAGGGGCCGAGCAGTGAGTTGCCAGAAGGGTTAGGCAGTACGGTACTAGCGGACAGTAAGTTGTCAGCTGCGACAACGGAGTGAGCCATGCCTTATGTTGGGGACAACCTGCACAGTGCTCGAATCTTAGACCCAGGGTGATTCAAGTTGGTACTACCACATGAGGCACTGTTAACCCTCCCGACGAGGAGCCTCATACGACGCTAGACATGACAACCTTCGCATGGGGCAGCGCTAGGAGAGAGGTCGTCGCAGCAAGTGGGTGTAGGAAAGTGCCAATTTTACGTTCGGGCTCTCATGAACGCAACCGGTCTTTTCTCAAAGTAGGGTACCCGGTTATTGTCATCCCTAAGGCCCTTCTACCAAGATATTACAACTATCGCACTTTCATGAAGGAGCTCAATTGCAGAGGTATCCAATAATTGTCTGAGGAGAGCCAGGTTAACAGCCAAGGTCGTCAACGGAGAAGCCAAAAGCTTCCGTGCAGGACTGAACAGTAGGGGGAAGGGAATAAAGAAGTAAGGAAAGAAGGAGAAGGGAGAAGAAAAATAGAAAGGAGAATGAAGGAGAAAAAGGAAGAAAAAAAGGAGGTGAAAGAAAATATATAGGATAGGTTTGTCCTTAACGAGGTAAGTCCTGCACAGAAGACTAAACCCCGTCCCGCATGGTGGTGCTATGAAGTTGTTATACCCTTATATGACCCATCTTACATGTTTGGCTCATGGACTACGTGTTGCGGAAGACATTAGAGCCAAGTTCACCCAAGTGAATAGATTAATTTCTGTGACAAATAATGTGTGTTTTACAAAGCCCCACAACGAGTCCAAACTTACAAACAGCACTTTCCAGATGTTTTATTGCCCCCGGAATCAGTTCTAACAACTTAGGGAACAATGATAGAAGCAATCAACTTCTACAATACACATTTTGGAGCTGTGCAGTCAGTAGTAGATATGTTTGTTCCTGAGTGTGCTATATCTGTGTGTCCCATGTACTTAATGGAAACGATGTAGATCCCCCTGAGGACATTTCTCCCGAGAAAATCCATCTGCCCCAGTGACATCCTGTGACGTGGAAAGCACATTTTCTGCTTATAGTCATATTTTGCCTGACAATATATTCTGACTTTTTTTGGGGAGGGGGGGAGTTAGGGAAGATTTTTTATCACAATAAATATTAATAAAAACCTTATGTAAGATGGACTCTGACCCCCCTCTACCTTGTAAATAAATATAAGAAAATATTAATCCCCCTATTCCCAAAACCCATACATTTTTTAAGGATGCCCCAAGGCCTCAGCGCAGATTTTCTTAGGTGAGTTTTTTTTCTTTCTAAGCTATGCTTGGACTCATTTGGCGTATCTTTCTATATCTCTAAAAAAATTATATACATAAATACACACACACACACACACACACATACATTCCTTTCTTGTTAAAGGACAAATGTTGATACACCTCACAGCCAAACATAAGATCCATCAGTAACAACTTTAATAGCACCGTAAGTATGAATTCATTTAAATTAATAATTCTTTTTTTGTGTGTGTATTCAGTGACACATACATCTTGCTTATCATGTAATGTTTGTCCATTCAATATTAAAATGTACTATATTATAAAAATATATATCTTTATTACAGCATTTTAGGTGACATGCCTTCATCTCCAAGCAAAATGAAAAATTGACCATGACAACTATATTTGCCCCGTAAGTTCTAATTGCATTAAAAAGAATAACGATCTTAAATTTTTGAGAGCAAAATAAAATACTACCTTTCATTTTATCCGTATAAATTCTATAAATGCCTGTGTAGAAAAAAGTGCACGTCCGATCAGCAGTAATATAATGCTAATCATAATTTTAAACAATAATTTGTACAACCATCATTACAGACTACTCATATGATTTTCAGGGAAACACAAGAACTGCCTGAACTTGTAGTGGAAATAGATCCTCTTTTACCAAAAAATGATCCTGACCTTGATATTTTGAAAGGAAATTTGATTGTAGATGCTCGCTACTTCAATGTGGCAATAAGAACGCTAGAAAGGCACAGATATTTTAGTTTTTAGTCCTAACTAAAATCCAAGGTAGATTTAATTAAAGGAGACATTATGATGACAATTTGCATGGATTGAAATATTAATAAACACCAAACATATAAAATATTCTAGTTAGTGGATGTTAATTATTCTTTTCAGTTTTTAGGTGTCCCATATCTTCACTTGGTTTAATGTCATTGAAGAATGTAAGGCGCCTTGGACTAATAACCAGTATGGTGTTTATTTGTTCTCACTGCAGCTATGAGATGAAGGTATTTTCAGAACCCCAAATAACAAGAAGTGAAAACTGTAGACCAAGTAATGAGGAAAATCAAAGCACAGTGCTCAATATAAATACCAAAACCATGTGGGGTTCTCTCGCAATTGGAATTGGCCATGACCCTTTAGAAGAATTGCTTTCAGTAATGGGAATCTTCTGCATGAGCTCAAAATCATTCTCTCTGCATGAAAAATGCTTGGGGCACCAATGGCAAAAAAAATTCTGACCAATGAAATGGAAGCAGGCATTACTGAAGAGATAGAATTAGCAAGAGCATCTTCTCCTAGAGTCTACCAAGAAAATAACGCACAGTATGCGTGGACTATAGCAATAGTTGATGGTGGATGGTCCCAAAGATCATTTGGCCATCGTTCTTCAGCAAAGTCGGGGTGTGCCATAATAATTAGCTTCTACACCAAAATAATTCTTTATTTAGGAGTCAGAAACACATTTTGCTCAGTTTGTAAAAGTGTGAAGCTGTTGGATTAATATATCATCGTTGAGGGTTTCTGTTTTTGTTTCTGTGAAGAACATTACAATCTTAGTTTCAATAAATTCGTAGGAGATGGTGACTCAAGTGTTCATGCATCTATCATTTAAAAAATAACATATGGTAGAACGGTTGAGAAAATTGAATGTGCCAACCACGTTGTAAAAAAAATCACACCAAGAATCTATATGCCCTGGCTAAAGGTGATGCCGCCAAACACCTTAGTAAGTCTCGTGTTGCCGCTATTTTAAGATGTTCAAGAGGTACCATATCTCTGAACAAAGGAAATTAAAGCCAATTAGTGGAGGATATTAAGAATGTTCCAGATCACGTTTTTGGCAGTCATAAGCAGTGTTGCTTAGAGTTCTGCTCTAGAGCAGGAACAGTTATGATTCCCTGTGCACTGGATAACCTTCCACGTCAGGTGCTAATGGGAATACGATTATTGGTGGAAAAAGTTGGGGCAAAAGCTCAAACTCTAACAATGGATCTGACCAATAATCAGGCAGAAATGTTTATGTCACTTATAGCTAAAAGCATAGGGGGTAAACAAATCAATAGATCCCAACAAGGTTCATACTCTCGCCGGGTCATTGCTGCTGGCTTAAACTTTAAGTTACGCCATAAATGATATGGCCAAACAATGAAACAGCTAACAGGGACCAGCCCATATATGTCTATCAAACGCTTACAAGAAAAGAGAAAAATAAATCATGATAATTGTAGACGAATGTTAGAGATGGGCTTGTGTAAGCCGAAGAAGAAAGAGCCATCGAAACCACATGGTGACGTACATTATGGGCTCCACTCCACACAGCCACCGGCTCATGTTGTAGAGTTGGAACAGTTAAAAAACTTGTTTTTGACATTATCTCCTTCCGATGAAGATATATTTCAGCTCAAAGAAGACAATAAAGGTAAACACCTCAACCAATTGTGGATGCAAGAGAGAAGACAACGGCTCACAGTCTCTCATTTAGGAACAGTGTTTAAATGAGAGATACAACATAATATCAAGTGACTGTGAAAAGTATAATGTACCCGAGTTCCCTACAAACTCCTGCAGTAAGGTATGATATTGCAAATGAGGTCGCTATCTCTGAATACGAAAAGATGACTAATCTTATGGTAGATACCTCAGGCCTAGTAATAGACCGATTTTATAACTTTCTGGCAGCATCTCCTGATGGAGTTATAGCACAAGATGGTCTCAGAGAAGTAAAATGTCCATATAACGTGCGAGATCGTAGCCTGCATGAGACCAATTTCACAAATATGTTTACAGTGGTAAATGGAAAAGGTCAGCTTAAAAACAACCACAACTACTATTACCAAGTTCAGGGACAACTGCATGTTACGGAACGTTTGTGGTGCAATTTTATGATTTGGACCCCAAAAGGAATGGTTGTTGAAAGAATTGAGAAAGATGACAGATTTTGGAAAGATTTAATGGAAGCAAAACTAGTGAGATTTTACAAAGAGTGCCTTTTGCCAGAGCTAGCTGACCCTTGCCACACACAAGGGCACAATATAAGAGAAGCTGCTTATTTCAAAAATGTTCAAGACACATGTAAGAAAAGAAAGTCGGAAGACCTATTTTCTCAGGAGAAGCACAAAAAAAGAGATAAAGAAACGATTCCATCCACCAGTGTTAAAAATAATATAGTTAGTGAAGTGAAACACATTAAATTCAGAAAAAATGTATACAAAAATGCACCTAGACCTGATGATGACGCCGATGAGTGTCGAAACATGTAGTAGAAACTGATGTAATGTCGCAGTAATTGGAACAACATCCAAAGGAACAGGGAATTAATACAGATAAGAATAGGAATTCAATTTTACTTATTTTTTATTTATTTTAGTTTA
Organism: Timema podura; assembly: GCA_033556935.1. Classification (NCBI taxonomy): domain Eukaryota; kingdom Metazoa; phylum Arthropoda; class Insecta; order Phasmatodea; family Timematidae; genus Timema; species Timema podura. The sequence continues at coordinate 43,288,394 of JAVRXN010000013.1, read as the reverse complement.
TTCTTTAATTCTAAATTCACAAACAAGTGTTTATTGCATGACAATTAATTATATAAACACATCTTCATTCTTCTAATATTGTTTCTTAATGTAAATATGACCCAAAAGTTTCATTTTTAACATGTTTAAACTTTTTAGATGTTATGTAAAATTTTATTGAAGTATCAGAATTGTTATCACATGATATAAAATATTTTTTAATCTATTGTTAAAATTTCTTCCAAATACTGTACTTATGTAAATTGTCATTATATCACATCAAACATATAGATTTTTCATATTAGATTGATTATTAAAATTGAATTCTATTATTTATTATTCTCATATTTTCTCGCTGCACCATAGGATGCCTCGGCACCCCATTGGGAACTTGTGGCTTAGACTATAGAGAAGTGATTCCCAAAGTGTTGTACGTGTACCTCTGGAGATACGTGATGTAACACTGAGTTTTATGAATAATAAAATATTTTATGATAGTGGGGCCATTCCACGAGAGAAGAGACATGCCCACTTTATATGAAATTTTTAGCAAATTTTTTTAAATATGTCTCATTTTACTCAGAAAACACTATATTTTTATATTAAAGCCAACAATTTGACTTATACATTAAATGGACTAGTATAGGTATACCCACATTTGCCATATATTGTTGAAGATAAAAATTGCTTACCAAAATATGAAAAAAGAAATTGAACAATTAAGTCCAGGTAAAAGTATGGCTTGTAAAAATATATTAATATTGTCCACTAAGGTCCTATATTTAATATAAATTTAATAAAAAATATAAATATATTAATGTTTAGAATATTTTCAAGCATGTATAACAGTTATGTAACACCCGTCACAAAAAAATATAAGAGTTTCTATAGCATTTATAATTTTTTCTTTAATTGAGTAAATTTGTGAGAACAAAGCTAAAAAGCTCTCCCAATTACTGTGCAATTTTTTGAAAAATATATCGCCTCAATCTTGTGGCAAAAACTATGTGACGGGTGTTACATGTGTGTAACGAGTGTTACAGATTAGTGTGACGGGTGTTACTATGAAGCTAGACAGGACAATATGTTTGTTGTAATAAATAGCCTTCTTGTTAGATTATGTTCTCTTTATTGTTTGGTAGTTTAAATATTACCTTACCATGGGCGTACCCCGGGGTGGGGGGCAGGGGAGGGCAGCTGCCACCCCCCCCTGGATTTTTTATGCCTATACCTACTGTTGTCGATAAAAGTTATGTTACAGTCGCGTTACGACTTACTTTACAATATATTATGCGTTAACTTTTGAAAAAACTGCGCTGCGCGCCATAACAACTGCAGTTGGAGAACACAGGCGTTCTGCCGAAGAAGAGAGTGAAGAATTATTAAAATCAGCTAATGAAATTGCTAAGACTTTGAACCTAGAGCTGCGTCTTCCAAGGACAGCAAGCCGCCAACAATATAGGGCAAATCATCTAGCTAGTTCGTTAAGCGAGTATTTTCGTCGCTCGCTATACGTGCCCTATTTGGATTCGTTATCATCCTCATTAGAGGCAAGGTTCGGCAAAGATCAATCACCAGCGTTTGCTTTTCATTGCTACACCCTGCTCAGATAATAAAAATTACAGCTCCAAAATTTAAAAAATGTATGGAGGAAGTATCCAAATTTTCTGAATTAGAAATGATCACATCAGAAACCGAATTGTGGCGCACTTTTTGGATAAACAAGCAGGAGAACTTTGAAACTTTGGAGATAACAGAATTAATCCAACAAGCAGAATCATTTTACCCAAAGGTGAAAACAGCCCTAGAAATTTTACTGGCAATGCCTTATTTCACGGCTACAATTGAAAGGTCATTCAATAAACTCAGACGCGTAAAAACATGGCTGAGATCAACATTGATCGAAGACAGGTTAAATGGGCTTTGTATGCTCAGTGTACATAAAAAACTTGTAAACAGAATGGGCAATTCTTTCACGGGAGACGTCATAAACAGTTTTGCTGAAGATCCTCGAAAATTACTTTTAAAATAGATGTCTAATTAAACAATTTAAATTAAATAAATGCATGTTTATATTTATGTTTATTTATTTGACTACTTAAGAAATTTTTGATTTGCCCCCCCCCCCCCCCCCGCCAAAAGCTGGGTACGCCCATGTACCTTACCATAGTGTAGATTAATAAAATAGTAGGCATATATCTTCAAAAGTTAATATATTCATTGTTAATAAAATATTATGTCTTATCTTCAATTATTTATTTTATCATATAACTACGCACTGTTTTCAAATAAACAAATGAAAGATTAACATTTAACTTTAAAGTAGGCTTATATTATAAATGATACTGCTAGCATGGTATTTATTAAATTAGGTTGGCTATGCTGATAAGACCTAACCATTGTTGTTTTTTGATTATACATATAACATAGGTCTATATCTGATTCTTGTTAAGTTCACTCTTAACCTATTTGCTTTTGTGTTGTATAAAGTAGGTTAGCTACATCAAAATTACCTACTAAAAATAAGAAAGGTTGCTGTTAACATTAATTACCATAATGAGTTATTTTAGTCTTTAAATATACTAATTTGTTTCAAAATAAACTCATTGTTTATGTACTTGAAGCATAACTAATTTTAAGGTTAGGCCTATGTTAAAATCAAAATATATCAGGTAATTAATGCTATTTATTATATTATTAAAGGATGGCTAAAACAGCGACAGAAAGACAAGTAATATGCTGACAAAGAAAAAAAATTGAGTGCTTATTCATACAAAGAACATTTGGCTAAAGAAAGAGACAAGCTTAGAAGAATCAGAAAGCTTACAAATAAAGAGCTTGCTTATCACAGAGAAAAAAACCAGGTTAAGGGTTCAAAAGTGCAGAGCAAAGAAAGTAACTGCTACTAATGAGATAAAATTGTCACCTGCTTTTAAAAAACCAGTCATTGGGTAAGGCTGTGAATAAAGCAGTACACAGTTTGCCAAAAAGCCCCCAAAGAAAGAAAAGAGGTAATAAAAAGACCAGCATTCATTGAAAGAGAATCCTATTAATCAAGTAAAGCAAACACTTTTAACCAAAAAAAGACTCTCAGATGATTGTATTTTAGCTGTATAAGCATTTTATATAAAAGATGACATTTCAAGGCAAGCTCCAGGGAAGAAAGATGCAATTACAGTGATAAATATTGATGGAAAAGAAAAAGTTCAAAAACAGCATATGACAATGTCTTTATTAAAAGCCTATAGACTTTTCAAATTTGAACATCCAAGTTTTGAAATTAGCAAATCTAAATTTGCAGAGCTTAGGCCAATTTATGCCAAAAAATGTTTGTCTTTGCCGTTACCATGAAAATATCAACCTTTTACTGCAAAGTCTTAAATTCAAACTGCCTGAGCAACATACGTCTACTTTAAGTGAATTTGTAAAATTGAGTGTGTGCAATGAAGAATTTTCCAAATGCATTTTGTTCACTGTAATGATTGCAAGCATTTAGTTCTCTTTAAAGAAAACTTTATTGATAGACTTACTTAAGATGACAAAAGTGATGAAATCTCAAGGTTTCAGTGAAATACAGGTTCCGAAGGAAGAATTCAAAAAATTGCTTCAGGAAGGAATAATTCAAGATATTTTGGATGAAATCTTGTCTCAAGACCCAAAAATTTTTGCTCATGTTTTTGTATAATGTCAGAAGAGTAAATATTTTCAGATTTTGAGAAAGACATTTTATCTGTAATATTTGAATATGTAAAGAACGACAGTTGATTTGTCTCCCTTTCCTGGGGGGAAGGGGGTCAACAAGATGATGAAACTGAGTCGGCGGCCTAACCGTCAGGAAGGGGAAACAAAAAAGCTTCGAGTACCTTCTTTACAGTTTAATTTGCCAAGTTCTCATTGGTGCAAATTCAAACAAGGTGAAGATGGGTAGGAAGGTAATGACCAGTAAATAGCGGTCCAACCGAGGTATTAAGTAGGGTTGGACCGAGCTAACCTGGCACTATTGTTAAAAAAAATCCGGTAGGACTCGGGCGAACCGTGTGATTTGGGGGCAATAATTGTGTGAGGACTTTATTTATAATATTGTACGATACTATTTGCTAAGAATTCAAGCTGTACTCAAATTATAGTTACTTAATCAAGTGTAGTGTGTTAATATATCATTCCTAATTCATGATATCGACAGTGTAAGGCATAACTTACGATATATTAAATATCAATGAACTCACAACGCAATAAAGGTCTAATCCTTTAAAAACTCTACCCTATACTTTAAATATTTAACGGCCGAAAATAAGTTCTAAAAAATGAGCGTAAAAATTTTAAAAAAATAGTGTTTTAGAACAGCCATACAATGCTCTGTTGCAAGTAGATTTCTCTGAAAATTTTACAGTTTGCTATCAAGACAAAATACAATCAGCACATTGGAATCAGCAACAGATCACAGAGTTTACAAATGTGGTTTGGTCTACATCAGGCCCTTCATCCTATGCGATTGTTAGCGACTCACTTTCCCACGATAGATATGCTGTGTACACATTTATGAAAGTTTTGATTGGTGGAATTGCTGATCAAGGTTTTGACCATACTGATATATTCAGTGATGGTTCAGCTGATCAATTTAAGAACAGATATAGGTTTTCAGCAATACATTACCTTCAAACACAGTGGAATCTTACATTTAAATGGCATTTCTTCGCTACTCACATGGGAAAGGAGCTGTAGATGGGGTTGGAGGAACTGTGAAGCGTGTAGTTAGTTCTATGATAGGTGTACGAAGGGAAATTGTTACAGAACACAAATCTTTTGCTAGAGTTTCAAAACAAGTTTGGCCAAACAATAACATTATTACTATTACCAATATATATATAGCAGACTATTGTGAAAGACAAACTTAATGTGCTTTAGAGCAACATTAATCTGATTCCTGGTACACAGAGTTTTCACTGCATTGCCCCTTGTGGTCAATATCGGGTATGTGTAACAAAAATTTTATATAAAAAGAAACACAAATCTACTGTTTAAATTGTAACCCGTTACTCAAAAAGGAGTGGTACAAATTATTATTATTTATTATTATTATTATTATGGGGTTTAAAGGCCCATCGATACATTGAGGTCATTAGGGCCTTGAACGATATTAAAAATATAGTAAAATCCCCATAGGGGAGACAATAATTCACCTGCAGAATCTACAGGTGAACACACAATATACAAACAATCTAACAATAAAATATATTAATATAATGTAATACATAGCAATATAGTAAAATACCCATCTGAAACACTCCATAAGAGCGCTAAAATAGGCAATTAGATTAAAAAAAGTGATACACCTGCTAAAATAAAACCACAGGTGTATACACTACGTTAAAATTACAAAACAAACATATTAAAATATAAAACATTAAAATGATAAAACATGTTAAAATAATACGTTAAAAAGACAGAACAAACATATTAAAATGTACTAAAATGTTAAAAAGTTCTCAATGAGATAAATCCAGATGAGTCACTTTATAAAAGTGACTCAAATTGCATTAAAAAGATCCGCCTGGCGTATAAAACGGAGTAAACAAATAACTCCATCCGTGCTATCACGTAATAAAAAACGTAGGTCACCTTTAAAATCAAGAGCCAGGCGGATAGGGGCATATTTACGACACTCCACAAAAATGTGGTACACACTAAGGGGAGCATCGCAAAATTCACACACTGGAGGTGGGTCCCCTCTCAATAAAAATCCGTGGGTTAAAAATGTATGCCCGACGCGGAGTCTCGTCACGATGACCTCCTCTCTTCTAGACTTTCGTATAGAAGAGGGCCATCGCGACACACCGTCCCTGATGGACCGCAGCTTGTTCTGAGCAGGGGTCGAGACCCACTGCTCGTGCCAGGTGCGTAAGACCCCACGCCGAACGTAACCATTTAGATCTAAAAACATGACACCCAGACTCGCCTCCGGAGGCAGGCGTGCTACCTCCTTGGCCGCCAGGTCAGCAAGTTCATTTCCTGAAAGACCAGCGTGACCAGGAATCCAGCAAAAGGCAAGCCGGGTGTTTAATGAATCAATTTTTAAAATTTGCTCATGTATCATCTGCACGAGGGTATTCCAGGAGTAGAGAGTGGACAATGCCAACAGAGCACTCATGAGAATCCGTGCAGATAAGCACAGAACGGTGACACTTACGATAAATAAAACACAGAGATTTAAAAATGGCGTATAATTCAGCCGTAAAAACACTGGAATCACCAGGTAAACCAAACTTAAAATGGTTTCCCTCCACAACAAATGCGCATCCTACGGAGGCCCCACACTTGGAGACATCTGTATAGACGCGCTTAAAGCCCTGAAAGCGAGTGGCGAGGAGCTCATAAAAGGTCCTCTCATATATAATCGGTGAGGTGGTCGCTTTAAGGAACTTGGCAAGATCAAAATGGCATTGAGGTAGGCGTATCTTCCAGGGAGAAACTCGACCTGGGGATAGCCTTTGGCAGGACTATCCCACACGTGTCAAAACCGATAGCATCCGAATCCCAACCGGCCTTGTACTATGCCATTTGGTTTCATACAAGACACGGTTAGGGGGATGAAACACAGGACGGTAGGCAACATAATCCGACATGCAGTGTAGTTTCGACACGTAAATGCCAGAAGATAGGACCGCCGGTAAGAGAAAGGGGGCTCACCGGCGTCGGCACAGATGCTGACGACTGGACTGGTACGAAAAGCACCAGTAGCCAGTCGTATGCCAGCATGGTGGACACTATCCAGCATCTTTAACGCCGAGGGTCTCGCCGATCCATAAACGAAACTGCCGTAGTCTAGTTTAGATCTTACCAAGGCCCTATACAGGCACATCAAGGTTTCCCTATCAGCCCCCAGGACCGAACCGCTAACCACTTTGAGCTGGTTGAGTGATTTTATACACCTCGCTTACAGGTCTTTGATGTGAGGGATCCAAGTTAATTTAAAATCAAATAAAAGTCCCAGAAACCTTACGGTCTCTGAGACTGGTAAAACAACGTGGTTCATTAAAATATGGGGACAGGTTGTATTCCACGTAATCTGTGGAAGTGGACGACCGTCGTCTTGGCTGCAGAGAAGCGAAAGCCATTTCGCGATGCCCACGACCACAGATTATTTACAGAGAGTTGTATCTGCCGTTCAGCCCTGTGGAGACTCGACGAACTGCAATAAATTGCGTAGTCATCCACAAAAAGGCATGAACGGACAGGTAGCCGCACGTTGTCCACAATGCCATTTATTGCAATGGCGAACAACGTACAGCTCAGAGTACTGCCCGTAGGAACCCCATTTTATTGAATAAAATCATCGGATAAGGTGTTGTTTAACCTTACCCGGAAGTGTCTATCTGACATAAAATTAGATATAAAAACAGGGAGGTTCCCTCGGAACCAACAATTAAAAAGGGGTTTAAAAATTCCGTACCGCCACGTGCTATGTAAGCCTTCTCCAAATCAAAGAAAACTGCCAAAAGATGTTGTTTGTGGAGAAAGGCGTCACGAACCGCCGTCTCGAGACGGAGGAGATGATCCACAGTGGATCGATTACGGCGAAAACCACATTGAATATTTGATAGCAGATCGCGGGATTCTAAATACCATATTAATCGTTTATTTATCATTTTTTCTAATATTTTGCATACACAACTAGTTAAGGCTATCGGTCTATAACTAGTTGGTTTTAATTTATCTTTGCCACTTTTATGTATTGGTATAACGGTAGCTTGCCTCCAGAGTGTTGGAAACTGACGAGATTCCCAAACACTATTGTAGAGATCCTACAGATATGCCCATCCAGCAGGGTGCAACTGGCGCAACATATCGTAATGAATTTCGCCGGGACCAGAAGCTGTTTTACCCGCCTGGGACAGAGCATACTTCAGTTCATCCAAGGTAAAGGGGGAGTTATAATCCTCCCCCGGCTCTGACCAAAGTCAATAGAATGGCGCTCTATGTTCCGCTTATGTGCTGCAAACTCATTAGAGTAGCTTGCAGTGCTAGAAATAGCGGTGAACATAGAGCCCAATACATTGACGACCTCCACAGGGGAGGAGACAAGCGTACCGTTTGACATGAGGGCAGGTATATTATTTATGGTATTTTTGCTACTACGTAATTTACGAATATTGTCCAAAACCTTAGTAGTGGGAGTGGAAATAATAAGGGTAGAAATAAATTGTCTCCAAGACTCTTTTCTGCTTTCACGAATGATACGGCGAGCTCAAGCACGCAGAATCCGGAATGATTCTAGATTATCCAAGGTAGGACGCCGATTGAAGAGATGTAGGGCCCTTCGACGGTCAGAAATAGCCAACCGACATTCCTCGTTCCACCAGGGAACTGGACGGTGGCGCGGATAAGGCGAGGATTTAGGAATGGAAGCCCTCGCAGCTGCTATTACCGTCGAAGTAAAACGCCCAACCCTAACATCGACGTAATGAGAATGGGGTTGATCAAATACGGCGAGCTCGCGGAATTTATCCCAGTCAGAACGTTTGATAATCCACTGGGGTAGCCGTGCTGTACTGGGAGGATCTTGAAGTGGTGAAACCAGAATTGGAAAATGATCGCTGCCACATAGGTCCGAGTGAACCTCCCAAAGGAAGTGAGCAGCGATCCCGGGGCAACATAAAGTTAGGTCTATGGCATAGGATACACCATTAAAGGTGGAGAAGTGTGTCTGGGTCCCGGTGTTCATTAACACCAGGTTGCCCGGGACAAGAATATCCTCTACCATCCTCCCACGGGCGTCTGTAAAATTAGACCCCCACACCAGGTTATGCGCATTAAAATCCCCCAAGATGATGTAAGGGGCGGGAAGTTGTATAAAGAGGGCCTCTAGAGTCCTCTTTGAAACGCGCTCACCTGGTGGGAGGTAGATGCTGCATACTGTCACTTCAATAGCAAGGGAGATTCGGACAGCGATCACTTGGAGTTCAGAGACGATATTAATATATTTATGATATATGTTGCTTCGTGCGAATATAGCCACACCTCCGCTAGCCCGATCAAAGAATAGCTTGTCGGTACGATATATATCGTACCCACGAAGTTTCGGGTTGTCAGTTGTGCGGAAGGGGGTCTCTTGCAAACACAATATGGGGGGATGCAGGGAAGATATTATTTGTTTAATTCCATCTACACGAGCAAAGAAACCCCTACAATTCCATTGTAGTAGCGACATTATTTATAAATATAAAGTTTAATAATCCTCGCAATCCATAACGTTATCTTTTAAAAATAAAAATTGATTGAGGCCCTTTTTAGGCCCTCTTGCTTTTTCCAGTCTCTCCTGGACCTCCCGCTTCAGGAGAGGTTTTGATTTATCCTGGAGAGACAGGGTCGTTGGGTCTTTGCGCGAAGGCTTTGTTAAGGCCTTCGGCGCTTTATTTATATTAATTTTTTCGGCGCTCTCTCGCTGGTCCTTTCTCAAGGCACCAGAGGGAATCGCCTTTGCGGCCTCACCTGTCCTACCACTCATCCCAACCTCCGGAGTCCCAGAGGCAGGATTGAGCAGCTCGACAACGGCCGCAAGTAGTTTTGGGCCCCGAGGAGGGCTCGGGGGTGTTCCCCGAGGTGGGTTCAGGGGGGTTCCCCGAGGTGGGCTCGGGGGGGTCCTCGAGGAGGGCTCCTCGGTGGTACAGGTGGGGGAGACGACCTTTTTGGCGGTTTCGCCTCTTTTAAAAATTTAGGCGCCACAGTATTTGGCGCAGTAAAACAATGGATGTCTCGATCAGATACTAGTGGAACCGGTCGCGTAGACGTTTTGGCAAGATTAACTGCGCAATGGCAGTTGGGACAGTTGATGTTCTGGCTGACAATCTGGCTATATGAAGTTTGAAATACCGTAGCCTGACTAGATACGTATTCCTTGCGTGCCTGGACATAAGAGATCTTCTTTTCGGATTGAATCTCCAGGACTTTTTTCTCTACCTTCCATTTCGGACAGGCCCGAGACCAGGCAGAGTGTGGACCCTTGCAGTTTACGCAGAACTTCCTAGACTCACATGGTGTTTCGTGAGCCTACTGTCCACAATCTGCACAGGTTGGCTTACCACGGCATCGCAGTTTCGTATGCCCAAATTCCTGGCACTGAAAACAGCGCCGAGGGTTAGGGACATACGGCCGGACCCTGAGCACGTGGAAACCTGCTCGGACCTCCTTCGGAAGGGTAGGAGTCGCAAATGTGAGGATATACGTATCCGTCTTTTTTTCTTGTCCGTTTTTTTTGCTCACAATACGGTATACTTCGGTTACATGCTGTGGGGAGAGCTCCTCACTGATGCCCTCAATGCTCACGCAGTTGAGGTCAAAGCAAGTGACCACTCCTTTGCAATCATTGAGGAACCTGTGGGGTTCCACCTTCACCGGTATAGAAGCCGTATTACTCGACGGTATTTCAGTAATAGCCATTATATTGGAGGAGTGAACATCAGTCGCTGTCTGAATCAATATAGTGCCATCACGCAATTTCCTTATCGAAACGTCCGATTTTGCTGCACCATTTATCGCTCTTTCGAGGATAAATGGGCTGACGCGTTTAAGGTTATCAGTTTCATTATTTCGAGACATCACCAGAAAGCGGGGGTGGGGCCTCGCCACTTCCTGGGTTTTTTCTAAAGTAGGGCTGGACGGCCTTATCCATTTCCACCTCTTATCAATATTACGGCCCTGTGAGGGGCCGGGCAGTGAGGTGCCAGCAGAATTAAGCAGTACGGTGCCAGCGGTGACAAGGTGATCGGCCATTCCGTTTTAGGGGACAACCTCGGATCGTAGACCCAGGGTGATCCTAGTTGGTTCTACCACATGTGGCCCTGTTAACTCTCCCGACGAGAGGCCCCATACGACGCTAGACATGACAACCTTCGCATAGGGCATCGCCGAGAGAGAGGTCATCGCACTCAAGTGGGTGTAGGAAAGTGCCAATTTTACGTCCGGGCCCTCGTGAACGCTACCGCTCTTTTCTCAAAGTAGGATACCCGGTTATTGTCATCCCTAAGGCCCTTCTACTAAGATATTACAACCGGCGCACTTTCACTCAGGAGCTCAAAGCAGTGGTATCCAATAATCGTCCAAGGAAAGCCGTGTTAGATGCCAAGGTCGTCAACGGAAGAGCCAAAAGTCTCTGTGCAGGACTGAACGGCAGGGAAGGGAAGAAAGAGGTAAGGAGAGAGAAAGCGAAGGGAGAAGAATGAAATATAGGAGTGAAAGGGAAGGAAGAAAAAAGGAGTTGAAAGGAAAGATTTAGGATAGGTTATTCCTGCACTAGGTACGTCCTGCACAGAAGCCTCCCCTTTTAGTCGCCTCTTACGACAAGCAGGGGTTACTGCGGGACTATTCTAAACCCCGTCCCGCATGGGGGTGTGGGAGTGGAAATAGTAGGGCTAGAAATAAACTGTCTCCAAGACTCTCTTCTGTTTTCTCGAATGATACGGCGAGATCGAGCACGTAGAATACGGAATGACTCCAGATTATCTTCAGTGGGACGTCGATGGAAGAGACGTAGGGCCCTTCGACGGTCAGAGATAGCCAGACGAAACTCCTCGTTCCACCAGGGAACTGGACGGTGTCGCGGAGAAGACGAGCATTTTGGGATGGATGCCCTCGCCACTGCACTTACCGTCGAAGTAAAATGTCCGACCCTGACATCGACGTCAGGAGAGTGGGGTTCATCAAATACGGCGAGCTCGCGGAATTCCTCCCAGTCAGCACGTTTAAGCACCCATTGTGGTACCCGTGCTATACCGAGAGGATCTTGAAGGGGTGAAAGCAGAATGGGAAAGTGATCGCTCCCACATATGTCCGAGTGAACCTCCCAAAGGAAGTGAGCAGCGATACCGGGATACGTAGAGTAAGGTCGATGGCAGAGGATACACCATTATAGGTGGAGAAGTTTGTCTGTGATCCAGTGTTCACTAACACCAAGTTTCCCGAGACAAGAATATCCTCTACCATCCTCACACGGGCGTCTGTAAAATTAGACCCCCACACCAGGTTATATGCGTTAAAATCTCCCAAGATGAAATAAGGGGCAGGAAGTTGTATGAAGAGGGCCTCTAGACTCCTCTATGAAACGCGTTCACCTGGTGGGAGGTTGATACTGCATACTCTCACTACCATAACAAGGGAGATTCGGACAGCGATCACTTGGAGATCAGAAACTATATAAATATTTCTATGGTATATATTGCTTCGTGCGAGTATAGCCACACCTCCGTTAGCCCGATCAAAGTATGGCTTGTCGGTACGATATACATCGTACCCACGAAGCATCGGGTTGTCAGTTGGGCGGAAGTGGGTCTCCTGCAAAAAAAGATGGAAGGATGCAGGGAAGATATTACTTGTTTTATTTCCTCTACACGAGTATAGAAACCCCTACAGTACCATTGCAGTAGCGACATTTAAATATATCAACTATATTAATCCACGCAATCCATAACGCTATCCCTTATATACATAAATTGGTTTAAGACATTTTTAGATCCGCTTGCTTCTTTTAGGTTTTTCCTGGACCTCTCTCTTCAAGAGAGCCTTTTGTTTTTCCAGAAGAGACTGGGGCACTGGATCCTTGCGTGAAGGCTTTGTTATTACCTTCGACGCGTTTTTTTATTAAATTTGTATCAGCAGTCCTTCGCTCGGCTTTCTTAAGAGCACCACTGGGACTCGCCTTTGCGTCGTCTCTTGTTCCGGCACCCACTCCTAATTCTGAAGACCCAGAGGTTAGAGCGGGCGAACTAACACCATTCGAACGTGATTTTGTACCCCGAGGAGGGCTCGGGAGGGTTCCCCGAGGAGGGCTCGGGGGTGTTATACGAGGAGGGCTCGGGGGTGTTACCCGAGGGGGGCTCGAGGGTGTTACCCGAGGATGGATCCTTGAAGGTACAAGTGGTGGAGACGACTTCTTTGGAGGTGTCGCGTCCCGTACTAATTTTGGCACCATCATATTTGGCGCTGCTTTTGTTGGAATTTCTCGAGTAGTTACTAGTGACACTGGTCGAGAAGACAAATTAGCAAGATTAACCACGCAATAGCAGTTGGGGCAGTTTATGTTCTGACTTACAATTTGGCTGTATGAGGTCTGAAATATCGGAGACTGAATGGATACGTATTCCTTGTGTGCCTGGGCATAAGATATCTTTGTTTCGGATTGAATCTCCAGGACTTTTTTCTCTACCTTCCATTTCGGACAGGCCCGAGACCAGACAGAGTGTGGACCCATGCAGTTTACGCAGAATTTCGGAGATTTACATGGTGTGTCGTGAGCCTCTTGCCTACAATCTGCAAAGGTCAGCTTACCACGGCATCGCAGCTTCGTATGCCCAAATTCCTGGTAATGAAAACAGCGCCGAGGGTTAGGGACATACGGCCGGACCCTGAGCAAGTGGAAACCTGCTCGGACCTCCTTTGGAAGGGTAGGAGTCACAAATGTAAGGATATACGTATCCGTATTTTTTCTTGTCCGTTATTTTTTGTGACAATACGGTACACTTCGGTGACATGCTGGGGGGAAAGCTCCTCACAGATCTCCTCAATGCTCACGCAGTCGAGGTCAAAGAAAGTGACCACTCCCTTGCAAACATTGAGGAACCTGTGAGGTTCCACCTTCACCGGTATATAAGCCGTCTTACTCAACGGTATTTCAGTAACAGCCATAATTTTTGACGACTGGACGTCAGTTGCAGTTTGAATCAAAATAGTACCATCACGCAATTTCCTTATTGAAACGTCTGATTTTGCTGCACTATTTATCATTCTTTCGAGGATAAATGGGCTGACGCGCTTAAGGTTTTCATTGGCATCGAATTGAGATATCACCAGGAAGCGGGGCTGGGGCCTCATCACTTCCTGAACCTTTTCCATTGATGGGCTGGATGGCCTTATACGTTTCCGCCTCTTATCAATATTACGGCCCTGCGAGGGGCCGGGCAGTGAGGTGCCAGCAGAATTCAGCATTACGGTCTCAGCGGTGACAAGGTTATCGGCTATGCCGTATTAGGGGACAACCTAGACAGTACTCGGATCGTAGACTCAGGGTGATCCAAGTTGGTTCTAACACATATGGCCCTGTTAACTGTCCCGACGAGAGGCCCCATACGACGCTAGACATGACAAGCTTCGCATAGGGCATCGCCGAGAGAGAGGTCGTCGCAGCAAGTGGGTGTAAGACAGTGCCAATTTTACGTCCAGGCCCTCGTGAACGAAACCGGTCTTTTCTCAAAGTAGGGTACCCGGTTATTGTCATCCCTATGGCCCTTCTACTAAGATATTACAACCGGCGCACTTTCACTCAGGAGCTCAAAGCAGTGGTATCCAATAATCGTCCAAGGAAAGCCGTGTTAGATGCCAAGGTCGTCAACGTAGGGCCAAAAGTCTCTGTGCAGTGCTGAACGGCATGAGAAAGGAAGAAAGAGGTAAGGAAAGAGAAAGAGAAGAATGAAAAAAGAAGTGAAAGGGAAGGAAGAAGAAAGAAGGTGAAAGGAAAGATTTAGGATAGGATTTCTGTACGAGATACGTCCTGCACAGAAGCCTCTCCTTTTAGTCGCCTCCTACGACAAGCAGGGGTTACTGTGGATCTATTCTAAACCCCGTCCCGCAGGGGGGAGCATCTCATAGTGAATGTCGTCTTGACCATAAGCGGTGCTGCCCGCCTAAGACAGAGCATATGTTAATTCATCTAAAGTAAAGGGGGAGTTATAATCCTCTCCCCGACTATGACCAAAATCGATAGTACGGCGCTCGATGGTTCGCTTATGCGCTGCGAACTCGTTAGAGTACCTCGCAGTGCTAGAAATAGCGGCGAACATCGAGCCCAATGCATTGACGATCTCCACAGGGGAGGAGACAAGCGATACGTTAGACATGAGGGCGGGTATATTATTAATAGAATTTTTACTACTATGTAGTTTACGAACATTGTCCCAAACCTTAGTTGTGAGGGTGGAAATTGTAAGGGTAGAAATAAACTGTCTCAAGACTCTCTTCTGCTTTCTTGAATAGTACGGCGAGCTCGAGCACGTAGAATCCGGAAGGACTCCAGATTCTCCGAAGTAGGACGTCGATGAAAGAGACATAGGGCCCTTCGACGGTCAGAAATAGCCAACCGACACTCCTCGTTCCAACAAGGAACTGGACGGTGGCGCCGATTTGGGGATGGAAGTTCTCGTCGCCGCGGTGACCGTCTAAGTAAAATGCCGAGCCTTACCATCGACGTCTGGAGAATGGGACTACTCAAATACGACGAGCTCACGGAATTTATCCCAGTCAGAACGTTTGATAACCCACTGGGTTAGCCGTGCTGTACTTGAAGTATCATGAAGTGGTGAAACCAGAATTGGGAAATGATCGCTGCCACATGACTCCGAGTGAACTTCCCAAAGGAAGTGAGCGGCGATCCCCTGGCTACATAAAGTTAGGTCGATGGCAGAGGATACACCATTAAAGGTGGAAAAATGTGTCTGGGTCCCGTTGTTCATTAACACCAGGTTGCCCGAGACAAGAATATCCTCTACCATCCTTCCACGTGCGATTGTAAAATTGACCTCCACACCCTGTTATGCGCATTAAAATCCCCCAAGATGATATAGGGGGCGGGAAGTGTTATAAAGAGGGCCTCTAGAGTCCTCTTGGAAACGCGTTCACCTGGTGGGAGGTAGATGCTGCATACTGTCACTTCCATAGCAAGGGAGATTCGGACAGCGATCACTTAGATTTCAGACACGATATTAATATGTTTATGATATGTGTTGCTTCGTGCGAATATAGCCACACCTCCGCTAGCCCGATCAAAGAATGGCTTGTCGGTACGATATATATCGTACCCACGAAGCTTCTGGTTGTCAGTTGTGCGGAAGTGGGTTTCCTGCAAACACAAGATGGGGGGATGCAGGGAAGATATTATTTGTTTAATTTCCTCTACACGAGCAAAGAAACCCCTACAATTCTATTGGAGTAGCGACATTATTTATTAATATAAAGTTTAATTATCCTCTCAATCTATTACGTTATCTTTTAAAAATAAAAATTGATTGAGGCCCTTTTTAGGCCCTCTTGCTTTTCCCAGTCTCTCCTGCACCTCCCTCTTCAGGAGAGGTTTTAATTTATTCTGGAGAGACCGGGTAGGTGAATCTTTGCGCGAAGGCTATGTTAAGGCCTTCGGCGCTTTATTTAGGGTAGTTTTTTTTTTCGGCGGTCCCTCGCTGGTCCTTACTCAAGGCACCAGTGGGAATCGCCTTGGGGGCCTCACCTGTTCTACTACTCATCCCAACATCAGGAGTCACAGAGGCGGGAACGCATTCTCCTTCACATGGAAAAGAGTGGAGATTGCATTAGCAATCGCTTCTGTGAGTGGAAGTAAATAGCTCCGGTTACCACCCTGGATAGGTGGGAGGCACGGACCCAGTGCTGTTCCAACCAGTGAGTGACTGGAAGAGGGGAAGAGTTAATTCTCGCCTCCCGGGTATCCGGCCTGACCTGGATCACCCCGCCTCTAGTGGGCGAGGGGCTTGGAGCTCTCTCGGTACCGACCTAGAAACTGACCTGGGCCACGATGTCCAGGGGTGCATGGCAATGTCTAATGACGACCGTCGGTCGGACCAACGTCTGTGTCCGAAGGAGGTGAAGGAAGGGCACCACCGAGAACGGAGCCCAGGTATGAAACACGGACCGAGCGCCGGTCGCCGCGATCTCTGCGGGTTTCGGCGGCCGACGAGAGGCGCGAGAAGTTGGCGGGTGCGGCCGAGGATACCTTAGGGTAGAGGGAGGCCCCCCGCGTCGATCCTATACGGTATCGGACGGAAAGCAAAGATTCCCTCTGTGGGAACCCGCCGTGAAAAGCAAAGGCTTTTCAGCCCTGGCTCAAGAAAAGATGAAGATGATTCTTAAAGCCATGGAAGAGATAACGAATTACCTGATGGATAAGGTCATAGGGCTTGAGGCCAAGCAAGAGGAAAGACAGGAATTGAGGCAAATAATGGAGAATACGCACGGTAATGCGAGAGAAAGAACGGGAGGGCAGAGTTATGCCGAGGTGGCTGGTAAGGGAAAGCCATACGTGCCGAGCTCTAGCACGGGGAAGATGATTAGACCCAGGGCGAACCTGGTTATAATCAAAGGGGCAGAAGGAAGGAATGGAGAGGAGATAAAAGAGAAACTGAAAGGAGTGCTAAGACCAAGAGAGATGGGGGTAAACGTGAGAAACCTAAGAAAGGTTAAAGAGGGAGTGGTGCTAGAGGTGGAAACACCTCAGCAAAAGGCCAAGATCCTCGAAAGCGAGGAATTGGAAAAGGCAGGACTAAAAGTCACAGAGATGGGGACAAAAGAGCCCAAAATAATGATCTATGATGTGGACAGAGAAGGCGAGGAGAGTGAACAAATAAGAGAAATCCATGAGAGGAACATGGAAGGGAGCGGAATGGAACTCGAAGAGTTCAAAGAAAAATTTAAGTGTGTCAGGAAGTTTGGTAGGCCCAATGGGGAGGTGACCCATTGGGTGGTGGCTTGTAGCGCAAAAGTAAGAAACTGGCTGAGGGACAAGGGTAGGATCTACCTCGTTGGAGAAGCTGTCGGGTAAAGGATTATGTGGAGGCTACCCGGTGTTACAGGTGCCAAAACTATGGTCACATAGCTAAGCACTGTAACCAGAGACAGGCATGCCCTCGGTGTGGAGAGGAACATGAGCCGGAAAAGTGTAATATCGCAAGAGGGGAAGGGCGATGTGTGAATTGCCGAAAGGCAAAGAGGGATGACAGGCATGATGTGGCGGACAAGAGATGCCCAACATATAAGAAGGCGCTAGAAGAAGCGCATAGAAGAGTGGACTATGGACTGTAAAGTGATCCAAGTAAATGTGGGCAGGTCCAAGGCGGCTATGGCGGAGGTAGAGCAGTATATGAATACTAACAATATAAAGGTGGCGGCAATACAGGAACCATACCATCTGGGGTGCAGAGTTGTGATCCGGGGCTGTAAGGTGATGTTTAAAAGCAATGAGAATGGAGAAATATGGAGCGCGATTGCGGTGAGAGAAGTCGAGTGCTTAATGATCGGGAATCTCACGAGTAGTAGCAAGGTTGTGGCTCGGATTGGAGAGGGCCAAGAAGGCTTCTTTGTGGCCAATTGCTACTTTAACCTCGGAGACGATATAGAGGACCATATACGTGACCTTGAGGAGACAATAAGATACTTAGGTGGTGCAAGGATATTAATCTGTATGGACGCCAATGCCCGGTCACAGATGTGGTACGATGAGATAGTTAATGAGAGAGGGGAGCACCTCGAAGATTGTATACTGACGAATGAATTAAAGATAATGAACAGAGCCGGACAGCCCAGGACCTTCTGTAACACCAGGGGTATGGAGTCGAATATTGATGTGACTCTGGGGACTGATGACGTGAGTCAGGATGTAAGGAACTGGAGAGGTTGAATCTGACCATAGGCTGATAAGCTTCGTGGTGCGGAGGAGACGAGATAGAGAAGTGAGGAGGGAACCGGACACGAGAAAGGTGAGGTATAAGTTCCAGAATGTTAACTGGCGGCGGCTCAGAGAGGTACTCCAGAGGAGATTAGCGGCGAGGCCACGAGGAGGTGGCAGCCCGGAGGAGATGGCCGAGGCATTGGAAGCGGTGATCTTAGAAACCGGGGAGGAATGCCTCCAGAAAAGGAAAGGAGGCGACAAAAGGGGAAATTGGTGGACCGAGGAGTTGTCCGAGAGGAAAAGAGAGAAAAACAGAAGGTGGAGAGAACTTAACGAAGCGCAGAGGAGAGCGCGGAGAGGGGAGATAGATGAGTGGTGGGTCGGGGAGATGGCCCGAGAATATGCAGAAGCGAGAAACGAGTATGTGAGAAGGGTAAGAGAGGAAAAGAGACGGAAATGGGAAGAGTTGGTGGCGGAAGAAACGGACAACCCCTGGGGCAAGGTCTACAAGGTGATTATGGGGAAAATGAAAGGTGACCTCGCGCTAACAAGTCTGGAGAGACCAGACGGGTCTTATACGACGGATATTGGTGAGACAGTGGATGTGTTACTCAATGAGCTGCTTCCGGATGACAGGATGGACTTGGATGGTGAATACCATGAGAGGATACGGGAAGAGACCCGAGAGTGGGATGGCGGAGTCGGATCCCCGGAATTCACAAATCAAGAGGTTGAGATGGCGCGCAAGAGTGTGAGAAACAGGAGAGCCCCGGGGCTGGATGGGATACAGCCAGAGCTAGCAAAAGGAGCATTGGAAGGCTGTGCCGAGGAATACCGGAGAATAATGAACATAGCCCTGGAGACCGGAAGATTCCCAGACAGGTGGAAGAAAGGAAACCTTAAGGTGTTCCTTAAGAGTGAGGATAGAGAAAGAACTAAGGTGAAATCGTACAGGCCGGTAACTCTGTTGCCGGTGCTGGGTAAAATCGGCGAGAAAATGCTGGCGAAAAGGATTGAGCAATATATGACTGAGGTCGGGCACATGAGTGGCAGACAATTCGGATTCGTAAGAGGGAAAGGGACGATAGATGCCCTTATGAGAATGAAAGACGAGGTGGAAGGAACGGGATGTAAATACGTTCTCGGGGTGTTTCTCGACATAGCCGGTGCTTTCGACAATGCTTGGTGGCCGCAGGTACTCTGGGAGCTGAAGGAGGCAGGCTGCCCTAGGGATATCTGGAGGCTAATCAGGAATTACTTTGATAGCAGAACTGTGGCCGTGGAGATTGAAGGGGTGAGGAGAGAGAAAGTGCCGACCAAGGGCTGCCCACAAGGATCCGTCCTAGGTCCACTTCTGTGGAACATTCTGATGAATAGATTATTAAGAATGGAATTGGGCCGAAATTGTAAGATCCTAGCATACGCTGACGATGTCCTGCTGCTGGTAGAGGCGGACACTTGAAGAAGCGTTGAGAGAAGGACACAGTATGCCTCTGAAAGAATAAGCAGATGGGGCCGCCAGAACAAGTTAGAGTTCTCAAGTGGGAAATCGGTAATAATGCTGTTGAAGGGGAGATTAAGAGGAGAACGGTACCCGGAGATAAGGATGGATGGTGAGAGGATAAAGTATGCCAGAAAGGTTAAATACCTGGGAATTGAAATCGGAGAAAGAATGAGGTACGATGAACATATCGAGACGGTGTGTGGCAAGGTGAAGGTGATTTTCACGAAGCTGCTGAACCTGGCGAAGGCAAACTATGGGTATTCCTGTGAGGCGCTGTTTAGATTATATCGAGGCATGATCGAGCCCATCCTCACCTATGGGTGCGAGGTGTGGGGGGAGGAGGCCATGAGTGGCAAAGGGTGGAAGACCCTGATGAGCACTCAGAGGAAGATCCTGTTGGTTGAGGCCAAAGGATACAGGACGATGTCCCATGAGGCGGTTAGAGTAATCACTGGTGCCATACCGATCGATCTGTACATTGAGGAACGGTGGATACTTTGGAGAGATAAGGAGAACGGTGTTGACCGAAAGCTGAGCCGGGCATGGAGAAGGGATGAGACTCTTGAGAAATGGCAGGCGAGATGGGATGACTCCACCAAAGGAAGGCTGACACACCTATTTTATAGGGACGTGTCAGAGCGATTGAGAAAGGGAAGGATGATCGGCAACCACTACTCTACCCAGTTTCTGAGCGGACACGGTGACTTCGCGGCTAAACTCCGTTCCTTTGGGATTGGAGAAAACCCGAATCCGAACTGTGACAGATGTGAAGTGGCAGAGGATGCGAGGCATGTGCTGTTTGATTGTGTAAAATATGAACAGGCAAGACAAGACCTGTATAGAGAGGTAGCAATGTCGGGAAGGAGATGGGAGCCCGAGGGGATAACGGGTAGTCCCGAGATGTTTAGAAAATTCGTGACCGCAGCCACGAGGATCGGGAAACTAAGAGAGGAAGAGCGAAGGGTGAGAGAGAGAGCACGGGAGCTCGTGGAAGCGAGGGAGCTGGATGGGTAGTGGAGTAGCCGGGTATTGGAGATAAACCGTACTAAAGCTGGAGATCTGTGATATTTAATTGTATAGAGAACCTATTTATTTATTGATGTTGTACATATGAATTGTATAGAGAGATTTATTTTTAAGAGATATATTATATACAAGATGAGACTTATATGAGCTGTGATATTAGGTTAAGTAAGGTTTACGGAGGCGATGAAAATCGGGATGGATACCTCCTCGTGGTCCCTGCTGGGCAACGTGGTGGTGGTTGGGGAGTTGGGGACCGGAAACAGGCCCTGATCCCCGGACCGGCTACTACGGCTAAACTCCATCTCCCCCACGTGGTAAACACCCACTGCAGGGGGCCCTCCCACTCCTGGATGCAGGTGAAATCGCATACAGGGGGTTTTCCCAAGTCATTTCAGCCTGGCCGGCTGGTCCGGCTGGGCAACTTGGGGGTGGTTACATCAAAGAAGTCTATGACTTATAATGATGAAAGCCGGGAAGAAATACCTAACTAGGTCAAAAGGGTCGTTGTTGTTGTTGTGGGAACCCGCCGACCTATGTGGGGCCAACAGGTGCCAGGTCGAACATAGACGTCACCTTGTGCAACCAAGAAGCGGCTGGAATGGTTAGGAACTGGAAGGTACTGGACGGGATAACAGTAAGTGACCACAATATGATCACCTTTGAAATAGTAGGGAACGAGCAATTAGGACTTGGTAGAAAAAAGGTCAGATACAATTGGAAAAAAGCCAACTGGGAGCTGCTTAGGAGGCAGTTGGTAGTGCCTGTGAACATAGAAAGAGGGGGTAACATAAACGCGAAAGCGAAGGAGCTGACGAGGGCTATACAGAGTGCCATGAGAATTGCCATCCCGATAGTAAAGGAGGATGGGATAATGAGAGGAGGTAACAGATTTTGGAGTGACAGGTTGGTAAGGTTGAGGGGGAGAGCGAGAGGGTCTCGAAGACAATATCAGAGGGAGATGGACCCCAATACAAGAGAACACCTGTTGGAGATATACAGGATTAGGAAAAGAGAATATGAGGATGTCCTTTCCTTGGCGAAGAGAGAAGGGTGGGAGCGGTACGTACAGGAGGAATTAAGAGCAAACGCGTGGGGAATACCCTTTCAGACGGCCACTGGGAAAGTTAAGCCTCCGACCATGATATCGACGTTAAGGAAACCGGGCGGGGGGATGACATTAGGGTGGGAAGAATCAGCTAGGCTTTTAATGGATACCCTATTACCAGATGACGATGGGCAGGACACTGAGACACAGAGGGGGACTAGAACACAAATGACGGAGCTATATGAGAACAATGACAGAACAGCACTGACGATTCATGAGGAAGTTCTAGGGGTCATAGCTAAAATGAAAAGGAAGAAGGCACCTGGTCCTGATGGTATAAAGGTCGAGGTCCTTCAAGAAATCAGCGAGCAAATAGCGCCCTTTTTGTCGGAACTGTTGAATGAGTGCACCGCTCAGGGCAGGGTGCCAAATGTATGGAAACAGAGCGAGGTAGTTATTCTCAGTAAGGGAGACGAGAAAGACCCGCAACTCCCTAAGTCATACAGGCCGATATGCTTATTGAATACATGTGGAAAATTGCAAGAGAAAATTATGTGCAAAAGGTTAACTGCTTACCGGATGGCGGTGGGGATGAATCGGCAGCAGTATGGCTTTAGGAGAGGTAGGTCTACAGAGGACGCTATATGTGAGGCTATGACCCTGATGAACAGGTGTACAGAGAACTACGTTGTGGGACTGTTTGTGGACATCTCGGGGGCCTTCGATAATCTATGGTGGCCGGCTCTATTTGAGAGTTTGAGGCGAATACAGTGTCCCAGGGACCTCTATGAGGTTTTCAGGGATTATTGTAAAGACAGATATGCAACCCTGAGATGTCCAGGGACGGTTATTAGTAAAAGGTTGACAAAGGGATGTCCTCAGGGATCGGTCTGCGGGCCGATTTTCTGGGACGTAGGACTAAAACCAGGCTTGACAGAGGTAGAAGCTCTCCATGAAACAGCAGGAGTGGTCGCTTTCGCTGACGACATACTGATTGTAGTGGAGGCCAAGACGAGACTGGAGCTAGAAACCAAGAGTGGGGCGGTGCTTGAAGGCCTCAGCTCTTGGTGTAGTAAGGTTAAGTTAAGTCTGGCGCCAGCGAAGACGACCTATGTGCTGTTCAGGGGAGTTTTGAGAAGGGACCCGATAGTAAAAATAGATGGACAGACGATAAGGAGGAGCGGGAGTACCAGGTACCTGGGAGTCACGTTAGACGAGAAGGGGAACTTCATAGCCCACGTCGAAAATGTTTGTGGAAGAGCTTTAAGACTCATGAATAAGATCATCAATATTGGTACAGGAAGGTTCAATCTGCCCATTAAATGTGTAAGGTTGTACCATCAAGCCTTGTTGGTCTCGATCGTGGGATATGGAGCGAGTGTGTGGGCGCATCGGCTGAGGAGAGTAGTGCAGAAGGTGAGGTTAAGAGGCCTGCAGAGGAGTATACTTCTCAGGCTCTCTGGTGCGTACAGAACGGTGGCCACCGACTCGTGCGTGGTTCTGGGTATCTGGCCCCTAGACTTGGAAGTTAGGAAGAGAGCTGCAATGTACTGGTTGAACAAGGGAGACATGGAAAGGGTGAGTGAGGTGACAAGACAAGGGGTGACAAATAAGAGACAGATCCGGGAGGCCCTCCTAGACGAGTGGCAGACAGAATGGGAGGAGAGTGACACGGGTAGGAGGACCTATCGGATCTTTCCAAGTGTAAGAGAGCGCATGGCAATGGCACATATTGAACCCTCTGCTGGAATGGTACACTTCTTGACTGGACATGGACCGTACAGGGCAGCTCTGTATAGACTGGGACTAGTAAATGACAGTAGATGTGACTGCGGAAGAGAGGCCACACCTGAGCACGTTGTCCTGGAGTGTGTGCGAACGGTAGCAGAGAGGGCGGAGTTTCAGGTACCTCTGCAGGCCGGAGCAATATACCACATAGTGAGGGACGTGAACAGGTGGGGTCTTCTGGACAAAATAGCGGACGATGCGTCAAGGAGGGAGAAGGACAGATATTTAAGAGACATAAGGGTAAGAAGACGACTTGTACAAGTTAATGATGACCTAAATGCGACAATGAGAACGATAAATGAAACGACAGATAGTGAGGTAGGGACAGGTGTAGAAGAGATTTTTGATAGGAACTGGTAGGAGAGATGTAAACCAAATTAGGTACTAGAGGAAGTGGAACAGACCGGCTGGTGTGAAGGGTCGTGATGGGTCTCCTGGATACCCGGAGATCAGCTGAGGCAGGCTATCGCTGGATCCCAGCAGTGAAAATTGCTGATGCACCAGTGAGAGCCGGAATACCAGCTGTGGAATTGGGCGGAGCGGATGAGTTGGAGGGGAAGAGGTGGAGGGATCCCAAGAATCAAGAGCCTCGGTGACCTAAGATGGAGACATTTTGGGCCTGGGGTAGTCTGGACCGTCGAGAAATCGCCGTCTAGTAAACGGATGATGGAAGACGGAAGCGGGCGCGGAGAAGAGTGGAGAAGAATGTAATAGAATTAGTTAATTTCTCAATGTATAAATGGTAGGATCTAAAATATATGTACATTAGTTTTAAGTTAGGTAAAGGAAGAGTGTGATGTATAGGGAGTAGGACTATATTATTATTGTATCATGTTAATTATGTTTTGAATTTAAATATTAAGTTGCAATGTACATTAGATTTAAGTTAGGATAGGTCCATGGGCATGGTTTCGCGGGCAAGTGGGCGGAGCGAGATCTCCGGTAGGGCGCCTCCCCAGGTGGTGGATAGGTGGATGCTCGTCGCCGCCACTGGGGGTTACGGCATGGCATAGCCGGTCGTGGCGCTCAGTGTCGGCGGGGGGTACCGGGTTAGTATAACCCGGGGCGGACCAACTAGTAGGAAAAGTAAATGGTAGGGGATGGACATTAGGTTTAGGTGCTTATATCAAAATTTAGTTATATGATAAAAAGGAAATGAGATAAAAGGATTAAATATATTCAGCGTGTAGACACGCCCCCTTTTTATATTATAGATATCGGGGCAATTAAATTGGATAAATGAAAAAAAAAAGTCCCTAGAGTTCGGGGTCACGGGACCCAGCCGCAAGGGCCCTCCGCGTGTAGGTTGGCAACGCGGTCTGGGCCCGCGCACGCTTCATATAAGCGTGCACTAGAATGTCTTTGCCACCTCCCGGTACTGACAGATCTACGAAAATCCGGTCGGGGCGCCTCCTTGGGGCGGAACTGGGCAATGTGTGTTGAGCGAGCTCCACATAGCTAAGACCCCGGCAGGTCATCTGTATGTGAGGAGGAAACTCCTGGACATGCACTAAGCGGTTGGTGGTGCGTACCCGTAAGGGGATAGCCGGTCAGGGCACCTCCACGAGGTCCCCGCTGGGCAACTTCGGGTGGTTGGTCTCGGGAAGGAGTTGAGTGATGGTGTGGAGTGGAAAGAATGGTGACAAGGGGTAGACCGGAGACCAAAGGCCAGAAGTATGGCAAAATGGGCAGTGCGGTGACGATATCCAAGCAGGAAAGCAAAGACCTCTGCAGAGCTGAGTGCGGCAGTTGGTGAGCTGGTGTCTTGCGGAGATATGGAGATTGAGTCTGGTGGTCGGGGACCAAATCGGAGACTTTAGGTGATTGTGGAATGGCGGTGAAATGATGAGACAACTGCCCAGAGGCTGAGCTCCTGACCTCCTCGTGATTGGGTGGATCACCAAGAGGGGCCTACTCCTGTCCTCATCCGTTTCCAATGAGGATGGGATTTTTCCCAAATGACCCAAGGCAGGCTGGCATGGGAGGGCTGGTCCTGGTTTTATTCTGGGTGCACAGAGTAGACCGGAAAGGCACTCATGAGCTTAGGCTCATGTCCGGTGAAAAGGCTCCGTTCCTAACGTAGTGGTGGTGCGAATCGGGGGCCGGCTTTCTAGAGGTTGGGTCCCCGAGCGTCAGAAAAGCGACTGGCTTATAGTGTCGTAGCATTATCCTGGAAAAATACCTAATTAGGTCCGTAGTGGGTTTCTGTTCTGTCCCTACAGTCCAACTCTGCCTGATATCCTGGGCAGGGTCGGCAACTGTGAGGAGTCGGAAGACGAATCACAAGGGCAGGTCAAGTCTAGGGTGAGCAGCCGGTCGCAAGCCCGGATAAAAGAGGAACGTTGGGAGGGATTTGTAAACCCGACCGTAAAAAGAACGCCCGGACCAATCTTGAAGATCTAAGATAGGCTGTGGAGACTGGTCTGCTCCTCAGCCGAATCGAGACCTGCTGGTGATTGTGGCAACCCTAGTCCACCAGTACACCAGGGTTGGGAGGACGTGGTCAGTCCTCCTGTCAAAATCGGACCCCCTCTCACGGGGGTAGGTTGGCCCTACCCGAGGCGCGCTGGGAGTGCTGAACCGAGCCACTGGTAAGTTTCCGTCAGTGGCCGGGGAAGCTGATGTGAGCTTGCTCTGCCGAGGCGTTAGCTGCGGGCCGGGGTCGGAGACCAGCCGCTTCGGACCCTGACCAGGAAGTGGACATTGGGTGCAGGGGTCGGACCCTGCACTGCAACGAGCGAGCCCGGTTCGTCCGTGAATTCCGGAATCGGCAAACGGAGGTCGGGCCCTGGGGAACTGGGGTAGGGCAATGTCCCGAGGGTATACCCGTTCCCGATTATTCCGGCCCGCTCCCTTGTCCACGATGCGCTGGCTAAAATCGGAAAGGAATGACGCTAAATAAAGGAAACTTGATGAACCGAAGTTGCTCTGGGAGAAACACAAAGAGCAGTATGAGTGGAAAGGTAAGGAGGCCAGCAGAGAGTGACAGCAGCTCCACCAGTGAGGGGGAAACTGAGTGGGAGATTGCAAGGCGTAAGGAGAGACGTTCCAGGGGAGGAAAGAAGGAGAGGAGCCCCGGGAAAGACAAGGTGAAACCAGAGGTGGGGAACGGAAAAGACAAGGATACGGGGAGGCAGCCTGAAACGGACCCAGGCGGAGTGAAGATTTCACAGTTGAGGCTTTGTAGGCTGGAATCGGGCAAGGAGAGAAAGGGGAGGACAGGAGAGGAAAGCCCCAAGGGAACCGGTGGAAATACGGCAGAAAGAAGGAAACCGGGTGCGACCAAGGAGGTGGTCGCGGTGAGTGACTCAGTAGAGATAGAAACGGAACGGGAGGGTAGCCCGGACAGAAACGAAATGGTGGAAGTGGGGGAGAGGTGCACTCCCCCAAAGTATTATAGGAGGAACTCCTTGGAAAAGGAATTCGTCGATACGATGAGTGGTATTAAGGGTGAGGAGTGCCCAAGGAGGAGATACGGAAAGTACCAGGCAGAGCTGGAACGGGTAGTATTATTATTATTATTATTGTTTAAAGGCCCATCGACACAATGAGGTCATTAGGGCCTTGACATTTACACACACAGTAAAATCTCCATTAGGGAGAGAGACATCACATAGTCCACCTGTTAGAATAAACAGGTGGAAACATAAAATATAAAACAATATACAATATTAAAATTTGTATATCAATTAAAAACAGATATTCTCAATATGAGAAAAAGCCCATTTGAGACACTCCATAGGAGCGCTCAAATGGGCAATTAGATTAAAAGAAGTGATACACCTGCTAAAATAAAAACACAGGTGTATACACTACGTTAAAATTACAAAACAAACATATTAAAATATAACACATTAAAATCTTAAAACATGTTAAAATAATACGTTAAAAAGACAGAACAAACATATTAAAATGTACTAAAATGTTAAAAAGTTCTCAATATGAGATAAATCCAGATGAGTCACTTTATAAAAGTGACTCAAATGGCATTAAAAAGATCCGCCTGGCGTATAAAACGGAGTAAACAAATTACTCCCTCCGTGCTATCACGTAATAAAAAACGTAGGTCACCTTTAAAATCAAGAGCCAGGCGGATAGGGGCATATTTGCGACACTCCACCAAAATGTGGTACACACTAAGGGGATCATCGCAAAATTCACACACTGGAGGTGGATCCCCTCTCAATAAAAATCCGTGGGTTAGTAATGTATGCCCGACGCGGAGTCTCGTCACGATGACCTCCTCTCTTCTAGACTTTCGTATAGAAGAGGGCCATCGCGACACACCGTCCCTGATGGACCGCAGCTTGTTCTGAGCAGGGGTCGAGACCCACTGCTCGTGCCAGGTGCGTAAGACCCCACGCCGAACATAACCCTTTAGATCTAAAAACATGACACCCAGACTCGCCTCCGGAGGCAGGCGTGCTGCCTCCTTGGCCGCCTGGTCAGCAAGTTCATTTCCTGAAAGACCAGCGTGACCAGGAATCCAGCAAAAGGCGAGCCGGGTGTTTAATGAATCAATTTTTAAAATTTGCTCATGTATCATCTGCACGAGGGGATTCCAGGAGTAGAGAGTGGACAATGCCAACAGAGCACTCATGGAATCCGTGCAGATGAGAACAGAACGGTGACACTTACGATAAATAAAACACAGAGATTTAAAAATGGCGTATAATTCAGCCGTAAAAACACTGGATTCACCAGGTAAACCAAACTTAAAATGGTTTCCCTCCACAACAAATGCGCATCCCACGGAGGCCCCACACTTGGAGCCATCTGTATAGACGCGCTTAAAGCCCTGAAAGCGAGTGGAGAGGAGCTCATAAAAGGTCCTCTCATATATAATTGGTGGGGTGGTCGCTTTAGGGAACTTGGCAAGATCAAAATGGCATTGAGGTAGGCGTATCTTCCAGGGAGAAACTCGACCTGGGGATGTGGGGATAGCCTTTGGCAGGACTATCCCACACGTGTCGAAAACCGATAGCATCCTGATCCCAACCGGCCTTGTACTACGCCATTTGGTTTCATACAAGACACGGTTAGGAGGATGAAACACAGGACGGTAGGCAACATGCTCCGGCATGCAGTGTAGTTTCGACACGTAAGATGCCAGAAGATAGGACCGCCGGTAAGAGAGAGGGGGCTCACCGGCGTCGGCACAGATGCTGACGACTGGACTGGTACGAAAAGCACCAGTAGCCAGTCGTATACCAGCATGGTGGACACTATCCAGCATCTTTAACGCCGAGGGTCTCGCCGATCCATAAACGAAACTGCCGTAGTCTAGTTTTGATCTTACCAAGGCCCTATACAGGCGCATCAAGGTTTCCCTATCAGCACCCCAGGACCGACCGCTAACCACTTTGAGCAGGTTGAGTGCTTTTATACACCTCGCTTTCAGGTCTTTGATGTGAGGGATCCAAGTTAATTTAAAATCAAATAAAAGTCCCAGAAACCTTACGGTCTCTGAGACTGGTAAAACAACGTGGTTCATTAAAATACTGGGGACAGGTTGTATTCCACGTAATCTGTGGAAGTGGACGACCGTCGTCTTGGCTGCAGAGAAGCGAAAGCCATTTCGCGATGCCCACGACCACAGATTATTTACAGAGAGTTGTATCTGCCGTTCAGCCCTGTGGAGACTCGACGAACTGCAATAAATTGCGTAGTCATCCACAAAAAGGCATGAACGGACAGGTAGCCGCACGTTGTCCACAATGCCATTAATTGCAATGGCGAACAACGTACAGCTTAGAGTACTGCCCTGAGGAACCCCATTTTCTTGAATAAAATCATCGGATAAGGTGTTGTTTAACCTTACCCGGAAGTGTCTATCTGACATAAAATTAGATATAAAAACAGGGAGGTTCCCTCGGAACCCCCAATTAAAAAGGGTTTTTAAAATGCCGTACCGCCACGTGGTATCGTAAGCCTTCTCCAAATCAAAGAAAACTGCCAAAAGATGTTGTTTGTGGAGAAAGGCGTCACGAACCGCCGTCTCGAGACGGACGAGATGATCCACCGTGGATCGATTACGGCGAAAACCACATTGGATATTTGATAACAGATTGCGGGATTCTAAATACCATATTAATCGTTTATTTATCATTTTTTCCAATATTTTGCATACACAACTAGTTAAGGCTATCGGTCTATAACTAGTTGGCTCTAATTTATCCTTGCCACTTTTATATATTGGTATAACGGTTGCTTGCCTCCATAGTGATGGGAATTGATGAGATCCCCAAACACTATTATAAAGGTATAACAGATATGCCAGTCCAGAAGGGGGTAACTGGCGTAACATGTCGTATTGAATGTCATCGGGGCCAGATGCTGTGCTACCCGCCTGTGACAGAGCATATGTCAGTTCATCTAAAGTAAAGGGGGAGTTATAATCCTCCCCCCGGTTCTGACCAAAGTCAATAGAATGGCGCTCTATGCTCCGCTTATGCGCCGCAAACTCATTAGAGTAGCTTGCAGTGCCAGAAATAGCGGAGAACATAGAGCCCAATACATTGACGACCTCCACAGGGGAGGAGACAAGCGTACCATTTGACATAAGGGCAGGTATATTATTTATGGTATTTTTGCTACTACGTAATTTACGAATGTTGTCCCAAACCTTAGTTGTGGGAGTGGAAATAGTAAGGGTAGAAATAAATTGTCTCCAAGACTCTTTTCTGCTTTCACGAATGATACGGCGAGCTCGAGCACGCAGAATCCGGAATGATTCTAGATTATCCAAGGTAGGACGCCGATTGAAGAGACGTAGGGCCCTTCGACGGTCAGAAATAGCCAACCGACATTCCTCGTTCCACCAGGGAACTGGACGGTGGCGCGGATAAGGCGAGGATTTAGGAATGGAAGCCCTCGCAGCTGCTATTACCGTCGAAGTAAAACGCCCAACCCTAACATCGACGTCATGATAATGGGGTTCATCAAATACGGCGAGCTCGCGGAATTTATCCCAGTCAGCACGTTTGATAACCCACTGGGGTAGCCGTGCTGTACTGGGAGGATCTTGAAGTGGTGAAACCAGAATTGGAAAATGATCGCTGCCACATAGGTCCGAGTGAACCTCCCAAAGGAAGTGAGCAGCGATCCCGGGGCTACATAAAGTTAGGTCGATGGCAGAGGATACACCATTAAAGGTGGAGAAGTGTGTCTGGGTCCCGGTGTTCATTAACACCAGGTTTCCCGAGACAAGAATATCCTCTACCATCCTCCCACGGGCGTCTGTAAAATTAGACCCCCACAACAGGTTATGCGCATTAAAATCCCCCAAGATGATGTAAGGGGCGGGAAGTTGTATAAAGAGGGCCTCTAGAGTCCTCTTTGAAACGCGCTCACCTGGTGGGAGGTAGATGCTGCATACTGTCACTTCCATAGCAAGGGAGATTCGGACAGCGATCACTTGGAGTTCAGAGACGATATTAATATGTTTATGATATATGTTGCTTCGTGCGAATATAGCCACACCTCCGCTAGCCCGATCAAAGAATGGCTTGTCGGTACGATATATATCGTACCCACGAAGCTTCGGGTTGTCAGTTGTGCGGAAGTGGGTCTCCTGCAAACACAAGATGGGGGGATGCAGGGAAGATATTATTTGTTTAATTTCTTCTACACGAGCAAAGAAACCCCTACAATTCCATTGTAGTAGCGACATTATTTATAAATATAAAGTTTAATAATCCTCGCAATCCATAACGTTATCTTTTAAAAATAAAAATTGATTGAGGCCCTTTTTAGGCCCTCTTGCTTTTCCCAGTCTCTCCTGGACCTCCCGCTTCAGGAGAGGTTTTGATTTATCCTGGAGAGACAGGGTTGTTGGGTCTTTGCGCGAAGGCTTTGTTAAGGCCTTCAGCGCTTTATTGATATTAATTTTTTCGGCGCTCCCTCGCTGGTCCTTTCTCAAGGCACCAGAGGGAATCGCCTTTGCGGCCTCACCTGTCCTACCACTCATCCCAACCTCCGGAGTCCCAGAGGCGGGATTGAGCGGCTCGACAACGGCCGCAAGTAGTTTTGGGCCCCGTGGAGGGCTCGGGGGTGTTCCCCGAGGTGGGCTCGGGGGTGTTCCCCGAGGTGGGCTCGGGGGTGTTCCCGAGGTGGGCTCGGGGGTGTTCCCCGAGGTGGGCTCGGGGGTGTTCCCCGAGGAGGGCTCGGGGGGGTTCCCCGAGGTGGGCTCGGGGGGGGTCCTCGAGGAGGGCTCCTCGGTGGTACAGGTGGGGGAGACGACCTTTTTGGCGGTTTCGCCTCTTTTAAAAATTTAGGCGCCACAGTATTTGGCGCAGTAAAACGATTGATGTCTCGATCAGATACTAGTGGAACCGGTCGCGTAGACGTTTTGGCAAGATTAACTGCGCAATGGCAGTTGGGACAGTTGATGTTCTGACTGACAATCTGGCTATATGAAGTTTGAAATACCGGAGCCTGACTAGATACGTATTCCTTGCGTGCCTGGACATAAGAGATCTTCTTTTCGGATTGAATCTCCAAGACTTTTTTCTCTACCTTCCATTTCGGACAGGCCCGAGACCAGGCAGAGTGTGGACCCTTGCAGTTTACGCAGAGTTTAGGAGACTCACACGGTGTATCGTGAGCCTCCTGTCCACAATCCGCACAGGTTGGCTTACCACGGCATCGCAGCTTCGTATGTCCAAATTCCTGGCACTGAAAACAGCGCCGAGGGTTAGGGACATACGGCCGGACCCTGAGCACGTGGAAACCTGCTCGGACCTCCTTTGGAAGGGTAGGAGTCGCAAATGTGAGGATATACGTATCCGTCTTTTTTTCTTGTCCGTTTTTTTTGATCACAATACGGTATACTTCGGTTACATGCTGTGGGGAGAGCTCCTCACAGATGTCCTCAATGCTCACGCAGTCGAGGTCAAAGCAAGTGACCACTCCCTTGCAAACATTGAGGAACCTGTGAGGTTCCACCTTCACCGGTATAGAAGCCGTATTACTCGACGGTATTTCAGTAATAGCCATTATATTGGACGACTGGACATCAGTCGCTGTCTGAATCAATATAGTGCCATCACGCAATTTCCTTATCGAAACGTCCGATTTTGCTGCACCATTTATCGCTCTTTCGAGGATAAATGGGCTGACGCGCTTAAGGTTTTCGCTAGCATCGAGTCGAGACATCACCAGGAAGCGGGGCTGGGGCCTCACCACTTCCTGGACCATTTCCATTGTTGGGCTGGACGGCCTTACCCGTTTCCGCCTCTTATCAATATTACGACCCTGTGAGGGGCCGGGCAGTGAGGTGCCAGCAGAATTAGGCAGTACGGTGCCAGCGGTGACAAAGTTATCGGCCATGCCGTATTGGGGGACAACCTACACAATACTCGGATCGTAGACCCAGGGTGCTCCAAGTTGGTTCTACCACATATGGCCCTGTTAACTGTCCCGACGAGAGGCCCCATACGACGCTAGACATGACAACCTTCGCATAGGGCATCGCCGAGAGAGAGGTCGTCGCAGCAAGTGGGTGTAGGAAAGTGCCAATTTTACGTCCGGACCCTCATGAACGCAACCGGTCTTTTCTCAAAGTAGGGTACCCGGTTATTGTCATCCCTAAGGCCCTTCTACTAAGGTATTACAACCGGCGCACTTTCACTCAGGAGCTCAAAGCAGTGGTATCCAATAATCGTCCAAGGAAAGCCGTGTTAGATGCCAAGGTCGTCAACGGAGGGGCCAAAGGTCTCTGTGCAGGGCTGAACGGCAGGGGGAAGAGAAGAAAGAGGTAAGGAGAGAGAAAGAGAAGGGAGAAGAATTAAAAGGGGTGAAAGGGAAGGAAGAAAAAAGGAGGTGAAAGGAAAGATTTAGGATAGGTTTTTCCTGCACGAGGTACGTCCTGCACAGAAACCTCCCCTTTTAGTCGCCTTTTACGACAAGCAGGGGTTACTGCGGGACTATTCTAAACCCCGTCCCGCAGGGGGGTGGAACGGGTAGTAGCCAGCCCGGTTAAGAGCAAGAGCTTCTCAGCTCTTGCTCAAGACAAGATGAGAATTATACTGATTGAAATGAATAGAGTAATGAACGTCCTCATGGACAGGAACATTGGGCTGGAGGCCAGACTGGCAGAAAGGAAAGAGTTGGTGGAACTGATAAGAGGAGGAGGAAATGGCCAGAACGGTAAAGGAAATGACAAAGGTGGTGAGCATAGCTATGGAGAGGTGGCCGCCAAGGCCAGACCAGAGGTCCCTAGTCTGAGTACAGGAAGAGTAATAAGGCCGAAAGCGAACCTCGTGGTGGTAAGAGGTATTGATAGGAGTAAGAATGGTGCTGAAGTCAAAGAGATGCTTAAGGAAACCTTGAGGCCGGAAGAGATGAGGCTAAACGTGAGAAGCCTGAGGAGGATCAGGGAGGGCGTTCTTTTAGAGGTGGAAACACCTCAGCAGAAGGCAAGGTTGTTGAAAAGTGATCTCAGCAAGGCAGGGTTGAGAAATGCGGAGGTGGAGATGAGAGACCCCAAGATAATGATCTACGATGTAGAAAAGGGTCGTGAGGAAAGTGAGATCATTGAGGAGATTTTTGACCGGAACATGGAAGGCAGTGGCATGAACAAGGCTGAGTTCGTTGAGAGATTCAGATGTGTACACAAGTACGGGAGGCCTAGCTTGGAGGCCAACCACTGGGTGGTCCTGTGCAGCCCAGAGGTAAGGAACTGGCTGAGGAAAAGAGGGTATGTGTACGTTGGATGGAATAGGTGCAAGGTTAAAGACTTTGTGGGGGCCACGAGGTGCTTTAAGTGCCAGGTATACGGGCATGTGGCTAAGCATTGTGAACAGAAACTGGCATGCCCGCGGTGTGGCGATGAGCATGAGGCAGTGGAGTGTAAGATTGCAAAAGGTGAGGGAAGGTGCGTAAACTGCCGGAAGGCAAAGAAAGATGACGGCCACGATGTGGCGGATAGGAGTTGCCCATCCTATAAAATGGCGCTTGAGGAAGCCCACAGGAAAGTGGACTACGGAATGTAGAGAGTAAGGACGGTTGATGAGAGATAATGAGTAAATAGGCCGAATTGATGGATACCGCCGCTCCCGGCCCCTGAGCGGAAGCGGTTAGCTGTTGATCACATGGATCGGAGTGAAAGAACGGGGTAGAGGAAGGCTGGTGGTGGATACCAGAAGAGACTGGTGATAGTGGAAAGCAAAGTAAGACCGAGTGAACCGAGGCGGTGCAAGCTGAAGTGGTGAACAGAAGTAGAAATAGAGGCTCTGAAATTGATAGAAATCGTGACCGCAGCCACGGGTAGATAAGTGAGAAAGGAAGGAAGGAGGAGGATGCTGAAGCACGTGGAAGCAAAGGGGTCGGATGAGTGGTGGTGAGACCCGTACCATGGGAAAGGTGACGTGGAGGCCTATAAGGTGGATGGAGCCCTGTACTAAGTACTGTGATAGAGATATAATTATGCCGTACTGGAGATTTATTTACAAGTGAGAGAATATTATTTAGGATAAGACAGAATACGGAGGCGATGAAAATCGGGATGGATACCTCCTGGTGGTCCCTGCTGGGCAACGTGGTGGTGGTTGGGGAGTTGGGGACCGGAAACGGGCCCTGATCCCCGGACCGGCTACTACGGCTAAACTCCATCTCCCCCACGTGGTGAACACCCACTGCAGGGGGCCCTCCCACTCCTGGATGCAGGTGAAATCGCATACAGGGGTTTTTCCCAAGTCATTTCAGCTTGGCCGGCAGGTCCGGCTGGGCAACTTGGGGGTGGTTACATCAAAGAAGTCTATGACTTATAATGATGAAAGCTGGGAAGAAATACCTAATTAGGTCTTAAGGGTTGTTGTTGTTTTCCCTACAGTCCCGAAAAGGAAGAGCTTAGGGAACTGGTGGAAAGAGTGGTGATGAGAAGGAAAGAGGAGATTAACTGGGAAACAGTCTACAAACACTTCGTGAAGGCCCATGGTAGAGTTAGCTTCAATGCTAGAGAGGCATGGCCTGGATGCTATGTATATACACACCATCCGTAATGCAGGAAGAAAGCTGTTGTATAAGAATAGGTCAACTTAATGCTACAAGAAGCATCATGGTACTTCACGAAGTGCGGAAGATGGCTGAAGAAAGAAAGTTGGATGTAGTCTGCCTGCAGGAGCCCTACACACGAGAGGGAAAGGTGCCACATATGCCAACTACTGCAAATGTGATTTGTACTGGAAGAGCACCGATGAGTGCGGTAATAGTGGTTAATCGTGGTATCCTGGTCACAAAAATAAATCAATTTTGTGACGAGCATACAACGTGTGTGGAGCTGGAGACTGCGAAGGGAAGAATTATTATGCTGAACATGTACTTCCAGTTCCGGCACCCGATTGAGCCCTACCTGGCAAAGATGGAAGAAGTG
The DNA here is from genome assembly GCA_033556935.1 of Timema podura. Taxonomy (NCBI): domain Eukaryota; kingdom Metazoa; phylum Arthropoda; class Insecta; order Phasmatodea; family Timematidae; genus Timema; species Timema podura. Next base: position 43,252,240 of record JAVRXN010000013.1, on the reverse strand, counting down.
GTGAGAGCATATGAAGGAGTCCCATTGGTAATGGTGGGGGATGTAAATGCCAGGTCACCTCTGTGGCATAGTCACAAATGGAGAAGAAACGATAGGAACGATCCCCACCGTAGACCCGATGACAGGGGAAGGGCGATGGAGGAGTTGGTGGCGGAACATAGGTTGGTGGTGATGAACAGAGAAAACAACCCCCCAACGTATTTCGGGAGGTGGGGTGCTAACACAAACATTGATGTAACCATATGTAATAAGGAGGCAAGCGGTAGCATAAAGGAGTGGAGGGTCCATGAAAATGAAACAAGTGACCATAATTTAATAACTTTTGTGGTGGATATGGAAGGAAATGAGGAGATGGAGGGGGGAAGGAAGAGCAAGAAGAAGATACAATATAGAAATGGCGGATTGGGACCGGTTTAGGGAAAACTTGGTGGATCTGGAAAAGACTAGGGTAGGTGATGATGTAGACAAGAAAGCTCGGGAACTGACGAGGATGATACAGGAGGCAATGAGAAAATCGATCCCCCTGTTGGTGGATGGACCAAAGAGTGGAAATAAGGCATGGAACGGGCGGTTGGAAAACTTGAGAAGGGAGGCAAGAAGAGCGAGAAGGAACTACCAAAGGAGTAGAGATCCTCGGGGAAGGAACCATATGCGGAAGATGGGAGTTACACGCGGGACTGGGAGGAGTCAGCTAAACTATTATTAGATTCGCTGCTCCCAGATGACAGTGTCGTGACGGATAACGCGCTGCATAGATGGAAGAGAAGACAGATGGAAAGTAGGTATGCATGTGGAATGATGGAGGAGGACATAGGAGAGGAAGAGGTAAGGAGGGAAATAGGCAATTTAAAAAGGAAGAAATCACCAGGGCCGGATGGAATCACTGTAGAGGTCCTGCGGGAAGGGGTGGAAGTGATATCGCCACTACTTGCGGCCCTATATAGCGAGTGCCTTAGGCAAGGTAGGATCCCTCATGGATGGAAACAAAGCAGTGTTGTCATCATCAGCAAGGGAGAAGAAAAGGATCCAGCAGAGGCTAAATCTTACAGACCCATATGCCTTCTTAACGTCTGTGGGAAATTACAAGAGAAGTTGCTGGGAGCAAGGTTACTGAGACACAGGGAGAGGATGGGGATGAATCCAAACCAGTATGGTTTTAGGAAGAGCAGGTCAACAGAGGATGCGATTGCAAGAGCCATGGAAGCTGTGGATGGGGTTGATGAGAGGTACGTAGTTGGAATTTTCATTGATATTAGTGGGGCTTTTGACAACCTCTGGTGGCCTGCTCTTTTTGAGCGGCTGAGGAGGATAAGATGTCCGAAAAACCTCTATGAGAGTTACAGAGATTATTGTCGTAACCGGTTTGCCACCATTGAGGGAAAAGGTAAGAAGGTGGAGAAAGTCCTAACGAAAGGATGCCCCCAGGGGTCGGTGAGTGGCCCGATTTTCTGGGACGTGGCACTGGAGGAAGGACTGAGTGAAGTAGAAAATCAGGAAGAGACAGTGGCGGTTGTAGCCTTTGCCGACGATATTCTAATTGTTGCGAAAGGCTCGTCAAGAATTGAACTTCAGACAAACGCGACTAGAGTGGCAAATAAATTTAATGAATGGTGCAAAACAACTAAATTGGGAATTTCGGCAACGAAGACTAAATATATGGTCCTCAAAGGAAAGATTGGGGATAGAGACCCGATTATCAAAATTGATGGGAGAAAAATTTCAAGAGTTAAAACGTATAGATACTTAGGAGTCACAATAGACGAAAAGAGGAACTATGAAGTGCACATGGACCAGGTCTGTGCTAGGGCAATTAGTACAATGAATAAGATTGTAAACATAGGACAGAATAAGTTTAAATTGCCGTTACGCACAATAAAGGTGTATAGCCAGGCGCTGGTGGGGGCGATAGTGGGCTATGGTGCGAGTGTATGGGCACACAGATTGAAATATAAGAAACATCAAGAGAGATTGCTAAGAATGCAGAGAAATGTACTTGTGAGGCTGTCAGGAGCATATCGCACCACAGCCACCGATGCTCTTACAGTTATCCTGGGGGAGGTACCGTTGGGCTTGGTAGTAAGGGAAAGAGCAGCGAGATACTGGCTGAGGAAAGGGAACTTGGAGAGGGTTGGGAACCTAGCCAGACCTGGCGCAACATCAAGGAAAGAAATTAGTCTAGCACTGTTGGAAGAGTGGCAAACAAGGTGGGACAGGAGTGAGAAGGGAAGGCGAACACACTCGTACTTAAATAACGTAATTGAAAGGTTGGGAATGGTCTATTTTCGGCCCTCACCGGGTATGGTCCAGTACTTGTCTGGAAAGGGCCCGTACAGGGAAACGCTGAGGAAGTTGGGACTGGTTGAGACCGATAGATGCGGGTGTGGAGCTGTGGCGACCCCAGATCACGTAGTGCTGGAGTGTGAGCAGTACATCAGGCTAAGGTGGGAACACCAGATGCACATCCAGGGGGAATTAGTTTGGCACGTGATAAGACATAAAGAAAAATGGAAACACCTGGACATCATAGCAGATAACATATCCAAATGGGAAAGGGATAGATATATTGAAAGGAAGAAAGAGGAAAAGGTAGCACAGGCGCGAAGAAGATTAGAAGAGGAAGAGGCTGACTCAGAAGGAGACAGGGGTGATAGGGGAGAAGGTGGATTGGATATGGAGGATACAGACAGTGAATGGGAAATGTGAAGAATAGGAGAACTATGAGTAAATAGAAAGAGGATAGGTGCACACTGAGGAATAGGAAGGGTCCACGCGGCCTGGACCAGTTGTGTGTTAAACATAGCTGAAGTGACCAGCGAGCGGGGACGATTCCGAATTGAAGAATGAGATGGAAATAAAGAAGGAGGAATGACAAGTGAAGGAAACGGGAAGTAAAGATATATTGTGGAAGAAATGACTGTAATAGATTTTATGTAGTTAGGATAGCGGGTCATTAGTTTTAGTTATTTTGTAGTTAGGTTAGGGCGTAGGAAGTGGGATCGCTGAAAGTGGTTGGTTGCTACACCAATAGGGCGCCTCCCCAGGTGGCGAATAGGGGAATGCTCATCGCCACCGCCAAGAGTCACGACTCTGCAAACATCGTCCCAGGCGGTCGTGGCGCTAGGCGGTGGCGAAGGGTACCGGGGAAATAAAATACCCGGGGCGGACCAGGAGTGAAGATAAGATCTTGGAGATAACGCCAACAGCCAATTACCAGCATTATTTAGATAGAAGAAAAAGGATTTACATGAGATAAATTGGAAGAAATCTTAAATAAAAATATGGATAGCTAGGCCTGGATTAAATATGAGGAGCCAGACCTAAAGATATAAGGATGGTAAATTAAAAAAAAAATTGTCCCTGCAGTGAAACTCTGCCTGATAGAGAGAAGAGAGCTGAAGAGAGCTCGGATAATGGTGAGAATGGTAGGAGAAAGACCGGGGCAGCGGTCAATGATTCCGGAGATGAAAATGGAGAGATAGAGACAGGGAAAGAAGGTGACCGGAGTGGGGATGGCTCGGAAGCCGAAGAGGAGAGAAACACCCCACCGAGGTACTACCGGAGGCACTCCCTAGAGGCGGAGTTTGTCGAAACTATTAGAGAGATAAGCCAAGAAAAGAGTACAAGGCTAAGGTACAGTAGATACCAAACAGAGTTGGAAAGGATCATGGCGAGCCAAGTGAAAAGCAAGGGCTTCTCCCTCTTGGCGCAGGAAAAGATGAAGATGATAATAAAAGCCATGCAGGAGATAGCAAACGACTTGAAGGATAAGGTCATAGGGCTTGAGGCCAGACAAGAAGAAAGACAGGCAATAAGGGAAATAATGGAGAAAACGAGCGATGAAATGAGAGAAAGAACGGGAGGACAGAGTTATGCCGAGGTGGCTGGGAAGGGAAAGCCATATGTGCCAAGCTCAAGCACGGGGAAGGTGATTAGACCCAGGGCGAACCTGGTTATAATAAAAGGTGTAGAAGGAAGGAATGGAGATGAAATAAAAGAGACACTAAAAGGAGCGCTGAGACCCAGAGAGTTGGGGGTAAATGTGAGAAACTTAAGAAAAGTTAAAGAGGGAGTGGTGCTAGAGGTGGAAACACCTCAGCAGAAGACCAAGATCCTCGAGAGCGAGGAATTAGAAAAAGCTGGATTGAGAGTCACAGAGATTGGGACAAAGGAACCCAAAATTATAATTTACGATGTGGACAGAGAAGGCGAAGAAAGAGAGCAAATAAGAGAGATCCATGAACAGAACATGGTCGGGAGCGGGATGGAACTCGAGGAGTTCAAAGAGAATTTCAAATGTGTCCGTAAGTTTGGAAGGCCCAATGGGGAGGTGAACCATTGGGCGATTGCATGTAGTGCAAAGGTGAGAAACTGGCTGAGGGACAAGGGAAGGATATACCTTGGTTGGAGAAGCTGCCGGGTGAAGGATTATGTGGAGGCTACCAGGTGTTATAGGTGCCAAAACTATGGTCACATAGCTAAGCACTGTAACCAGAGGCAGGCATGCCCTCGGTGTGGAGAGGAACACGAGCCGGCAAAGTGCAGTATTGCAAGAGGGGAAGGGCGATGTGTTAATTGCCGAAAAGCAAAAAGAGATGACAGGCATGATGTGGCGGACAAGGGATGTTCCAGCATATAAGATGGCGCTAGAAGAAGCGCATAGAAGAGTGGACTATGGACTGTAGAGTGATCCAAGTGAATGTGGGCAGGTCCAAGGCGGCAATGGCGGAGGTAGAGCATTATATGAGAATTAACAATATAAAGGTAGCGGCAATA